>JAIFKI010000004.1:40553905-41771856 GCA_025389145.1 Misgurnus mizolepis | reverse complement strand
TGTTTGGGTTGTTTTATCAGTGTTGGGTAGTTTTTGTGTAACCCAACTTGTTGGGTTATATGTTGGGTAATTTTGAAGCAGAGCCAACTTAATAGATACATAAAGCTGTTTCTCAATATTACTTTCTCTAGTCCACAAAATGTATTTAAAACATAAGTTCAGGCGAGAATATATATGTATAATGTTCAAATTTGCAGTCGGTTTGTAAAGTGAACGCCAATTTTAAAGTTTAATTTCAAAAAGTCGGAATGTTACCGGCGCGACCACCGGGTGTCAGTGTTGTTCTTCCCCAGAGAGAACTTCTCCCTTCCCCCACACAGACACGTCAGACTCCTCCTGCCACAGCACGCTACCTGACGCGGGAATTTAACATCACCTCAGGATTCATAAACGGTTTTTCATCGACTTATCTTTCATTTATTTGAAGGAAAAGGTTTGTGTCATTGTTTTTAATCATTTAAACTATTTCTGAATGCAAAAGTATGCAAAATGATGGTTCACATGACATAACTGTTATTAAACTAGTTTTATTAGCTTCCGTTGGCTAGTCTGTAATGCCCAGTAAATCTACATGCTTGCTTTTAAATGATTTAAATATTTCGTTTGATCAAACGTTTTATGAAATATGTCTAAAATGGCTTGTTTTAATAATTTTAGAAACGTTAGAATGTAACGTATTCTAATGGTTTAGAAATTCAGTTTAAAACAGAAAGTTAATATGAGGAGGAAACGTGTAGGCCTACGTTTTAAATAAATAATCGTATGTTGTAAAAGTTGAAATCAAACTGATGCTTTTAATATCATGTTTAGATCATGAAACTTTAGCCTTGAGTTCACAGACAGGGTGTGAACTCTCATTTGGTCTGTAAGTTACAGACATTTTTATCTTTTTCAAATGTTTTTGATGATGCCCACTTAAATCACAGTTTTGGCTCTTTTCCTCAGACCCTGATGGATAAAAGATGGATTTTTTTTCCTGGAGAAGCTAAAACAATGTCTCTTTGAGGTTCTGATACCAGCTTTTACAAAGTTATTTACAGGTAACATGAAAATGCACTTGTTTTTTATTATTTAAAGTGATATGTTTATAATACAATGAGGCATATCAAAGCATTTCTTTATTAAGAATTCCTGCTTATTTTGCTGTGAGTATGTCATTTTCAAAAGTAGTAAGGTTGCACGATTAAAGGAATAGTTCACCCAAAAGTTATATTAAACTCATGATTTACTCAACCCCAAGCCATTCGAGATGCATATGTCCATCATTTTTTAGACAAACACATTTTGAGATATTTTAGAAAATGTCTTAGATCTTTCAGTTAATCAAATGTAATGTTACAGGGTCCACTCCTTCACGTCCAAAAAATGTGCATCCATCCTTCACAAAAGAAATCCAAATGGCTCCACGATGATAAACAAAGGTCTTCTGAGGGTAATCCGTGCCGTTTTTTTGTAGAAATATCTATATTTAAACTTTATAAACAAAAATAACTAGCTTCCAGTAATACCGCCATCTTAGACTCCTCTGTATTCAGGACAGCTCTCATCTTAAATGCGGACGCGACCAAGATGGCGCCATTAGCAGAAGCTAGTTATTTTTGTTATAATTCTACAACAACACTGCACGGATTACCCTCAGAAGGCCTTTGTTTATTATCGTGGAGCCATATGGATTTATTTTGTGAAGGATGGATGCAAATATTTTTGGACTTGAAGGAGTGGATCCCATAACTTTACATTTGATTAACTGAAAGATCTAAAACATTTTCTAAAATAACTGAAAATGTGTTAGTCTGAAAAATGATGGACGTATGCATCTTGGATGGCTTGGAAGTGAGTAATCATGGGTTTAATATCATTTTTGGCCCAACTATCTCTTTAATTGTATACAATTGTCAAGCCCATCTCATCGGTAAAGCCGGTTCTGTGATTAGAAGTAAATTGCCATCATCTGAAAACAGGTGAAGCACCATTACCACACGCAGCCGTAGTTCACTGACAAGCTAGCCCATATAGCATTCATTATTGCATAAATTTACATTAAAGTTTTATTGAAAATGAATGCGTGATTTGTCATTTTCAGAGTTCACAAGACTTCTCTGTGTTATTCCCTGACCATGCCGAAAAGCTATTTGAAACTTGGGCACTGCATTTAACAGACAGAATCCTGCAACTTCCCAGCCAAGAACCAGGAGCATCAACAAATCACCTACAGGTACACTTGGGAATACAATTGTTGTTTGCTGAGTATTAAGACAAGTTACTAATTTAACCTAAACATTTTTCTCTACAGAACCCCATGATGATATTCCAACTCCTGTCTACAAAAGTGGGAAGAAAATCTTAAGTTTATGTAAGTAATGGAAGTATTGCACACTTTGCTTTGCAAGCAACCTAACACATTTAATATTTTGTTTGTGAACTAGCAAGAAGACATGTTTACAAGTAGGAATAGAGTTAAAACTCGGCCAAGAAAAATGTTCTTTTACTCGCAACTCTAAAACATTAACTTTAGGGACAAACGTTAAAGGAATAGTCTACTCATTTTCAATATTAAACTATGTTATTACCTTAACTAAGAATTGTTGATACATCCCTCTATCATCTGTGTGTGTGCACGTAAGCACTGGAGCGCGCTGCGGCGCTTCGATAGCATTTAGCTTAGCCCCATTCATTCAATGGTACCATTTAGAGATAAAGTTAGAAGTGACCAAACACATCAACGTTTTTCCTAATTAAGACGAGTAGTTATACGAGCAAGTTTGGTGGTACAAAATAAAACGTAGCACTTTTCTAAGCGGATTTGAAAGAGGAACTATATTGTATGGCGGAACAGCACTTTTGGGAGTACTTCGACTCGGCGCAGTAACACCCTCCCTCTCCCATTATGAGAGTGAGAAGGGGAGCGGACTTTTCAGGCAAGTCGAAGTACTCCCAAAAGTGCTATTACGCCATAAAATATAGTTCCTCTTTCAAATCCGCTTAGAAAAGCGCTACGTTTTATTTTGTACCACCAAACTTGCTTGTATAACCACTCATCTTAAATAGGAAAAACGTTGATGTGTTTGGTCACTTCTAACTTTATCTCTGAGTGGTACCATTGAATGAATGGGGCTAAGCTAAATGCTATCGAAGTGTCGCAGCGCGCTCCAGCGCTTATGTGCATGCACAGATGATAGAGGGATGTATCAACTTTTCTTAGTTAAGGTAATAACATAGTTTAATATTGAAAATGAGTAGACTATTCCTTTAATGTCCAGCCCTGTATTCATTACATAATATATGCTAATAAAGTGTTGGCTATATTAAGTAATAAGGGCAAGTATGCAGGTTGTTGCAAAATCTAAAAATCGGGCTTACTGCCAGGTAAAGTGACGTGGCAGAATCTGAAATTACTGTGAATCTGAGTTATTGGCATGAACAAAGAGTATATTGTAAGGTTATTGAAATAAAACAGAAATGTATACATTTCATTACAATTAAACTAGATACTACATTTGTGTGTATGAAATATGAATTGTTTGGTTTTGTATAATAATGCTGCATCATGCATTTAGCGTCTTTGCCTGCATTCTAACAAGTGTTTGTCTGTTTTCAACAGGTTGGGACCAACATGGTTGCATTCTTCTGAGAGGCTGAGGTGACAAAACCATTCCCATTTGTCCTTGGATTGGAAGATGACGATCTCTGCCATCAAGCCTTCGTTGTTTTTGACAGACAGTCACTCCAGCAATACACCCTCCTTGGTGATGTTGACATGTTTTAAACTTTTTTTTATGTTTTGGACATTCATTTTACTAAGCAGTGCACATCAGTGTGGGTGTTTTTGAAGACTGTTGTTTACAAACTCCCAAGAACGGAATCCCTTTCTATAAGAAGTCTGTGTAGTTATTTGTCATGCTAAGGTGATAACTCATGTTGATCATATATTGACTGTTTGTGCAACTTAGTGTTGATCTTATGTGTTACATTAACCATTTCTTATTACACGGTTCTCTAAAATGCTAGTTTCTGATTGGCTAGTCGTGACATTCTACTACTGCTCAAACTAAAAACTCCAATGCTGCAAATCATTTTGACAGGTACAGTTTTATATTACACAAAAATTAAATATCAATGTCTATTAATAACATATCCGACATTAAATTTACAAATGATTAAACCAATGTGTTTGTGACATTTGTCCTGAAGAAACTGTTGGGGCTTTTTTCTGTGATGACATGCTGCCAATACATTATCCCTTACTTGTACAACTTTTTACTTGATCTAATTGTAATGTTAACTGGGTATCTGTCATTTTAGATTGTGAGATATAATACTAATATATTTTTTTTATTAGAAAGTTGATTGTTTGTGTAGGGCTATGTACTCTTTTATTGTTCATGTGCAATAAATATGCTTTTTCAATTAAATCTATGCTTTGTTATTTATAGACACCACAATGAAAGGTATGAAAGCAATTTAAACCACAAAATTTCAGCTTTAAACACATTAACCAAACGTTGGGTTGTTTCAACCCAACAAAAAGTTATTTCTACCCAACAGATGGGTTAAAAAATCAACCCAACTGGTTGGGTTGATTGTACAACCCAACTTGTTGGGTTAAAATAACCCAGTGTTGGGTTGGTCCATATTTAACCCAACGTTGGGTTGCAAAACAACCCAAGTTGGGTTAATTTTAACCCAACGTTTTTTAGAGTGTAAAACTGCCTAAAACCAGTGCTTCCCAAACTGTGGGCCGTCCCGGTACTTTATATGCTAAATAAAATAATTAAAATATTCTAATTGTTCTGAAATGTGATTATGTCCCTCACTATTACATAAACATAAAGCATATACATTTTTTCCATTATAGTGAGGTGAGATACGCAGCTTTTATAAGGTTTTAGACTTAAATGAATTTAGTAATTCATTGCAATAGTTTTGTGAATTTTATGTAGGTTTGTTACACATGTTGATGGATTATAATTGTAAATATTATGCAGAAAGTATTTAGTGTTATGAATTTTAATATATTTGAAAAGAATGTTTATGTCATCTTTCACCAGAATATAAAAATATTTCTCATAATTCTCATGCGATTCTTAAAAACTAGTTAATAAATGTGAATAATATATGTTACAAAAAAATATGATTAATTTATTTGTGTCCATGGCATGAAATTCAGCTTTTTTCATGCCTTGAGCACGACTTTCTTGTTCGTGTCATTTTATGTATTGTTTTCTCATTGTTTTTCCTATTTTCTTACCATTGTCGCTTGAGGTTAGAATCACTTTCTGTTACATTTTTAGACATCCTAACCCAAACCCCAACTCCAGGCGAGAATAGTTTTAAAAGCAGAAGGAAATCATGTACTGTAGAAACCAATACATAAAAATACATCTTAACCAAACCCCAAACCTAACCCCAACCCCAAGCGAAAATGATTTAAAAATAACGAAAAAGACATCTGTGCTCAAGGCATAAAAAAGCTGAATTTCGTGCCATGGACATGAATAAATTAATCAAATTTTTTGTGACTATAACACAACTTTCCATGAGATCATGTTGTTGTTTTTTTAAATCACATGCATCTTATCTTGTGTTTGATTGGAAAAAAATGCAAAATTCATAATTTTTCATTTTAATAAAATGTTTAAATTAGATTCATTATTTCATTCTTTGCGGTCAACATGAAGGACATACTGTATATCACATATATGTAACAGATGGCTAGTAGTCAGATCGAGGTCATTTCTGGATTGTAACAGCTTTAAAACTGTGACTTTAGATAACCAGGTCTCCGAGCAACACACTCACCCAAGATCTCAGACACAGCAGGGTGGCACAAACTATATGTCTCTGCTGAGACCTCGGATAAAGATCACAATAAGCTGTTTAAATGTATATATTATATATCCCTTTACTGCATGATCGTGTATATGCGATCACTGTGTGTTAACACTTTAGTTACAGTAGGTTGTTCACTGTAGCATGGTTTATATCTTAGGTATGAGATTATTATTCAATTATTATTCGATCTTAAACCCATGCCTTGACTAGCCTCAAATTAATCAACTTTTCATTTCCTGATCATTGATATGTATCATGTTACTATAAGCAGCATCAAATTCATTTAATTCGAAATATTTTCGAAACAAACTTTATCATTAGGCAACCATGCAAATGTGGTGTCTGGAAAGGCTTGTTTCCCGTGCGATTGACCACTTCGCACATCGGTCATTCACCTAGGATGGGCTAGAGATATCAAAGAAAAATCTCTAAAGATATCAAGTTCACCTGTTTACATCTCCTATGGGATGACGTGTTTTGGATTAGGTCTTAGATAACGGGATTAGACTCTTCCACACTCCTTAAATAGCTTGTGAGTGTCAGCATCTACTGTTCGTACCACCGAGAAAACTACACAGATTTGATTTAATATTTACAGCCATCATCATTTATGATCTGAGAGAAGGTATGTGCATGAAAAGATGGACATTTTAATACTCTCCTTATAGTTTTATAAATATACAAATGCATTAGTTAGTATTATATTTAATATTTAATATAATATTTAATGGAAAGAACTGTGTTGGAAAGAAGAAATTGATATATAACAGGTATGCTAATTTACATTTATTATGCATATAATTTAAATAAATGTGGTATTTGGAATTTTTTTATTTCTATTGCTGAGTATACTTTTTTTATGATTTGTCTCCTGCATTCGTAGATTATTTGTCATCTTGCAAACATGGGTGATGTGTTAAGGAGTCTTAACCTTTTGGAAACCCTTAAGGAGTCCATAGAAAGAACAATATTTCAGATATAAGAGATGCCATGGAGGACATGCTGATCAGCAGAATAAACATTGCGGTGGCAGGTGACCGAAGTGCTGAAAAAGCCTCTTTTATCAACTCACTTCGAGGAGTCGGCCAGGATGATGAAGGAGCGGCCTGTGTTCCACCTTCTGCTGCCCCAGAGGAACTAGCTGTGTTTCCGAATCCCAAGCATCCAGATTTTCGGCTCTGGGATCTGCCATCTATCCCCGGCGACCCATGTTTCGAGGCAGAGAAATATATAGAGCGCTTTAAAGTTTTGCGGTACAATGCCGTCATTATCACATTAACAGAGAGTCCCAGCGTGAACAGTGTAGCAGTGTGGAGGGAAGCTCGGTCGTTACAAAAAGAGACGGTGTACTTCGTCTTATTAGCATCCATGAAGGATACAGAGAAAACATTGGAAACAAAGAAGAAAGCGAGTCTGGAAGTGCTCAAGGCTGAAGGCGTCCCACTCCCAAAAGTATTCCTAGTTCACCCGTCTGCTTTGGAGAAGTTGGACTTTTCAACGTTTTTAGAGGTGATGCGTGGCAACCTTCCGGAAATCAGGGCACATGCTCTCCTTCTGGCCCTGCCTGCTTTCTCCATCTCATTGGTTCACCAGAAGAAAGACGCCTTCAAGGCACTTGTATGGGCAGCGGCATCTTTATCTGGTGGGGTTTCTGCCATTCCCGTGCCCCTGGTGGCCTCCATGGTGGACGCTACTGTGGCCGTACGGATTTTGACGAAGGCTCAGATATCGCTTTGTCTGGATGATGATTCTCTGCAGCGACTTGCAGAGCAGCGAGGTCTCGACCCATCCAGGCTAAAGGGTCTGAGGACTTGTGCGCTTTCTGTTGAGGTCACCAAGAGTGAAGTTAAAAGACGACTCGCAGAGGCAGAGAAGGAAACCAATACTGCTTCAAATAGACTTGTGGAGCTAGCCATGCCAAGACACGCCAGGTCCGTTAGCCGATCTTTTACGGTTATGCTGCAGGCTCTCAACACCGCTATTGATGACATGGGTGCTGATGCTGAGAAAGTGGTTGCTATGGTAACAGATGGACAGTAGATCACCCTTTTTAGGGGGCTAAAATTTACAATTGTCTCGGTGTTGTACACACACGCATGCTCTTTACATAGTTTTGATTTGTACCTGGTCATGTTTAATGTACTAGTAAATGCCAATATGTTTACAATAACAAAGTCATGTTAGTGGTATGGGTTATATGTACATAAATGCCTAAAGTTGATTTACTTTAACTGTAAAGACGCACATTATATAAGGTATGCATGCTCAAAGTGTACGCTATTTTAGCAATTAAAGATCACTTATCTTGTAATGGCAGTCTTAACACATACTGAAACTGGATTGTCCATGCAAGCTATTTGTGCCATTTCGTTCTCAGCTATTAATCACAAGCCCCGATTTGTCTGTGTACGTTAGAGTACCATGGGGTAAAAATGACCCCAGAAATTAGTGAAATTAGAGTGATTACAAAAAATACATACATTTTTAATGATACATATAATATCTACATTTTTTGTTTACTTCCCATATATACATTAATGCTGTGTTTTGGGAGATATGAAGTACTTTTGTACCCATTTACCACTAAATTCCTCAACTACACTATTAGCTTGCCTGTAAAATACATTTTTATGAAAAAATTCACACAAATTATGATCTAAATTGATTTAAATTGTTTTATAGATGTTGTTCTAGATGTTATGTGTTAAATATGGTCATTTGGTGTTTAGAGAAAAAAACATAAAAGAATTACAGATTAGAAAATAAATCATTTTGACCACAGAGGCCCACAGAGACCCATTAATTTCACTGGATCTGCTTATGTATACTTAGTGATACATTTTGTGAATTTATGTTTATATATACATTAGAAAGGACATTAAAAAAAATATTATTTCAAATAGTATATTTTCGGATGCATTTTGAAATGTCTGTGTTAAAAAAATGCCACAGAAATTTGACAATGTAAGTTTGTGTGTGTGTGCGCATGTGTGTTTGTGTGTGCGCGCACATGTGTGTTTGTGTCTTTATGTGTGTGTAAGTTTTACTGTGACTTTGTGTGTAAGCATGTGTGTGTGTGTGTGTGTGTGTGTGTGTGTGCACTTACTTATGTCACTTTTGGGGACATTCACCAGAGTACACACCAGTAAACTGAGGACCACCTTGACAATTTAGGACTTTTTGATGTCCTCATTTGTTTGACTATATAATGGCATTCAGCATGTCCTAAAATGGTGTCCTAACTTAAAATCTCACTTGTCCCAAAAATGCACTTTTACATGATTTGTGTACTCAAAGTGTGTATGCCCCCCCACTAATTTGTGTATAATGCAGCGCCCTCTAGGAGAACTGCACTTCCTGAAAGATACACACTCGGGAGATTCTGACCAATCACAGGTCAGGAAGATTAGGACCCCATATCGCCCCAATCGGCCATTAAATGAACTGCACATTTTAAATATAATGATAATCTGACCAATCAGAGGCCAAATACGCGATCAGTAGAGATTGCGGAAGATATTATATGAAAGAATGGACACATTAGTTACAGTTGTTTAAAATAAACCCTATCAATTCAAAACAGACTAACCTGTATTAAGAATCAGGATCTCTTATGATATGTTTCTCAACTTTGCATCGTATACTCGGTTTCTCTGTCGCGTCTGTGTAAAGATGACCCGTGCAGCCTCTCCCTCGACTCACTCATCCAGTGACTGACAGGACCCGCGGTACAGTAATGCAGGCAGCACGTGTGTTTGTGCTGCGCAGATCGATCGGTTTGTGACATCACAGTTTTGCGAAAGCAATTCAAAAGCACACTCAACCGTCTGTGCTCGCGGTAGTTTGATTTCATATCCGGACCAATATGCGCAGCGCTGTATAAAATCGATAACAGTTGTTTATTAATGGTGCAGGAACAGTTTAATACAGGGGAGAAGGACATTAGGCTTTAAAGGAAACATTTCTTTCTAAAAGTAAAGTGGTATGTTTACATTTAATGCAGTAGGTGTCATTACAATGTTTTTTGTTTATTTAATCAAATATATATGACACAACCCTTACGAAAATTAACCATGGTTTTACTACAGTTAAACAAAAACAAATAGTAAACCATGGTAACTACAAAATAACCATGGTTGTTGATAACTAAAAACTATAATTGGTTAGTGTAGTAAAACCATGCTTTTGCTGATAGTAGCATTACCCCAAAAACATGTTTTATACACTTTTACCACAATAAAACCATGGTTCATTTTCGTAAGGGAAATATGTTAAAACACGAGGAATTGCGTGCTTTTTGTTGCAGTTTGATTGGTTTGAATGTTTTTTCCTTCTTTATGTTTAGTTTGAATAAAATCGATCTCTGACCATTCTGTTTAAGTTCAGATGGCTAAGCGGACTGTAGCCCAACCCCCACTCCACACAGTAAGCACAGCAAACACCTCATGGCATCAGATAGTGATTTATAATATAATCATAGAAACAATCATAATCCTCATGCCATATTTCATCATTAATTATTTTATTCAGTTTCTAGAATCGAATATTAAATGTGTATTTTCAGTTTATTAACTAAAAGCTCTAAAAACAATCACAAATCAAGATGAAGTTTATATGATTTTTATAATTATATAGCTGGAATTCAAAGAAGTAAAGTTAGCAGTTCAGTCAGTGATTTCATGCTTTCCACCACATGTCTAAGCACCCTTCCCCCGACATCACAGTAGCACATCAGACTTGCACATATACAATTCTCATTCAGAAATAAAGTCATATAAGCTGTTTGTTTAGCGAACTGTATCATTTAATTTAAAAGGTGTAGTCCACTGAAGTAAAGTTAGCAGTTTGTCAGTCAAAGATTTCAGGCCTCACATGTCTAAGCACCCTTCCCCCGACATCACAGTAGCACATCAGAATTTACAACACATATTCAATTCTCATTCAGAAATAAAGTCATATAAGCTGTTTGTTTAGAGAACTTTATCATTTAATTTAAAAGGTGTAGTCCACTGAAGTAAAGTTAGCAGTTCAGTCAGTGATTTCAGGCCTCACATGTCTAAGCACCCTTCCCCCGACATCACAGTAGCACATCAGACTTTTACAACACATATACAATTCTCATTCAGAAATAAAGTCATATAAGCTGTTTGTTTAGAGAACTTTATCATTTAATTTAAAAGGTGTAGTCCACTGAAGTAAAGTTAGCAGTTCAGTCAGTGATTTCAGGCCTCACATGTCTAAGCACCCTTCCCCCGACATCACAGTAGCACATCAGACTTTACAACACATATACAATTCTAATTCAGAAATAAAGTCATATAAGCTGTTTGTTTAGAAAACTTTATCATTTAATTTAAAAGGTGCAGTCCACTGAAGTAAAGTTAGCAGTTTGTCAGTCAGTGATTTCAGGCCTCACATGTCTAAGCACCCTTCCCCCGACATCACAGTAGCACATCAGAATTTACAACACATATTCAATTCTCATTCAGAAATAAAGTCATATAAGCTGTTTGTTTAGAGAACTTTATCATTTAATTTAAAAGGTGTAGTCCACTGAAGTAAAGTTAGCAGTTCAGTCAGTGATTTCAGGCCTCACATGTCTAAGCACCCTTCCCCCGACATCACAGTAGCACATCAGAATTTACAACACATATTCAATTCTCATTCAGAAATAAAGTCATATAAGCTGTTTGTTTAGAGAACTTTATCATTTAATTTAAAAGGTGTAGTCCACTGAAGTAAAGTTAGCAGTTCAGTCAGTGATTTCAGGCCTCAAATGTCTAAGCACCCTTCCCCCGACATCACAGTAGCACATCAGACTTTACAACACATATACAATTCTCATTCAGAAATAAAGTCATATAAGCTGTTTGTTTAGAGAACTTTATCATTTAATTTAAAAGGTGCAGTCCACTGAAGTAAAGTTAGCAGTTTGTCAGTCAGTGATTTCAGGCCTCACATGTCTAAGCACCCTTCCCCCGACATCACAGTAGCACATCAGAATTTACAACACATATTCAATTCTCATTCAGAAATAAAGTCATATAAGCTGTTTGTTTAGAGAACTTTATCATTTAATTTAAAAGGTGTAGTCCACTGAAGTAAAGTTAGCAGTTCAGTCAGTGATTTCAGGCCTCACATGTCTAAGCACCCTTCCCCGACATCACAGTAGCACATCAGACTTTACAACACATATACAATTCTCATTCAGAAATAAAGTCATATAAGCTGTTTGTTTAGAAAACTTTATCATTTAATTTAAAAGGTGCAGTCCACTGAAGTAAAGTTAGCAGTTTGTCAGTCAGTGATTTCAGGCCTCACATGTCTAAGCACCCTTCCCCCGACATCACAGTAGCACATCAGACTTTTACAACACATATTCAATTCTCATTCAAAAATAAAGTCATATAAACTGTTTGTTTAGAGAACTTTATCATTTAATTTAAAAGGTGTAGTCCACTGAAGTAAAGTTAAGAGTTTGTCAGTCAGTGATTTCAGGCCTCACATGTCTAAGCACCCTTCCCCCGACATCACAGTAGCACATCAGAATTTACAACACATATTCAATTCTCATTCAGAAATAAAGTCATATAAGCTGTTTGTTCAGAGAACTTTATCATTTAATTTAAAAGGTGTAGTCCACTGAAGTAAAGTTAGCAGTTCAGTCAGTGATTTCAGGCCTCACATGTCTAAGCACCCTTCCCCCGACATCACAGTAGCACATCAGAATTTACAACACATATACAATTCTCATTCAGAAATAAAGTCATATAAGCTGTTTGTTTAGAGAACTTTATCATTTAATTTAAAAGGTGTAGTCCACTGAAGTAAAGTTAGCAGTTTGTCAGTCAGTGATTTCAGGCCTCACATGTCTAAGCACCCTTCCCCCGACATCACAGTAGCACATCAGAATTTACAACACACATACAATTCTCATTCAGAAATAAAGTCATATAAGCTGTTTGTTCAGAGAACTTTATCATTTAATTTAAAAGGTGTAGTCCACTGAAGTAAAGTTAGCAGTTCAGTCAGTGATTTCAGGCCTCACATGTCTAAGCACCCTTCCCCCGACATCACAGTAGCACATCAGAATTTACAACACATATTCAATTCTCATTCAGAAATAAAGTCATATAAGCTGTTTGTTTAGAGAACTTTATCATTTAATTTAAAAGGTGTAGTCCACTGAAGTAAAGTTAGCAGTTTGTCAGTCAGTGATTTCAGGCCTCACATCCCAGATAGCACACGTACGTCGCGGAGACGTCTGCTAAATATCGCTTCATCTTCTGTAGATCGGCTGCGAACATTGAAAAGTAAGACGTCTGCAATATCTCTGCAAGACGTCTTGGCGAAGTCTTGAAACATTCGAAATCTTTGCGAGCTGCATGCATCTTCTGGAGATCTTGAATCCGAGCAAACGCAGACGCATCAGCTGACCTCAATGCTCAACTCATTTCATTGTTTACACTTATTTCTTGTTTAATTGTATTGAACACAAACTAAAGATTAAAAAAAAACAGCTGCATATAATTTGCCAGTTTTTTAAGAGTTTGGCATTTAGTTTGCATTCATAAAATATTATTTTTTATATACCCTACCTCGTATCACGTGTAATATAGAAACCTAATATATGAAATCATACCCGTATGTATACTGTATGCGTTAGTCCAGTTTCACTTACATATTTTGCAGTAAGGACGAGAGGACTCCTGCATTTAAATTGCGTTTATGCTTTAAGTGCAGAATAAAACACATAAAGGTTCTCAAAGAAAGTACCGTGTGCACGAAAATAATCTCACTGGCAACATTTTAACAAATATACTGTAACCAATAATAGATAAGCAGTCTCTGCACCGTTCTCTAACAGATGTCTGTATAGATGAAGAAACCTTATACAATGTTGAAACACATTATACATGTATTAATTTAACCAGGTATTATCCAGCATCACAGCATGAATTGTTCTGACAAGTTTGTTTACCAAATTAAATTTATGAAACCTATGTGCTGAATGTTCTTTACATCCAGAGCCTCCTACCCAATATACTGCAAAGCTATGACATTTACCACCTGTTCATTTAATCACTACACAAGACCCAGAGCTGGTCATGACACTTTACATTTTAGACTTTGCATGTTCTACATAAAGAAGGAATTCTTTAAAAATGAATGAATTTATAATAAACCTAAAAATTAATGCATTAAAAAAACTGTGATGTAGTAAGTGCTGAAAGTACCATGTGACACTGTGCATATAATCACAAATATTGGAGACTGTTACACAAGACTTAGATGCGACTTTAATTACAATACAACATTCAGTACACCAGGGGATTTTAAACTGTGGGTCAGGAGTACCCACTTGTCGGTCACACAGTAGGTTAAGGTGTGTTGCACACCTTAATGATGCAACAACAGTTTGGCCAATTAATAATTAACAATGACAATGGTTTTGAAAGAATATACCATAAAATATTTGGTATTGCAAATAAACTTATTTACTTTTCAGTGGTTCTCAACTTATTCCTCGAGGCCCACTGCCCTGCACATTTTGTATGTCTCTCTTATTTAACACACCTGATTCAAATCATCAGCTCATTAGAAGAGATCTCAATGAACTGAACTGAGTCTGTCAGATAAAAGAGACATACAAAATGTGCAGAGCAGTGGGCCTCGAGGAATAACGTTAAGAACCACTTCTTCACATTATGAAATATTATGAAAATAAAATGACTCCACTGAAAGAGAACAAATGTGTTTTACCCCATTAAAAAAAAATGTATATTTAAAAATATTTTAGTGGGTCTAGAATAGATTATACCTGTCTAATAGGTTTTAAAATGAAAAGTTTGGAAACCCCAGCTTTACACAATACTAGTCTCAATTAAAGTTAATATTAAGTTGTAATATAACTGAAATAGCATTTGCAATTGACAGACATTAAATTAAACTGATGGCAGATGAGGTGTGGGGATGATGCTGGGCCAGAGTTGAATCTGTGCATCTTAGTAGATCAGGGTGCTTCATCCTTAAGAGCTGCAAAAAAAAGAGAAAGGATAAAAAGAAAAAAATATTTCTCTCAAATCAACATTGGACTATCACCCCAAATTAATAATAATGCAATTACATGCAAACAAACCTGTCAACCGTCAACATATAACAGATACTACACACCTGTGTCCAATACATCAAGATTCTCACAACATTTTAGGGCTAGCTTATTACCACAGTTCTGGCTATTCTTCATATTCTGTGTGGTTTTTAATTTGCAACTGTGACAAAAATGAACTTTTCATTAACATTACCATTTGTTAACGCCAGGAGAAGTTTGTGCTCTTGTGCCAATTATGGCAGAAAACGGTTACTGGATAATTTAACATTCATGTTCATAAATATTATGTGCTGTAAAAATAGTTTAAAGTTTGTTTGCGGTTCATGTAAGGCTGTGAAAGGCTAGCCACCACCTTGTCTGCAATGTCAAATGACGCATCTCGTTGAGGTCGGTGTTGATGGATCTGTCCCAAGTTGAGAGGTCGGATACTCAACTTTGTTTACTGTTCCAGACTTCTTATGGGTTTGAGGTCAATAATATCAAACATCCAAGTTGTCTCGAACACAGCATTAGTTCACAGACTCCAGTTCAGTTCTATCTGTAACAAAAGAACGCAATGAGAACATTATCACATCAGACAAAGTATTTCATTTATATAAATTGCACCCAAAGAAAAACCAAAATATTAAAAACATGAAAGATCAAAATCTTCATTTAAACCCAAAGGACTAGCCTGGTATAACCATTCTCTGCTACTTTGCTTGAGCGGAAGTACGAAGTCTGACGTAGTCAGGCTTAACGGGGACATGGTCTTTAAATAAAACACCCAAAATGACTCTTTGTAAGAATTTTCACTATCTCCACCACAGTAAGAATTCATTCCTTCCTCAATACTTAAACATTAAAGGTCACGTTTTTCCTGATCCCATATTTCAAACTTTAGGTAGTGTGTAATGTTGCTGTAATAGCATAAATAATACCTGTAAATGATAAAGCTCAAAGTTCACTGCCAGCCAGGCGATGTATTATCTTTAAGAGAATTCCCATTTCAATACAGCGAACGGCCGGTTTGGACTACAGCCCTTTACTTCCCGGTTGAATGACGTCAAAGCAAGTGTGTTTGACTAAACTCCGCTCTGGCTAAGCTAAGCTGCTGTCAAATCACAACACACTAAACCAGTGGTTTTCAATTTGTCCTAGGGGACCCACAGCTCTGCATATTTTGTTTGTCTCCCTTAACTGACACACCCAGTTTTGTTCATGGATCTGTCCCTTAATGCGCTGATCATCTGAATCAGGTGTGTTAGATAAGGGAGACATGCAAAATGTGCAGGGCAGTGGGTCCCCTAGGACAGTGGTTCTCAACTCCAGTCCTCGGGACCCGCTGCTCTGCATATTGTGCATGTCTCCCTTATTTAACACACCTGATTCAGATCATCAGCTCGTTAGGATAGATTCCATGAACTGAACTGAGTCTGTCAGATAAAAGAGACATACAAAATGTGTAGAGCAGTGGGTCCCGAGGACTGGAGTTGAGAACCACTGCCCTAGGACAAGATTGAAAACCACTGCACTAAACAAGCTACACAATCAGAACGCGTTACGTATTTCTGAAGGAGGGACTTCATAGGACAAAGAAGACACCAGCCTGTTTTTAGGACAGTGAAAGCACTATATAGATAAGTAGATTGTGTGAAAAATACCGCATGTGAAACATGAACACATGTTATATTGCGCACTGTAAACACAACCAAAGCCTCAAAAACACAGGAAAAACGGGACCTTTAAAGTTGTTCAGTATTATGGTTGTAATCAATAAAATGACAGGCAATTTTATTTAAAGATCATATCCCCTTTGGGTTTAAATGCAGATTTTAATCGTTCATGCCATGAAGGCAATAACACCCAAACATCTGTCCTTGTATTGTTTGATTAGAAAAACAGGTCTAAGCACCTAAAGCTGGGAGAGCATGGTGAGGGTTCTGATTTTTGTGTATATCCAATTTGAATGACTGACTGTACACACTGTGTATAACAACTCTTTGTGTTTGATTTGTGTGACCTGAGGCGCATTATCTTGTATCCAAAATAGCTGCATTGGTTTATAGTTCATGCAGCAACAACCAGTTGTCATAAATGAAAAATAAAATAATGTATTTTTATCCAATTCATCCGAGAAATCATTTGGTAATTAAAATAATGTACCTTAAAAAAAACGTTCATTTGTAAGACTGCATTAATTACTTTATGTGGGAAGAGACTCATAGGTGGAGGCAGAAGTTTGGTCTACACTTTCCATAGCTGGTGCACAGGGATTGTGGTAGGCTAGTGACACAATTTAAGAAGACTGGTTCAAAATCTGCTTTACAACCAGAGGTTGAATTAAACTTTCTTATTGGCTGTCATTTTGACAGATAATGCTGTAACAAATCTGTCATAATCAATTAGGACTAAAATATCAACAAAAAACTTAGAAAATGAACAAAACCAACTATCTGAATCAGTTTGAACTCTAACCTTGAGGTCTGGATAGACAAAGTGAGTGTTTATCTGTGTAAAAGTTGAAGACTGATGCAGTTGTCATTAAGGCTGATTTAGTCAGACCTACCCCAATGCCTCTACACAGTAGGCTATGCGCCACTTTTCATTTACACGTTTGCGTCGTTGTTCGCATCGATGTGCATTTACACATGCAGAACGCTAGTAGCCAATGTCCATAGGCATTTACCAATGTAAAATACAATATCAAGGCAAAAGCTGAAAAAAAAAGCGGCAGAAAAAACCCTTGTTGGGGGCCAATCACACCAAATGCTTTTTAAAGATGTGGAAACGCAAGGTGCACCTTGATTTGGTCACTTTATAAAAAGTAGTGCAGCTTTTTATATTGCAGGGCAACCACCGAGGCTGCTGTCCTGTCAATCAAATGTTGAAGCGTGAGCGCTCTTTTGCTGTTAACTGTCATATAAGCAGAAACTTTAAAAAGAGGATGCTTGCACTGACTTTGAACGAAGGTGAGAGGTGCATAAACACACAGGAGACAGTAAGTGACTGAAGTATGGTTGTTTCAAATAACTGTAAACATCGGTCCCTACAACGAAAGGCCCGCCTCTCCCCATATTCAATTGGACAAAGGAAAGACACAAATGACGTCGGGTGCTTTTCCGCTCTTAGCGCTCCTTAAAAAATGCATGTTGCAGGAGAGGGCAAAAGGCATTCAGTGCACATAAACCGCGCACATAACGCTCAATGCTGCAGTTAAAAAGATTTACCTCATAGTAAAGACCACTGGATCTGCAGCGTAATGATGGTCTTCAGAAGGCCTCTCATGGTGGTCTTGATTCAGAGGTTTGAGAAGACTACCAAGCACCAGAGCCAGCTAACAGGTGGACCGAACATCAAGCCAGAATTCCGCATGAGTCAGGTAAGCAGAATAAAAGACACTGTAAATAAACAATAATAAAAGATGGTCATTAATGACTTTCATATTCATGTTAATGCTTTGAAAATTATCTTATTTCTTTCAGAATCTTTTGATAATATTGCCAAATGCAACAAATGGAAAAAAGCATGCTTTATGACAACCTCAGCAGCAGAACCCATGACTTTCTCCTGGGTAGACGAGAAAAAAAAGTTTGGTATCAACACCCATCTAACAATTAAGGTAAAAGATAAAGTTTTATGATCCCTGCATTCAGGTTAGAGTATGGGGTAAGTTGACCGTTCTAGGGGTGTTTCTCAAATGCAAGGTTGCATCCTATGGAGGCTGCGTCCATTAGACCTGTCCTTCTGAGATTTCGAGGTTAGAAAAAAGCCAGAATGAGATGGCTTAGTTTGAAGTCCAAGGCAACGTCATGGTTTCCGCCCCAGTGGTCATGGCATGAAAACTTTAAAGAGAGAAGTTGAAAATTAGCAATGCATCACCAAAAAAAATCCAATACTGTACAGTGAATAAAAGTCATGTATCAACTGTCTTTACAACATGGACAGTTGAACATTTTGTAATAAAAAATAAAAAAAAAGAGAAAACAAGCAGATTGAGATGTTCCTCGACGATGCTTGATGACGTGGCAGCCGAGACTTTTTTTTATTAAACAAATATTCATGTACAAACAATAAGGCAATAATAATAGTTGTTAACATTAAACAACAATACACATACACATATTAATTAATATTTAATTAAATGCAAAATAATAAAAAAAAAAAAATAAAAAATAATAAGGGGCTAGGGTTTTTCTTCTAAATCATATTCACATATGATGGACAAAAGACTAGTTGCATTTTTCTTCTTAATCGCTTTAAGGGCTTTTATAAATGAAACAAATTCAGCAGGAAATGCATAAAACGTGGCAGCCGAGACATGCAGACTTCTAGGACGGAGCATTTTTCCAAAAAAAAAAAAAAAAAAAAAAAAAGGACGGAGCATTATTTATTTTTATTTTATATATGTATAATGTACCCCCTGACTGAACTTGTATTTCTTATTATTTAAAAAAAAAATATTAAAAATAATTTTAAAAGGACGCAGCTGTGCGGTTGAGAAACGACCGGAAACGACTTATATGTCGCAAGGCCATCACGTGACCACAATATTTACCAGAAGACCGTTATTTGCTCGATTACCCTCAACTTTTTTGTCGCAAATAACATCATTAATAACCTGTAAATAATCAAATTTGTACACATTACGTTCCTCTTCACTTTGTAATAGTATGTTTTTGGTTTAATAGTCGGCTTTTAGTTAGTTTTTCTGTCAGTTTGATCGTCAAAATCTTGGTAAGTAACTGTTATAGCTTGTCATTCCTGGGTTTTAATTGTTAGAAATACGAATTAAAGAACAGATATAACTAATATAACTGAGACAATTAATAAATACAATTTTCGAACCACTCCAATAGAACAACGTTAACGGTTTTGAGTGGTTTAAGGTCTGACTGACAGTAACGTTATCCGTATAAGGGCCATTTTAACGTAACGTTACAGGGCGGGAAAGGTTTGAGACATTTAATAACTCTATTAAACTGGCTGGTTTATCCCCACCAATGCGTAACATATAAAGTTAACGTCACAACGTGGCTTCGGGACTTCGCAGCGGCCTGAATAGCATTGTATTGCTAAACGTTAATAAGCTTTTAATCGCGTATAGAACGCGATAATTAAGACGATAATTCTGTACGTTAGGTCGACTAACTTACATGCATGCATAACATATTTTCTGTTTAAATGGTTAACTTACCTTGACACTGAAACTCCGTCACTGAAGCACGTTGCTTCACCCGTTGGAACATCCTACTAGTTTAAGGAGTTAAAAATCGAGTTGGAAAAGAACAAAAACTCGTTCTGTGATCGTTCGACACGACACCCAGAAGCTGCAAAAACCGATTGAGGTTACACTCTACTCATGAATGCAACGTTGAGTGCAGGCAGCCCACACATCTTTCAGATGTGTTCGACTTCATGCTGATCTACGCGCAAACCGATCGTGACATCAAGTACCGCGAGTTCAAACCTTTTCCGGGGCTTTCCCAAAACTCTCGCGGTACTTTGTTGTCATACCACTTGCTGTCTGCGCATCTCGGTGTTAAATCAAACACACCTGAATGTATTTGTTGGCTGCACTCCCTTGCGCTCAGTGATGTAGGTGTAACGAAATAAATGTATTAAATTGATATTATATAAATAAATATTGTTATAAAAATCTTTATACAATGATTAGCTGTCATTAATAAATTAATCTTTGATTTGAAAAATCAGTATACGTAAATTTCCCTCTCAAGTTATGAAATGCCTAAATAAGATCAAAATGGTGAAAATACAACAATGTATATTTGACCAATTTAGCATTTATTAACTTTTGCCTTTTTGAATTGACTTCAGAAAGTTATCTACAGCCACACATCCACTGTATACCAAGTTATGATGATCAATTATGAGAATAGAAAAGGATTGATAGATCAGAAAAACAACAAAAAGGTAATGTCTTAATAGATTTCTGCTTTTGTTACTTATTCATGTATTTGAATTACATAATTCAAAATCAAACGTTAATAATTATAGGGTTTCAACTTGTTGCAGCTTTAAAAAATGTAGAATTTGTAGAAGCATGGACAACTGAGTAACAAAGTCATATTATGCAGATGGGTGCTCATGGTGGCCTCCGAATAAATACATGGACAGGCTGCTAAAGAGGGTCAGGATGATGGAGATGCAAGAGTCAAAGACAGCACAGACCAAACACAGGCCAGAATTCTGCATGAGTCAGGTAAGCAGAATCAGTTACACTGTATAAAATCATTTATTAATAGACAGTACAATTAATAACACATTATTTTTCATAGCTGTAAAAAACAAAAGAATGAAACCGTACCTGCATTTTAGTTTCCAGCCTTTTTCACAAAGTTGCCGACAACTGGAAGAATGTCCCAAATTGCTGAAAAAAAAAATTCAGTAAGTCCTTATAAAGAGACAGTTTAAAAAGTAAAACGGCTTCATTTAACTTCAAAAATACCCCTAAATCCTTAAAGAACACGCCCTAATTTTGGGAATTTAGCTTATTCACCGTATCCCCCAGAGTTAGATAAGTCCATACATACCTTTCTCATCCCTGTGCGTGCTGTAACTTTGTCTGATGCAGCCCCCGCTAGCTTAGCTTAGCACAAAGACTGAAAGTGAATGGCTCCAGCTAGCATACTGCTTCCAAACATGACAAAATAACGCAAACATTTTCCTATTTATGTGTTGTGATTTGTATAGTCAAATTCACTACCAGTCTTTTGTTCTAAGCTAAGCTAGCAGGGGCTGCGTCAGACAGAGTTACAGCACGCACGGATATGAGAATGGTATGTATGGACTTATCTAACTCTGGGGGATACTGCGAATAAGCTAAATTCCAAAAATGTGGGTGTGTTCCTTTAAAAATCAGCACCCCTAGTTAATCTGGATGCTAAAACCTAAGGCAGGTCCAAGCCTAGGATTTAGTGTGTTTATTTGTAAATGTAAAAAATGCAGCTAACCATTCCCAGATCCAGTGGGCAGGTTAAAGAGTATTTTTTAATATGAGACAGAAAACAGAAACACGTTTTTAATGGCATTTAAAGACAACATCCCACTTCATAAAACTAAATTTTCTGTTTAATCCATAGATTGAGTAATTTTCACTCTAGAGACCCTGGGGTGACCACCAAGGACGAATGCAAAGTAGTGACCTACAAAACAAAAAACATTAATATTTTACGACTGTTTCGAGATAAGTACTCTGCATATCTATAGCAATATGCAGATTCTTGAGTAAAATTTCTCTCAGACAATATAGACTCAGATGGCTTCATGGTTGACCATACTGTATTTGTAGTTTAACAATTTCTATCATGTTTAAGTTCTCACACAAAAATTGCTAGTCTAAGAATTCTACAAGAAACCTTGTTCCCCACAAAGGCTTGATGGGTTGTGCAACTTACCTGCTTCCATTTACAGCTCCAGTGAGTGTCTCTAAGGTAGATCCTAATGCAGATGGATGGAATGTTGATCCGCCTAACATGCAAGGTAAAAGAGCATTTGATAGCATTGTGGATAAACAAATAGCTTTTTTCATTTTCACAGCATTTTCAAAAACCACATAACACTTGCTATTACATTGATATATATTACATGACCATGTCTAACTGAACAAAAAATCTGAACAAAATTCTGAACAAAAATCTGACCTCAATTTTAGTAACCATTTAAGGATTGTTTTTCTTTTAGTTTATTTAAATAATACCCTAAAGTCCTCCGTTCATCTTCGGAAACACAGTTTAAGATATTTTAGATGTAGTCCGAGAGCTTGCTGACCCTCCATTAAAACTGTATGTACGATATACTGTTCATGTCCAGTTAGGTAATAAAAACATCATCAAAGTAGTTCATGTGACATCAGTGGGTCAGTTACAATTTGTTGAAGCATCAAAAATACATTTAGGTCCAAAAATTATAACTTTATTCGGCATTGTCTTCTCTTTCGGGTCTGTTGTGAACCGTGTGCATGACACTGCTGCTGTACGACGCTGCTGGCGTGTTATCTGGTGCACCCAAGCTTTTTTTTTCCGTTTACAGTCTGAGGGAGACGCTGTAAACAAAACAATCTTTGCAAACATGTCTGAGGATAACACGTCAGCAGCGCCACTGTGCACGCGCATTCGCAACAGACCCGGAAGAGAAGACAATGCTGAATAAATCGTTATTTTTGGACCAAAATGTATTAATGATGCTTCAACAAATTCTAACTGACCACTGATGTCACATGGACTACTTTGATGATGTTTTAATTAACTTTCTGGAAATGAGACAGTATACAGCACATACATTTTTTGGAGGGTCAGAAAGCTCTCGGACTAAATCTAAAACATCTTAAACTGTGTTCCGAAGATGAACGGAGGTCTAACAAGTTTGGAACAACATGAGGGTGAGTCATTAATTACATTTTCATTTTTGGGTGAACTATCCCTTTAAATGGAAAACACCACCGCTTTCCAAAATGTTACTATGTTTTTACTTTAGACGAATTTATACTTACCCATCTTTTTGCAAAGCGTGCACTTAATCTTTGTACAGCGCGTTGTGAATGTGTTAGCATTTAGCCTAGCCCCATTCATTCCTTAGGATCCAAACAGGGATGAATTTAGAAGCCACCCAACCCGTTTTCCCTATTTAAAGACTGTTACATAAGTAGTTACACGAGTAAGTATGGTGGCACAAAATAAAATGTGGCAATTTTTTAAGCGGATAAAAATGAGAACTATATTGTATGGCAAAAGAGCACTAAGTTTGCAGCACTTCGACCTCGGCGCACAGTAACATCATCACTCCTGATTACTCCACCTCTCGCTCAAACTCAAAAGAGGGGCAGTAGTCAGGAGTGATGATGTTACTGCGCGCCGAGGAATGAATGGGGCTAGGCTAAATGCTAACACATTCACGACGCGCTGTACAAATATTAAGTGCATGCATTGATGAAAGATAGGGATGTATTAATTTATCTAAGTTGAGGTAAGAACATAGTAAAATATTGAAAAACTGTGGTGTTTTCCTTTAAAAGCAGCACTCCTATTTATTTTGAGTGCTAAAAATATTTGCCACAGACAGTTTAAGGCCTTATGCTGCATTCACACCGCCAACAACCTAGTCACTGTGTGTCAGCCATTTCTTTTAATGAGTTTATCAGAAGGCGTTCCCAATTCTGGTTGTCCTAGTAAAAACTACAAACAAATGAGTAACAATCCTCTCAGTAAATGACAAAAGAGTGATGACATGAACTTCACTGCTTCACTCTCATTGGTAGTTTCTCCCAAAAGTCCTTCATCAAGTTGAACTTTACTCAAAGTTGTGGCATAGCTGGACATGCCCACTTCCTGTTGTCAATGGTCACAGTTGCTCATGTTGCTTAATGGGGCAAAGCTTTCATTGGAATTAACGAGATTGTGTTTGCTAGTCGCTGGTGGTGTACAAGCAGCATTAGTGTGTGTGTCTTTAAAAATATATCAAATGCAAATTACCTGATCTAACATTCCCAGCTACGGAGGGCATCCTTTATTCAGTCCCTAATGCAGATGGTTGGAGTGTTGATCCACCTAACATGAGGGGTAAAAGAGCGTTTGTTAGCATAATGAGAAAGAAAACAGAAACACATTATTAGTGGCATTTAAACACATTAACACTTGTTTATACTACATTTTCTGTTCAATCCATAGAGCACTCGTTTTGAGTCCTGAAACCCTGGGGTGACCACCGTGAACAAATACAGAGTAAGTTACCTAAAAAAACACAATAATATTTATTTATAAAAAGTTCTTATAAAAAAGCATCATCATTTACTCAGATGAAGTGTTACCTTACCAACATGTTCAAGGAAGGTGCAGGTCTGATGATCCATCCAACATTGTACCAGTAAAATTATCTGAAACAGACAAATGCAGTTATAAGAATTTTACCTAAACTACACACCTATTTGATTCTTAAGTTTAAATAAATCAAAATAATGCATTTAATAGTAAAGCATTTTAAAAGCTACACTCCTAATTCATTTATCTTTGCTATTGCAGCTGCAAAAAGGCAGTCTTGACGGTACTAGGATGAATGCAAATAAAGACTAACCACCTGACTTCAGAGGTCCAGTCTCTTGTGGGAAGCAGGTGTTTGTTACCCCAAATACGGATGAAGAGTGACGAAGAGGATGATGATTTTTTTCTCAAACATCTGCTGAAGATCTTGACAGGCGGGAGACAAAATTAACAGACTGAGGGTTTATACAAAGAATCTTACTCAGCCAATATTAAAGATAAGATATTTTTACAAAATGTTATTTTCATTGTTTAGGATGATTTTATGTAGAAAACAGTACATCACAAAAAAGACTTTAGCTGTGTTTTCACAGGCAGAGCCTTACACACACACTAACCACAATTATAAACGCAACACTAACACAGAATTAGACAGATTTGTGAATAATATTTGAGAGAAATAGGCCTTTTGGGGACATAGAAAATATTTAAGTTCAGCTCATGAAATGAAAAATGGGGGCAAAAACAATATTAAAAAGTGCAATACAAATATCAACCATAATACTGATCGTTTTAATCAAGTAAGCCACTATATCTTTCTAGAATCTTACACAAGACTCGTGTAACTCGTGTACTCGTGTTACATGAACGATCAAAATAAATTAACGTCAGACAGGTGGGAGAAATATCAATATTAAAGCATGAAAAACTGTTATCAACCCAATTTCAAGGTATTATTGAAATGATCCCACACCAAACAGTTTATTATTTAAATGCATTATTACTACATACCTTAAGCAAATGTTCCACGCCTTTCTTCTTCATGGCATTGCGAGGTCAAGCGGATGTTGTTATGTAGAATCACGACCTTGACGTAAAGACGCACATCCGTAATTTATTTAACAATGACAACACTTTCGGGTAATTTTATCTTCTAGATCCTAATTAAAGCTATATAGAAAGAACAGCCTTTCACGATTATTTCCTGGTAATTTTTGAAATGTTTTATTTTAGAATGGAGATTAATAAAGCAGACGCGGAAAGGTTTTGATTATTTTAAATATGTTATGTTTATATGTTGTTGTTTTCGCATACTGTCATGTAAAAAATATCTTTAAAGATAAATGAATGAAAGTTTTCATTGTTTAATTTGAATAAATGTGTTTTATAAAATCAATAACTGCTTTAAGATCAATTGAAAATTG
This sequence comes from Misgurnus mizolepis, assembly GCA_025389145.1. Taxonomy (NCBI): domain Eukaryota; kingdom Metazoa; phylum Chordata; class Actinopteri; order Cypriniformes; family Cobitidae; genus Misgurnus; species Misgurnus mizolepis. The sequence continues at coordinate 41,745,733 of JAIFKI010000004.1, read as the reverse complement.
TGTTTTAATTACTTAATATCGATGACACAGCATGTATGTGTAGATGTGTGTAGAAATAATTTGCTGTAGTTTAGGGCAATTCAATTTGTTAATGAGGGATCTTTTAATCTTACAAACATCTGGGAAAGAGCGGCTTACCGTCTTTCTGCTCTTCTAAAGATCTGGGAAAGAGCGGCTCGGCATCTTTTAAAGCTCTTCTAAACATCTGGAAAAGAGCGGCTCCGCATCTTTTAAAGCTCTTCTAAAGATCTGTGAAAGAGCGGCTTGCCGTTCTAACATCTTGTAAAGATCTGGGAAACGGCGGCTCGCCATCGTTCTAAATAACATACATCTTGTAAAGATCTGCTGGGTGTCTTGCAAACAGCTGGGTCGGACGTCTCGGCGACGCCTTCCAGATGAGCAAACGCCCTATATAATACGTCTTCCAGACGAAAAAGAAGACATCGCGCAGACATCTCCGCGACGTACGTGTGCTATCTGGGATGTCTAAGCACCCTTCCCCCGACATCACAGTAGCACATCAGAATTTACAACACATATACAATTCTCATTCAGAAATAAAGTCATATAAGCTGTTTGTTTAGAGAACTTTATCATTTAATTTAAAAGGTGTAGTCCACTGAAGTAAAGTTAGCAGTTCAGTCAGTGATTTCAGGCCTCAAATGTCTAAGCACCCTTCCCCCGACATCACAGTAGCACATCAGACTTTACAACACATATACAATTCTCATTCAGAAATAAAGTCATATAAGCTGTTTGTTTAGAGAACTTTATCATTTAATTTAAAAGGTGCAGTCCACTGAAGTAAAGTTAGCAGTTTGTCAGTCAGTGATTTCAGGCCTCACATGTCTAAGCACCCTTCCCCCGACATCACAGTAGCACATCAGAATTTACAACACACATTCAATTCTCATTCAGAAATAAAGTCATATAAGCTGTTTGTTTAGAGAACTTTATCATTTAATTTAAAAGGTGTAGTCCACTGAAGTAAAGTTAGCAGTTCAGTCAGTGATTTCAGGCCTCACATGTCTAAGCACCCTTCCCCCGACATCACAGTAGCACATCAGACTTTTACAACACATATACAATTCTCATTCAGAAATAAAGTCATATAAGCTGTTTGTTTAGAGAACTTTATCATTTAATTTAAAAGGTGTAGTCCACTGAAGTAAAGTTAGCAGTTCAGTCAGTGATTTCAGGCCTCACATGTCTAAGCACCCTTCCCCCGACATCACAGTAGCACATCAGAATTTACAACACATATTCAATTCTCATTCAGAAAAAAGTCATATAAGCTGTTTGTTTAGAGAACTTTATCATTTAATTTAAAAGGTGTAGTCCACTGAAGTAAAGTTAGCAGTTCAGTCAGTGATTTCAGGCCTCACATGTCTAAGCACCCTTCCCCCGACATCACAGTAGCACATCAGACTTTTACAACACATATACAATTCTCATTCAGAAATAAAGTCATATAAGCTGTTTGTTTAGAGAACTTTATCATTTAATTTAAAAGGTGTAGTCCACTGAAGTAAAGTTAGCAGTTCAGTCAGTGATTTCAGGCCTCACATGTCTAAGCACCCTTCCCCCGACATCACAGTAGCACATCAGACTTTACAACACATATACAATTCTCATTCAGAAATAAAGTCATATAAGCTGTTTGTTTAGAAAACTTTATCATTTAATTTAAAAGGTGCAGTCCACTGAAGTAAAGTTAGCAGTTTGTCAGTCAGTGATTTCAGGCCTCACATGTCTAAGCACCCTTCCCCCGACATCACAGTAGCACATCAGAATTTACAACACATATTCAATTCTCATTCAGAAATAAAGTCATATAAGCTGTTTGTTTAGAGAACTTTATCATTTAATTTAAAAGGTGTAGTCCACTGAAGTAAAGTTAGCAGTTCAGTCAGTGATTTCAGGCCTCACATGTCTAAGCACCCTTCCCCCGACATCACAGTAGCACATCAGACTTTTACAACACATATTCAATTCTCATTCAAAAATAAAGTCATATAAACTGTTTGTTTAGAGAACTTTATCATTTAATTTAAAAGGTGTAGTCCACTGAAGTAAAGTTAAGAGTTTGTCAGTCAGTGATTTCAGGCCTCACATGTCTAAGCACCCTTCCCCCGACATCACAGTAGCACATCAGAATTTACAACACATATTCAATTCTCATTCAGAAATAAAGTCATATAAGCTGTTTGTTCAGAGAACTTTATCATTTAATTTAAAAGGTGTAGTCCACTGAAGTAAAGTTAGCAGTTCAGTCAGTGATTTCAGGCCTCACATGTCTAAGCACCCTTCCCCCGACATCACAGTAGCACATCAGAATTTACAACACATATACAATTCTCATTCAGAAATAAAGTCATATAAGCTGTTTGTTTAGAGAACTTTATCATTTAATTTAAAAGGTGTAGTTTACTGAAGTAAAGTTAGCAGTTTGTCAGTCAGTGATTTCAGGCCTCACATGTCTAAGCACCCTTCCCCCGACATCACAGTAGCACATCAGAATTTACAACACACATACAATTCTCATTCAGAAATAAAGTCATATAAGCTGTTTGTTCAGAGAACTTTATCATTTAATTTAAAAGGTGTAGTCCACTGAAGTAAAGTTAGCAGTTCAGTCAGTGATTTCAGGCCTCACATGTCTAAGCACCCTTCCCCCGACATCACAGTAGCACATCAGAATTTACAACACATATACAATTCTCATTCAGAAATAAAGTCATATAAGCTGTTTGTTTAGAGAACTTTATCATTTAATTTAAAAGGTGTAGTCCACTGAAGTAAAGTTAGCAGTTTGTCAGTCAGTGATTTCAGGCCTCACATGTCTAAGCACCCTTCCCCGACATCACAGTAGCACATCAGAATTTACAACACACATACAATTCTCATTCAGAAATAAAGTCATATAAGCTGTTTGTTTAGAGAACTTTATCATTTAATTTAAAAGGTGTAGTCCACTGAAGTAAAGTTAAGAGTTTGTCAGTCAGTGATTTCAGGCCTCACATGTCTAAGCACCCTTCCCCCGACATCACAGTAGCACATCAGAATTTACAACACACATACAATTCTCATTCAGAAATAAAGTCATATAAGCTGTTTGTTTAGAGAACTTTATCATTTAATTTAAAAGGTGTAGTCCACTGAAGTAAAGTTAGCAGTTTGTCAGTCAGTGATTTCAGGCCTCACATGTCTAAGCACCCTTCCCCCGACATCACAGTAGCACATCAGAATTTACAACACACATACAATTCTCATTCAGAAATAAAGTCATATAAGCTGTTTGTTTAGAGAACTTTATCATTTAATTTAAAAGGTGTAGTCCACTGAAGTAAAGTTAGCAGTTTGTCAGTCAGTGATTTCAGGCCTCACATGTCTAAGCACCCTTCCCCCGACATCACAGTAGCACATCAGAATTTACAACACATATACAATTCTCATTCAGAAATAAAGTCATATAAGCTGTTTGTTTAGAGAACTTTATCATTTAATTTAAAAGGTGTAGTCCACTGAAGTAAAGTTAGCAGTTTGTCAGTCAGTGATTTCAGGCCTCACATGTCTAAGCACCCTTCCCCCGACATCACAGTAGCACATCAGACTTTTACAACACATATACAATTCTCATTCAGAATTAAAGTCATATAAGCTGTTTGTTTAGAGAACTTTATCATTTAATTTAAAAGGTGCAGTCCACTGAAGTAAAGTTAGCAGTTTGTCAGTCAGTGATTTCAGGCCTCACATGTCTAAGCACCCTTCCCCCGACATCACAGTAGCACATCAGACTTTTACAACACATATACAATTCTCATTCAGAAATAAAGTCATATAAGCTGTTTGTTTAGAGAACTTTATCATTTAATTTAAAAGGTGTAGTCCACTGAAGTAAAGTTAGCAGTTTGTCAGTCAGTGATTTCAGGCCTCACATGTCTAAGCACCCTTCCCCCGACATCACAGTAGCACATCAGAATTTACAACACATATTCAATTCTCATTCAGAAATAAAGTCATATAAGCTGTTTGTTTAGAGAACTTTATCATTTAATTTAAAAGGTGTAGTCCACTGAAGTAAAGTTAGCAGTTCAGTCAGTGATTTCAGGCCTCACATGTCTAAGCACCCTTCCCCCGACATCACAGTAGCACATCAGACTTTTACAACACTTATACCATGGTCTGTTTAAATACTCGATTCTGATTGGCTGGAAGGTGTGCATTAAAACCATTTAATGCACAGGTAGTTCCAGTCAGTTTGATTACAGTTAGAAATTAATCTGCTACTATAAACATTGGTAACCATAGTAACACAGTTACTCTTGCAGAGAGAGAGAGAGAGAGAGAGAGAGGAGAGAGAGAGACATAAGTGCATCTCTCTTTAAAGTGTGCAGGTTTTATTTCAGCACTACTTTATTTAAAGCGGATGGAGTGCGAGCCTTAACTTAAGAAAATGACCGTAATTTTTACCCGTCTGATAAAAAATCACACTGTTAACATTAATTACAGCTTTAACTTGGCAAATAACCAAGGTATAAGCGGGATAATCCACGGCTAGCCATGCATTAAAGGGTTTTAATGCACTTCGCAGAGAGAACCACCCTCCGCTACGCGTCGGGTGGTTCTTCGCCTCTACGTCGTGCATTAAAACCCTTTAATGCATGGCTAGCCGTGGATTATCCCTTACATATTCAATTCTCATTCAGAAATAAAGTCATATAAGCTGTTTGTTTAGAGAACTTTATCATTTAATTTAAAAGGTGTAGTCCACTGAAGTAAAGTTAGCAGTTTGTCAGTCAGTGATTTCAGGCCTCACATGTCTAAGCACCCTTCCCCCGACATCACAGTAGCACATCAGAATTTACAACACATATACAATTCTCATTCAGAAATAAAGTCATATAAGCTGTTTGTTTAGAGAACTTTATCATTTAATTTAAAAGGTGTAGTCCACTGAAGTAAAGTTAGCAGGGTCAGCCAGTGATTATGTTTACATGGACAGTATAATCTAATTACTGACCTTATTCTAAATAATACAGTATTCAAATTAAGGTGTTTACATAAGTTGCTTTTAATGCCTTCATGTTCCCATTTTACATGTTATAGAATAAATCCATTAATTGCAGACATCATTAAATCCCCATGTTACTCCTGAACAACATAAAGTTCATCGTTGTTGTGATAGTATATTATTATTATTTTTTTAAATATTACGAAAGCTTAAAGTGCAGTTAATTATTTGTTATATGTGTTAGATGTAGGGTTGCTAACTTTGTCACCCTCACCAAATACAGGACAAAAGGTGGTCGGCTGCAGCAGTGCAGGCATGGTTTTGTGTGTATACAGTGTATTTTGTCCAAATGATAGCTAATCTCTTAATTAAAATTGTATAATAACTCTTATGCCTTGGCAACATACAATAGGTTTATTAACAGTTTGTTGGTACAGCAGGTACGTTTAACACAGTATTTAAATTGAACCATTACCTTATAAGACAAAACACTTGTGACTCCTGCACTAAGGGTAGTTAAACGTTATCCCCTTCATGTTCATCTTACATGTGACAAACTAAAACTAACATAGATTCAATGATTCTGTGAGCTGTAGTTTTGCATAGTCAACTTCAAATACTTTAATTAAAACACACAGGATGTGAATTAGAAGTGTGAGAATGTCCAAGCAAAGTTGGAAATGTTTTGTTGGGGCCTTTAAGATCGATTTATTATGCAGGTCTGGATCAGTGATCTCTTTGTAATTGAGACTGAGCATTTTAATTATGAAGATCTTTGCACAAATAATAAAAGGATAACATGAAATCATATTATATGACCCCCTTTAGCGTATACTGATTGTGTTTGAGATTATTCTCAAGTGTTCAGCACTGCTTGCTACTTGTTTGACTTCATGCGGTGCCGCATGAACAGACAGGCGAATGACCGCGAGAGCATTTCGATAGCAGTCCACTTTGTCTGAATTCTCAAATCACTCTTGTTGGATTTTGTTGTCATCTGCTTCTCAGTTGTTGTGGAGCCACATGAAGTCGAGCAAGCCTGTTGTATCAGTCACTGTTTAGATCAACGTAGCAGTCAAAAACAAGACATGGGAGGTCACATACAGGACAAAATCAATGAGACCCAAAATACGGACATCCCGACTAATACGGGACAGTTGGAAACCTAGCTAGAGGGCCTTTTCTGCTTGAAGCCATCTGTTTACAGCCAAACGGTTGACCACTGTGTGTGTATATGTGTCCTGTCACAAAACTCCCACATATTGTATTTGAAATGCGTGTAGGTCATGATGCACTTTGATAATGAAGCTAAAATATGAATATGAATTTGATTTGTGTTTACTTTGATTATGACTTTAGCCAAATAAGAGTAATTAAAAACCACTGTTTACATCATAGTTTCGCAGTATTGTTATTTGAATATTGTTGTGCATGTAAACATTGAAACCCACTTGTTTTAGCCACTGATGCTCCACATCACAGCAGCACATCAAACTGCTAACTTCACAACCAGAAGAAATGAACAGGAGATTTTGTGTCATTTGAGGTTATCAACATATAAACATGCTTTTCACACTGGAAAAGTTAACACCAGGTTATTCTAAACCCCGGGTTAACGGAATCCTGGGTTATCTGTTTCACGTGTCACACTGTTCGTGCTTAACCAGGGGTTAAGAGATAACCCTGGGTATTCATAATCTGAAGTTACACATTGTGTATTCCTAAACCCTAGGTCAGGTGTCTTAAACCCTGCTCATACACCTGTCTGTAATTATCAAGCAACCCTGAACACCTTGATTAGCTGTTTCAGCTGTGTTTAATTTGGGTCAAAAGTTATTATATTATATTTTTTACTTTATTTGTTTAAAAAAGCTTTGTTGCATGTTTAATTTTTATTAGGTAATAAAAAAGACAGTCCAATAAGATATTGTAGGTGGAGCAGTAAATGTTCTCAAGAAACAGAGCTTTCATTAAGCTGTTTTGTTGTATGTATTAAATGTTTTTAAAAGCACCTTCCATCAATTAATTTCCATGTGGATTTGTCTACATTTAGAGGAATCTCTCTGTAAATAGCAGTTGTTTTGGACAGTAGCACGAGGTGCTGTGCTGATCCCATTGTCTGTGGCGTAACAGCAACAACACTAAGCTGTGTTCATACAGCGCTGCGCAGATCGAACAAGATATGACATCACAGTACCGCGAGATCAAACTTTCTCAATACGTGCTCGAATCGCTCACGCGATACTTCAACGTGACATGCTTTCGGCCTTCCTATCAACGACACTTTTACTACGCAAGTCAGCAGCAGTGGATTCGTTTCCCCGGAAATGCAGACACGTGATAATGACATCACCGCTGTTAGCCCCAATTTCCCGCGAAACAGACTACACGCGCCCATTAAAGGAGGAAAGGTGAGTTCAGTCCTATGTATAATAACATATTTGTGCAAAATATGAAAGATAAGCTGGAGTAACATACGATTTGTGAAATATTTTATCTTATTTGACGGTTTGTGGTCAAAAATATTATCTTCCCGAGTAGCCCATAACGATATTGGCATTGGTCAGTAAACAAACATTCGTTTCAGAGTAACATAACTTACTTTACTGATCTATTAATGTTGTCCATAAACGACTAAGTGCTTAGTAAAATTATGTGAAATAGCAGTAATAGATTGGGTAATTAGTAATTAATTCTTATTGTTTAATCTGAGTTTCAATCATGCGATTTTCTTATCATGCAAACAGTGGCACGAATAGCCACAGATATCTTTTAAAGATTTTAAATTGTGTATGTATAAGTTATCTAGAGTTGTGTATGTGTGTGTATATCTAAGCTATATGTATATTTACAAAAGTATACATGCATGCATATACATAAGTTAGATACATATGTTATACCATTTGTTTGCTATTTGGGTAAACAATTTTAGCAACCTTAATATTATGCTGATTAATCGATTGATTCATTTAATTATTTTCAGTCATTGCATGTCACTGCAGTCGCTATGATGCTGGGTATACCAAGGCAGAAAAAACGAAAAAGACCTCAACAGGATGCTGAGCATCACATTACTTGTAAAACAGACAAGCCTGAGCTTTATGAGCAAGTTATCAGCAAATATAAAGGTAAGATAAATTCTGTAGTATAGATCGTTTTCTTTCATGTACGCAAATGTAAGTTGCAAAGCATAGTTTATTTGTATGTGCATACAAACTTTTGATGCATGCGCATTGCGACAAAATGCAACACATCGCCTGGGCTACCTACTTCAAAATCCGTCTGTGCATGCATGATGGAAATTGTGTCACGTGCACTCTACGTGGACTTTTGTGATAGATCCTGCTGACTTAAAGGGGCAATGAATCTGTCGATTTTATTGTTTTATACTGTTGTCTGATTCAAGTGGTTTTTCCATTCAAAAACATCAAAGGCAATAAATAATAGGTTATTTTGTAACATGGATTAGTTGCTCTCTGGATAATGGTTCGTTTGAAGGGGCGGCCCGCAGTGAAGACCTGGACGTAAACGCCCACTGCTATGATCCCCGTCATTACATGTGGGGAAATGTTTTAAAAACATTGATGTGTAAAAATAGCAGCCGAACACAAATGTTTGAGCTACAAAAGATTCTGGGTGCTAAAGATGATACCCATAAATGACAATACGTATAGTAAAGTATAAAAGAACTTTAAACTCAACGTGACTAAATTACCGTAAACAACACAAGTAAGCACGCATCAGAATCTAAACCGCGGCTGATAAATCCTTATGACTAACTTTGTATATTTCTATCGTTATATTACAGTCATATTGTTAAGTGTTGCACCTTTATTAATGGTTTAATGTTTTTAGTAAATTAAAACAGTCAAATATACGTGTTTAGACACTGATGTTACAACAGGACATATCAAGCGATCTTTTACTAAACAGTAGTGACGCGTAGTAACTTAAATAAAGTAAAATGTTTTACTCACTGTGTATACTGTTGTGTCATTCCTGCCAGATGCAATATTAGTGGTGCTTTTAATCACAGTTTCTCTGCAAATCCAGCACCGACTCATGGCTTCTTTACAAATGAATCCGTGGTACACAAAGTAAACAAACACTCCCCACCCGAGCTGGAACTTCTTCAAAAACAAACTTTAACCACGCATTCCTAATGTTATGTTCCAAGCCTCCGTTAAACAGCGTCTGTGTTTTCTCCATAGACGGTTCTTGGGCACTCTGTTGGGCACTTATAACAGATCACCGCGTCAAAATAAAAGTCTCTTAGGAAACATGTTTTCAAAAGTCATTTTGGTTACATTTGGCAATCTTTAAAGACATGTTTACTAGGGGTGGCACGGTTCACAAAACCCTCGGTTCGGTTTCGTATCACGGTTTAATGGCCACAGGTTCACAGTTCTGTATGGTTCTTGTTGTTATTTTTACTTTTAATTTTTAAACACTCCAGAAATGTATTATCTTATTAATGTAGTAATTATCCATAATTTAGGATACCTTTATTAAAAAAGTTATATCATGTAATCATGCACAAACTGAATTTGACTTTAAGCACATTATTGGGACCCTCTCTGAGGAAAGCCAGGTGAGATTTTGATACAGCAAGAGGTAAAGACATTGATGATTTTCACATGCTTTTCATTTATTTGGCAAAAAAAGGAGAATGTGTAATATCCATCTTATGTGCCTTTTTATCACACAAAGATAACTTGCATTTATCAAACTGCCAACTTCAGTGTAGCTCTTAGATTTATTACTGAGAGGCTGCTTAAATACTGCAGAGAGTATATGTGGCAGGAGAGAGAAACATAACGTTTACACCTGTAATATTTAAATCCGTCTCTCTTGTCCACTTTTGACCACTTCTGTCCTGATTACTTTGAGAGGCAATTTATGAAATAAGATCGCGCAACTTTCTCACGCTAGCAAAATGAAACTACGCGGAAATCAGCCGCTTTAGTTTTATCAATAAAAGGCTAAAAATAGCGCACGTTCACTGTGTTTTCGTGGCAGAAGTCAGAAAAGACGTTCAGTACCTTAGCTTTGATAAATGGGCGGAGAGAAGGCAATCTTCTGTGGCTGTTCGAACACATTCAACCCATAGACTAGCAGTTCTATCTATTGTTTTTTTCCACTGTCATCGTAGGTAACATGAAATAAAAAAGTTTCCACACACCAAACTGGCGCGTCATCCAACTCCGGGCAGACTTCCTTTTCTCTCCAACTTGCCATTTTCTACATGTAACATAACCTGCAGCACTCACTCTCCACACCAGTCAACTTTTCTTTCGCGAAAGGGAAACACGCCATCTGAGGCAAGGTCACATACAGGGCACGAGGCTATTGCGCATGCCATGAACCGTGCAACGCACACGCTCCGAACTGAACGGTTCGGATTTTTTTTCAAGAACCGTGCCACCCCTAATGATTGTTGAGACACTGCATGGTTTGCTTTACCCCCTGACCCACACATGTCACGCAAAGCTGTGGACGGGGCTACAAAAGTGGTCATTGTATATGGGTTTGGGGAGGTGTTTCAATTCTACTCTGACATCATATTTCAGCACATTCACTGAATAGACCATTTTCCCTGGCTTGGTGCAAAAAAATGTTATATTTCAATAGCACAGACGGTTTCAGTTTTGAAACTTGCAGGATGTTCATTTAAGTATGATGACCTCTTATATAATAAATTATCAAGGTAAAATTTATTGTTTGATTCACCGCTCCTTTTAATCCAGCCGACAACAACAAAATGAAAGATCCAACTAGGGCTATGTCCAAATTGTTGGATACCACAGATAAAACTTTAGATCTAGCTATTTTTATTATTGTTTTTGGATAAGAGCTCATGAAAATAATAATTCACTTTAAGGAACAGCAGAACTTACTCGTATTTTTTCTTTTTAGGACGTGGAGTTTTCACCACTGAAGCATTTTTTAGAGGTGATTTTGTCCTTGAATACAGAGGTGAACTTCTGACTTCAGAGGAGAGCCTTGATCGATCTAAACTCTACAATGACGTTGAGAACACATTCTTGTTTGATTTTCAGTGGCATGGCAAAATTGGTGGTGAGTATAGAGTTATTGTCTTGAAGTAATAGGGCGGTTAAGGGTTAGTTCACCAAAACTCCTGGGTCCTGGTGATCCTCGTCTCTGCACATTTGGTATGACGCACTCAGTACCCAGCTGATGATTTTTATTGTGTGTAAAAAAGCAGACACAAAGGGCAGTTTACCATACAGGGTTTAGATTAATCCAGGACTAGGGCTTAGTAATATTAGGACATTTTACAAAAAAAAAAACATTGCTGTGCATCTTGTGATAAAAACAGTGGCCACTGATATGTTAAAGAGCAACCTATTGTTTTTAAATTTCCTTTGGTGTGTAAGTGTGTATTAGTTCATGTTAACAATATGCAAAGTTACAAACCCCAAAGTAAACCATGACGCGAGTTATCGTCTCCAACGTAAATCTCTTTTCTTGGATTACAACAAACACACGGATTGTAGGCAAAAGGTTTACTTCCTGGGATTGGTGATGTAGAAATTATCATAATTCATCCTGCTTCGAACTCAGCCTGTAAGTTAACTCCTGTTAGTAACTGAATCTTTCAATCATGGTAAGAAATCTCACGTTTCCAGCTGACAGAGCTAATCAGACCAATCACAACATACAGATTAGTTGATCAATTAGGCACACAGCTCTTCAAATCCGTGCGTTTCAGGAAGAGAGTGAAATCTGGAAATACAAAAATAAACCTTATGTTTAAAATAATGTGTTTTTTTAACCATAAACCACATGAACACATTATATTATACCAAATACACAAAATAATATTGTTTTTAGCAATGAAAAAGGCGCTCTCTAAGATATCTCGGTGCAAGCTGTTTTCTGTTCAGACAATTCAAACTTGTATTTAAGTCTGGGAATAGACTTTAGCCCTGTTCAGGAATCTGCCCCAAAATGTGTAGAGCAGACCATATAACCAGACCCACTGATGTAAAATGCCTTAAAGCCCAAAAAACTCATTTTGATTTCATGTAGTTGTTAAGATATGTTTACAGAAGTTACTCTTACGAGGGTACAGGCATAAAGGAAACAACTGCTGTACAAGATTACAAATCAGTCTCTTATGCTTGGTGGTATTTTTATGTATTTATAGCATGGATGCATCCAAGGAAGATGGGTCCTTGGGAAGACTTGTAAATGATGAGCACAGAAATCCTACATGCAAAATAAGAACTGTTGAAGTGAACAAAAAACCTCATCTGTGTCTTTTTGCTGTACGAGATATTCAACCAGGAGAAGAAATCACTTACAGTTATGGAGATTCAGATTGGCCTTGGCGAGCTAAGGTATATCCTAAGAATCTTTAACAATATTTCATGATGACATTTTTCTCTTATGCTGATTTGATACCATATGATTGTGTTCTCATATTTCTCAAATCTTTCATTTAGGTATCATCAACAGAATCCAGTGATAAAAGTCCAGTCAGCAGTTTGGATTTGCAGAAATTGGTAAGTACACAAAACACCTATATTCGGGTTCTATACAGTCATGTGGGAAACTAGCAATTTGAGAGGTTTTTGACATATTGGACAAGCATTTAATCCTCTGTGAAACAATGCCACAACTTCTAAATCGTTGCATTTTTTCAGTAAACTTATTCTTGTTTGTTTTTTTTAAACGGAGGAATACTGACAGATTTAAAAAGTAGGTTCAGCTAAAGTTACTTTAGGATAGATGAACGTGTACCTTATATTACTGCATCTCACTGTCTTTTATACATCACAGTATAAAACAAAACCATACAAAAGCTTAGCAAATACAGTACAAAATGTACCCCCTAACTCTTCTTTTCTGACTTTCAGTTCCATCAGGCTCCTCCTGTTTCCTCATCTGCCCTGTATAAGGTGTACATCAATGAACCACATAAGCAAGTTGAGCCACAACAGTCAGGCAAAGCAGAACATCAGAGGATAAATGGTAACCATTCTATACATGCAGAAAGTATCTTAGGCTGTTTACTTCATCAGATAACTAGTAACACTATATGGACAAAAGTATGGGACGGCAACTTCTAGTGAACATATTTAACTACTCATTTCTGTGAGCACAAATCTTAAAGGAACATGCCCACATTTTGGGAATTAAGCTTATTCACTGTATTCCCCAGAGTTAGATAAGTCCATACATACCTTTTCAATCCCCGCGCTTGCCCTAACTCTGTCTGACGCACCCCCGCTAGCTTAGCTTAGCACAAAGACTGGAAGTAAATGGCTCCGGCTAGCATACTGCTCCCAATAAGGTACAAAATAATGCGAACATTTTCCTATTTATATGTTGTGATTTGTATAGTCACACCGTGTACAAATAACTTGGTCATATGAGACACAGCCATCTTTTAATCATTTACATACTGGTAACTATATTCTCAGAAGACAAAGCACTGCTACTTGAGTGATTTGCTCACAGAAATCTAGTGGTGAGGAGCAGAGAGTTCCCTCAGAGTCACTCCGCCCCATGTTCCTATTTAAACATATAAATAGGAAAATGTTGGCATTATTTTGTCACTTGTAGTATGCTAGCTGGAGCCATTTACTTCCAGTCTTTGTGCTAAACTAAGCTAGCGGGGGCTGCGTCCAACAAAGTTATGGCACGCACGAAGATGAAAAAGGTATTTATGCACTTATCTAACTCTGGGGGATACGGTGAATAAGCTAAATTCCCAAAATGTGGGCGTGTTCCTTTAATGCTACAGCATATAATGATATTTTCCAAAATTGTGTGCGTCTAATTTTATAGCAGCAGTTCGGGCAGAGCTCTTTTCTATTCAAACATGACAATGGTCCCACAATCGATTTTGTGTTTTTAAAGACATTCAAGTCTTTAGTAAATCACAACAGTCGTTATTTAACAAAATGATGGTTTGAGCTGGCACAAGCTGTTAGTAAATCTGGCCCATAGACTCTTCTTACTTTATGTGCTATATCTTTTCTAACAGATTTATGGAAGACTCTTAAAGGAATAATCTACTCATTTTCAATATTAAACTGTTATTACCTTAACTAAGAATTGTTGATACATCCCTTTATCATCTGTGTGTGTGCACGTAAGCGCTGGAGCGCGCTGCGACACTTCGATAGCATTTAGCTTAGCCCCATTCATTCAATGGTACCAATCAGAGATAAAGTTAGAAGTGACCAAACACATCAACGTTTTTCCTATTTAAGACGAGTAGTTATAAGACCAAGTTTGGTGGTACAAATAAAACGTAGCGCTTTTCTAAGCGGATTTAATAGAGTAACTATATTGTATGGCGGAACAGCACTTTTGGGAGTACTTCGACTCGGCGCAGTAACACCCTCCCTCTCCCATTATGAGAGGGAGAAGGGGAGCGCATTTTTCAGGCGAGTCGAAGTACTCCCAAAAGTGCTCTTCCGCCATACAATATTCCTCTATTAAATCCGCTTAGAAAAGCGCTACGTTTTATTTTGTACCACCAAACTTGCTCTTATAACTACTATATATAACTTTATCTCTGAGTGGTACCATTTGAATGAATGGGGCTAAGCTAAATGCTATCGAAGTGTCGCAGCGCGCTCCAGCGCTTACGTGCACGCACTCAAATGATAGAGGAATGTATCAACAATTCTTAGTAAAGGTAATAACATAGTTTAATATTGAAAATGAGTAGACTATTCCTTTAATCTAAACCAGAGCACTTGAAATTAAGCAATATTTTATATTTACCTTTTATTTTCTATATTTTTGATTGGTTTTGCCTAATGTCTTTGAGTGTCACAGCTTTTAACATTATGTACATTTTACTTTTATTTTAAGTTAAATACCTTTTCATATATCCTCAGAAACTCAAAGATTGCCACGAGCGCTTTAACGGAGCACAAATTAAAACGAAAAAGACTGCCATAGAGCAATCACAAGAATATTTCATGGTGAGTAATATTTGGATATGATCATCACATTACTTGATTAGCACCTCAGTCAATTAAGACTTTATTATTTAAAGTGTTAATAGTCGTTGAACAGTTTCCATGCTGCTTTTATTTTTAACTTTTTTTCAATTATACTTTTAAAGTTACAGACAGTATTATAGCATACACATTTAATGCACCGTCTTAGGCACCATGTGCTATGTCTACCTCTGTAAAAGCCTTATTGCCCTCATACCCTTCTCCTTCTCCTGTGCAGCCCTCATCACCTGTGAAGACCACATCCTCGTCCTCTTCTCCTGTGCAGCCCTCATCACCTGTGATGACCACATCATCTTCCTCTGCACTTGTGCAGCCCTCATCACCTGTGAAGACCACATCATCGTCCTCTTCTCCTGTGCAGCCCTCATCACCTGTGAAGACCACATCATCTTCCTCTGCCTTTGTGCAGCCCTCATCACCTGTGATGACCACATCATCGTCCTCTTCTCCTGTGCAGCCCTCATCACCTGTGAAGACCACATCATCGTCCTCTTCTCCTGTGCAGCCCTCATCACCTGTGAAGACCACATCATCTTCCTCTGCCTTTGTGCAGCCCTCATCACCTGTGATGACCACATTATCGTCCTCTTCTCCTGTGCAGCCCTCATCACCTGTGAAGACCACATCATCGTCCTCTTCTCCTGTGCAGCCCTCATCACCTGTGATGACCACATCATCTTCCTCTGCACTTGTGCAGCCCTCATCACCTGTGAAGACCACATCATCGTCCTCTTCTCCTGTGCAGCCCTCATCACCTGTGAAGACCACATCATCGTCCTCTTCTCCTGTGCAGCCCTCATCACCTGTGATGACCACATCATCTTCCTCTGCCTTTGTGCAGCCCTCATCACCTGTGATGACCACATCATCGTCCTCTTCTCCTGTGCAGCCCTCATCACCTGTGAAGACCACATCATCGTCCTCTTCTCCTGTGCAGCCCTCTACACCCTTGCCCTGTGCTGCTTCCACCCCTGTGATTTCCTCATCAAAGGTGTCTGAGACACTGTCTTTAATGGAGGTGGGTAATTGAGATTAGTAAAGACTGTTTAATGTGAATTCACAGACCTAATATTATTATCATCTATGTCATGGTGTAAAAAGATTTTATGATACAGTTGTATTGTACAGCGTTTCTGTTTGTGATTATCAAACCGTGCCAAGTGTGCCATCTACTAAGGCCTTATTTGCTGAGCTACAGTTTGAAATATATCTAGTTGAAATAACTGTTTTTTTACTCTTAAGTGTTTTATTTTTTTAATTATTATTATTTACATTTAATTATTATATACAATTTTATGTACATTAGTTTTGTTTTTTCTTTTTCCAGATGCACTCATTAAGGCAATCAAGAAAAAGACAGGTTTGTAATTAACCATGCACTTTATATGCTTAAATGAGTTCCTCTTGTTGGATTCTGGCAGTTGTCTAGAAGTTTTTAAACATTTAGTTAAAGAAATAATTTTGCATGATTTAAGAAAGTGTAACATTTTTCTCATTTAGTATTCTGGGAGTGCCTACAGTGATTCAGATGTTACGGATTACAGTGATGTTGACTACATACCCCAGTTCAGCTCAGATGAATCAGATGGAAGTGCTTCTGGACAAAGCAAGGCTGAAAGGAGTTCAGATGGATCAAACAATAAGTCTGAATGTAGTGATCCTAGACCCAACAAACGTTTAAGACATACTAAATCACCCCTTTCAAAAAGGAAAGCTGAAGAGGCAGGTATTTCATCTGCCAATTGTATGACAGCAATGTCATCAAAAAGGATGAAATGCCAAACTGAAGAGACCGAAACCTCATCTGACAAAAAGACTTTGGTTCAGTCAATGCCATCACCACAAAAAAAGAGCAGGTCATATAACAAAAAACAGTATTGCCTTTATTGCTCTAAGCCATATGCAAAAATGGCAAGACACCTTGAGTTTGTACATCGCAATGAAGTAGAGGTTGCAAAGGCTGTAGCTTTCCCAAAACGTTCCAAAGAACGAAGAGTCCAGTTAAACCTTCTTAGAAAAAGGGGCAACTTTGCCCACAACACAGATGTGGTGAGAAAAGGGGAAGGTGAGATGATTGCCTGCTACCGTCCAAAAAAGTGCAAAAACCCCAAAGAATTTATCCACTGTATTCACTGTCAAGGCCTTTACAACAAGCTCAGCCTATGGAAACACATTAAAAACTGTCCACTTAAACCGAAGGATGATGAAGCTCAGGGCAGAAAAAGAGTAAGATCTCTTTGTGCCTTAAAAACACCTGTTGGCTTAGAGGTGAGTAAAGGTTTCAAGAAAGTACTTTCCCTGATGAACTATGACGAAGTTTCACGGGTGATTCATAGTGACAGATGCATCATGCAACTGGGAGAGCACATGTTTAACAGGATGGGATCTGATGTGACCAAACATGACTACATCCGACAGAAAATGAGAGAAGTTGGCAGACTTCTTCTTGAAGCAAGAAGGATAACCCCACTGAAAACAATGGAGGACTTCATGATACCAGCAAACTTCAAACATGTCATATCAGCTGTGAAAGTTGTGTCTGGCTTTGACGAAGAGAAGAACTCTTACCGCATTCCCTCTTTAGCCCTCAAACTTGGACATTCTTTAAAAAAGATCTGTAGCATTGTTGAAAGTAATGCGATGATGTATGGAGACCATGAGCGTGCTGAGTGTGCTCGAGACTTCAGAAAAGTACACGAAGCAAGGTGGAATGAATACATTTCTGCTGGTGCTATAACTACATTGAAGGAAGCCAAGTGGAATGCACCACAGATCATTCCTTTCACTCAGGATGTCAAAGTCCTGCACGCACATCTAGAAAAGAAACGGGATAAATTCCTTAATAAACTTAAAAACTGCCCCTCTGCAGACAGCTATGCTGCTTT
This sequence comes from Misgurnus mizolepis, assembly GCA_025389145.1. Lineage (NCBI taxonomy): Eukaryota > Metazoa > Chordata > Actinopteri > Cypriniformes > Cobitidae > Misgurnus > Misgurnus mizolepis. The sequence continues at coordinate 41,727,827 of JAIFKI010000004.1, read as the reverse complement.
GGCCAAAGTCACACTCTCCCAAGTTATCCTGTTCAATAGACGAAGAGAAGGTGAGGTGTCACGGATGCTTTTGTCAGCTTTTCAAAGCCGGGATTCTTCTGAGCTGCATGAAGACATAGCCATCTGTCTTTCTGAGTTCGAGAGGAAGCTGTGTAAACACTTTACCAGAGTAGAGATCCGTGGTAAGCGAGGGAGAAAGGTCCCTGTCCTCCTCAAACCTTCATTGGTTTCTGCCATGGAGCTGCTTGTTGAAACACGTGAGGCTTGTGGTGTCCCAAATGAGAATCCCTTTATGTTTGCCAGATCTGGTGCAATGTCTGCCTACAGAGGAGGAGAGTGCATAAGTAAAGCTGCTCGTGAATGTGGCATTAAGAATCCTGAAGCTCTTTCCTCAACCAGGCTCAGGAAACACATAGCTACCATGTCAAAGATTCTCAACCTTGATGAAAATGAAGCAGATCAACTGGCTGATTTTCTCGGTCACGATATAAGGATCCACAGACAGTATTACCGGTTACCAGAGGGGACATTGCAGCTGGCAAAAATGAGTAAGGTCTTAATGGCAATGGAGAAAGGAACACTGTCCAGCTTTAAAGGAAAGAGACTTGATGACATTGAAATCGACCCAAATGGTATGTATGAAATTAGATTTTTGTGCGAGTCTGTGCTTTATATATTTGCAAATCTGTATTTATCTTTCATCATCTTTTGCAAAAAATACATTGACAGATTCCTTTTATTGTTATAGAGCAACTTGAGGCCGAAGGTGATACAAAGTCAAGTGATGAAGAGGATTGTAGTGACCTACCTCAGACAACATCACCAGTACCAGCAGAGACTGATCAACCATCTGCTTCACAGAAAGATCAAGGTAAAAAAAATCTTTAAACTACACAAACAGCAAGAAATGGCAAACCCTGAATTACTAAATACAATACCTATAGGCAACAGTAGCAAGACAGGAGCTTTTCAAAATTTGAGTTTGTTGTACAGTCAGTTTGAAGAAATAGATAAACATATATTATGTGATTTGTCATTTATTCACTAATTCTGCCTACACTGTAAAAACCGGCAATGAAATTCACATACACAGTATGATTTTTATTTACATTGTTATATTTTAATGCATCAATGCAGAATACTTAATTATAAAAAGGATTTTACTATACAGCTGTAATATGGTAAATTGGGTATATACAAGTCTTAAAAACAGTAATATGTGCCCCGTCACGGAAACCAGTGACACAAGTCGGCAGAACAACTTTTGAGCTAATGATAGAAAAGCATTTTTATATTTTTTGCAGAATCTGTTGAGATCACCAGACTTGTGTCCCTACTTTCCGTGTTCGGTCACATATCTAAAAATTACAATGTTGGCGTTTTGGTGTAATATCAATTTCTTTTTAGTAGTGCTGCAACGACGCATCGACGTCATCGATTACATCGACTACGAAAATACGTCGACATGCGTAAAAAGCGTCGACGCGTCACGCTGTTTACATTCATCTCGCGTAATGGCTGCTTCTGCTCCTCGAAGTGTTTTCCATACATTGATTTGTTTGTGTGCGCCACAAAATCAACAATGGTCGCAACATTTACATTTTTATTTTCATTTAAAACGGCTTAATTTATTGTTGTGAGCGCTCAGTGATGCCTCTCTTGTGCACGTGCGCTCTCTCTCTTTCTCTGCGTGAAGCCCCTAGACAGCGCCTCTCATACATGACACTGAGTGAAAGAATTAAAAGTTGGCTGTGTTTTCCGTGCGGATTCCTCTGTGTACTTGCATTTTCACGTAAACATCAGATGTTACTGACAGGGAAGACGACTGATTCGAGTTTATCATGAAAGGTTAGCAGTGTTTTCCCACACACACTGGTTCTCTATGTGCTTGTGTGCGAGCTCTCTCCTATGCCCGCGCATTTCTTCTGTAGTAACTCTGTGTAATGGCAATTTTTTTAATTTGCGCCAAATTGTCTGCGATGTCGCGTTTATAAATAAAAATTTTAGTAACTTAGTAGTTAAAGTAACAGCTGGTTGAATTAAACACAAGGTTATTGGGTCATGTTTTGTCACTATTTTAATAGTCTTTGGGGTGGTTTCCTGGACAGAGATTAGTTTAAGCCAGGACTAGACCTTAGTTTAATTAGGAAATATAATTAGTTTAAACAAACATGCCTTACTAAAAACATTACTTGTGTGCACTTTGAGGCCAAACTAAGGGCACTGATGTATTTAAAGATATGTCAGTGGAAGATGTTTTCAGTTTGGACAGCTCTTATATTTATTTTAGTCTAGGACTAGTCTAATCCCTGTCTGCGAAAAAGCCTCTATATGTCTGACAACAGATAATATGTGAAAATAGCATTCAGTTGTGTTACAATACAATAAAACAAACAATGACTGTCAGATCAGACAGAGAGTAGAAAACAGATTATCCAACAGATTAAATAGCAAATCAAAAAAAGAACACTTTATTAATAAAAAAAATAATCGTTAGAGTAGTCGACTAATCGGAAAAATAATCGCTAGATTAGTCGACAGAAGAAATAGTCGTTAGTTGCAGCTCTACTTTTTAGTGATCTGGCTCCCAACTGCATGAAATTTGCTTTTCAAGCTACTTTGTTTGAACTTGAAATGTCAAAGTTCAATATCTATGTAGATGTTCCTCTGTGTGGCCAGGTTATGTTTCCTCATGTCATATTCTCAAGGGGCTTCATTAATATGGGTATAATATTTAAATTACTATAGTTTTCATTCGCCACATTTATCAACACCCCTTCATTTGTGTGATGGAATTGGCCAGATGAAAGTTTAATGAATCACACATGAGTGGTGTTGTAAGATTATGTTTGCGCATGGATCTGCGCTTGTTTCTACATTTGATTGATAAATAAATCCCATTGAATTTAGTTGTAATAAGGATATGATTTTTCACTTTATAGGTTCATCAATACCTCCAAAAAGAAAATGGGAAGAAGTTGAGGTAAAAGCTGTTGAAAAACACATGATGAAGTTCATAAAGACATGCAAAGTTCCTGGTAAGCAAGACTGCGAGAGATGCATTCACGCAGAGCCAGAAGCCTTGAAGGAACGTACGTGGACTGGTGTGAAAAATTATGTGCGAAACAGGATCACCACTTTAAAAAAACAGGGTGGATTATAGGGGAGCAAATTAAAAACACTTTTTTTCTTTTTACTGTAATAAACAGAGCATGGTGAGGAAAAGTTGCCATGTTACAAAAACATTAAATAATGAATGCCTTTTCTAGAATAACTTTTTAACATGTTTAGGGCTGCAAAATGATGAATTATGACTAATCGTTTGCAGAATAAAAGTTTTTTTTTACATCATATGTGTGTATACTGTGTATAATAATTATCTATATATAAATACACACACATGCATGTTTATATTTAATAAATATTTACATGTGTATATACATTTTTATGTTTATATGTAATTTATATTATATAAACACTTAAAATATAAATAGATTTTGTTTCTTCAAATTATACATTCATGTGTGTGTATGAGCTACATAATTATTATACACAGTAAACACATATATGATGTAAACAAAAGCTTTTCTTCTGCAAACGATTCATCATTTTGTATGTTTGTAATATATAATAGGTTCCTTTCAGACAAACTGTCTTTATACTTTACACATCATGCTCTGTTTTTTAAAAATGAGTGAAAATAGTAAGGAAGAGTAAAGGTGTATGAAGAGGGAGAATTTGTTTGAGTACAGGAGGAAACAGAATATTAATGAGGTAAGCAAGACAGGAGAAGAGAGAGGATTGAATGTAATGGTAAGACGATAATTTCTGTAAAAAGCTGAGGAAAGCAAAAAGAACAAGCTGCACTGACAAATGTCTCATTTTCATTCTTTGTTTACATGCATGTTTACATGTTGTTATATGTTTACATGTTGCTATTTTTTCTGTCAACATATTCTGTTCTATATGCACTTTTAAAATATGTCAGTATTGTTTATTTCCTTTAATTGTAATTACAATTGTTCAATGTAGACAGAAGTTAATTGAGTGAACTGAAAGTAAAGAGATAAAAGGAGGAGCAAAGGTTAAAGAGAAGAGGGAGGAGCAAAAGGAAAGTGAAGTGGGAGGAGCAAGGTAGAAGGCAAGAAAGTAAAGGTGAAGAAAAGAGTGAAAGAGTTCATATCAGTTTCATTGATTATACTGTCCTATATTTTATACTGACACTTTTATTGGCAAACTAAAATGCACTTAACTTTTAAGTAACTGTGTTTATGGTTAAGTGCTGTTACCGGTATTGCCTAAAACTTCTGACATTTATAGCATGCATTTGCATGTTAAATAAATGGTTTGGAAGTCATTTTTCCTTGTTTTCTTGTAGTCCTCAAAGTGACTTAAAATCTGAGTTTGTGTATGACTAGAGACCCAGAAGTGACCTAAAATCTGAGTTTGTGTATCAACCAAAGTCCTCAAAGTGACTTAAAATCTGAGTTTGTGTATCAACCAATGTCCTCAAAGTGACTTAAAACCTGAGTTTGTGTATCAACCAAAGTCCTCAAAGTGACTTAAAACCTGAGTTTGTGTATCAACCAATGTCCTCAAAGTGACTTAAAACCTGAGTTTGTGTATCAACCAAAGTCCTCAAAGTGACCTAAAATCTGAGTTTGTGTATCAACCAAAGTCCCCAAAGTGAGTTAAAATCTGAGTTTGTGTATCAACCAAAGTCCTCAAAGTGACTTAAAACCTGAGTTTGTGTATCAACCAAAGTCCTCAAAGTGACTTAAAACCTGAGTTTGTGTATCAACCAAAGTCCTCAAAGTGACTTAAAACCTGAGTTTGTGTATCAACCAAAGTCCTCAAAGTGACTTAAAACCTGAGTTTGTGTATCAACCAAAGTCCTCAAAGTGACTTAAAATCTGAGTTTGTGTATCAACCGAAGTCCTCAAAGTGACTTAAAATCTGAGTTTGTGTATCAACCAAAGTCCCCAAAGTGACTTAAAATCTGAGTTTGTGTATCAACCAAAGTCCCCAAAGTGACTTAAAATCTGAGTTTGTGTATCAACCAAAGTCCCCAAAGTGAGTTAAAATCTGAGTTTGTGTTTCAACCAAAGTCCTCAAAGTGACTTAAAATCTGAGTTTGTGTATCAACCAAAGTCCCCAAAGTGACTTAAAATCTGAGTTTGTGTATCAACCAAAGTCCCCAAAGTGAGTTAAAATCTGAGTTTGTGTATCAACCAAAGTCCTCAAAGTGACTTAAAATCCGAGTTTGTGTTTCAACCAAAGTGAATTTATATTATGTTGTTGTGTATGAATTGAGTTGTGTATGACCAGACTGCCCAAAGTGACTTAAAATATGAATTTGTGTATCACCAGAGTCTTGGATTTCAAGAAAGCAATCATTTTGGTCTATTGACATTAACTAGGCCAGTGGTTCTCAACGTTATTCCTGGAGGCCCACTGCTCTGCACATTTTCTAAGTCTCCCTTATTTAACACACCTGATTCAAATCATTAGCTCATTAGTAGAGATCACCATGAACTAAACTAAGTCTGTCAGATAAGAGAGACATACAAAATGTGCAGAGCAGTGGGTCTCCAAGAATGTAGTTGAGAACCACTGAACTAGGCAATTCCTGTCTTATGTATGTTGAAGTAGTATATATTCATAAAATCAGCTTACCAATCAATAATCACTAAATAATAGAAGAACTTAACTGTAACCGCTGTATATCTGCACTAGGCTGTTTTCAAGTCAGTATTTGAACTTTGAATTGTAATGTTGCTTATTAGAGTGAGTCATATACATCATAATCTTAGAGTCCTCAAAGGTTAACATAATCAGAGTTTGTGTATCACCATTGTCCTCAAAAGTCGACTAGATCAGAGTTTGTGTTTGTCCTCAAATTGGACATAAAAAATACTGTCCCCAAAGTGAAGGCAAAATGTCAGGTCTGGAAAGACAGCTTTTATTGAAAATATCAACTGATATCTGTAATGAGGGCATTTCCAGTAGTGCAGGGATATCTTTATTTTGTCTCTAGACCCTTCAGAAAGGGGTGTACCCAAAGGTAGGGTGTTCAGTCATACGTCCCCACTTGGTAGATAAGTAGGTATGTGTGTGTGTGTGTGTGTGTGTGTGTGTGTGTGTGCGTGTGTGTGTGTGTGTGTGTGTGTGTGTGTGTGTGTGTGCGTGTGTGTGTGTGTGTGTGTGTGTGTGTGTGATTGAGCATGCATCTTTAGAATGACAAAATCTTATTCCACTGAGATAAAGGGAACCATGTTTTTTAACAAAAAAATTATCTTGGTGGTAAGATTGACCCCAAGGAACTTAACTTAAGGGTTTAAACATTTCATCCCATGTGCAATATCCAGTCAAGGTCTTCATTTAAATCACGGTAGCCAAAACCATGCATGAGGGGCTGCCAAGATGCAGACCGCAATACATTTAATACATATAGGGGTGGTTTCCCAGACAGGGATTATCTTAAGCCAGGACTAGGTCTTAGTTTAATTAGGAAATATAACTTGTTTTTACAAACATGCCTTACTAAAAACATTACCTGTGTGCATTTTGAGGCAAAACAAAGGGCACTGCTGTATTTTAAGATATGTCGTGCAAGTTGTTTTCAGTTTGGACAGCTCTTACATTTATTTTAGTCTAGGACTAGTCTAATCCCTGTCCGGAACACCGCCCCATAGTAGTTAAACTTTGAACTAACCACTGACAAAGACATCTATCACACTCAAACTGCAAACTTTAACACCATTCATTTCAAAACATCACATGTTGCCTCTATTTTATTTCCAGGAATTTAAATGTGACAGAAAAATCATTGAGGCATTTCATATCAATGTGACATTTCTGCTAATGCAAAAAGTCAGTTTAATAAGTTTTGTTAACCACAAAGCTCTATAAAGTCTCTTAAAGCTGTGAGTAGAACCCTGTTCTCTTTAACATTACATCTCTCAAATAATCAATGTTAGTTGAATGCAAACTTCTTTGGTATTTTGTTTGGTATGCAGCGAATTATCTTAATTTAATAATTGTGAACTAAAGACTTAACTGAAATTGTTTTATATTATATAGATGTTTTATTTTTATCCAAAAATTTCAAATAGTTTTAAACATGAAACCTGAATTAAGTACTCACATCCTATCCTGTACTGTTTATATTTTTACTTCATGTCAATATTCAAAAACTACAGGGAGTGAGATTAGATTGTTTACAATAGTTAAACATACTGTAGACTACAATGAAAAGAGAAGGAAGTGTCTGTGCATACAGTTATTAACAGGTTTATATAGGACAATGAAAAACTTCATCTTTCTACAGGGTTTCAGCATCTCTCATTTAATAACTTGCACATTTAGACTACCTACATTATTCATTTTGATGTGATTGATAAGTTTTAAAGGAACCCCTTAGCAAATTAAAGAGAATGATGACACCTAGTGTATGTTACAATAAACTTGTTTTGTTTATACTGATTCATTTGCAATCCTCTTTGTTATATTGTGAATACTAATCGCTAAAGAACATCTTGATAAATTTTGCAGTTTGCCATGAAAAAATAAACATTAAATCCTCTCTGCTTTTAATTATTTGAAAATAATGAACACCCGTGATGTAAAAGCACTCTGCTTCATATCATAAAGCATTACCACCCTGGGTGTGCATTATTTTCAAATAATTCAGCGGCCTGTCGTCAATTATTCCTTACTAATAATGTATTTAAAAATGTTCAGATGTGCATTATAAACAATACAGGTTATGCCAAATAGTGTTTATTAGGAGTAAATGTTTTTGTGTTGTATACAATTGTAAATGTACAAGTTTTAATAGTCATGTTCTATTTAAACAAAACATTGCTTAATAAAATAATAAAGCATAAACAGACATTAAAATAGATCTTATGGCTTTTAGTCTTTACTTGACACTCCCACTTACATTTCTAACAATTTGAGCCCACATGTGAAAAACACCAAAATGCATAGTGCTGACTAACTTTTTTGTCAAAAACGTATATCAATTAAATCAATCAAAATAATGACATCTTATTTACATCTAAAAATGGCATTTTTTGTTTATATATGTTCTGTTTAGGGCTGCAACTAACGATTATTTTAATAATCGATTAATCTGTCGATTATTTGTTCGATTAATCGATGAATCGGATAAAAAACAAAAAACAAGAAAAGCATTCATTTCCAACCCCTTATTCAAAACAGAACTAAAATCTTTAGAAAGTGCACAAACTTGTTGCTCATTGAACACACCTGAGCTGTTACAATAATAATAAAATAAAATAAAAATGGACTAACACAAAAAAATACACATGTATGCTTTACATCTGCCAAATAAATAGACTTTTTATGATGCATTTCCCATCAAGAAGCCTCTCTTGGTGGGATCAAAAAGATAGTATACGAGTACACTCTCAGAAATAAAAGTACAAAAGTTGTCACTGGACAGTACCCTTTCAAAAAGGTACACCTTTGTACCCAAAAAGTGCATATTAGTACTTCAAAAGTACATATTGGCAGTTCACAGATAAATATTTGTACCTAAATGGTAAATATTAGGACCTTTTATAAAGGGTACTGCCCCAGTGACAGCTTTGTACCTTATATTTGACTTTATGTGTTTTCTCTGATCGGATAGCTATCTCCTTTGTTAAAACTGTTCCATTACATTTGGCCACATAAATGCGTCTTGTGAAAACGGAAAATGCGTCTTCTACTCCCGCGCAAAATGCAAATACACCATTCATTACTTCGCCTTAAAAAATGTAAGAGGATGTTTATGCAACAACAGGCGGCACTTACTGTATGATGTACTGTATGTTGGTCCGGGCACGCGCGTCTCCTTGCTCTGCATGAGCTGGAGCACGCAGTACAGAACAGCAGGAGAGTGACGCGCGATGATTTAACATACAGGTCTATGACGGGGAAAAGCGTCCATACAACTCTCTCTCAACGTTTTATTTCTTTTTTTAATATCATTGGAGTTTTTTATTCGTTCTAGAAACTTTTTTTACTCGCTGTCGTCGCTCCATAAAGCATAAGCGTGTCGTCTTTGTTTGATTACCTCTTTGCCGGCTATAACTTTCAGGTGACGCGCTTACGTTTGGGAGGAGTAAAACACTGACATGTGGTTTTCCTCTACCTTTGCTGTTTTTTTTATATTTTCCCCACCGCCCTGTAATTTCTCCGCCCTGTCTATGAGGCGCCGAACTCTGCAAGCAACAGTGCGCCCTCTGCAAGCAACAGTGAGAGACCAACGCTCCGTCCCAAACTACATACTTCCATACTATATAGTAGGCGAAAAGCACTACTTCTCGTACTCTTTGCCTACTATATAGTAAGGAATTAGGCGGTTTGGAACGCAGTGCGAGTGTGTTCACTCCGCTTCGCGCTTAACTGAAGTTTTTCCTTTTTTTTTTTTTATTAAACGTCTCTTCGTCACGCGACACAACGAATCGATAATGAAATTCGTTGCCAACACTTTTAGTAATCGATTTTTATCGATTTAATCGATTCGTTGTTGCAGCCCTAGTTCTGTTTAATGACTTGTTCAATTGTGCCATTAATGCATTTGCACAACAACTGCTTTATGTTATAAAATGTATGTAATTTTAATCCATAAAGTATATAAACAACGAAAATGGCATAAGCATAATGTTTTATGTTCAACGCTGCAAAAGCAACTGCCACTTTTTGTTTATTTTCAAAATTTTATTTTAATTGCAAATATTACAATTTTTAAAAATATGTTTATATAAAATGATTACAGGAACGCATTTTTGCACTAAATTTACCTCATGTGAACGTGATTTCGCGCCCCCGTGAAATCTGCCGAACTCTGGCGTTGTACTAAGATGAAATCTACTAATATAACGTCGACACTGTCACTTTTTGAACCAAACATTTTCTACACAATGGAGGTTAAATGCACATTACCAGACTGTGGTTTTAAGATGTTGTCAGAGGTTTCTTCAGATAGCAAAATGCAGCAGCAAGTAGCCCGCGACCGCGCACAGGTGCTGATGACGTATGCGACTGCGCAGTTGCATCTGCCTTCCTCATGAATAAAACATCAAAACCCTAAAAAAAACAAGGCGAAAATCTCTTAAAAGTGACAAGGTTGCCACATAGAAGTGTTAATATTTTACATAACAGATAAAAAGACAAGTAACAGATTAGTGGACGTTTATTTGATTTAGAAGTTGGGTGCAAAATCAATTTTGCTCAAAAGACTTGAAGGGCATGACGCTCGTCTGCAAGTGTTATGCTCCTCCTCTGTGTTTCATGGACTTTTAATTTGTAGTTTCCTGGCTCGTGCTTGTAGTCATTTTGTAGTTCTTTTGTTTATAGACCAATTTCGTGTTTGCAAACAGAGATGACGTTTTTATGGGCGGAGCCAAACTGGTTGCAGAAAGTGACTGCTCCGCAGTAGGGTTGTGAAGTGTTTTAGCATTAAACCGTGATTTTTATGGATCCGGTGTTCTGTCGAAGTCTGATTTCTATATGTTTCCCTTTAATGCAATGTTTCTTATAGCGTTTTAATCACATTACGTTTATTTTTTAGATAGATAAAAAGTTTAAATGGCTTGGCTACTGATATGCATGTATGTAATGTATATGTATTGTTCTTTTTTGCTAAATCAAATATTTTTACAGTCTGAATCGCTAAAGTACATGTAAAAGCAATACTATCATGTATTATATATATAATAGCGTTTATTAAATATTTAATAATTTTCCTGTTTTTTATTATTTCTTCCTTAATAAATTATAATTGTAACATGATAAAAACGCTATAAGAAACTCATGGAGGGAACAGACTTCGACAGAACACCGGACATCTTCTCTCCTTATTTTCTATTCTAATTATTAAAAGATTTCCAGATGATTTCCTTGCTCCATTCTGTCAGTTTAAGGGCTTATTGCAGGGGCGATTCTAGGATTTTCATTTTAGGGGGGCTCAGCCCCCAGTAAAGGTATGATTAAAAAAAATATTATTTGACTATTAGGGTAGGGTTGTATACCTTATTGCAATCCACTATTCCATTGTATTCCCTGTGTTTCATATATGGGACTAGAAAATTTTCAGTTGGGAATGGAGATTTTTTTACAATGAAGACTTCCTGATTCATTATTCACTGTGCAAATACACAACACACGTTTCCAGTACAAACACATAATTTGACTGTTTTTACTGTCATTTTATCTTATATGTTAATATTATTAATTGATATAGCCGCTGTGTTAATCTGGGAACAAATGTATACAGATCTAAAATATAGAAAAGGGGACTGACCAACAAGTGATCTACCTTAATACTGAGTTGTCAAGATGCAGTATGATGTGGTTTTTCAGGACAGGGTTTAGATTAATCCAGGACTAGGCCTTAGTTATATTAGGATGCTTATGTAGTTTTTACAAGCATACCTTACAAAAATATTACAGGTGTGCATCTTGAGACAAAACAATGTGACTGATGTATTTTAAGATATGTTAGTGCAAGCTACTTTTAGTTAAGAGCTAAAACTCAAACAGACAGTGTCTTGAACTAGACTTAAAGTCGCAATGAAATTGAAATGAAAAACTATATATGTATTTTTAATAGTGTGGTATTATTAACAAATGACTTATCTGTGAGCTTCATTATTTTTTAAAAATTCGTGTGTGCTCATAATCTTTAATCAAAAATGCAAATCTCCTCCCCTCCTCAAAACGATCTCTCTTCACTTCCGGTCAAAAGTATGGCAGGTGGGCGGGGTCCGGGAGAAGATCGCAGTGATTAGCAATTAGCAACACGACCCAACTTCAAACGATCCAATCAGATCTCGATGGACAAATTCAAATCCAGCCCTGCCTTATTTCATCTCAAAAGCCGTTTCATTCGGATATACGTCACCACGGGGAAAATAAGGCAATCGCTACTTCCGTTTCATGGCGACTTTAAGCCCTGTCTGGAAAACAGCCCCTATGTCTATGTCTGTAAGGTGAACCCTCAAAAACTGACTAGGAATACATAATGTATACTACCATACCACAGACAAATACACAGTTGGCATACACTTTTTAAAAGGAAGAAGTTCAAATGTTGAAATGTTAATATTTTAAATGAAACAAACATAGGCTATTTAACAATCTATACTTTACTTATATTATATTAGATTTAAAAAAAAAACTTATTTTAAAGAACTGCAAATATAAGGTGAAATGGCCATAAAAAGTTTGATTTGCACTTTTGATCCAGTTTTTCCACAAAAACCAAGTTTTATAAAAGGATAAACTTCACAATCGCCCGGTGAAATTATCTGCCTGATGCGTTCAGAACAGCAACTGTACATAAAGCAATGCATCACGCCAGCACCTGACTTTAAAACATGTAACGTTAATCAGCAATACTCTATATAGATGTGTGCTTTTAATGGTAACTTGACTGACCTGGGCTGCGTTCAGCCCCGACAAAACGTTGCACAACGTTTATTAAACTGAAACGGTGATGCATTGAACACCCTGTTGTGATGACGCAAGAGTTGCAACTACGGTAGCTGAGAGGCCATTCTTTGTGTTCTTTTTTAAATGTTTTTAAAGCCTGATGAAATCGTTATAAATGTGTGTTTAATACTGTAAAATACCCTCGATGTTACAATCACTGACCTTGCTGTCCAAAATGAAAGACAACATTCCAACTTGAACCCATTGAGAGAGCTGTCTCTTTACTATCGCGTGGTTTTATACATCTTGCCGCTGATTGGGCTGACATTTCTGACACACCCACCAAACAAGAGAAAACGCTTCTAAAACCTGTTGCATTCCGTTGCACACCGTTTCCAGGAAACATGTCGTTCAACCCGGAAACCGTAGCAAAACGTTGCGCACCGGTGTGAGATTGAACATGCCCGTGCTCCCTTCTTGGCGAATATTTCTGTGATTTTGCAGCATCTCGCGTCTCTCTCTCTCTGCTTCTCCTTTGCGCTGCATATTTGTTAGCTAAAGCCAAAAAGGCAGCGGGTTGCCGCCATTAGGTTATGTGGTGGCATTTTCGCACCGCGATTGACTGACTCGTAGATTTTAAGAGGTCCGTCAATCATTCATATCATAATATTTCACATGTCAACCTGAGCTGACTGCACGGCAGGTCAGAACAGCCGCCAGTCCGCCCTGCACACACCTTGTACTCCTGATGTTCGCTCTGCTCGGCCCCCCTGCGGATTGAGAAACGCGCTAAATCCATGCTTACTCAGATCAGGGGAGGAGCCGAAACTTGATGCAGCATGCTGCCTTTTCTAAAGAGTTTTTATAGGGGACTGAAGCGATCACAAATTAATGAATCAAATATTTTTTTAGGGGGGCTGGGCAGAATTTTAGGGGGGCTGAAGCCCCCCTAAAAAGAGCCTAGTTACGCCCCTGGGGCCGTATTCACAAAGCATTTTATCTTACCACTAAGAGTACTCCTAAATCGCACTAAAAGATTTTAGCTAGGAGTTTTCTCTTATGGGTCTTTCACATAGGAAGCGGTGTGCGCTGCGCTGCGCTATGAAACCCATTCATTTCAATGGCTTGCGCCGCGCGAGGGCGGTTTTTTGTTGCGCCGAGCAAAGCGCGAGCGCAGCGGAGCGCAGCTTGCGCTCACGCCGCGGTCAAAGTTCAAAATAGTTTAACTTTTGCGCTGCGCTCTGTGACGATTACCCGCGCGGCCAATAGAAATGGGGCATCCAAACAAGCAAAATGGACGAAAGCTTATACTCGGGATTCTCAGAGCTTTATAATACAAGTTTATGCTCCTACAGAGACATCGGAAGGAAAGCCGTGTCATGGAAACACGTAAGCAATTCAAGTTGACATGTTAGGTGTGGTTTAAGTCAAGCAGCTTGTTGTAGGTATGCTTAAAGTTACGTGAAATGGAGATGAGCAACATCAGTCTCTGTATTCCTCGTCGACTATTTAACGCAAATATAAACACTGTAGTAATTTATTGAAAACCCCGCCTACTTTGGTCTGGCCATCAGAGCACAATCGCTTGGCTGCGCCGAACCCAGCGGCGAGCGCAGCGCACACCGCATCCTATGTGAAAGCCGCATTAAAAGTTATTCACAACGCCTTTCAGACCTACTTTTAGTAAGGAAAAATGATAACTCCTAAACTAAGAGTTATCTTCGTTGCTACGGATGACGTCAGTTCTCATGCACGAGCTGCCTCGCAATGACCACGGTGATTGGTTGTTAGATGACAGCTGTCATGCGTAACATAACACAGACGCACCAAATGTAATGGAATTACAACACTGAAATATGTCTGTGTCCTACACAAAATAATAATAGTAATGCCATCAAAATGCATATATTAAAGAAAAGTCGTGAATGAAATTAAATTAAATCAAGGTAGCCTAATACCCAAATGAAAACCGCCAATTGCCTAATAATTAAAAACGACATTACATTAACACTTGCTTGATTAATTGACATCCTATTAGCCTAAATAGAATACTTAAAGCAAGGAAATGTTGCCCATATTGAAGAATCCTAATGTAATAAATAAATGACGGTGGATTATGAACTCGCCAAAACGGAAAAGAAAGCCCAACTGGATGCAGGATCAGTTACTGCTGCTGTTCCAGTTGGTGCTGGAAAAAAGAAACGTAATAAAAGGGAAATTCGGCACTGATATATCAAGCAAAACTAAGCGTGAGACATGCGAGACAATGATGCGCTGGTTAATGTACAAAACAACCGACACCCGACCAACGTTTTCAACTAACCCGCCCGCAAGTCGGACCGCAAAAAATCCGCGGGTGACCTCAGGCATCCGCTCATTTCAGATCAACCCGCACATTACTGATGGGAGAGAATTTGTTGCAGATCAATGCAGCATATTCCCGCTTGTGTCGCGGACCCCGGACGACTGCGAGAGGCGGCGGTATGCATTACAATCGCAGTAGAGGGTTGAGATTGCAGCCAAACAGACTAGCATGGCAACAGGTATGCCTATATTAAATATTTAATTTCATTATTGTTTCATGTAATTCTAAAAAACTTCCTGCTTGCCATGAATGTAATGAATTATGAAACAAATGTTATAAACAATATGCTTACATTAAAGTGTGCTTTTAAGTATGTGCAATGCTTTTGAGTTGGTGAAACTGTCCATGTTAAGGAGGATCAGCACCTAAGACATTTTAAGATCCTTTGTGAATAGGTCTTAGTGAGTTAGGAGTCCTCTCGACTTCTTTTAAGCTGTCCCAGACTTAGGTGCTACTTTTAGGGCTAAAATGCTTTGTGAATTACTCTTAGTGAAAAAAATTAGGAGTCCTAAATTTAGGAGTGACACACCCAGTATTTTTAGGAGTTGCTCTTAAATTCGCCAGTTAGGAGCTACTTTTAGCCTTAAAATTCTTTGTGAATATGGCCCCTGATCACCAATCCCAGGAAGTAAACTGTTGCCTACAATCTGTGTTTGTTGTAGTCCAAGAAAAGAGATTTACATTGGAGACGATAACCAGCGTCATCGCTTACTTTGGGGTTTTTACCTTTTGCATATCATTAACATATACTAATACATACACTGTTAACGATTTCCCTGTATTTTTACAGTACGGTACTGGCAGCACGGTTGCCAGTAAGTTACTGTATTTTGGGTTTACAGTACTGTACTGTAATACCATTTTACAGTACACAAACTAGTACTGTATAGTTACAAAGCAGTACTGTACTGTAATTTTACAATATTTTATTACAGTAGTCTATTTTTACAGTAATTTACTGTAATGTCTATATTGACCCATAAATACTATTTATTACTTATTACAGTTAATACAATAATATTATATAAAATAGATAGAGATTTAGGTTTAAATCTATAGTTATTAATATGGTAAAAATGCTATCCTTGACATGACATAATGAATTAAAAGGCAATCCAAGCAATGTTTGTATCAAAATTTTATTTAAAAAAACATTTAATTGAAACAAAACATTTAAAACAAGATTTTAAACAATAATAAACATATATTCAAGTAACATAAAATAAAATCAACAAGTATAAACAAGTTTGGAGACCCCTGCTGTAACATATTTAACTCTGGCAAATAGAACACTGTTCCATAGTTTGAAGTTTTCAGTTTAAAGTCCATCATCGACTAAAAGGTAACATTTCACTGTGGTAAAAACAACACTGGCCCATAGTTTTAAATATTCTACTTGAATTTCATTTAACACTAAAAATAAATGCATTAAACTGGCAGACAGACCACAGTGGCCTTTACTTTGAAGTCGTCCATTCGAACTCAATCAGGGACTGCATGAAGCTGTTCACATGGGGGTTAATGGCCACAGCTTTTCTCTGCACCAAGTTCCTTGTCTTTTTGCTTGCTCCTTGTCTGGATGTGCACTTTTTCCCATCTTTGGAATTACTTATATCCAGAAACCTGTTAGAAATATCATAAACATTAAGTCAACAAATATAAGATAGAAAAAGATTCTTAAAAAATTTAACTCAGCCTTGAATTTACCCCTATTCTGAAACCTTTTGCTCTTATTCTACTGTTCCACACCTAATTACATTAAAATACAGAAGATTCACTTACCGCTGAACAAACTCTTTCCTCAATGGACAGCATCCACATGGATCATGTCATGATTGAATGTCCTGAACAGAAAGTACAATTGTTACTGATTTGGACACAACTTTTTATTCTGAAAACAAAATCTTTTGTCAATAAAGTCCAGGGACACCTCTGCTAAATAAATACAATTATTAAATTAAATTTCTTATAACCAAAGTCTGAATATTTCTGTTTGTATATTTCTACATGGCAAACTAAGACAATTGTGTACATGCTGTGTATGGTCGTGTTACAGTGTTGTGTGTGGGAATTGTGAATGAGTGTATACATGGGTATTTAAAGAAACTGTAGTGGTAAAGTGCAAACTTACCGAACAATGTGCTTGGTGTGTGTCTGGTGTCACCCATTGTGCCTCCACATCTGCCTTAACTCCTGAAAAGTGCAATGACACTCATGTAAACTACAAATAAAAAGTGATCAGCACATTCCTGTGTACTTTTACATGTGACGTGAAAGCATTTAATATTGCAGTCGAAAAAATACATGACTTGTAACTGTACATCATGTACTTGCCTGGTGCCTTTAAAGATGATCCATCTTACCCAATCCAGCTTACAAGCAATGGTAAGACTGTAAAAAAGACAAATGTTACAAAATCTGTTAGCAATAGAAATAAGTAGACATTGTGAAGGAAATGGTAAAAGAAAATTTAGTAACACTTTACTATAAGAGTTTATTCCTTAACATTTGGTAATGCCTTAGCTAATATGAACTAACAATGAACAATATATTTTACAACATTAATAATATTTGATAATGTTCATTGTGCAGAGACAAAGTGATTGATTTAAAAATGTATTAAGTGTTTAAATCTAATATCATGCTATGCTAACAAATAAAACATTACTGTAAGTGTTAAGTCAGTTGTAAAACAAATATATATATATATATATATATATATTAGTTGTTATATTATATATTATATATAAATATCTAAATAAGTCTTTTTTAAATTATTATTCTATAACATCTTGTCTACAGAAAATCTCTGAAAATGTCTCGTTTAGTGCAGAAAATAGCGATTTATAGTGACAAGGTAAAAAGACTGTCCCTTTAATGTTTTACCCGGACGGCTGCGGTGTAACACTATTTCACGCAAAGTTTTTTAACAAGTTAGTAGCTAGCTGCTCACTTTAAAGATAAACATGATCGCCTAAATCTGAGCAATCCTGGTGATGCCAGTTTTCTACACAATGTTATAATGGACTATTTTTACATCAAGAGATGAAGGATCAGATGACAGAGACGAGAAGACAAAGGTATGTAAATGCGGAGCCCATTCTCTTTTCGTGCATTGATTTGATGTGTTTTGGAAACTTATATATACAGCGTGTAATGCATCTGAAGTGGTGGAAACAATATGCCATAAAAATGTATTGGACAACTTACTGGGCGTGTAAAACGCTTAAGAGAAGATATTCTCTGCTTTTGCTGATATAAATTACCGTAATATAATAACAACAACAATAAGCGCGGCAATCCCTTTCGTTCATCTGATATTAAGATGAGCCCAGGTCTGAATTATATTTGGTCGAAGTTAAAGCTGCGATGAGTTCGATGCATGTATCCAGTTAAATATGAGGTTTCTTGTTTTCACTTCTGTGGAGGAGTTCGGTACTACAGTATGCTGTGTACGGCGTGTCAAGTCCTATCTGTTTACAACCACGAGTCAGCCTTACCAAACAGTCGAACTTCATACTTTTCTCTGACGCTAACTGAACGGATGAAACGCCGTCAACGACCGTTATGCTGGGACCGCAAGACCGCGCTGGCGGGTTGTCTTTGTCCATTTCGTTAAAAATAGTTTCATTGTCACCACACTTTCAACACAATATAAACTCACCAAACCGTCATAATTTAGTTAAAACAACCCTATATTCATTTAAAAAGGTGTAAAGCGAGTTAAAGCAGCGGTAGACATCTGTGTGTAACGTTTACGTTAGCTTACTTTCTGAGGGAGATTGAAACTTTGTTGGCGACCGTTTTTCTCTCTCATTGCACGTTTAAAACAATATTGTGACAAACTATTGACAACATTCTTAAACTAAAAATTAAGTTTTCATGAAACAGAAATATTTCAAACTTACCGAACTGACAGAAATCAATCGTCCTCCTTCAGCTGCAGCCAAGAGTTGTGCTCTCCCTCTGTCTGTGCGATTTGACGTTGGCGCACTTTCACTGATTATTGCAAGTACACCTGGCACATTACAGCAATGGCTACAGCAAGGTTACATCAAGACCAAAATATACTGTAAAATTTTCCCGCTCAAACAAATTTACCCAGAATGCATTATGAACTGCAGTACTGTACTGTAATGTACACATACAGTATAGTACTGTAGATTTTTACAGTACAGTGCTGCTAAATCTACAGCGACATCTAACAGTGTACTTACACACCAAAGGAAATGTAAAATTGTGAAATGGATAATAGGTGCTCTTTAATATCACTGTAAGGTCATTTGATTTGCCCCCACAATGCCGCTGAAACCTGAAGCACACACTATAAATCTGTCTACCCATGATTTGTCTTTGTATTTTAATGTCAAATATTAAAGAGTTTTAAATTAAAATGTTTAAGATGAAATCTGATAGAGCAATTAGCATAGAATGTATTATTTTTTAACACATACATTTGATTTTCACAATAAAGGTACAATAAGGTCTATAGGAAGAGTCTGGTTCCAAAACCAGATAACTCCATTTAACAAAAAATAAAAACATGTTTATTATTATGTTATCATGTTATTATTGTATGAAGGCTTAAATCAAAACAAACTGCTATTTGACTAATTGGAATGCACATTAAAACATTTGAAAAAGGACTTATCTCGTTTTGGAACCAAACTCTTTATATATTCACTTACAGTTTTAATCTACCCCATTAATGTGATGTTAGATTGTGTATGGTGATAATAAAACTGACAGAAGAGAGAGCATCTGGCAGAGGAATATATTTAGATGAAACAGCTGTTATGATCATATGAGATGTGTCTGCACGTCAACACAATCAAATAAAAATGTGCCTTTTGCAATTGAAACAACTGATAATGGAACAGCTTTGGGAAGTGTCACACATTCTTCTCCTGCAGGTGGCGCTGTAAACATATACCACACATAACTCAATCCCAGTGAGAGCTGTACTTCCATCTCTCCAATCTTGTATTTAAATCCTGGTGTTCTCTGCACCATTTGAGTTAAATTACACAACCTATAGCCTTATTATGTCTTATGTGTTTATCTTTAATCTAACCTCTTGGATCTTTACCATGGGTAAGCAGGTTTCACAGATGGTTATATATGACTGAGATAATAATTTGCGAGTGACCTCGTGATTTTTTCTGAAAGACTCCAGCGAGACCACAGCCAAGACAGATAGTGAGAGAATTGGACATCCTCAGTCATAAAGTTTTGTCCCCTCAATAAGATGTAATTAGGGAGGTCAAACAATTTGGTGTTATCCTGCATGTATTGTGTTACTGAGCCTGTGAAAGGATTGAAGGAAACATGCATATATCACAGTGGATGTAATGCATAAAAGGTGGCCCCTTGCTAAGCATGTTAAACAGGCTCTTTGAAGGCTTAAGACAGATTCAGAGATGAAAACAAAGTTGAGCAATACAAACAGTGCAAGTCTCTATGGCAATGTTAGTTCCAGCGAGGAGAAGAACCGGCTCTTGTGTGCTCTCATTCTCTCTGATCAGGGGCCGGCGGGGTGGACAGGAAACCCTAGGAAGTTAAACTTTAGGGAGAGTTAGGGATAGTGATGTCTTCTGGTCTTAACATATGAGAAACACAAGAAAGATGAACTTGTATTATTTGAGGTGGTGTTAACTAGCTTTTCACTGCTGAAATTCCACAGCTCTATGTGCACAATATACAATACAACTAAATAAAGAAAGCTTTCATGAGAACAACATTCCTCTCAAATACTCAGGTGGGTGTCAATGTGGTTACAGATTTGTCAAAACTTAGGAATTTCTATTAAAGTCGCCATAAAACCAAACAATTGTTTTATTTTCCTGTGATGACATATATCCGAGTGAAACGGTTTCTGAAATGAAAAAAGGTAGGGCGGGACTTGAATGTGTCAAATCAGAACTGATTGGAAATTGGGTCGTGTTGCTATTTGCTAATCGTTGTGATCTTTTCCCGGACCCTGTCCACCTGCAATACCATATGACCGGAAGAAAAGAAAGATCGTTTCGAGCAGAAGATTTGCGTTTTTGATTAAAGATTATGAGGGCACATTAAAAAAATAATAATAATGAAGCTCACAGATAAGACATTTGAAAAAAATACCACAATATTCAAACACAAAGTACAGTTTTTAATTTCATTTTGACTTTAAAAAATAATAACATTAATAATATATAAAAAATAAAAGTTGTCGTCGTAGCTTTAGTATTAGTACTGTAGTAGTATCTAAATATTTACTTTTTGAAAACCAATTTCATGTAGTGTGTCTTGTAACCAGTTGCAGCTCATTGAACATCTTTCTGAATACAGAACAATTTCTGCCAATATTTTATAAGCATACATTTTGCCATTTTATGCCTTCAAAACACTTCATTGAGCACAAAAATATATTCTTCTTTTATAGATTGGTAGATTACTTGATATAAATTATCAAGTCATAAATATTTCTGTCTTACCTGTGGGAGCTACATCACCAAATAAAGCAGTACATAACTATAACAGATTAAAGAGCAAGCGGCTTACAAACAATCATCTTACAAATTTTGCTAACAGTTGTTTATAATCTATATCTGATGCGGTTTATCACAATGGAATTTATCAAAATAAGTGATGGAGGGAAGTGTTATATACAGCCTGACAATCCTATGCTGCAGGAAACTTATTTATATAACACATTTATGTGAAAATTTTATAAAATCACACAACAGTATCCAGGCTCACAGAACAGCAATATATGAATAATTCGTAATCCATGTCGTCCTTAATTAGGTCCTTTAGGTGTGTTTGATAAGGGTTGGAGGTAACCTTTGCAGAGACACCGCCCTCCAGGGGCAGGATTGGTGACCCCTGGTGTATAGTGTGATTTTTCTGTTATTTTCCTATGGCATTTGAGATTGTTTGGACCTGGAAGCGGTGCATGACATCAGACTTAACAAGCGGATAGGGGTAGAGAGTCTTCAAAAGAAAAATATGAAACATGTCAGTATGACCAATACCAAAGGGGTTTCATAGAGATCAGGGGCCGTATTCACAAAGCATTTTATCTTATCACTAAGAGTACTCCTAAATCGCACTAAAAGATTTTAGCTAGGAGTTTTCTCTTAAAAGTTATTCACAACGCCTTTCAGACCTACTTTTAGTAAGGAAAAATTATTACTCCTAAACAGAGGCGATTCTAGGGTTAGAGCTTTAGGGGTGCTGAGCACCCAATGAGCTCCGCTGCCACGACCCACTCTTTTTTCCTACAGAAACCAATAATATGTTTATTGTAAAATAACTATCATTTTAACATTGGTTCAACTAACTCCAAAATCCAGATTTTTTTGGAGACCTTTCAGGCATGAAAACGGGTCAGGGGTGAAAAAGATTAGAAGAATATTACCCCTCTAGGGTCTGGGAGCATGCTCCCCCTTAGAACTTTTTTAAAATTACATATTTTAACCTCTTCAACCCTGAGGACCCTGTCCCGGGTCCAGAATTTCGTATTTTGACTTAATATAAAATATTCTTTTAATCTTTAATGCTCCGTCATGGACCCCAGTAACACATATGAGATACTGTTTGAAAGCTTAGAGTCTCTACTTTCTGCAGATATGCATCACTTTGACACATCTTTTACTGTAAGAAAGTTATTTACACTTAATTTACACTATCACCCCCCCAATATTTTATTATATCATTTAATATTTACATATTTCATATTTTCAAAAATGACAAACATGGGCAAGTCTTATATCAAATGAAAGCTCTCACTCTCAGGAATAAGGCTACAGCGTTATTTTTGTTCTAATATCAACACATATCCAACAATCGCTGAATGAATAATAAGGTGAAAAATGGTCTTTTGTAAACATATGGGAAACTTGAGTGTGAACTGCCTCAGATAGCAAATATAGCCACAAATGATACACCATCTTTTATCTTAGGTCCTACTCTAAACAATGAGTCCATTCACAGCATTTTCTTTGGTTGTGTGCATGAATAATCCCTTGCTATTTATTATATGTGCAAACAAAAAATTAATATTTATATGAAAAATGTATTTTCACACCCTTTAGTAAAATGAGAATAACTTTTGAATGCGACATGCTAAAGAGTTCATTCTTTTTTTGGTTGTTTACTGTCTGCTGCTGGTAACAACCAGAACTGTCTGCAGTCTGCTAGAGCACACAGAACCAGAGTTATACACTATAAAAGACAGTGTTTACAACATAAAAAATAAAATTTGGTGTTTCATCATATGAAAAACAACATAAATAACAATATTTGTCACAAACAGCAGCTTTTTTTGTAACTTCAAAGGGTTTTCTTTAAAATGATATAAAGAAATTGCATTTATTCCACTGTATGTGGTTATGGGAGCACTTCAAATGTTTTTAGGCAGAAATTGTATACAAAAAGGGTATTATTCCTCCCTTCAGTTGGAGTAAAATAACTTTTGCATAGATTATGATAGAGAAAAAATTCCTTTTTCCTCTGTAAGCTGACAATTGCTGGAATCAAACAAAACTGTCTGCAGGGACCTGAGATACCCAGGGCCAGAGTTATATACTTTCAAATAAAAACTTTAGAAAAAAACATCAAAAAGCGCCTATTTATTTTTGTGTTTATTAGAGGACTGATATCACATACAACCATGTTGAGCACTTTTAACAGTGTTTTATGTAATTTCAAAGGGTTACCTGTAAAATGATACCAAACTTTTGTATGTAAACCTCTGCATGTGGGTATGGGATGCTTTTGAAATTGGGTAGGCCAAATCCAGGCAAAAATCCCCAAAATAGCTTCAGGGTGTAAGAAGTTAAAGCATCAACCTGATGAGTTTTGAGATGGATTTTTTTGCCAACCTTTTTATTTCTAATTAGTGGCGAGCTAGCACTTTTTTGCCATTAATGCCATATTAAAGTATCAGGACAAAAGGTGGGCTACAGCAGCAGTGTGGGTATGGTTTTATGTGGATATACAGTGTGTCGTTTTAAGCCTTTGTCAAAATTATAAATCTCCTAATTTATAACTTTTATGCCTACAACATATGGTAGGATGGTAGGTTTATTAATAGTTTGTTAATTTGCAGCTTTTCTTTTAACAGTCCTTTAATTGAACCATTACCTTTACTATATGTCTAAAACAAAACACTTATGACTCTTGCACTAAGGGTTAAAAACGTTATCCCCTTCATATTAATCTACATGTGACAAACTAAAAAAAAATATTTATTGTCTAGTTTGATAGTCAGACAGTTAGTGATTTCACACATAACTTACCGGTACTGGTGGTATAGTGATATGTAGTTTGTTTTCACTCTGTTCCAAACGCCATGTTTTCATGACGAATGACCAGAAAAGACGCACGTGACGTCATGTTTACATGACTCCCGATTGTTAAAATAAGTCTCAAATTAACGATAAATTATACAATAAACTTTAACAACGGAGACACACGTATGCAACTACCCACTGAGACGCACAAAACTGCATGCGTCTTGCGGAAGAACATTGTAACCGGCGCTACTTCTCTCCGTTTAAGTCTATGGACGAGTCACCCAGGTTCTGTACTACTCCGCAGCGCGCGGGTACCCGCCAGACTAAAATAATCCGAAAATAAACACTTATTATACGTGTACCATGGTGATTCAGTATAAGACAAAAACACGGCTTGAAAGATTGATTCGTGATGTACTCGCTCATTATAAACATAACGTAAACATTTTGTAAGATTCATGCAAGCAAGTTGCATCACAACACTTTTAACTGATTCTCACTCTGCGTGTGTTTCGCGCTGGTAAGCGATGCAGGTACAGAGAAGAGGATGACACCATTTGCTAAGCGGGGAGGTTTTCATTTTCTACCTTAACATATACATTTTAAACCACAAACTACGGAGTTTGTTTTGGACATTATTTAACCTTGTCAAAGACGAACAAACATTTTAGAATAAATAAATTTCTTGCTCCAAGTTTTAGGGGTGCTGAGCTCCTTTTTAGGGGTGCTGAAGCACCCCTAAAAAGGGGCTAGCCTCGCCCATGGCTTATTGTAATCATAAACACCTACGTTTATCTTCAAATGATGTCTTTAACGATGGTATTCTATAAAAATGAAAGCCATCTTTTTTGGCATTCTTATTCTGACACTTAACAGCACAACCGGACATTTTCCAGTGAGTTATCTTGCTCTTTTCACTCGTGTCTAATTCATTTCCACTGTTTTTCTGCAACCGCATTGCGCGCGCAGCTTGCAGTGACGTAACTGTGACGTCTACTCTAAATTGGTCTATTGGTTCCCTGTTGACTGCTAACACGTTACAAAAAAGTTTTGCGAAGTAAAGTTGATCAGGAGCTTAACATTAAGTTCATGCTTGGGTTTACCAAAGCATTGCACTTTAATCGAGCTAAAAACATTTGTTAGGCAGTTCTGCTTATGTCTGCAGTGTTACTTTGTGAGAATAACAGCAGATGATGCCTTGAAGTACAGTAGTAGGAAAACAATAGTAAATAGAAATATTTCTGTTGCCTGTTTTCTTTTAAAAGTGAATTTATAAGGAGTGATAAAAGCATCTCTTAAAAACACATCTATATAATCATAACAATATCTATATAAATCTAGATGTTTCACAGTAGAAAGTTTTATTTATTTTAATTTCAATAAACACTAAGCAGGTATTCATAGTATTTACATAGAAATAACCACTAACACAGGAAACGAGCTTCACACTTGAATGTCAGAAAATAACATCTCTTTATCTCAAACAGGAATCTGTCATTTGTGTCTATTTATTTATGTCTCAAGGCTCAAGTATAAGATTCACTTTAGAAATATACAAAAGGAAATTCCGCTTTTGTTTCTTGCTGTCACTTACAAGTGATTTGAACTTCGACGCCTGCCGAGAACAACGGATACAGTATGAAGGTAAAAATATTTAACAGATCTTTATATTGGAGTAAAATTCATTCAGGAATTTTCTTATGTGCCTTTGTTTGGCTGTAAAATACAAGCACAATATAACTCTGTCAGAAAAAGGTACAAAGTTGTTCCTTTTTTTGTCGCTGGGGTGGTACCCTAAAAGGTACCTTTTTGTACCTGTATGGGTATAAAACACATTGAAATGTTGTACCTTATGTGGTACAATATTATACCATGAATACCAATTGTGTACCATAAATAGCAATTTTGTACCAGTTAAATTTTAGGTGTACAAAACAGTTAACTGTACCTTTAAAGGTACAAAATAGATCCTTTAGGAACAGTAATGTACCCCAAAAGGTACAACATTTCAATATGTTTTTTTTTACCCATAAAGGTACAAGGTACCTTTTAGGGTACCACCACAGCGACAGAAAAAGGAACAACTTTGTACCTTTTTTTTTCTGACAGTGTATAATAATATTATATTATATATATGTTTGTGTGCTGGCCATGTGTAAAATATCAATAACGCGCTCTTTAAATAACTGAAACAATGCGCCATTGACAGGGCCGCCTTAACCTAATGTGAGGCCCCGGGGCTAAGAGGTTTTGTAGGCCCCCCTTCCCCTCGATTTATAGTCTAATTTTTTTTTAAAGTGTAATATCTAGGTAATCTACATCACAAAATGCATTAGTTTCTTTCGAGACATTCAACTGTGAGTTTTCCCTCTTTGAGCCAGAAAACACCATAATATTGTTATTAACATATCACTGAGCCCACTTGAGCATAAACACAAGACACTTTATTTAACAACCACACACAGCAACATGTGGTGATAATAAAACCAAAATGTGTGAAAGTATATATGTTTATAAGCTTTATATTTATATAGTTTTTGGAATATACAAATTTGCAGAAAATTGCCACTCATACTTAAATGCTCACCACAGTTTTAAAAATATAATAAGTTAAAGTTAGTTTTAAAGTAAAAATGCATTAATGATAACAAAAGATAAGTCTTTATAGACAGAATCTTGGTTTTTAATCAGTTATTTATTTTGTAGGCTATTGAAGATATAGTATGCATTGTATTTAGTATTTATGCATACATAAGCATGTAAAACGACCAAGTATGAATATGCACAAGACAGACAGGGAACATACCTGTATATAAGATCTTTAGATAATGAGATTATAATGGTGCTATCAGGGGATGATCATTTGAGATGGTGTCGCTCTTTACTTTCTTAGACTTGCACCTTTACCGTTGCGTCTCTTTCTCGTCTTTCTAAACCAACAGATGTATGTACTGTGAGCTAACGTCGCGTCAAACATCACTCCAGCTGCGCACGCGTCACTGATATAAACGCGAGTAAACTTAAACTTTATAACAACTAACAGCATTATGTGCGGGAACTCCTTTCTTAATTTAGCGGCACAGTTTCTTGTGCACTTTTGGAGAGACTTCTGCATGCCAGAGACTCAGACAGCTGCACGAGCACAGAGAGAGCAAACGAGCGAGCGCGCGCACGAAAGAGAGAGAGACCTGCACCTCAGTGCTTATTATGAAATTTCAGAAATTACTCTTTCATTTGTTGGTGGATTATTTCCTGTTTCTCTGTCATACTCAGTCTAACGTGCAGGAATGTCAAGTTGACAACGCGCACTTAATTACATTACGCGGAATAAAAAATATGTTACGTCTGACATTTTATTTCACGTTAAGTTACAACGGACCAATCAGCAGCCATGTAACGTTCAATTAGAGTGATTGACAGAAAACCTGACAAGTTACAAAACAATATGACCTTTTCAGCTCATCATGAACGCAAACTTGGGAGGCCCTTGAACTTGGGAGGCCCCTGGGCTTCAGCCCAGGTAAGCCCGTGCATTAAGGCGGCCTTGGCCATTGACTTACAATAGACAAATTGTCCACACATGCACATTCATCACATCTGTGTTAAAACAAGTAATGCAGCAATGCTCAAAACAAATAATGTAAATGTGTTTCTTCATTAGTTACTGAATATGCTCTACAGGCAGATGATGTTTCCTGAATCAATTCCTCTGTTTTTGATTGGTACGTATTATGAGGTTGCGTCACCAAGATGCGTTCAAATGACATTCAGTGTGATTATCGTGCAATAGGTACGCCAAATTTCGCTTTTGCGTGCATATGATACGCCAGTCCTCCCCATTCAATTATATGGCGAATCGTTTCGTGTTGTTTTATTTATTGGTTTCTCATTTGTTATCTGTTTTTAAACCATTTCGCTTGGGTTTACGCTTAGATTTCAGATTTGTTTAAGCAGGTTATTTAATATACAGGTTTTGATGGTCGCTTGGAGTTGGCGTTAGATATGGGGCATATGGGATCTGTTTCGACCTCACTCTGACCGTCACTACGGTCTAAAAAGGAATGATCACCTTCGTTCTGCCTATCACCGAGACCATATGTCAACAAAGTCATGTCCATGACCTCCGGAAGCAGAACGACCTGCGCCTATAAATAGCAGAGAATGCTCCCGGTTCAGTCTCCTACCTTGATCGCCTCATACGAGACCGTGAGTAAGAGATTACGTATTCAGGTAAGAATTCCTGATTATTTTCTTGTTGCATTCCACTAATTCGTTACCTAAACGGTGCGGGTGCCTTGTGCCCCCGAGAATTGTTGTGGTTTGTGTATTTGACTTATTATTTCTAGGCTATATACCCTTTCATTTAAACTTATATGCACTAGATTTCCGGCTAATTTAAGTTGTTTATCCGTGTGCCTCTACTGCTGTTCGCAGCCGTGGGCTTTGTGCGAGCCCACTAAGTGCGTTCGCGCGCTGGTGTGGGCCGCCATTATACCTGTGATTGTATTTACTGCTGTTTTCAGCTGGTATATTGTGTCTGCTGCTAGGGCTATTTTTTGTTGAATTATTTAGTGGGTGACTGTTTTTTCCAGTACATTATAAACAGCCCTGTTATTATTGCGTTTCCTGTTCACTATTTCAGTCTGTTAGGTGCGTTTACGTGCTGGTGCAGGCTGTGGCAGTATTCCCCACACCCTATACCCCTGTTCGCAGCTGGAAAGGGGTTAGTGTGTGCCTGCTAAGTGCATTCGTGCACCGGTGCGGGCCATCATAATACTGGGTGCTGTGCTTTTCTGCTTTTTAGGTACTTTTCCGCCTTGAGTGGCGGCTACAACCACACTTTTCCTGCCCCTCTGACACGCCCTATACCCCTGTTTGCAGCTGGTGGGGCTAGTGTGCGACCGCTAAGTGCATTCGTGCGCTGGTGCGGCCCACCGTATTACCTTGGCGGATTGCTGGAGGAGGACTCCAGACATTACATTGGGATTCTGTGTTGCTGCAATGGCTTCCCACTACTGCAGGATCTGCAACGCCTCCATGAGTTCTAGGGATGGGCACAGGGAGTGCCCCACATGCCTTGGAGCTGCCCACGTGCTGGAAGACGTGGACAATCCCTGTAGTGCAGCCTGCGATCTCTCCAGGGACGAGCGACGGCGCCGGGCTAGCCAGGTGCACGGCCATGTGCGTGAGGAAGGGAGCGGGAGGCGGCGCTCCCCTGACCAGCCGTCCCTCTCCAGTAGGCATGGGCGTAAACATAAGCGCAAGCGTTCACGTTCGCGTGATCGACAGCGGGATTCCCCCCATGGAGTTACCCAGGTGGAGCCACCCAAATCTGTTAAGCCCCCTGCCTCAGCTACGGTGGCAGAAAGCAGCAGCACGGGGTCACTCGAGATCCTTGCGGCTCTCCAGGCTCTGTCACGAAGGTTGGACAAGTTAGAAGGTAACCAACAGGACTTATTACATGAGGATCCCCTCTCAGTCAGGCCTGAGAGCTTCGGCGAGGAGGAACATCAAGACAATGTAGATGTGTTATCCCTATGCGCTTCACACACAGTGGTGGATGACACCACAGGTGGCGACGACCTCGAAGGGGAGCTACATTCTATCTCTGCTGAGCCAGCTGACGGCTCCACGGAGCCAGGAGAGGCCCCTGTCAGTTCCCTGATGTCACGGTTACTGAGCGCTGCCAAGGTTTTGGGCCTTCAGGGGCCTACATCTGCCCCGGCTCCTGCTGGAGGTGTTTGGGAGGGCATCTCCCGACCTGAACCACGGCCTTCTATACCTGTAGCAGATGACTATACTGCAATGCTGAGGTCATCATGGGGTACAAATTCGAAACGGCCCCAGTTTAATGCAGGTTGTCGCCAGCTGGCAAATGCTAGTTATCCGGTTGAAACTGGAACATGCCACCAGTTGAGTCGCCTATGGCTGCATTGACGTCTCTGGGGTTTTCCAGGGTATCCTCCGATCCACGGTGCCCTCGCAAGGAGTGTGCCAAGATGGACCGTTTGGTCACTAATTCCTTCAACGCATCAGCTCGAGCGGCCCGTATGGGTAACGCTCTAGCCATCACCCTGGCGGCTCTACGGAAGACACTGGGCCCAGACGATAATGATTCCAGGGCCCTGATCGATGTGGCTCTTTCTTCCCACTATCAGCTGACACGTGACGTAGGGGATGCTATGGCCTCTGCAGTGCTGTGTCGCAGACAAGTTTGGCTGGCACAAACCTCCCTGCCAGATGCCATCAGACAGGAGATACTCAACCTCCCTGTGGTACCAGGACACGTCTTTCACCCTGGATTCCAGGAGGTGCTTGATCGGATTGAACGGACTGCAGCATCTAGGGAAGCTGTCCAGAGGGTTTGCTCTAGGTCTGCTTCAACTGCCGGCCGCCCACCTATCAGCAGTTATAGGCTGCGGCAGCCTACCCGGCCTCCATCAGCAGGTGACAACCCAGAGGCCCCACGGGACTGGCGATTTCGTGCACCTGACCGACGTACAGCCTCAAATTCCAGAGCTAAGGGACGGCAAGGACCACAGCGGGGCACGGGCAGGGGTGCAGGCCGCGGTGGCGGTCCTGCATAGGAGTCCCGGGTCGCCCGTCGATTGTCCTTCCCAGCTGTCACGGACCTCCTGGAAAGGCATTGTGCCAGACCCTTGGGTCGTGGCTACGGTGGCTCGCGGCTACCGATTACAATTTCGGCGGCGACCCCCAACGTTTTCAGGGATCAAGATAACGTCCATAAAAGACCCTGTTTTAATGTCCGTCCTCGTCAAAGAGGTCCAGGAGTTACTTCTGAAAGGGGCCATCTCAGAAGTACCGCCCAGCCCACAGCTCACTGGGTTTTACTCCAAATACTTTATTGTTCCAAAAAAAGACGGCGGTCATCGGCCTGTTCTCGACCTCAGGCCCTTGAACCGATATCTCAAGGTTCTACCCTTCAAGATGGTCCACACAAGGGTGGTGATGCAGTCTATCCAGCAGGGGAGTGGTTCACGTCCCTGGATCTGAAAGACGCCTATTTCCACGTCCCAATCTGTCCAGAACACCGGCCCTTCCTGCGCTTTGCCTTTCAAGGCAGGGTATTCCAGTTCCAGGTCCTTCCCTTCGGTCTTTCTCTGGCCCCAAGGGTCTTTACTCGCGTGGTGTCAGCTGCGCTGTCCCCCCTCCAGGCTCGAGGATTGAAGATCTTGCCCTACCTGGATGATTGGCTCATGTGCGCCCCCTCTCGGGAGCAGGTAGTACAAGACACAAGCACAGTTCTGGCACACATTCAAATGCTAGGCTTCACTGTCAACCACAAAAAGAGCAACCTGCAACCCCGCCAAGAGGCAGAGTTCATCTGCATCCTTCTGGACTCGGTAAGCATGACTGCATCTCTCACTTCACAGAGAGCAGACAGCTTGATCAACATGACGAAGCAGTTCCACTTAGGCAGCCTTGTCACAGCTCACAGAGTTCAAAAGCTACTGGGCTTGGTGGCTGCAGCAGCAGCAGTGATTCCTCTGGGCCTGCTGAGGGCACGCCCCCTGCAGTGCTGGTTCAATGCTTTTCATCTTCTCCCCAGAGACGACAGGCAGATGAAACTGCGTATATCTCAAACCTTCATCAAAGCCCTACGCCCTTGGAGCAACCGGGAGTTCATTTTACAAGGTGTCCCACTGGGGGGCCTTCCCTACAGGAGACAGGTCATCTCAACGGACGCGTCCCTGACAGGCTGGGGGGCTGTCTGGGAAGGAAGGGCAGTGAGGGGCACATGGCAGCCGCTGTGGATGAAGGAGCACATAAATGTCCTCGAGTTGAAGGCCATCCATCTTGCTCTTCAGAAATTCCTGCCAGAGTTGCAAGGCCAACATGTTTTGGTGAGGACAGACAGCACTTCGGCAGTATATCATATCAATCACCAGGGAGGCACAAGGTCCCAGCGATGCCTCCAGGTGGCAGAGGAGTTGCTGATATGGGCATGGCCTCGATTTTCCTCACTGAGGGCAGTGCACATCCCAGGTGTGGAGAACAGAGCGGCCGACATTCTCTCCAGGACAGGGCCACTCCCGGGAGAGTGGAGGTTGAACACCGACATAGTCGTCCAGATCTGGATGCGTTACGGTGCGGCCCAGATGGATCTCTTTGCGTCAGTGGAGACAACACACTGCCCAGAATGGTACTCCCTCATGGGGCAGGAGGGCAGTTCGGGCCTGGATGCTCTGTCGCAAGACTGGCCAACAGGCTTGGTATACGCTTTTCCTCCACTCCCTCTCATAGCTCAGGTCCTCCGACGGATCAGAGAGGGCCACCACTCAGTCCAGTTGGTCGCGCCACGGTGGCCGGCGAGGCCATGGTTCCCAGAACTCCTCCGGATGCTGCAGGGTCAGCCATGGCAGTTACCATGCAGAGCAGATCTCCTGACGCAAGCAGACGGGCGGATTTGGCATCCGAACCCGGAAGCCCTGTGTCTATGGGTTTGGCCCCTGCAGAGCCCATCGATGGACAGCTAGATAAGGCTGTACAGGAGACACTCAATAATGCCAGGGCCCCATCTACCAGAGCTGGCTACGCACTCAGGTGGAGGATCTTTTCAGAGTGGTGTTTTGGCTTGGGCATCGAGCCAACGGTCTGCCCCGTGCCACAAGTATTATGCTTCTTGCAGTCCCATTTTGATCAGGGCAAGGCAGCCAGTACGATTAAGGTCTATGCTTCGGCCATTTCAGCTTTTCACCAGGGGGCAGATAACACATCCCTGGGTAGGCACCCTCTGATTAGCCGGTTTTTAAGGGGAGCCCGCCGGTTACGTCCAGGTCGCACCTTGCGGGCACCAAGCTGGGACCTGCCTACAGTTCTGACATCTCTCACTGAAGGTCCTTATGAGCCTATTTCAGACGCAGATCTACGGTCTTTGTCTCTTAAGTCTGCATTTCTCTTGGCTCTCTGTTCAACCAAATGAGTCGGGGAACTGTGTGCTCTCTCCGTTAGTGATGACTGTTTGAGGTGGCAGGCAGGGGGCCCTGGCGTGTCACTCTGGCCGAATCCAGCTTTCCTG
The DNA here is from genome assembly GCA_025389145.1 of Misgurnus mizolepis. Classification (NCBI taxonomy): domain Eukaryota; kingdom Metazoa; phylum Chordata; class Actinopteri; order Cypriniformes; family Cobitidae; genus Misgurnus; species Misgurnus mizolepis. Next base: position 41,694,694 of record JAIFKI010000004.1, on the reverse strand, counting down.
CCAAAAGTGCTTGATCAGCAGTCCATGAACAAGGTCTTGGAGCTGGCTCAATTCCAGCCTTCCTCTGCCTCACAGGCAGAGCATGACAAGCTTATCACATTGTGTCCAGTCAGGGCCATGAAAGCCTATCTGATCCGTACACAGGCTTTAAGAAGAATGCACTCTCAACTGTTTGTCTGTTATGGGGCGGCAAGGCAGGGACTGCCGCTTTCCAAACAGAGGCTATCTCATTGGCTGGTGGAGGTTATTTCCCATGCTTATAAGGCTCAGGAGATACCGGTCCCAACAGGTACAAGGGCTCATTCTACTAGGAGTGTGGCTACATCTTGGGCTGCCCTCAAGGGTGTGGCAGCAAGCGACATCTGTGCAGCGGCTTCGTGGTTTACGCCATGCACTTTTACAAGATTTTACCGGGTGGATGTGACTCGACCAGCTCCGGTCGGCGACGCTGCCCTCATGTCTGTGACTGAGCGAGGTTCTAATTGATCCTGGGTTCCTCGCGACTCTGTTGGTATGTGTCATCCCTTTTTAGACCGTAGTGACGGTCAGAGTGAGGTCGAAACAGATCGTAGGTTACGCATGTAACCATGGATCTGTGAGACCGAGGGATGACCGTCACTATCCTTGTCGCTCGGACCATTCTGAGGCGCTGAAGGGAAGGAAACTGAACCGACCTTGAGCGCCTCAGAATGGTCCGAGCGACAAGGATAGTGACGGTCATCCCTCGGTCTCACAGATCCATGGTTACATGCGTAACCTACGTTATTTTTATATAACAAAATTTGTTCTAACGCTAAACCCAAGCGACAATGGTAAAAAAACAGAAAACAAATGAGAAACCAATAAATAAAACGGCACGAAACAATTCGCCATATAAGTGAATGGGAAGGACTGGCTTATCATATGCACGCAAAAGCAGAATTTGGCGCCGCGTATGCATAATCACACTGCGTATAATTTGTACGCTTTTTGGTGAGAATGGGTTGCCACTGTTTAAATTATTTTTTCCTTATTAATCTACACTCAGTAACTGATAATGACAAAGTAAAAACAGAATTTTAGAAATGTCTATGAATGTATTAAAAAAAACCACATTTACATATTCAGAACCTTTGCAACATGACCTTTTTCCTTGCAGTTCTTGTGTTCAGTTCCTCATCTGAATCAATTCAACCTTTTATAAAAGTTCCCGAAACAGAACAAACAAAATCTGAAGGATCATGTGTCACCATCTCCTGTACTTATGATCAAGGACAGGATGAAAACTTGAAACTTCTCTGGTTTAAGAATCCAGTATATGATAATGAGTTAAAAATCTATAATGGGACTATTGTATATAGTAACACAGCTGATCGTCCACAGTCAGCAGGTTACTCGAGTAGAGTCGAATACATCACTGATAAAACAGAAAACCCCACAAACTCTTGGATGAAATGTGATTTAAGATTCAATGATCTACAGAAGACAGACAGTGGGAATTACAGCTTTAGAGTCATTGGCTCAGACAAATACAAATACATTAGCACACCTATGAGTCTCACAGTTACAGGTGAGCAAGGCTTTATTTTACTGACAGTCATTATTTAATATTTAATAATAATATTTATTATAAAAATACTCCACAGTTTTCAAATGAAAATTTAGCATTTAAATGAAAGTTCACTTAAGATAAAAATAAAAATGTACAATTAAATTTAGATTTCTTTCATAACAATAGATTTGCTGTATTTAGATATTACTTTATGTACAAATTGTAAAATTATCCAGTTTCTGTATATTCATTTATCCATCACCTTGCACTCCATGATTTTTCCTGATTTCAGACAATCCTTGTAAGGTGAAGATTAATTCATCAGAGATTAAGTATTCAGTCAAAGAGTCAGATGAATTTACTGTTCGCTGTTCAACCTCTGTTTCCTGCTCATCTCATCCTGAGTGGATTCTCCATAAACCAGGAAAAAATCCAGAAAGAGTGACGTCATCAAATAATAGATTCACACAGGATAAAGAGGAAAACGAAGGCAAAAAGATCACCAGACTGAAATTCAATCCAACATATAATGATGACAACATGATCTTATCTTGTCATCCAGAAGAAAGTCAGGACAGCTGCCTCACTAGAAATGTCACTCTGTCTGTTGAATGTGAGTGTGTGATTTACTATTAACTATATCAAGTGTTTATCTGATACTGTCTATTATTCACAAAATAAATCATAAAGTTCACTTTAATCTGTCCACTTTATCTCTGATTTTGTTTCTAGATGCACCAAAGGATGTAAAGGCAACAGTGAGCTCTGATAATGTGAAGGAAGGAGATTCTGTTACTCTCTCCTGCACCTCTAGAGGTCGCCCTGATGCCACCATCTCATGGTTCAAACAAGGGAAGGAAAAATCACAATTGGCTGTGCGGAAAGTTAATGTTAAACAAGGAGACAGTGGACAATACTACTGCAAAGCTGAAAACAAGCACGGAAATGTAGAATCAAATATAATTTCTATCAATGTTAAGTGTAAGTCTGGTTTTAACTGTGTTTAATATTTATAATAATAGTTTTCTCATTTTTGTTACTTTAACAATGGTTGCTTGATAAATAAAAACATCTTTAATTTCTTGTGTCTGTAAACTGCATTTTTCAGATGGTCCAAAAGAGGTCAGTGTGACACCTGCTGTGATCAATAATCTCAGAGAGGGAGATGAGCTGAAACTGAAGTGTTCAGCAGTAGACAGCAATCCACCAGTCAAATGGTTTTATTGGTACTTGAATAATTCCCAGTTAAGGCAACAAACCAGTCAGACATTAACCATCAGTCGAGTTACACCAGAACACAAGGGCTCATATTACTGCGAAGCATACAATGGAATAAATACAGCAAAATCTAATGAAGTTCAGGTATCTGTAAAGTGTAAGTAAGATGTTATAATTTGAACTTTTTTTATTAATGTATTACTATTATTTTAAAGAGAATCTGAATATACATGTATTCGTATACACAGCGAATAAGGATTTGTTATTGTGAAAAAATGCCATATTTTGCTTTTTCTACATGGCTGGCTTTAAGATCACTGTCCATTTCTACAAGCATATGATTTAAACATTTTTATGATTATAACATTTTACAAATATAAGAATTTTGTAAATATCCACTGATACACATCGCATCCTTCCTAAACTATATAGATCCCCCTACTACACCTGAGTTGACCATGAAGAGTGAAGTGAGAGAATATGATGTGATCTCAATTATCTGCAAAGTGCAAAGTTTTCCTGCATCAGAGCTGACAGTGACCGGACCCTCTGATCTCAAAAACATTCCTACGAGTCGAATGAACAGCACTAAATCTGAAAACATGATACAAATCTACCTGAATATAACTGAGTCAGATGCAGGTGTGTACAGGTGCACAGCAAAAAATACAGAGGGAACAAAAAACACTGAAATAAAGCTGCAGGTGTTACGTAAGTATTATAATCATTAGAAATGATGTGTCTGCCCTGACTAACAAAATATTTCAAACAGTTTAAGGGGCAATGCATCGAGTTAAAATATATGTTTATTTAAACCAATGACTGATAGTTACTGGATTATACAGAGAAACATGAATTTACAAATGATTAATTTAAAGTCCCTGATTTTCAACTTAGATGCACCTAAAAATGTTAGCGTGAGATCTGATGGGGATCAGACGATAGGACACAAGCTGACTCTTGCATGTAACTCTCGATCTAATCCAACATCATCCTCTTATGAGTGGAAGAAACTCATCAATGGAGAATTAAAGACAGTTGGGAAATCACAGGAACTCCACTTTCATCACCTGAACATCAGTGACTCTGGTCAATACATCTGTGTTGCTGGGAATAACATCGGAAAAGCAGAATCTCCACCACTACATGTCAAGGTGAAATGTAAGTAGTCTTTATTTTACACAAGGTCAATAAATGCTTCATAACATTCACAGTTTGTATTTCGTCTATAGGCTAATCCAATTTTCGACTGCTGTAGTCTTATAAATTGTGTCATAAATTATACCATGTAGTATGAATCTGGATTATACATAAAGTTTCATGTCTTTTTTTCAGATTCCCCAAATATTAATATCTTTAATAACGTGACAACTCAAAGGAATTGGGAGCATCCAGTCTATCTGATCTGTAGTGCTGATGCTCATCCTCCTCCGAAAGATTTCAAATGCTACAGACTGGAGAATAAAACAATCTTGTCAAACCATCAAAACTTCACCGTTCTACCTCAGAACCCAGGAATGTACTACTGCACCGCAACCAATGATATTGGGACCTCACAATCTGAACACATCAGGCTATTTTACCACAGTTAGTATTAAATACATCAACATACTCATCAACTTAATAATTATTGACCAGTATAAAGTATTTTATCTAGTCATGATGATTAATAGAAAAAGCCCAAAAGCTGGTCATAGATGTAATGTATAAGGTCACTGCATGTCACTGTCATGTCTATCATTTGTCAGTAGTAACAACTTGTTCTTAATTGCAGGTTTTGACACTTTGGACTTTTCAATGATTATGTCATTTTTGACGGGAATGACGATGTCTGCAGTCATCTTCTCTGTGGTTTTGTGTTGTCAGGAGTCATACAAAAGGTATCATCTACATTCATAACTTTCCTAAAACGTGCAACACTCAGCTAAATGTATCTCTCAATAATTGTGTGAATGTCTTCTCTATGATTCTCTTTAAACATTTGTCATTCAGACTATATATTTTCTATTTTGGCCTTGATTCTTTAAATTTTTATCTTTAAATCTCTTTTTTTCCAACAGAAAAAACTGGCATGAAATGATGGATCCAAACGTAGAAACGACAGTTATTTGGGAGGTTTTTCATGACGAAGTGCAACCTCAGTATTAGCAAAATTGTTAAAAAACTATCTGTATCTGCTGAGCTGTTGCACAGAGCAATTCACATTTAACACTTTATTTACCAGCACCTTCTGCTTAGTACACTGTCATATAAATAAATAAAGGGAAAAAATGGTCCCAAGTTATCAGGGAATTGAAAAGATCCTAATACGCATCATTTAGGTACAGATATATAGTACCAATATGTACCTCTGAGGTAGGTTACTAAATATGAACTATATAGTACTGTAGGTGGAAAGGTGTACTTTTTGAAATGGTAACGCCCCAGTGCCACCTATAGGGACATTTTTTTGACCGTTTTTTCTGACATTGTGAAACAGGAACAAAATAACCAATGCTGTTGCATATGTAAATAAATAAATGTAAATAAAATTATATTAATTAATATTTATCCTTAACATAAAGCACCCAAGGCCATGCCATTTCATAAATATAATATAGTCATGGCTAAAGGGGTTGCAGGCATGACTTTCAGTTGCATTAACAATGTAGCGAAGTCTCTTGTATGCTGCCTTGCTGCTTACTGTAAATATTAATGTTACTGTTACTGTAGCTTAACTGTTAAAACATTATGTATTAACAAACATTGTATGCTGAATGTATCATTTTAATTCCCAATAAACTGTGTTGAAGTAAGTCAAATTGTCAGAATATCTGTTCAGTTTGGGTCATTTAAGCAACAGAATTAAAGAATTAAAATGAATATATCTGTCCAAATTCCCCCTGGATTACAAGTAGACACTATTTACAAACAAATATTTTTATTATTATTATTTTTTATAATTTAACCTTTATTTTACCAGGTAGGCACGTTGAGGACAATTTTTTATTTAAAACGGCGACCTGGCCAAGATAAAGTGCCGAGTGCAGACAACAAAAAGTTACACATAAACAACAAAGGACAAAATAACAAAACATTACAATATACAGATCTCAGTCAATAGTCATGTTTGTTAGAGTAGAGCGTGCTTAGCATTTACCAAAGCATTGCACTTTAACCAAGTTAATAGACTGTTAAAGACACTTCTGCTTATGTCTGCGGTGTTACTGTGTTACAAGTGGAAGCACAAAACAGCCTTCATGTGCAATCATAAAATAATGTACATAAGTAGGGAAAAAATAATAAACATGAACAAATAGAATTTCTGTTTCATTTTATTTTATTTTCACTTTAATCACAATGCATTTACACCAAGCAGCCATCCATACACATTTAAGTCTTTTTTTATATTTTCGACACAAAAGTAACCACTAACACAGGAATTGAGCTTCAGACACGAATGACAAAAATTAACATATCTCTTTACCTCTAACAGGAATCTGTCATTTTTGCTTATTTCTTTTATGTGTGAAGATAAATGTATGCAAAGATAGCACATTAGAACGACACACGGGGATATAAGTTCCTTTTCTGTATTTTTGCTGTCATTTGAAAGTGATTTGAACTTTGCTAAGATGCTCACTGAGATCAACGGATTCTATTTAAAGGTAAAACATTATTTAATCTGATTTTTAACAGATTTTTTATTTTTTGGGTGAAATGCATTCGGCGGTTTACTAACATGCTGTGCTTTATTGATTGCAAACCTCGTATATGACAAGCAGTACGAGCATTTTCATAAATTTGTTTTTTTGAACTCATGTTGTTGTTATAGTGTTAACGTGTTGCTTGAGAAACTTGATGATGTTAATAGATGTAATAAAAGATAAAGTAGTTATTTATGATTATTAAAAAATTATTTGCCTTGACTGAGTAAAAGGCCTCCTTAATTGTTGAATTAACTGTAATTGTTAGGTGAATGAAACGGGTCACATAAGATAATGAATAAATGATGAAATATTCAAATATCTAATCAGACGTTGCTTGTTTATATTTTCGACATCTTTTGCAAATATTCACAAGTTTTCACAAGGTGAATCAAATGAATGAAAGAAACAAGCAGAGGTCCACAGCTGTGATCTTCAGACAACTCAGACATTCAACAAAAAGCACAAAATCTGTGCTCTTAAAATAAAACACTTACAGTAATGCTCAAAAGAAATAATGTAAATGTGTTTATTTTATTAGTTACTGAATATACTCTACAGACAGATGATGTTTCCTGAATCAATTCCTCTCTTTTTGATTGGTACGTATTATTGAATATATAAGTGCATTCAGAAAGTATTCAGACCCCCGTCACTTTTATTAATATTGTTATGTTGCAGCCTGATACTACAATCGTTTAAATATTTTTTTTCTCATTCATCTACACTCGCTAACCCATAATGGCTGAAAACTAAGTCTATTAATATTTAAAAAAGAATTTAAAAAAACTGAAACATTACATTAACATAAGTATTCTTACAAGATGCAAAAGGTCTGCACTCTAAAATAAATATTATTTTATGTTATGTCTACGACATTTTTAAATGTAGACTAAAGACTTATTTTTTTTAAACTAGCATTTGATTGTTGATGTTATTTTATTATTTGAGTTTTGTGTTGCTTAGTTTGTGTACAGCGCTTTAAGAAGTTGCTTTTAAAGGCGCTTTACAGGGCTCAACGCAAATATTTTTTTATACTGGCCCAGTCGGGGCAGGGGTTAGGTTTCACTTGCCCTGCCTTTTTACTGGCCCAAATAAAAAATGTCAGTGTCACATATTTAAAAATAGTAATTCAAAAGTCAAATATAATTGTATACATATACACCAGATACGTTCCAACGAAAAAAAGCTTCCAACTTGTATGCATTACCTTGTAAACTGACTTTATATTGCATTGTTTGTCTGCTTTCAAGATGTTAAATAATAAACATTGATGAAAATATATTTTCATCAATTTTTACTGGCCCGAACGTCTCTCAGGCTTTTCCCGGCCAATGGGCAGTCCTTTATGTTGAGCCCTGGCTTTATAAAATAAAGTTTATTATTATATTATTATTATTATACAAACACAGGTATATATACAAACGTATGTAGGCTATAGATGGTTTCAGCAGAAACAACATAAACAAACGGCTTTCATGGAACAAACGTAACTTCCGATAAGCTTTCACAAAGAATCAATAACAAAAGAATCATTTAAGAGTAATTTATTTCTGATAACAAGCAAAATAAATAACAAGTAGATTACTTTAGTTCAGCATATCAAAAACTAAACTAAGCTTACATTTTGTAAAATGTGTACTATATAATGTATACAATGTTAATTACAGATCTGCTGCCAAACCTTGCTTACAAAAATTAACCATGTTTTTTTTGGTGTATTGATTTTGGTTTTACTACGTTTTTTTTTCTGTTAAACCTGGCATAAGCCATGTCTCCCCTCGTCTTTTGGAAACCAAAACATTTATTATTTACTATGAGGTATTTATTCAGTTTAGCAACTAGCCAGACCATTAAACAAACAGAGAATGGAATTTAAATTGTGCCCACACGCGTAGCCGCGACACCGCAGATTAAACCGTCTATAGATTATTTTGTTTTATTTTTAACATGTAGGAAAAATAATTATAGATTATACACAACATTTAAAAAGTCTACACAAAAGTCCAGGGGCGGAGCCAGACACCGTAGACATTGGGGGCTTAGCCCAAATCTAGGGGTTCTAAGCATGGTCCCCTGCTAATATTTTTTCTCCATTTACGGCAGGTTTATAAAGTAAAATTTTTTACTCCTATTCTTTTAATCCTATCTTATCCTATTTTTGGATAAAAGAAGTTAACACAGCAAGGTTCTCTGTATTATCATTTTGAAACTGTAACATAACAAATCAAGCTCTTTCTATCTGAACAACTAGTTTTAGCATTTAACCATGCTGAAAATTTTACTCACATATCTACCTTTGCACATTTTATTTATGTTCAGTAGCTCTTTCTACATTAGCTCTTTCTAAGGTTATTTTTATCAAAATCCTTTTGCACATTTTATTTATGTTCAGTAGCTATTTCTATAGCTCAAGCAAATCCACAAACTTATAAAAGGATTTATTATTTTTTACAAGGTCGTCTGTTGACTGCTGGATATAAAACTGCTTCATTATAGAAGTCGAGTCAGCAAAAAAAAAAAAAAAAAATTAGAGTACCGGCACCACTTTTGGGCAACTTAAAGCACTGTGTAACTGTAACAGATTACAGTTCCTAGGTTTTTTGTATCCTGATTACGTAATCCCGTTACAATAAGACATTCAGCAATAAATGCCGTTCATATACATGCCACCCAAAGAAAGGAAGGAACAAATATAAAAACATGATCAATCTAAATCTCATTTAAACCCAAGACGACATCCAATGTTTCCACCACGCCAAGAGTTCATCACTTTCTCAAAATCTACACATTTATGTTGTTCAGTGCTGTGTTTCTGGAAAATGTAGAAGTGACATATCTCAGAATAGCTTGAGTTTTTTTACACTAAGTGCATACACTGCAAAAAATGATGTGTTAATTTGACGGAGTTACGGGTTACAAAGTAATTCCGTTACTGTAATTCCAATACTTTTAGCAGTAATGAACATGTAACAAAGTATTTTTTTTAAATCAAGTAACACATTTAATGTGTTGTCCCTATACTAACACACCTTCTTTGTTATTATTCATCGTGCCGCCCACCACGGTCCTGCGACATTAGATCAGAAATGTCTTGTCTGTAAGTGTTCATTTATCACAAAATAAAGTAACACGAGTAAACAACTCATTTAAATTTCAGTAATTGTAACTGCGTTACTTGATAAAAAAATACTTTGTTACAGGTTCATTACCACTAAAAGTATTGGAATTACAGAAACAGAATTACTTTGTAACCCGTTACTCCCATCACTGTTTTTAACACAACTTGTGTTGGCCCTTTCATCCGTTTTAACATGAAATAACGCCTTAAATGGCATGACACGCACAATGTGTAAAAAATTAACACATCATTTTTTTCAGTGTAGACACTTCGCTTATGTCCGCTGATTTTAAACCTCAGCAACCTCAATGTTTCTCAAAAATACACAAGTTGGCATGGGCAACAACACTTAGCTCAGATGCCTTAAATTTCTCTTGATCGTTGCTGAGATGTTACACCTCGATTGGAGTTAAATTGTTTGAAGATGATTTATAAAGTCACACAGCTCTCTATAAAAGGCCTCTATGCAGTAGAATGCAGTATCAGAGCAAAAACCAAACCATGAGGACAAAGGGGTTTATGCCAGGTGTAGGCCAACACAGTGTGATTTCAGCAATGTCTTGAATAAATGGCAACTTATACTGTACGAGTAAATCGAATCTGATGTAAAGTCAAAGCTCACGTATTGCTCTCGTACAGTCTATATGTGTTACCCACACTATTTTCTAGAAAGATAATAAATTATGCTTCAATAATCCCTGACCACATAACAGAACTTTGTCCCATCTCCACATAGGATTTCTGGAGCTTCTTAATCTCTGATGATTTGATCTTGAAATGTAAATGTGATGTCTGGAATGTGTACATTTCAATTTCAGTTTTATCTTTTTAATGAATTTCCAGATATTTCTAAATTTCTATTTTCACTTTTTCATTATGGTGTAGTGAGTGCAGATTAATTTAAACAATTGTGCTATCAGGCTAAAACATAACAAAATTTATATTAAAGCTGCAAGCAGCGATGGAAGGGCCCTCGCACGCATGTGCACCACCACCCGATGGCCTTAGGAAAAACAGTGAACAGTGGGGATATGAATTTTAGTGTGTAAATATATGTGGATATTCTAATTAGACTGACCAAATATGATGTTGATATTGTTAAATCTATTAGAGCAGTGAATCAGTGTTTCCGGCTGCCTCTAGGTGGCGCTATGAATGTATCTGTATTTTGCTTGTTGATGTTTTCAGGCCAGGACCCTTATTAACCGTGTGAAGTATGTGGCAGCCGCAGGTCAGACATTATATGACTGAATTACAACAACTTCCAGTGTCATGTTGAAACATCAAACTTCGCCCTTCAACGAAAAATCAAGATCTTTGCAATTTATCTTCGCAAAGTCCTTAAGATCAGTCTGACCAAATAAGATGATGATCTAATTACATTTCTATGAGCAGTAAATCACAGTGTAAAACCTTACATTTCCTGCTGTCAGCAGGTGGAGCTATGACTGTATGTGAATAATTCCATGTTAATGTGTTCAGAAATTTGGCAGGCCGCCACGGACACACCCTCCAACAAAAACTCAAGATCTCCGCAATAGGCTTTATGCCCAGCTGCACTACTTCCTGAACTTCAGCCATCTCCTTGTTTCCTGTCTACCATTATTGGACAAACTGATTAATCCAGGTGTGTCTGATTATTGTTGTTGTGACTACTGAGGTCAGGCACACCTGGATTAATCAGTTTGTCCAATAATGGCAGACAGGAAACAAGGAGCTGGCTGAAGTTCAGGAAGTAGTGCAGCTGGGCATAAAATCTATTTAACATTGCAAAGGCCTTTAGATGACACAGACCAATTACTGTATGGTTTTAATCGAATAAAATCTGTATGAGGAGTTTGTTAAAGTAAAAAGCCCAGAAATGGCAAAATTTGCACACAAGCTACAAAGAAAATTCAAAATGGCCGACTTCCTGTGGGGTTTAGAGCTTGATTCCAAGGGACATTTTTTGTAGATCTTGAGGTGATAGATGACCCTACCAAATTTCTTAGAAGGGTTGTTGTTTTGAAATTTTGCAGGTGGCGCTATGGAGTCATTTCTACACGCCCACTTCTGACACCTATACCACATGTACATTTTCGTCACTTCTGACGCATGTGCAAAGTTTCAAGAGTTTTCGAGCATGTTTAGGCCCTCAAAATTATGATTCATTTCGGAGAAGAAGAAGAAACTGAGCAAAAACAATAGGGCTTCGCATGCTGGCCTGAAGTGGGTTTGAATACTTTCTGAATGCACTGTAAGACTTCATCTTAGTTTATTGGTATATAATGCATCCATAACCTCACATGAAAATGTTTTTCCTGCAGTTCTTGTGTTCAGTTCCTCAACTGATTCAACTGAACCTTTAATAAAAATGGCTGAAACAGAACAAACTAAATCTGAAGGATCATGTGTCACCATCTCCTGTACTTATATTCCAGGACTGGATGAAAACTTGACACTTCTTTGGTTTAAGAATCCAGAATATGATCCTGATTTAAAAATCTATATTGGAACTATTGTATATAGTAACACAGGTGATCGTCCACAGTCAGCAGGTTACTCGAGTAGAGTCGAATACATCACTGATAAAACTGAAAACCCCACAAACTCTTGGATGAAATGTGATTTAAGAATCACTGATCTACAGAAGACAGACAGTGGGAATTACAGCTTTAGATTATTTGGCTTAGACAACTACAAGTACATGAGCACACCTATGAGTCTCACAGTTACAGGTGAGCAAGACTTTATTTTACTGACATTCATTATTTGTTTTATGAATAACATTTATATTATAATAATATTCCACATTTTTCAAATGAAAATTGAGCATTTAAATGAAAACTTTTAAATTCTGTCACAGTCTGTATTGTTATTTTTGTGAATCTTTATGCAGATTTGTTTCTTAACAATAGGTTTGCTGTATTTAGATATTACTTCATGTAGCTAATCATGAAATATCACATTTTCCAGTTTCTGTATATTCATTTATTTAATCACCTTTCACTCCATGATTTTTCCTGATTTCAGACAATCCTTGTAAGGTGAAGATCGATTCATCAGAGATTAAGTATTCAGTCAAAGAGTCAGATGAATTTACTGTTCGCTGTTCAACCTCTGTTTCCTGCTCATCTCATCCTGAGTGGATTCTCCATAAACCAGGAAGAAATCCAGAAAGAGTGACGTCATCAAATAATAGATTCACACAGGATAAAGAGGAAAATGAAGGCAAAAAGATCACCAGACTGAAATTCAATCCAACATGGGAAGATGACAACATGATCTTGTCTTGTCGTCCAGAAGAAAGTCAGGACAGCTGCCTCACTAGAAATGTCACTCTGTCTGTTGAATGTGAGTGTGTGTGATTTATTGTTAACTATATCCTGTGTTTATCTGATACTGTCTATTATTCACAAAATAAATCATAAAGTTCACTTTAATCTGTCAACTTAATCTCTGATTTTGTTTCTAGATGCACCAAAGGAAGTAAAAGCAACAGTGAGCTCTGATAATGTAAAGGAAGGAGATTCTGTTATTTTCTCCTGCACCTCTAGAGGTCGCCCTAATGCCACTATCTCAGGGGTCTCCAACCTTTTTTCAATGGAGAGCTACTTTCTAAAAAATAAAAGTGGTCGAGAGCTACTTGTGTCACGTAATACCTAAATTTAGTTAATAGATAACGATCTATTAACTCACTGTGATTTGAACTCTTTTCCCCTTTTTTTTTAAGAAGTTGCCAGTCAGTGCCAGCATTTTTTTATTTTTATATTTTTCACAAAATTTTAATACCTTCCAGAAAATGCTTTTCTTTAAACATAAACACACCATCATCAAATGAAAGAACAGATCCTTTTAAACAACAACAACAAAAAAACTTTCATGTTGTTTATTTATACTTTTTATCACCTCTTATGTATGGGTAGGATTATTCCCAAAAAACCCAAATTTTGAATAAAACAAATCATTTATTAATGATCAGATTTAGAAAGATGATCCAAACATACATAGAGTATTTACTGCTTTTGGATTCATATTAGGGAAGTGCATGTATGTCATTTTTTCATTTCGATTAATCCATAGGTCTGAAAAACGATGACTGGATTAATTGAGGGTGGGCAATGGAAAGGGCGTCATTGTGGAAATTAAAATATTTTTATTAAAAACACTCAAATAAAACTTCATTTTGAAGAAACTATGACAGAAAAATGAACACATACTAGATTATTAATGAAATAGATGTTTTTTAACAGAAACCAACAGGAAAAGCTGCGTGATGAAGTGAAACTAAAGGGTTTATAAACACAAACTGATGCGCTTTATATACTGTATGACGCACTCTGCATAATATTAAGCCTTGATACAACAAAAATGTATTATATAACGTGCATCTGCACAAAATGCAAAACTTAAACTAAGTTACTGGACAGAAAGTTTAACTCCTGTCGTGGATGCGCATCATCAGCATGCTTTTAAACACGTCCAGTCAAAGCACAAGCTTCATAATATTAAGCAGCTTTAAGTCTTTTGCTATCATTTTAGCGATTAACGTTAGCTGTGTCATGCCGTCCTCTCACCTGTTCTCAGTCAAGATGTAATGCTCGTATGAGTCTTTGGTTTTTTTTTTTTTGACATTTGATGTTTAAAAATGAGATAATTACCCATTGAACTTGTGACGACGACTGTATTTTCGTTTTACCAAAAGTGAATCCGAAAATCACGGCATCCTTTTTAACCATAGTGCCTTGACTCGAGGTGTGTTCGGCTTCAAAGCGTCGCGCGGATCGGCCGGTTGCCATGGCGCGGGCTTCACAGCGTTGCGCGCATCGGCTGGTTGCCGCGGCACGGATCCGTTTGTTTTTGGATCATACATGTTAAATTACTGATGTCATATGATACGCCGGTCTACAACGCGACGTCCAACACGCACCCAGTTTTAGTACCACAGGCGCTTGTAACACTAACCAGACATCCAAATGCGCCATAACCACAGAAAATAAATAAATAAACCCACCAGCGAGCTACCTGCAATTAAGACACGAGCTACCAGTAGCTCGCGAGCGACGTGTTGGAGACCCCTGCACTATCTCATGGTTCAAACAAGGGGGGGAAAAATCACTATTGGCTGAGTGGAAACTAGTTAATGTTAAACCAGAAGACAGTGGAGAATACTACTGCAAAGCTGAAAACAAGCATGGAAAAGCAGAATCAAATAAAATTTATATCGATGTTAAGTGTAAGTCTGGTTTTAACTGAGATTTTAATAAAAATATAAATATATTATTATCAATTTTTCCTGATTTCAGTTGTTCACTTGTTGATTTTAGATCTTCAGTTGAATATGAACAATATTTCTGAAGTGCATGCTGAGATCTATAAACTCTTGAATTAAATTAGCAGATGTTATTTTTCAGATGTAAAGGCTCTAAGAATTCAGGGTAATAACAAAGTGAATGAGGGCGATACTCTCAGTCTCAACTGCACTGTTGACAGTAACCCACCATCATCTCATCCTGTATGGAGTTTTAATGGAAACACGGAAAAACTCAAGAGTCACATTTCTGCTGAATCTCTCACTATTACCAATGTCAGCAAGCTGCATGCAGGAGAATATGTCTGTGCGGTGACTTATATGAAAGAAACTTTGAACAGATCTATCAACATCAATGTCATTCGTAAGTATAACAAAATTATAATTCAAGAATTTTTATGTTTTATATTACGCTATACTGAATCTGTGTAGCCTATAGTGGTGTCACAATCACCTTTGAAATTGCCAGTCAGTAATAATGAAAATGTTTGTAGAAAGACTGATCTGCCACAATTGTGGGATCAACCAAGCAGATTTAAGGGGAGGTTTAGGACTGGGGTTGAGGATTGAAAAAACCTTTTTATCGAACTACGATTTCTGATTTTTGGTGTAGTTAATGATTTAGGTTTGTGTTTGTGGATAAGTTTAGCGAGGTGTTTGTTTAAAAATAATGTTGTAACAGGACATATAAAAAGATTTTTGACAAAAAAATGAAGTTTATGTACATTTAACTACAGGTGTAGATAACAAGAGCCAAAATCAATCTATTCAAGATTTTTTTAAGAATCTGGGGCTGTCATCAATACTCATGTTTTTGGCGGGAATCGTAACTTCAACAGTCTTCTTCTCTGTGATGTTGTGTTGTTGGGTGTCTTGCAACAGGTAACATTAACTTCCTTACGGCCCTAAAAAAGCGAATTAACTCACTAAATTTTCTAGCAGGTATTACAACAAACTCTGTGTTTGTTACAATTAACCCCACCTATGGGGTAAGTTTGCACTCCTGTCACTTTCGGTATAATTATATGATAGCAATACACAAACTAACTGTAAGTGTTCGTTTGTAGCAGAGATGTGTGTGTTGATTGTGTACAAAAGTATTAGTCTAACTAAAATATTTTTTAAATGATAGAGCCTAAGCCAAAAAGAGTTTGTGCTCCGCTGTCCCCTATATTTAACACTCTTTGAATTGATTTTGTCTAAATATCTTTTCCAACAGAGACACGACATATGAATTGATGGACACAAACACAGAAACTACTGTTATTTTGAAGGTTTATTAAAAAGAAAGACCTGAGAAAAATTAAAACCAGTGTTACTTCACATACACTCTCAGAAATAAAGGTAAAAAAGCTGTCACTGGGATACCCTCTGTTTTGTACCCAAAGAGTGCATATTAGTACTTCAAAGGTACATATTGGTACCTAAAAGGCACACATTTGTACCTAATGCTGCTTTATCTTTTATTTTAATTATTTATTATTATTATTATCATCGATGTACAGCACATTTAATAATAACTTCTTACACCCTGAAGCTATTTTGGGGATTTTCGCTTGGATTTGGCCTACCCAATTTCAAAAGCATCCCATACCCACATGCAGAGGTTTACATACAAAAGTTTGGTATAATTTTGCAGGTAACCCTTTGAAATTACATAAAACACTGTTGAAAGTGCTAAACATGGTTGTATGTGATGTCAGGCATCTAATAAACACGAAAATAAATAGGCGCTTTTTGATGTTTTTTTCTAAAGTTTTTATTTGAAAGTATATAACTCTGGCCCTGGGTATCTCAGGTCCCTGCAGACAGTTTTGTTTGATTCCAGCTATTGTCAGCTTACAGAGGAAAAAGGAATTTTTTCTCTATCATAATCTATGCAAAAGTTATTTTACTCCAACTGAAGGGAGGAATAATACCCTTTTTGTATACAATTTCTGCCTAAAAACATTTGAAGTGCTCCCATAACCACATACAGTGGAATAAATGCAATTTCTTTATATCATTTTAAAGAAAACCCTTTGAAGTTACATAAAAAGCTGCTGTTTGTGACAAATATTGTTATTTATGTTGTTTTTCATATGATAAAACACCAAATTTTCTTTTTTCTGTTGTAAATACTGTCTTTGATAGTGTATAACTCTGGTTCTGGGTGCTCTAGCAGACTGCAGACAGTTCTGGTTGTTAGCAGCAGCAGACAGTAAACACCCAAAAAAAGAATGAACTCTTTAGCATGTCGCATTCAAAAGTTATTCTCATTTTACTAAAGGGTGTGAAAATACATTTTTCATAAAAATATTAATTTTTTGTTTTGCACATATAATAAAAAGCTAGGGATTAATTATGCACACAACCAAAGAAAATGCTGTGGATGGACTCATTGTTTAGAGTAGGACCTAAGATAAAAGATGGTGTATCATTTGTGGCTATATGTGCTATCTGAGGCAGTCCACACTCAAGTTTCACATATGTTTACAAAAGACAATTTTTTACCTTATTATTAATTCGATGATTGTTGGATATGTGATAATAATAGAACAAAAATAACGCTGTAGCCTTATTCCTGAGAGTGAGAGCTTTCATTTGATATAAGACTTGCCCATGTTTGTCATTTTTGAAAAATATGAAATATGTAAATATTAAATGATATAATAAAATATTGGGGGGGTGATAGTGTAAATTAAGTGTAAATAACTTTCTTACAGTAAAAGATGTGTCAAAGTGATGCATATCTGCAGAAAGTAGAGACTCTAAGCTTTCAAACAGTATCTCATATGTGTTACTGGGGTCCATGACGGAGCATCAAAGATTAAAAGAATCTTTTATATTAAGTCAAAATACGAAATTCTGGACCCGGGACAGGGTCCTCAGGGTTGAAGAGGATAAACAAATATAGAATTGCTCTGTGTGAGATAGACTTTGAACAAATAAAAGTACCTGCAGCTCTGGGGTCTCATTTATAAAACTGTGCGTAGGATCCTTACTAAAAGTCGACGTACGCACAAAAGCTGAAAATGGCAAACAGCAAAAATTATTAAGACTTATAACACAAAGCAATGTTCTCTTTATGAATCACAGATTACCTGCAAGTGTGCATACATGAACCATCCTCAGATCCCACCCTTTAAGCCAGTAATTCTCAAAGTGTGGTCCGCGGACCACTAGTGGTCCGCCAAACCCCCCCCAGTGGTCCGCCAAAAGATGACCTAAACTAGGCAAGTGTTTATACAATCGTCACTTATTTAAGTAGATTTTTAATGCACTTGCAAAACTGTGATATCAGTTCTTGCCATTCTGTTTTAATAACGTAAAAATGGATCAGTGGCTAAACCAAAGAGGAGTCAAAAGAAAAGATCAAGCGTCAACTGAAAGCAGCTAAAATCCACATATCTATTAGTTTTGTAATGTACTTTTGTTTCATGTGTAAAATCCCTGTAATTTCAGTGATTTTGGACTTGAAGGGGAATTTTTTTTAGCATTCTATTGTTACCATTACAACCATAGACTTCATATACCCACCACCCAGGGACGTCACTAGGATTGGAAGACAGGGGGGGCTCAGCCCACAGAGTATTTGTAACTTGTGTTTGCAAAATTTTTGCACTCACATCTGAGTTACAATTATGTCAACAACCAGTCAAGAAACCAAGATGTTAACAAGTAAAACATGACAGACATATCCTCCTCTTCCATTTCTACTCTGTTAAATAAAAGTTACTGTAATGTTAGCTTTTAGACACATCAAAGCTGCATGGGGGAATTTAGGCCAGACTTTGCTCCTGATTAGTTATTCTATAAGCAATGACTTAAATGCTATCTGCAAATTGGTCACATGAAACATCCAAAATGTCCATAAACAGAGGTCAGACAGCTAAAAAGTTGGTAAGTTAAACAAATGAGAAAAAGCAGTACAAGAAATAGAAAAAAATTGGCATCACTGCATACTTTACCAGGTAAGCTATTGACCAGGGCTCTCAAGTTTTGAAGACAGGCAAGAGTGACACCCCTCCAAATACCCCCCCCCACCACCCCAAATATTATTTAACTATTAGGTTGTATACTACTAACCTTATTGCAATCCACTATTCCATTGTATTCCCTGTGTGTCATATATGGGACTAGAAAATGTTCATTTGGGAATGGAGATTTTTTTACAATGAAGACTTCCTGATTCATTATTCACTGTGTAAATACACGTACACATTTCCAGTACAAACACATCATTTTACTGTTTGCATTTCTATGCTCACATAGAAACCTTAGCCAAGGATTTTTTTTGACAAAATAAACTTTTAACCAGAAAATAAGATAAATGTGTGTGTTCACATAAATGTAAACATAAACCGGATTTGCTAATCTTATAGGTTAATATTATTAGTTGATAGCCACTGTGTTAATCTGGAAATTATACAGATCTAAAATTTAGAAAAGGGGAATGACCAACAAGTGATCTACCTTAATACTGAGTTGTCAAGATGCATTATGATGTGGTTTTCAGGACAGGGTTTAGATTAAGCCAGGACAAGGCCTTAGTTATATTAGGATGTTTATGTAGTTTTTACAAGCACAAAAATATTACAGGTGTGCATCTTGAGACAAAACAACGTGACTGATGTATTTTAAGATATGTTAGTGCAAGCTACTTTTAGTTAAGAACTAAAACTCAAACAGGCATTTTAGTCTTGAACAAGACTTAAGCCCTGTTTGGGAAACAGCCCCTATGTCTATACTGTAGGTCAGGGGTCTCCAACCTTTTTATAAGCAAGGGCTACCACAATGGATAAAACAATCTGGATGGGTACTTACTACTTTCTGATATAGTTTAATCAAAACGTTTTTCTTTTACTTGTTGTTTTATTTTACTTTACTTGTTGATACGTTTTAGTATTGTTTAAAATGTTAAGATAGGTAAACCAAGCCAAGCTAATATTAAAAATACCATGTTGAACCCTCAAAAACTTACTAGGAATACACATTATACTACCATACCAAAGACAAATACACAGGTTATACAAATACACTTTTTAAAAGGAAGGAGTTCAAATGTTAAAATATTAATATTTTAAATGAAATGAAACAAACGTATTTAATAAGCTATAATTTAATTATATTATTAGATTTTAAAAAAGCTATTTTACTGCAAATATAAGGTGAAATGCCCATTAAAAGCTCAATTTGCACGTTTGATCCAGTTTTTCCACAAAAAAAAAACTAGTTTTATAAAAGGATACACTTCACAATCACCTGGTGTTTCGCTGCATGAAATGATCTGCCTGATGCGTTCAGTACAACAACTGTACATAATGCAATGCATCACGCCAGCACATGACTTTAAAACCTGTTACGTTAATAAGCAATATATAGACGCGTGCTTTTACTGGTGACTGACCTGCTCCCTTCCTGGAGAATATTTCTGTGATTGATTTTGCAGCATCTCGCTGCGTCTGTCTCTCTCTCTCTTTCACATGTCAACCTGAGACGACTGCACGGCGGGTCAGAACAGCCGCCAGGTCAACATGGCCAGTCCGCCCTGCACACACCTTGTACTACTGATGTTCGCTCTGCTCGGCCCCCTGCGGATTGATAAACGCGCTAAATCCATGCTGCTGACTCAGATCAGGGGAGGAGACGAAACTTGACGCAGCATGACGCCTTTCATTGGTTGTTGCGTTAAATCTTACCCAGATACAATAGTGCTATTTTCTGATTGGCTATTGTGTAGCCTATTTCTTTTTTTTTTGATTGGCTGATAAGTGGCAGGCTCTAGGGGATACGCGCTTGATTCCTGCCGGTTTCCATAGTGAGAGCGGCGCGACCAGATAACTTTTGTGCGCTGCGGGCCTGCGGCATATATTAAATATATTATAAATAGTTTTCTGCGTGAGAAATACAATGTGTGGCGGGAGTGCGTGACAAAAGACCGAAATGAGTGACTGTCACGCTCAATGCGTGACACTTGAGAGCCCTGTCATTTAGGGGGGCTTAGGAACATTTTGGGGTAGCTTCAGCCCCCCTAAAATAGGCCTAACGACGTCCCTGCCACCACCTCAGTTTTAAACTAATATGGCTCTTTGGAATGACATTAAGTGTGATCTAGGCTGTTATACTATGTTTTATTGCAGTTTTTTTTCATATGTGCAGTTTGTTGTTCATATTAATCTGTAACTCATTTCACATTTACTTTTTCAAATGAACTAAAATTCATATAATAATTTCTGAACATAGCATTGCATTTGTGTTTAAAAAATTAGTTTTTGACTTGAAACGGTTGCTTATTAAACTTAAATTTAGCTTATCCTTCCTATTTTGTTGTTTTTTGGGGGCGTGTTAGAGTGGGATTCTGTTAGGTGGTCCTCAGAAAAAAATTGGAAGATAAAGTGGTCCTTGGGCTGAAAAAGTTTGAGAAACACTGCTTTAAGCCCATTCTTCCGTCAAGTTTGTTTTTTATAGATCACAAGCTTTGCGTGGGAACTGGCGTACGCAAGCTTTATAACTTAGTCCCCATGGTCAGTTTGATGCTGGAACCAAAAACAGGTTGTCCTATAAACCATTTCAAAAGATGTAAACAACACTGGTCCAGAAGCACTTCCTGTTTCAGTTTTTTAACACTAGATAAACTTGGGATAAAATAAACCAACAGAAAATATAAACCTGAATTAACTGAAGTTAAACAAACATCTTAAAGATAATAATATATGTGAAATAAAAAAATAACTGTCACAAACTGTAACAGGAAGTGTTTCTGGACCAATGTTGTTTACATCATTTGAACTGGTCTATAGTAGGAAAAGAAACAAAATAATCACTGCTATGTTTTATCTTACAGTTGTAAAGCTTTGGCCTCCTTGGTATTTATTTAGTTTTTGTATTTGGTCAATATCACTGTGATATTTACCTAATGTATGTAAGTATTTAAGAAAATAGCTTTGCTAATTTTTACTAGCTTTTGTAAGTCGCTTTGTGTAAAAGTGTGTGTAAAATGACTAAATGTAGATGTACATTTTTTTTTATTATTAAGTTATTAAGAATAGTTTGGGCCCTGGATGCTGTTTGGTTAATAGTTGTAATCACGCCCGCCGACAGGGGGGGACAAACGGGTCTGTTGTCCCGGGCCCAGGGTGGGGTGGGGCCCAGAGGGGGGCCCAGAACTGGAACCTATGGAATAATTGATAAATAATAAAGAAAATATTTGATTTATTTGATTTGAAGTTCAGTACGCTCAAAATGTCCGGTCCGACTCAGCACAAGTCCGGTGCTCAGAAAAGAAAATAAAAGAAGAAAATATAGGCATTATAGAGGAAAATAGAATTCCTAATTATCCCCGTTAGGAATCTGTGACCGCAGATATAGTCACTGCATCGCGTGTGTTTAGAAGTCTGTGCTGTTTGCTGTGAGGTTTTTATGAGAGAAAGCACAAACTATTTAATATTTAATATGTAAAACTTGAATTTGAAATAAAACTTACCGCGGAGAAGATAATGAATTCGCTATCGTCTCTATTGCTAAGTGATGCGAAAATTATTTATTATTTTAAATCCGTTTACAAGATAAATATACATTGTGTTGTTAAACAGATGAAATTATCTTGATATAGGCTACATTCATTATGAGAAGCCTTTTCTTTTTATTGTTACACTGTAGACAGTAATATATGTATTTTATATAAAACTCTATGGTCGTGACAGCACATTATCCATTATCTGTGTGTTCATGTTGGTCCAGTTTAATTCAGGGAAATCCTTTAATAAAATGTAATTATAAAATATTTTATTGTTTTGTAATATTCACAGCGCATATTCTCTCAGATCGTTTTAAAACATTTTTAATTATTCTGCAAAATTCCGCATAGATTCTGCAAAAGAAATCCGCAGAAATAGAAAAAAATAACTCCTTACACAGATTCCTTACACAGCTGTACTACTCTTGCAGCAATTAAAGCAGTTCAGATTTGTTTTAAATGGCAAAATAGTTATATTTCTTTTTTTATTTACATTTTAGAGTATTTTTGTTTGTTCCAACAAGCGGTTCGCAGCCGACAGCAAGTTGACGACATGTTTGATGAATTGAACTCTCAAATCAACTCTTCACTTGCCTATAATAACAACTATATAAAATATATATTTTCAGCATATCACAGTGTTAGTTTAAACGTTTATTATCTACACACACTATTTTTAAAAAGCGTAGGCAGGTTGCTATGCTGCTCGCAGCTGCAACGGGTGCAGAAATCAAAAAATGAAAAGGGCTATAGCTACAAAACGAAACGAAATAAACATGAAACGAATAAACATGCAACCTGCCTTATCTTACAACTTCGCTATGCATATATATATATATTATAGATTATGTCTTGGATGCTGTTTGCATAGATTATGCGCAGTATCCAAGGTTTTAATCTAGTCCTCCATTAAAATTTTTTCCCGGTGAGCTGAAGCCCTGCTGTTAAATACGCAACAGCTGCATTGTAAATGTGTGGCTGGCTGTGCTTATAGCGGACTCGTGCTATAGGTTAAAAGTCTTATTACGGTTGTTTTGCAATCATCGTCTGTCAAAATGTTATTTTAATTAAATTGAAAAATATAAAAAGATGGAGAAGCCTAAATAAGCCCGAGGTCCGCCCGCGTATCAGCTGTGACGTTAAAATTGGCCGAAACCCGACCTGAGGGGTGTAAAAAGGTCGGGTCGGGCTTGGGCTGAAATGCAGGGCTCTACCCTCAGTCGCATTCATTGAGAAAAATCTAATGCATGCTCATCATGAAAGCTCTTTACAAAATAATATCCCTCTGGACTTTTGGTTCAAAGGCGTGCATGTTTGGAGAAATATTGATTGAGTTTATATGTTTACTTCAATTTTCTAAAGAGAGGAGTAATATTTATTCAATATTTAGTCCAAACACAGCATAATATTAGCTGAAGTTGTTTTACTGATATTTCCAATAGTCTGTTCATAATTCATACGTGATTATGATATTTTGTTTCAGTATACAGCGTCAGTACACTGAAACAAAATGATTCATTGAATTTAATCCGTTTTTTTTTTAAGGTAAGTGGTTGCAATCAATTTATTTAAGCTACATTTAAACAAAAGTTTTATATTTTATTTTACTTTACTAATCTTTTTGTTTAAATGTAGCTTAAATAAATTGATTGCAACCACTTACCTTAAAAAATGTATTAAATTCAATGAATATTTTTTTTCAGTGTACTACATTTAAAGGTGCAGTGTGTAAATTTTAGAAGCATCTAGTGGTGAGGTTGCAAATTGCAACCAACGGCTCAATCCACTGCTCACCCCTCGCTTTTGAAACGCATAGATAAGCTACAGTAGAACATGTCATCGTCAGAGACAAGTTAGTAAAAAAAGTTTGTCCGTTAAACGTTTCTGTAGAAACATGGCAGCACAAAATGGCGACCTCCGTGTAAGGGGACCCTCTGTGTATGTAGATAAAAACGTCTCATTCTAATGTAATAAAAACATAACGGTTCATTATAAAAAGGTCTTTATACACCCCTGATAATATAGTTT
This sequence comes from Misgurnus mizolepis, assembly GCA_025389145.1. Taxonomy (NCBI): domain Eukaryota; kingdom Metazoa; phylum Chordata; class Actinopteri; order Cypriniformes; family Cobitidae; genus Misgurnus; species Misgurnus mizolepis. Next base: position 41,670,322 of record JAIFKI010000004.1, on the reverse strand, counting down.
AGTATATTATTTTGCATTTCTGTCAAGAGATCCTTCTAAAAATTACGAAAAGCACCTTTAACTAAATGTTTTATACAATGTATAATATGCAATATTCGTGGGTCCTGAATCTGATAATGCCAAATCTCTTGTTACCAGTAAAAAGTAAGGGGTGGGGGGGCCCTCTAAGATTATCTTGTCCCGGGCCCAGGCAAGACTGTCAGCTGGCCTGGTTGTAATTTATTTTTTATTATGATTTATCACTGTGCAGCCTCATTATTTTAATGCATTTTGTTAGTGTTTACATTTCAGACCCCAGCATTTAATGTTAAGAAACATATGAATAAGCATTTGTCCTGAAAATCTTAAAATGTGTTAACAGTTAGAAGTGTTAAGAACCTGAGGCTATCCCATATTATGAATACAATCTCATCTAAAGGGGTAACAGGAAGATTTTTTGTTGACTATAATCACAACTATAGTGTTCCTGTAACTGAACTGGTAGAGATTAATGTTTGCAAGGTTATGTGTTACATAAATGTACTGTAATTATTTTTGGGTATGTTAAACTTGTAATAAATTAATGTAACTTTGTCAAATTATTTGTCTTTTTCAACTTACTTTATGGTTATAAAATGTGCAGTAAAAACTTCAGTGCCAAAATGTGCCCATTTCTGTCAAAATATAAAAATTAACTACTTAAATAAAGTGAAGTACAGTAAGAAGATTTAAGCTCCAATGTAAAACCGTTCTGTGCACATTATTATGCATTTAAACACATTTAAAGAGAGCAGCTTGCAGTTAAACTATTATCATTAATACACAAACACACAAGATAACAATAACCATCACAAAACAAAAACACAAGAAAAACCTTAAAATGCTACAAACAGACCAAACCATTTACATGTTCAGTTCAATTTCACTTTATTGTCCCCTAGGGGAAACTTGTCTTACAGCCAGGTAAACATACAACAGATAACACCACAAAACACTTACAATAAACCACACAAACAACAATTAAAAAACTATTACACTACTACTCGATCTGGGTCAAAGAATTTTGCTAATTTAACAAGAAGATTGCACTTAGTATAAAAGAGTTATTTGTCCTATTTAACTTAAAACAAGGGACTCTGAATCTCCGGCCTGAGGGAAGAACCTCAAAAGAACAATGAAGGGGGTGGTTTACACAGTCCAATATGGCATCTGCTTTCCTCATAACCGGCATTTTCTCCCACAGGCCGATGCCCCCATACCAGGCAATAAAAGCAAAAGTAAAGACAGGTTCAATAAAAGATTTATAAAATAAAGACAAAATAACCTTGTCCACATTAAAAGAGTTAAACTTCCTTAGGAAAAACAATCGGTGTTGTCCCTTCTTACAGATCATCTCTGTGTTTATATCAAATTTGAGTTTACTGCACAGTACCCAAATATTTATACTGCTCTACAACCTGCTGATTCCTTTTATATATGTGGGAGGAGGTCCTAAAATATATAAGCATGTCCTTGGTTTTAGAGGTGTTAAGCTGGATGAAAGACCTGTCGCACCAACTGACAAACTCATCAACCACTGGCCCATGCTGAGACTCATGTTTCTGCAGTAAACTAACAATAACTGTATCGTCAGCATATTTCAGGATGTGTCTATTTCTATACTGACTTCTACAGTCGTTAGTGTAGAGGATAAATAGTAAAGGTGAAGTACACAACCCTGTGGGGAGCCAGTGGAAGAGACACGCCTTTCCAAGAGACAGCCATTTACATTAACTCGCTGTGTTCTATTTGTTAAAAAAATCCATAATCCAGATCACAAAATTTCTAACCCTAACCCTAACTAAAACAAGTGGCTGGATAGTATTAAAAGCAGATGAAAAATCCAAAAACAAGAGCCTGGCGTGTGTACCAGGACCCTCTAAACAACCCAACGTTTTTTAGAGTGTATGGATTTTACCTGAGTCTGTTCTTCTGTGAATTTTTGTATATCAAAACGTGAAAAAAGGTGTTCAACACTAACGATAACTCGCTGTCATTACTGCCCAATCTTTCCTCTATCTTATTTTTATATTGCAATTTAGCCTTCTTGGTTTCTACTTTTACCTCTTTAGGGAGGCCCTGATTTCATGCTCATCCCCTTATGAAAAGCCCTTTGTTTTTTCATTAACACTTGTTTTAGTGAGCTAGTGACCCATGGCTTATTATTTGCATACACTTTAACATACTTTTTGGGAATTATAGACGGTTTCATCGGACACAAGTGCGCTGAAGCGATACACGTCTGGATCCGAACTTTACTTCCGGTTTCGTTTTTTTAATGGTCTGACTAGTTGTTAAACTGAATCCTTGAACAAATCCCTCGTCGAAAATAACAAATGTTTTGGTTTCCTAGGTAATCTAGGTGTTGTTTTTTTGCTTGTTATATAAATAAACTACGTTTAAAGAACTTTGTTGTTTTTTATTCTTAGCGGAGTTTACGGGAAGTTAGGTGCGGACCATGACAGCCGCTTGTTTATGTTGTTACTGCTGAAACCGTCTATAAAATCCACACAAAAAGAAATATAACAACATACAGTATCAACAAACTCGTCAATATTTAAAGCAGAATCAATGAGGACAGACCATGCAGTACAGTCAAAACATTCTTGTAATTTCAAAACAGACTCATCTTCCCAGATCTTAATCTCTCTAGTTTTAACTTCTCCCCTTTTAAGCATAGGTCTGTACACTGGGATGAGATAATAGTACAGTGATCTGAGGATCCTATGGGAGCCAGAGGGGAAGCCTTATATGCCTCCTTAATTGAGCCATAACACTTGTCCAAAGTCTTATTTTTCCTAGTTGGGCATGAGACATATTGATAAAGATTGAGGGTTTTACTCAGTTTGCAGTTATTAAAATCCCCCATAAGCAGAGACGAGGCATCCGGGGAAAGAGATTGAAGTCTTTGAGTCACTTTGCGAATAATATCGGCCGCAGTTTGTATGTTTGCCTTGGGGTGTATATAAATTACAGTCACAAAAATCTGGGGAAATTCTCTCGGGAGATAGAACGGATGAACCGAGATGGAAAGCAGTTCGATGTCAGGAGGAGTGCATATCTTCTCCCTTAAATATACACACACCACCACCCTGAGATTTTCCCGTAGCTTCTGCGTCTCTATCCAACCTGACAGGCGCCCCAAAGCCGCTGATCGATAAATCTGTGTCAGTGTCTTTAGATTACAGCCACGTCTCACTGAAGGCCATAATACAGGCGTTCCTGTATTCCTGTAAATAGTTAACATTTGCTTAGAGCTCATCAATCTTGTTTTTGAGCGACTGAGCATTTGCGAGTATTATTGAAGGAAGTGGAATCCAGCATAGTTGCCGTTTTAACCAAAGTCTGATACCCCCTCTCCTTTCTCGCTTCCTCTCCTTGCGAGATTTTCGAGGAAATTCTTGCCTAAAAATCTCAGCTAGAATGTCTTCAGATACAAGCGGGTCCAAGTATATATTTCCCATGCGCGGATTGTCCCATCGCATCAAACATTCCCTAGAGTATGTCCTTACCGGTTCACGGTGCTGGCTGCATTCACCTTGGACATAATGGGCCCTATCTTGCACCCAGCGCAATTTACTTTGTCAGTGTTGCATGTATCATTCGTATTTTGCACCGGTGCACAGCTGGTTTTTCCATCCACAGACGCACGTCGGCAAAGTAGGGAATGAACTTGCGCTCCCTGGGCGGTTCAGCGCAAAAAAGGAGGCGTGTTGCGGCGCAAACCATCCCTGATGCTATTTTGCAGTTTCAAAAAACAATTGCGCCACTGACCAAAAAAAACTAGTCTAAAGTCAGTGGCGCATTGCGCGTAGTTCATTATGCTATTTTAAGGGCGCATGCTTGACCATAATGTATAGCGTGCACAACGAGCACACAATTTGCTTATCTAATCTACACAGATGCAACAGTTATTTTTGCAAATCATAAATTGTTATAATCGTCATAATAATAGCAACCCGCCATGGAACTTGCGCCCTTGCGTTTAAAGGGAATGTTGTATAACGTTCTGATTGGTTTATTTGACGTTACGCCCAAACCACACCTATGAATAATGAACCTGCTTCAGACCAACCCCTTATTGATTTGCGCCCGGCGCAAGAGTTATTTCTCCCGCCGGGAAAATAGCAACAGCGCCCAAGATCCGCCCACAAAGTCACTTGCGCATTGCGCTTCGCACTTGCGTTTCAGATCGTTAAAATAGGGCCCAATAAATCAATAAAATGACAGTGTAGTATATCTCCAAGTTGACTGCTTGAATGAATAATCTTATCTAGTCCATTTCTTCAAACAACGGATCAGAAACAGGAGACTTCAGCACTTCTAACAAACAAACAAAAACGCCAAACACAGAACAAACAAACACAGCTGGTGCAGGTCGCCACAGCAAGAGTAGCACCCCATCATGCCAGAAGGGTGACAATCAACTGATTGCTTAATGCAAATACATTTCCACAGGACTAACATAAAAAAATTAGGCCTACATTTTACATGTATGCATTTGGCAGAAGTTTTTATCCAAAGTGACTTGACAGTGTATTATTTAGACTGAAACAACCCTGAAACTCAAATGCAATTATTACATTTTAAAATTTTCATTTATGCATTTGGCAGATCCTTTTATTCAAAGCGACATTGCATTACAAAGTTTTGTGTGCTCCTGGGTTCCATTTGTGTGCTCCTGGGTTCAAACCCATAATATATTGAGCTGCTAACACAATGTTCTTGAGCTATAAGCACTACATGTGATAACAATTTCATAAACAATACAAATAAAATGGTCACAAACTGTAACAGTTAATTGATTATTTCTGCCTCAGTTCATCTAAATAACAACAAAAATCAAGCAGATATTAATATATTTTAAAGCATTATTTACTTGATTTAAGATTATGTTCACAGTACAGTGTTACAGTCATAAGTGGGAAAAGTAGTAAAAGTGTATTTTGTTTGTTTTATATATGGCTGCTCCCAGGATAGAAAAATCTCCATCTACTGCATCATCTCAGCAGAAGCAGTAGACCTCTGTCTCTCTCTAGTGTTTCTCTTTATGTTTTCTTTTGCTTTTTAAATATTTGATATAGATGAAGCTGGGACAAACAAGTTACCATGAACACCCTATAAGCGTTGTAATGTCCACAACCACAAAATTCAACTATGACCCCTGTCCTAATTTAATAAAGGGTTGAATCTGACTGCCCCTACAGGTCACACACAGGTCACTGAGCAATATTTATGACACTTGGACAAAATGTGAAGACATTAAAGTAGCCTAGGGGTGGGGCAGTGATATGTGTCAAACATTAGTGAAAAATAAACAGCGAATATAAAGTTTTCTCTTTTTAATAAGTGCACATCGACACACATTCATTTAAAGAAACATAAAACAATTAAGCAAATATAGTATATATGAGAAAATAATTTGTTCTGCTGATGTTCCACTCCTACAAATGTTGCAATGTGTACTTTTTATGAAGACAGTTTCACAAGGAAGTGACACAACAGAGGAAGTGAATTTTTTACAAGAGATCAGCAAGTTCATATTATTGAAGTTTCTCAGAGCAGTCTGAAAAAGTTCACATGAGAAAAAGTAAGAGTCATATTTTAATGCTATCCATACAATTTAATTCTAGAATATAAGTTTTGTTTAAAACGTTCTCTGTATTTTATTTTATGCAGATTTGTGGAACACACATTAAAATGCATATCATCTCAAGTTGTATAATCCTCTTTATGATGATATTAAATGTTTTGTGTAGAGGTATGTATTTTTTACATAGTACTTTTATTAAGTTTCAGATTAACTTGACATTTTTATGTTAAATCTATGTGAGAATAAAAAACATTGAACTAAAAAACCACACAATTTTATTTAAGGTAAAGTAAACAATGACTGGGACATCACCTTCTCTCCAGCAGAAGTGACTGCAGTGCCAGGATTATGTGCTCACATTTCATGTAACTTCACTTATCCAAACAAAGCAGTGCCGAATAACCTGCTGTTGCAACGTTGTAAAGACAAAAACCCATGTAAAGCAATAGAAACAGTTAAGAAAGCAAAGTTTCAGATGCTTGAACCTGATCTAAACAAAAACAACTGCGGCATCATTTTAAACAATATCGCAGCAAAAGATGAAGGAGAATATAAGATCAGAGTGGAAGGAGATCAGTCATGCACATACAACCACTGATTTAAAATAATCATTGAAGGTAATGCTGCTTATCTTTGTAAATGTTATAGAGTTCTGCTTTTTCTTAACTGTTTTCTTTCAGTTCTTGCTGTTCAGCAATGATGAACTCATTTTGCATAAGATTTCATAATGTCAGCTGAGGAAGCTTCACTGCAGATTACATTACATAGAGTTTATGGTTTCCTAAATTAAGAAGTTTAGTTGTGTGTGGTTGTGTGTAAACCACAATGTTAAATGCACTGTTTTGCTCCTCAATTCAAGTTAAATGTTAAATCTGTAAATCACAAAATTAAATATTTAATCTGGAGAAATAAATGTAGAGTTAATAACATTTAGATATGTTGTTTATACGTCTGTTTGATTCACAGTTTACCTCTCTATGTACTTCTCTTTGTAGATAAGCCTGTAATAAACATTCCTCCTCTCAGAGAAGAACAGGAGGCAAATCTGAGCTGTTCAGTGCCATTTCCATGCCCTGAAACACCTCCTAAAATCACATGGTGGATCAAGAAAAAAAGAGAAACGTTCACTGAGCTAAAGGAAAACATCACATTGACAACCTTCAAGAGTTTTATCATCTCAAATTTGACCTTTATGCCAACCTCTGACTCACACGAAGCTATTGTCAAATGTGAAGCAACATATAAAGAAATCAAAACCATCAAGAACAATATGACCATAGAAGTGATGTGTGAGTTTCCTAGTCTACACTTATTTAAACTACCAAAAAAAGACTTGATTAAATATACACTAATCAATATCTACAGTATATACACGTATACAGACTGCTGATTAATGCAGATGTGGCAAATGCATTTACACAATTCCTAAACATTTAGGCCTTCATTTTACATTTATGTATTTGACAAATGTTTTTGTTATCCAAAGCGACCTAACACATTAAAAGGTGTACATTTGATAATTTGTATGCTCCCTAGGATTGAAGCCATGGCCTTTTGCACTGAAAAATGTTGTATTTAATTATCACACAACAAACATGATTGTAGGTCTTCAGTTGAAGATGAACAGTATTTCTGACTTGCTTGGTGAGATCTATAAACTCTTGAATTAAATTAGCAGATGTTATTTTTCAGACGTGACTCTCAGAATTCAGGGTAATAACACAGTGAACGAGGGCGATACTCTCAGCCTCAACTGCACTGTTGACAGTCACCCACCATCATCTCATCCTGTATGGAGTTTTAATGGAGACACAGAAAAACTCAAGAATCACATTTCTGCTGAATCTCTCACTATTACCAATGTCAGCAAACTGCATGCAGGAGAATATGTCTGTGCGGTGACATATATGAAAGAAACTTTGAACAGATCTATCAACATCAATGTCATTCGTAAGTAGAAACCAAATTATAATTCAAGAAGTTTTATATTATGCTATACTGAATCCATTTAACTTGTAGTGGTGTCACAATCACCTTTGAAATTGCAAAAATGTAAAAGTCAGTAATAATGAAAATGTTTGTAAAAATACCGATCTGCCAAAATTGTGGGACAGTTTATGGTGAAACCACAGGGCATTGACCTATAGTCTTAAAGGGGACAGAGAATGAAAAACGTTTTTACCTTGTCCTAGTTGAATAACGGTAGTCTACACGCATTCACGAACATACGAAAAGTGCTAGACATTCTGAACATCTCAGTTTCATAGAAATTCCTCCTTTAGAAATGTCCGCCAGAAAATGCCCCGATCTCAACAACAGATACCTGTTACGTAAAATGCATCTCACTGCCCCCCCCCCACTCTCATTCAATTCCCTCCCCTTCAAAATAATTTGCATACATCTGGCCTCTCGCCTCCAACGGGAAGTAAATTGCAGCAGTGTTTGAGAAGTTCAAAGCGAAATGGCGAGTTGCGTTCAAGGTGTGCTCTTCTATCTGTAACATTTTGGTCTGCCTGTGTTCCTGAAGACGGCGAAGTTTACATTATTTTGAGGGGCAGCAAAGGCAGCCAATCAGCATCAAGTGCTTGCATTTCATAATGAGGTTGCCAGTTAAGCCTGAAGGGACGCCAAATAGGTGCAAAATCACGCCCACCCTATTATAGCTTTCTGAGACCAAATTACAGACCAAACCAAAATTTTGTTGTCTAAACATCACATTACAGAACAAGGATAAATACCCTGTTCAAATATTCTATGTCACCTTTAAGCAGTTATTGAATTAGTGCCTGTACCTTAACATATACATAATATTATTAAGAACCATTTTAAAATCAAATATTTATCTCATTATAGAAACACATGGGACAATTGGCCCAGACACTGATGGACAAAACCAGACTGGTAAAGCTATAGATGCACAGAATGATTTTTTTCAAAGTCTGGGGCTGTCAAGAGTACACACGGTTTTGGCGGGAATCACAACTTCAGCAGTCTTTTTCTCTGTGGTTTTGTGTTGTTGGGTGTATTGCAACAGGTAACATATTGACTTTATTACCGTCACTAAAAAAAGTACCAAAATCCTTTAAAATGCATTTGTTCAATGTTTTTGACATTTGACATACTTTGCTTTGATTTTGTCTTTTCCACAGAACCAAAAAACCTGAAGTGGTGGCCGTACCACCAGACTCTGGAGTTCATTTTGAGGCAGGTTTAAGACATTTAACTGATTGTTTTTTAATATTTTTAATAAAAAAACATGATGAGACTTGTACTATTCCCTGTGTTAATGTATTTCTTAAAACAAGCTGTTTGGTCAGCACATGAGGACATTAAATGACTTCCGACATTCATCTGTTTTTTATTTGTTTTCCTATAACGTGTTCTTTTTGTTTTAGACGGTGCAGACGAACATAGATTTGGCTGTGAACGGTGAACAGACCAATGAAGAGACGCCTCTTCAAAATCAATTCGATGTAGAGATGTCAGGCACACAGGTGAAGGTGACAGGTCCAGCAGAGGACAGTGAAGCAGGTGGGGCAGATGGAGATGTTAATTATGCCGCAATCGATTACTCGCTTCTGAAAAAGAAACCTGAAGAGAAAGAGGAGGAGACAGCGAACACAGACTATGCAGAGATCAAAAGGGTTACAAACGGAAGAAAAGCCCCTCAGAATCAAGATGACCAAGTTGAAATATCTTATGAAGGATCCGAAAACCAGAAGCAGAATGAGTGCGAGGAGGAGCTTTATTCAAATTTTCAAGCAGTGAAAGGTTTGGCATAAGGAAGTATGCAGTAAGCAATGCGTTTTGTGAACTTTGAAAAGCATTTCACATTTATTTTTGACAAAAAGTTTGAAATGTCTTAGATGTGTGTCACGGGGTGACGATCTTTCAGGGCGGAACCAAAAGAGGAGGAAGTTTTGGTTCCGCCCGGATGTTTCCGTCCAGACCGGAAAACAGGAACACCGGACATCCGGCAGCTCCGCGAAGGCTGTAATCAGCCGATTGGGCACAGCTGTGCCTAGTTAAAGAGATCGCCGGGCAATTGGACAACTGGAGCACAGCGAGGAGTATAAAAAGCCCATTAGATCACAGTTGAGGTCGTAGTGTGTGCTGAGGAACGGAGCTGTGCTCGTTGTTAGACGTGGTGGCTGTCTGTATTTCTCTCTCTCTCCCTCTCTCGTTATAGTTTACGGTGGACCTGCTGGAGTAAACGGAAGATCCTATGGGTAAAAAGGAACTTTGGTCTAACCAGTACTGTTGAAGGAGTAAAGCAGGAAGAAAATTGATCTTGTTGTACAACGTAAACAGAGGCTATCTGCTGTGAGTATACCCTTTGGTGTGGAGTAACTTGCAAAAATTAACCTGTGTAACCGTTGGAGACCTCCAGGAGAAGGAGGGCGGCCCTACCCCTACAATAGTGTGGTGGGCGAGCCGTTAGAAGGTAAATCCAAACATCCACAGCAACGAGACTTATTCTGGTCGTATTTTCCATCGCCCCTATCCCAGCCCAAGCGCAGTGGAGGACACCGGGCGCTTCCCTTGTTGTGTTGCACTTATAGTGTGGTGAGTGAGACTTGCAATTAATAAGCTTTTCACGTTTGGAGTGGTGCTGTGTATTTGCTGTGGGTTGCTGTGTGTCTTATTAGACGAAGCCCCGCATCATCCATTTCTTCTACTGGGCAGAGGACGGAGAGGCTAACGACCTCAGAAATTACTGTTACCATACGTAGTGTGCTGTTTCGGAGTACGAAGGGACGCATACCAAGAGCTGTCAGTGACTGTGAGTAAACATTGGAAATATTCGTGGTGTAAACTTACCTGTGTCTGTTTTGTCGCAGAGTTAGAGGCGAAAAGGGTCCGCCGCCCCCGCGGTCTCTACAAAGGGGCGCCCCTGTCCAGGATTCGATCGGCCTACGGGCAGTGGAGATAGGGCAGCGCTCGACCCGGTGAGGTGGTGTGTGACCTTCGCCCCTCTGCTGACCTACGGAGGAAACCATACCTACCCAGAGAGCTGTAAGCAGCAGAGCCGGTGAGAAATACTCGAAGTCTCAGTAACAGTGTCTTTGTGTCCTAGCGGCCACCTGAGGAGAGAGAGAAGAACGAGAGTGAATAATCGAAGAACAGACCGTGAACGTGATACCTACCCAGAAAGCTGTAAACAGCAGAGCCGGTGAGAAATACTCGAAGTCTCAGTAACAGTGTCTTTGTGTCCTAGCGGCCACCTGAGGAGAGAGAGAAGAACGAGAGTGAATAATCGAAGAACAGACCGTGAACGTGATACCTACCCAGAAAGCTGTAAACAGCAGAGCCGGTGAGAAATACTCGAAGTCTCAGTAACAGTGTCTTTGTGTCCTAGCGGCCACCTGAGGAGAGAGAGAAGAACGAGAGTGAATAATCGAAGAACAGACCGTGAACGTGATACCTACCCAGAAAGCTGTAAACAGCAGAGCCGGTGAGAAATACTCGAAGTCTCAGTAACAGTGTCTTTGTGTCCTAGCGGCCACCTGTGGAGAGAGAGAAGAACGAGAGTGAATAATTGGAGAGCAGACTGTGAACGTGATACCTACCCAGAAAGCTGTAAACAACAGAGCCGGTGAGAAATACTCGAAGTCTCAGTAACAGTGTCTTTGTGTCCTAGCGGCCACCTGTGGAGAGAGAGAAGAACGAGAGTGAATAATTGGAGAGCAGACTGTGAACGTGATACCTACCCAGAGAGCTGTAAGCAGCAGAGCCGGTGAGAAATACTCGAAGTCTCAGTAACAGTGTCTTTGTGTCCTAGCGGCCACCTGTGGAGAGAGAGAAGAACGAGAGTGAATAATTGGAGAGCAGACTGTGAACGTGATACCTACCCAGAGAGCTGTAAGCAGCAGAGCCGGTGAGAAATACTCGAAGTCTCAGTAACAGTGTCTTTGTGTCCTAGCGGCCACCTGTGGAGAGAGAGAAGAACGAGAGTGAATAATTGGAGAGCAGACTGTGAACGTGATACCTACCCAGAGAGCTGTAAGCAGCAGAGCCGGTGAGAAATACTCGAAGTCTCAGTAACAGTGTCTTTGTGTCCTAGCGGCCACCTGTGGAGAGAGAGAAAACGAGAGTGAACAATTGGAGAGCAGACTGTGAACGTGATACCTACCCAGAGAGCTGTAAGCAGCAGAGCCGGTGAGAAATACTCGAAGTCCAAGTGACAGTGTCTTTGTGTCTTAGTGGCCGCCTGTGGAGAGAAAGGAAAACGAGAGTGGACCATTGGAGAACAGACTGTGTAACGTGATACCTACCCAGAGAGCTGTAAGCAGCAGAGCCGGTGAGGAATACTCGAAGTCCAAGCTAACAGTGCTTTTGTGTCGCAGTGACCACCTGTGGGGCACGAGGAGGACGAGGGTGGACGTACGACAGGGAACGTAAAGGCACGCGGGGCGAGGACCCCCTGCCGACCCGAGGAAAGATACCTAGACAGTGGACAAATCCCCTTACCAGTCACACTGACACTATTCTGCCTCCAGGAAAGAAGAAGGAGGGCGCCACGGTTAGCAGGGTCCAGGCCGGAGCCTGACGTTTCCCTCTCTCCCCCGGCTTATGGTGGTTGGCACCCCTGTTGCCCTTGCCCTGTCTGCCCGTGGCTGCAGTCTCCCTGGAGGGAGGAGAAGAAACCCATTAGTTTTAATTTTCCCTTTCCCCAATTCCCCAGTTCTTTTAAATATTTAAACTAAATAAAGCTTGTTTTAAATTTTACTTACCTGTTCCCGTGTTTGTCTGGTCATTGGGTTGGCTTTGGGGACCTCCTCGAGGTGGGAGTTGCAAAGGGGCGTGGCTTAGTTTAAAATAGCCAGCCCCTTGTGCATTTACTGTAAGGATATGTTAAAGGGGACATTTCACAAGACTTTTTAAGAGGTCAAATAAATATTTGGTTTCCCCAGAGTACGTATGTGAAGTTTTAGCTTAAAATACCATATAGATCATTTATTATAGCATGATAAAATTGCCACTTGTGTGTGCAGAAATGTGCCGTTTTGGTCCTTTAAAATGCAAATGAGCTGATCTCTGCACTAAATGGCAGTGTTGTGGTTGGATAGTGCAGATTAAGGGGTGGTATTATCCCCTTCTGACATCACAGGGGAGCCAAATTTCAATGAGCTATTTTTGCACATGCTTGCAGAGAATGGTTTACCAAAGCTAAGTTACTGGGTTGATCTTTTTCAAATTTTCTAGATTGACAGAAGCACTGGGGACCCAATTATAGCACTTAATCATTGAAAAAGTCAGATTTTCATGATATGTTCTCTTTAAAGGGAGAGTTCATTTCCAAACCCAAATATTTTTCAAGTGTTGTTTTTGGTTTTCTGGTTATTATGGGAGTGGTTGATGACAGAGACTTACCTTACAAAAAACCCTACAAGCTTTAAAATAACAAAAAAAAAAAAGAAACAACTCCATTTGACTTGTCAACAAACTGGTATGTCTAAGGCAGGATTAAGCAGATTTAAAGCAAAAGCATTTGATGAACATATAATACGTGACGAGAGTAATTCTGTTAATATCATTATCTAATTTTTTGACGGAGGTGGCATTTGGTGGCTTTTGCATCTGAGCTTCTCTACTTTATTGTTTTATCACTGTTGTTTAAGAGGTTACACATTATTTAAAATGAAACATCCTAAAACTGCCTAAACCAGTGCTTCCCAAACTGTGCATTATAATTGTAAATAGTTTGCAGAAAGTGTTTAGTATTATGGATTTTAATATATTTGAAAAATGTTTACGTTATCTTTCACCAGAAAATAAAAATACTGTATTTCTCATAATTCTCATGCGATTCTTAAAAACTAGTTAATAAATGTTAATAATATGTTAGTCACAAAAAGTGTGATTAATTTATTTGTGTCCAAGGCACAAAATAAAGCAATAAACCCCAAGAAGCAGTGGGTTACCAGTGCATTTTATAACAGCTAAGGGGCGTTGTTAGCTGTTATAAAAAAAACCTTAGCTGTTATAAAATGCACTGTAACCCCACTGTAATTCCGGCAGAACAGCTTACATTGGTCGACTGCTCGCATCCAATCCCCGCTCCACTTGAAACTCCACCTTGCGCTCGCATCTCCACCCTACCCCGCCCGCGACATGAAATTTCTGACAGTGTATGGTAGCTAGCAAAGTAGCAACAGCTCACAAATGGAGAAAAAACAAACCGATAGCAGCAAGCGGCCCCTGTTTGAAAGAAAGAGAAAGTCTGTAGAAGAAAGAGCAGATATATAAACGGAGACTCAAACGCTGGACTCAAAGTTGAATTAATATAGGGTCCGCCATTGACCGTTGGAGGAAGCTTTAGGGAGATATGGGACTGAAAACCGACGCTGACACAGCTGACTTTTTGTTGAGCAGGTACGCATTTATTTATACTTTTATGGTGTGCGGTTTTACATAAATATCCTAATATCAGTCTGACAACATGCTCATGGGAGACTTTTTGTTGAGCAGGTACGCATTTATTTATACTTTTATGGTGTGCGGTGTTACATAAATGTCACAGGTCGGAGCGGACCCGAGATAGCTAAAGGGTCACGCCCCTTCCTAGTTTCCACCTCGAGGAGGTCCCAAAGCCACCCCAATGACCAGACAGACAGAGTATACGAAATTTAAAATACAACTTTATTAAATATTTAAAAAGGAAGGGGAAAGGGCAAATTAAAACAACTCTCTCTTCTCGCCCCCAGGACCGGGCTCTGTGTGACGCAGAAGGTAGGACTCCTTTCTAGGGGCTTTCTGTTATCCGTGGCACCCTCCGCTTCTCCTGGAGGCAGAACAAAGGAAATGCAATGAATACTTGTTTCAGAGATTTTCGGCTACTTGACACTTTTGTTCGTGGAGGTCGGGTCTGAGGTGGTATTTCTTTTTCTCACCCCTAGGGTTCTCCTCAGGATCGTGTTGGAGCAGGGGTCGAGTATCCGCGTCCCAGGACCTCTCGTCCCTCTTCCAGGTCGTACTATAAGACAGAGGTAAGTATGCACCACAAAGGTAAGTTCTATATACGTCAAGGCTTTCCACGCCTCTTCAGGGTATGTTGAAACAGAGGTAGGTTGTACTGCACGGAGGTAAGTTGTTCACAGACCGGGGCTTTCTTTCTTCTTCACAGGCGTGCTGGAAGCAGAGATAGATTACACTTCACAAACACGAGTTATGCACAGACTGGGGCTTCTCATTCCTCTTCACAGGCGCGCTGAAAGCAGAGGTAAGTTACACTTCATAGACACAAGTTATGCACAAACTGGGGCTCTTCGTTCCTCTTCACAGGCGTGCTCTAAGCAGAGGTAAGTTACACTTCACAGACATAAGTTATACACACACTGGGGTTTTTCGTTCCTCTTTACAGGCGTGCCCTAAGCAGAGGTAAATTACACTTCACAGACATAAGTTTTACACAGACTGGGGCTTTTCGTTCTTCTTCACAGGCGTGCTCTAAGCAGAGGTAAGTTACACATCACAGACGTAAGTTTGATCGTATCTCACCCAACGCTTCTCCCAGGGGCAGTGGACTTACAGGGCAACGGCTGGCTGGGCGTACGGGGCCGAATGCTTCCCTAGCTCCCCCCCTCCTATCTGGTTCCAGGGGTGCTGAACTGGGGCGAACTTCCTTGAAGAGGCTCCGCACGCAGATGGTTAGTATAAGTAGCTGTACACAACAATGGCCTTCGGCCCAAACAGTAGATATCAGTCGCTTACTCACACTGGTGCACAAGTATGATTCACCACCGCCCTCTCTCAGGATCGGCGAGGGTTGACGTTGTCACACTGGAGATCCTAATATTTGATTCCCTTCGCTTGCACTGGTCTGGCCTCAACGTGTTGGTATCCTCTCACGGATTCACTGGACTGAGAGCGGCTTCTGTCTCTAAAAGCACAGCACCACACTGCACGCTTTAGTGTACACACACAAAATAAAGATCAAGACTCACCCACAGCATATCGTACACACTTCGTGAAATAAGGATTTGGCCTGCTCTGTCCCAGGTCTCTCGTGTGACTCGTCGGGCGTGGTTTACAGCACCAGGGGAAAGGTGTTTGGAGGTCGTCGATGGATCCCCGTTCCGTTCCTACTACACGTTGTTCGGCTCGCCCAAGTTTCTCTCACCAGTGGGGCCGAAACTGTTTAACAATACTCACAACACACTTCAAGCAATCCTTCCTTCTCAATGTTTGTATAGTACTCCAAACGTTACTCACATGTCAGCACATCCATGAATCAACACTGTTTATCCTTTTCTACTCAACCCAGTCGCATAGTGCATCGGTCTTTCTTTCACCCAAACACCTTCAATATGGGTTTCTCCTAGCTGGAACTATTAGCAAGCTTCCACTTCTTTCCCCAAGGGGACGGTTTCGTCACACACCAGCCTGCAAAGCAGCAAAACAGAGCGCACCAAACGCACAACAGAGCACAACAACAAGCACACTGTTTGTGTTTTCAGAGCTCTTTTTATACTCAGCTCCTCCTCTTCAGTATCCTAACAGTGATCGCTTTCTTTATTAATCACACCTGCATCCAATACGGCCTGATTTGTCTTCGGGAGAAACCCGGAAGTTCCGGTGTTTTCAGTTACCTTCCGGGTGGAACTCGTCTTCTATACTTTTTGTTCCGCCCTTACAAAACGTCACCTTGTGACATCAATATCCTAATATCAGTCTGACTACATGCTCATGGCGGACTTTTTGTTGAGCAGCTATGCATTTATTTATTATTTATAAACATGCTCATGCTCAGTGCCGCTGCTAGCCATTTTGGTGCCCTAAGCATAATTCCTTTATAATGCCCCCCACCCCGACCCTGAGAAAAACAACGTTTGTTTTTGCCAGTTTAATTTTTATTGCCAAACATATAACTTAATAGCAGAAAGTAAATTCTTCACAGCTTTAGCCAACACACACTACACATTTGAAAGTGCAAACTTTTATAGAATAGCAAAACAGAAAATTACCAAACTTAAATTATCAAAATAATCCAGACATGGTTTTCCCAAGTACAATGTCACTTTAAATAAATTACATTAAATAAACATCAATAAGTAAACAAAAATACACAACATTCTTAAATAAATCAAAGATTCAGAGAACTAAGTGTCACAGTAATGTTTGCTTCATATCATGACGTTTTATATTTATATATATTTAAAGTGATGAATTGTAACATGTGCACTGACTGCTAACGTTAACTTTTACTGAGAAAGTATTAACCACCGTCACGTCAAAATAAACCACAAAATAAACTGCTGCTCAATATCTAAAGAAACGTAGTAAAGAAAGTAACAGCTGCGTCAGTTATTTGTAAAATGCATATGCATAGGAAATGTTTTACAGTAATGTTTCTCAATTTAGCTTGTACTGAAGTTATAAATTATAACAACATAGTTTGCTAAACATTAATATCAGCACAGCAAGTTCGAGGCGCATTACGATTAGCAGCAGCTGCAGCCCTTGCGCATTTCCCTTATTTAAGAGTGATTAAACATGATGGACTTACCTGCAAGTGATGCACGGGCATCATCCCGCAGTTTCTTCCTTTTTCTTTTTTCCGATCCTGACTCCTGCTGTCTTTTCGGGACCATTTCCAAAAGTTGCCTTCTGACTGGCCGTTTCTCAATCGAAAGCTGCAGCCTGCGCGAGGTCGCATATGCAGGCTGCATACGTCATCAAGCCTGGTTTATTTCAGTTAACTGAACATTACATTAGCAAGTCATAAGCATATTACAACAATTTACGATTAACTAAGAATAATAGTTCACTTTATAATCATTAATATTACGAAATAAGAAAGTTTTGATGACGTATGCAGCCTGTAAATGCGACCTCTGGAGGCTGCAGCCTTCGGATTGAGAAACGGCCTCTGTCAAACTTCGTCAGGCGCCCGCCCGATCAACCGGCACGGACCATCAAAGGCTGGGGGGCATACTTTCTAGACTAGAGCCATTAAATTATCTCGTTCCCCCTTTTTTAACATATACATGGATATAAAGGGCCTAATAATATTTCTATAGACTAATGAAATAATTTCAGCATTATAATTTTTTTTCATTAGGCTATTATTTTTGGTGCCCCCTCAGCACGTGATGCCCTACGCACAGCGCGTGATGCGTGTTATGGGAGCGGCGGGGCTGCTCATGCTGCCGGTCGGCATTGAAATGTTAGCCGTTTAGCATCGCGTATCACGGGCCAAAGTAATTATATGTATTAAAGTGCTTGAATTTCAATAAGCCTAGCGGGTTTCTGTTCGAGCCGATCGGAATTTGAACAAGATGCGCTGTGTGCTGCTATAACAATTGCTCAAAACCTTAGCAATACTAACTAATAATTATAGGTAGCACTTTTGACCAGGGGAAACGAGGCTCAGGAGGGGAAACGTATGCCAAACGTTGTTGTGAAAGTAAATAACGTCAATCAGTCATAATTGTAAGTGTTCATTCCTTCAAGGCTTTATGTGTTTACTGCTCGGTAAATCTCTGTTCCGATTTTTACTACCGGTGATCACAGCTTGACTGAGTGACGTTGTTCACGTTGTTTCCTGGTGGGAGGGATCAAGTAGCACAGAGGGGGCGGGATGAGTTTTTTAAAACTTACTAACCGTCTCAGGCTTTCTCGACCGATTTTCAACATCATAGACTACAGCTTTAAAGGTCTATGGAAATCATTCAATTTATTTACATTGTTGTTATGAAATGTTCCACATAATTTGTGTCCTTCATCAAATGTCTCAAGAGAGGACGTGTTTCTGTAGCTCATTGTTAGCAGTGCAAAGTTTATGCGTTTTATTTTTTAGTATATCTTGATTTCATTTTAAGTCACTTCAGATAAAAGAGTGTGTTAATGCATAAATGTACTGTAAAGTGCCTGTTTCAGGGTTGACCAATAACAAAAAGAGTGAGAATGGCGACCCCTACTGGTTCAGACCAGTAACAGTTATTGTTTACAGTATTTTGGCCCTGTTTGATCTTGTTTTGCCTCAATATTTAGTCTATAGTCTGTAAATATAAGGTGTAAGTACATCATGGTGGTTCAGTTTGCAGTTTCTTTGGTTAGTGAAATGTTTCTGTCAGATGTGTTATAAGAATTAAAATGAATATATCTGTCCAAATTCCCCCTGGATTACAAGTAGACACTATTTACAAACAAATATTTTTATTATTATTATTTTTTATAATTCAACCTTTATTTTACCAGGTAGGCACGTTGAGAACATTTTTTTATTTAAAACGGCGACCTGGCCAAGATAAAGTGCCGAGTGCAGACAACAAATAGTTACACATAAACAAAGGACAAAATAACAAAACATTACAATATCTCAGTCAATAGTCATGTTTGTTAGAGTAGAGCGTGCTTAGCATTTACCAAGCATTGCACTTTAACCAAGTTAATAGACTGTTAAAGACACTTCTGCTTATGTCTGCAGTGTTAAGGCCGTTTCACACGGTACGCGGTAACCGCGAGTGTTTAGGTCTTTTTCAATATGAGACGTGCGGAAAGCGGCAAAACGGGGGCGGTTACAGAGGTGAAGCGGAGTTGGTCCACACGCCTTGCTCATGCACCCAAAATTCTGTTCCTTCTCCGGACATGGTACTTCATGACAGGCGCCGTTGAAGATAAACATATTTGCACCAAATGCTGCACAAAACCCTTCCAATACAAGAGAAAAGCTGAAGCCGCACGGCGATTTTGCCGCTTACCGCGTACCATGTGAAACGGCCTTTACTGTGTTACAAGTGGAAGCACATAACACCCTTTATGTGCAGTCATAAAATAATGTAGATAAGTGGGGAAAAAATAATAAACATGAACAAATAGAAGTTCTGTTTCATTTTATTTTATTTTCATTTTAATCACAATGCATTTACACCAAGCAGCCATCCATACACATTTAAGTCTTTTTTTTATACTTTCGACACAAAAGTAACCACTAACACAGGAATTGAGCTTCAGACACGAATGACAAAAAATAATATATCTCTTTATCTCTGTCAGGAATCTGTCATTTTTGCTTATTTCTTTTATGTGTGAAGATAAATGTATGCAAAGATAACACATTAGAACGACACAAGGGGATATAAGTTCCTCTTCTGTATTTTTGCTGTCATTTGAAAATGATTTGAACTTTGCTAAGATGCTCACTGAGATCAACGGATTCTATTTAAAGGTAAAACATTATTTAATCTGATTTTCAACAGATTTTGTATTTTTGGGGTGAAATGCATGCGATGGTTTACTAACATACTGTGCTTTTTTTATTGCAAACCTCGTGTATGACAAGCAGTACGTGCATTTCTCTGAAAAAATCTTTTTGAACTCATGTTGTTGTTATAGTGTAAATGTGTTGCTCAAGAAACTTGATGATGTTAATAGATGTAATAAAAGATAAAGAAGTTATTTATGATTATTAAAAAATAATTGCCTTGACTGAGTAAAAGGCCTCCTTAATTGTTGAATTAACTGTAATTGTTAGGTGAATGAAACGGGTCACATAAGATAATGAATAAATGAGGAAATATTCAAATTTCTAATCAGACGTTGCTTGTTTATATTTTCGACATCTTTTGCAAATATTCACAAGATGAATGAATGAAAGAAACAAGCAGAGGTCCACAGCTGTGATCTTCAGTCATTAACTCAGACATGCAACAAAAAGCACCGAATCTGTGTTCTTAAAATAAAACACTTACAGTAATGCTCAAAAGAAATAATGTAAATGTGTTTATTTTATTAGTTACTGAATATACTCTACAGACAGATGATGTTTCCTGAATCAATTCCTCTCTTTTTGATTGGTACGTATTATTGAATATATAAGTGCATATAGAAAGTATTCAGACCCACGTCTTCACTCACTAACCCATAATGACTGAAAACTAAGTCTATTAATATTAAAAATAAATAAAAACACTGAAACATTACTTTTACATACAGTAAGTATTCATACAAGATGCAAAAGGTCTGCAATCTAAAATAAATGTTATTTTATGTTATGTCTACGACATTTTTAAAGGTAGACCAAAGACTTATTTTTTTTTAAACAAGCATTTGATTGTTGATGTTATTTAATTATTTGAGTTTTGTGTTGCTTAGTTTGTGTACAGCACTTTAAGAAGTTGCTTTTAAAGGCGCTTTACAGGGCTCAACGCAAATAGTTTTTATACTGGCCCAGTCGGGGCAGTATTTCAGGTTTTCACTTGCCCTGCCAAAATTTTTACTGGCCCAAATAAAAAATGTCAGTGTCAATATATTTAAAAATAGTAATTCAAAAGTCAAATATAGTTGTATACATATACAGCAGACACGTTGCAACAAAAAAAGGCTTCCAACTTGTATGCGTTACCTTGTAAACTGACTTTATATTGCATTGTTTGTCTGCTTTCAAGATGTTAAATAATATACATTGATGAAAATATATTTTCATACATTTTTACTGGCCCGAACGTCTCTCAGGCTTGCCCCGGGCCAACGGGCAGTCCTTTATGTTGAGCCCTGGCTTTATAAAATAAAGTTTATTATTACTATTATTATTATTATTATTATTATTGTTGTTATACAAACACAGGTATATATACAAACGTATGTAGGCTATAGATGGTTTCAGCAGTAACAACATAAACAAACGGATTTCGTGGAACAAACGTAACTTCCGATTTCACAAAGAATCTATAACAACAGAATCATTTAAGAGTAATTTATTTCTGATAACCAGCAAAATAAATAACAAGTAGATTACTTTAGTTCAGCATATCAAAAACTAAACTAAGCTTACATTTTGTAAAATGTGTACTATATAATGTATACAATGTTAATTACAGATCTGCTGCCAAACCTTGCTTACGAAAATTAACCATGGTTTTTTTGGTGTATTGATTTTGGTTTTACTACGTTTTTTGTTTTAACTGTTAAACCTGGCATAAGCCAGTCTCCACTCGTCTTTTGGAAACCAAAACATTTATTATTTACTATGAGGTATTTATTCAGTTTAGCCACTAGCCAAACCATTAAACAAACAGAGAATGGAATTTAAGTTTCGCCCACACACATAGCCACGACACCGCAGATTAAACCGTCTATAGATTATTTTTAACATGTAGGAAAAATAATTATAGTTTATACACAACATTTAAAAAGTCTACAAAAAAGTCCAGGGGCCTCATTTATCAAGCGTGCGTACGAACAGAAGTGTGCGTAAAGTGTGCGTAGGAACAGTTTTACGCAAAGTGTGGAATTTATCAAATTGCACTTATACGTAGAAATGTGTGTAAATATACGCACATCTCGGAGTATGCGTACGCAGAGCATCTAGTGGTAGAATAGCGATACTACACAGGACCGTCCATCCAGCGTTAAAAGAAAACTTTGTCTATTTATTATCCACCCCCATGTGTTAAAAATTACTGTTAATAAAGTAATTGCAAATCAGTGTTGAAGTTAATTAATGAAATTATTGTCTAACCCTATGTAAGAAAGCTCCGTCAAATGCTTGACACAGTGCAATGGCTTATCTTGCATTATTGAAAGACTTGGCAAATAATCCATTCCGCTGGGAGCACGTTTTCAAAGATCGCGCCAATGATGCTGGTTATGCGGCTGTCCAAGTTCTGTCGTTGTCTGTCCTCCTACAGTTGCACTGATTTCACGTCGGTGTGCTGTGACGCGTGTTTTTTTTTTTTTTTTTGGCTGATAATTTAATGTCAAACCACTTTCTCATACCCAACGGAATTAAACTCACTGGTAACATGTTCCCATGCAGATTTGTTTTCTTTTGTTAGTCATTCCTCCCATACTAAGTGAACCAAACAGATGTGTTATTAACCTCATCCACCAGTAACTCAATTTCTGTGTCTGTAAAGTTCCTCTTTTTCGCTCTCTTTGCCATTATTGCGATGAGGGAAAAAACACAACCACGTGACTTATAACGGGAGGTGTTGTCACCATATATGGTTCATTGGAGGCGTTTCGGAATGCAAATGACCATGAACGTGTACGAGCATGGTGCTTAAGAACGAGTGGGATTTATCATCAAGGATTACTTACTGATGTGCGTACGAACCCCGTGCGCACGTTTGATAAATCCCGATTTTTTTGTACTTAGGCACATTCTAAATTTCATTCGTAGGTACAAATATAGAACATTTTCTACGCACTGTTGATAAATGAGGCCCCAGGTGTGGAGCCAGACATTGTAGACATTGGGGACTTAGCCCAAATCTAGGGGTTTCAAAGCATGGTCCCCTGCTAATATTTTTTCTCCATTTACGGCAGGTTTATAAAGTAAAATTTTTTAGTCCTATTACCATAGGTGTCATTTACACTGGGAACGCTGGGGACATGTCCCCACCACTTTTTGAAATGGCTGATTTTGTCCCCACCACTTTTTGAAAGCATTTGGTTAAAATGTTCTAAAAATCAACCAATACATGTGCGTCTTACACTGCAAAAACAACTTTCTTACTTAGTATTTTTGTCTTGTTTTCAGTAGAAATATCAAAAAATTCTTAAATCAAGAATTGACCCAAAAAAAAAGTCTAGTTTTTAGACAAAAAATATACAATTTAAGTGAATTTGTGATTAAAACAAGCAAAAATATCTTCCAATGGGATGAGAAAAAAAATCTAAAAATAAGATTTCTTTTTTCTTAAACACTTAATTTAAGCAATTTTTTTTACCCCTTTGGCAGATATTTTTGCTTGTTTTAAGCACAAAATCAATTAAATTGTATAGTTTTTGTCTAAAAACTAGACTTATTTTCTAACGTCATTTTGCTCATCAAGAAAATACATCTTGATTTAAGAATATTTAGATATTTCTACTGAAAACAAGACAAAAATACTAAGTAAGAAAGTCAGATTTTCAAGACAAAAATTCTTAGTATTTTTGTCTTGTTTTCAGTAAAAATATAAAAAAATTCTTAAATTAAGATGCTTTTTCTTGATGAGCAAAAATCTGATCTTTAGACCCAAAATATCAAATTTAAGTGATTTTCTGCATAAAACAAGCAAGAAAATCTGCCAAAGGGGTAAGCAATTTTTTCTTGAATTTAGTGTTTAAGAAAAATGTTCAAGATTATTTGCTTACCCCATTGGCAGATTTTTTTAGCTTGTTTTATGCACAAAATCACATTTGGTATTTTTGGTCTAAAAACTAGACTTATTTTCTTAGGTAATTTTGCTCATCAAGAAAAAGCTACTTAATTTAGGAATTTTTAGATATTTTTACTGAAAACAAGAAAAAATGATTTTTTGCCGTGTACAACTGGTTTTGTGGTCCAGGGTCACATATGTTGTGTTGTGTGCTTATAGTGTGTTTTCTTTTACATATGAATTTCATTGTAATCATTGACTTAACGTGCTGCTGTTTTCTACAGTATGGTTCTTTGGCACTGTTGGGTTGAGCTGGTGTTGCAGTGACGGTTACATGTGCAGTCGACATTGTTGAGGGTTTTATGCTGAGTATTTTTGTGTTGGTGACCGGCCTACACTATGCCCATCTTTGATGCGCCGTTATTCAATATTTTTCCCGTCCTGCTGTAATGTTTTTTTCTTCCGATCTTTTGTCCCCACCACTTTTCAACACAAACTGACACCCCTGCCTATTACTATTGTTTAATCCTATCTTATCCTATTTTTGGATAAGAGAAGTTAACACAGCAAGGTTCTCTGTATTATCATTTTGAAACTGTAACATAACAAATCAAGCTCCTTCTATCTGAACAACTAGTTTTAGCATTTAACAATGCTGAAAATTTTACTCACATATCTACCTTTGCACATTTTATTTATGTTCAGTAGCTATTTCTAGCTCAAGGAAATCCACAAACTTATAAAAGAATTTATTATCTTTTACAAGGTCGTCTGTTGACTGCTGAATATTAAACTGCTTCATTATAGAAGTCGAGTCAGCAAAAAAAAAAAAATTATTACAGTACCGGCACCACTTTTGGGCAACTTAAAGCACTGTGTAACTGAAACAGATTACAGTTCCTAGGTTTTTTGTATCCTGATTACGTAATCCCGTTACATGTAAACCGTTACTCCCCAACCTTGATTACAGACTGCGGTACAACTTCATACTTTATAAAACAACAGGTACAGTGAAAACAATAAGACATTCAGCAATATATGCCGTTCATAAACATGCCGCGAAAGGAAGGAACAAATATAAAAACATAATAAATCTAAATCTCATTTAAACCCAAGAAGACATCCAGTGTTTCCACCACGACAAGAGTTCATCACTTTCTCAAAATCTACACATTTAAGTTGTTCAGTGCTGTGTTTCTGGAAAAATGGAGAAGTGACATATCTTATAATAGCTTGAGTTTTTTTACACTAAGTGCATACACTGCAAAAAATGATGTGTTAATTTTTTACACATTGTGTGTGTCATGCCATTTAAGGCATTATTTAATGCTAAAATAAATACAAGGGACAGCACAAGTTGTGTTAAAAACAGTGACGGGAGTAACGCGTTACAAAGTAATTCCGTTACTGTAATTCCAATACTTTTAGCGTTAATGAACATGTACTGTAACAAAGTATTTTTTTTAAATCAAGTAATACATTTAATGTGTTGTCGCCATACAAACACATCTTATTATCACGTGTTATTATTCATTGTGCCGCCCACCACGGTCCTGCGACATTAGATCAGAAATGTCTTGTCTGCAAGTGTTCATTTATCACAAAATAGAGTAACACGAGTAACCAACTCATTTAAATTTCAGTAATTGTAACTGCGTTACTTGATTTAAAAAAAAAACTTTGTTACATGTTCATTACCGCTAAAAGGAGTAAAATGTTTGTACTTGTTAAAGTACAAAGCCCAGAAATGGCAAAATTTGCACTCAAGCTACAGAGAAAATTCAAAATGGCCGACTTCCTGTGGGGTTTAGAGCTTGATTCCAAGGGACATTTTTGTAGATCTTGAGGTGATAGATGACCCTACCAAATTTGTTATCGGTACGTTTTTCGTAGCAGAAGGGTTGTTGTTTTGAAATTTTGCAGGTGGCTCTATCGAGTCATTTCTACACGCCCACTTCTGACACCTATACCACATGTAAATTTTCGTCACTTCTGACGCATGTGCAAAGTTTCAAGAGTTTTCAAGCATGTTTAGGCCCTCAAAAATATTATTCATTTAGGAGAAGAAGAAACAAAAGCAAAAACAATAGGGCTTCGCACTATACGGTGCAGGCCATTCTGGCCTGCTCCTCAGTGCTCGTGCCCTAACAAGTGAAGTGGGTCTGAATACTTTCTGAATGCACTGTAAGACTTCATCTTAGTTTATTGGTATATAATGCATCTATAACCTGACATGAAAATATTTTTCCTGCAGTTCTTGTGTTCAGTTCCTCAACTGATTCAACTGAACCTTTAATAAAAGTTCCTGAAACAGAACAAACAAAATCTGAAGGATCATGTGTCACCATCTCCTGTACTTATGATCCAGGACAGGACAAAAACTTGAAACTTCTTTGGTTTAAGAATCCAGAATATAATGAAAAGACAAAAATCTATAACGGGACTATTGTATATAGTAACACAGGTGATCGTCCCCAGTCAGCAGGTTACTCGAGTAGAGTCGAATACATCACTGATAAAACAGAAAAACCCAGAAACTCTTGGATAAAATGTGATTTAAAAATCAATGATCTACAGAAGACAGACAGTGGGAATTACAGCTTTAGATTCATTGGCTCAGACATGAACAAATACATGAGCACACGTATGAATCTCACAGTTACAGGTGAGCAAGACTTTATTTTACTAACATTCATTATTTGTTTTATGAATAACATTTATATTATAATAATATTCCACATTTTTCAAATGAAAATTGAGCATTTAAATGAAAAGTTCACATAAAATTTAAATTCTGTCACAGTCTGTATTGTTATTTTTGTGAATCTTTATGCAGATTTGTTTCTTAACAATAGGTTTGCTGTTTTTAAATATTACTTCATGTCTAATCATGAAATATCACATTTTCCAGTTTTTGTATATTCATTTATTCAATCACCTTTCACTCCATAATTTTTCCTGATTTCAGACAATCCTTGTAGGGTGAAGATTGATTCATCAGAGATTAAGTTTTCAGTCAAAGAGTCAGATGAATTTACTGTTCGCTGTTCAACCTCTGTTTCCTGCTCATCTCATCCTGAGTGGATTCTCCATAAACCAGGAAAAAATCCAGAAAGAGTGACGTCATCAAATAATAGATACACACAGGATAAAGAGGAAAACGAAGGCAAAAAGATCACCAGACTAAAATTCAATCCAACATGGGAAGATGACAACATGATCTTGTCTTGTCGTCCAGCAGAAAGTCAGGACAGCTGCCTCACTAGAAATATCACTCTGTCTGTTGAATGTGAGTGTGTGATTTACTATTAACTATATCAAGTGTTAATCTGATACTGTCTGTTATTCACAAAATAAATAATAAAGTCCTGCACCTCTAGAGGTCGCTCTGATGCCACCATCTCATGGTTCAAACAAGGGAGGGAAATATCACAAGTGGAAACTAGTTAATGTTAAACCAGAAAACAGTGGACAATACTACTGCAAATCTGAAAATAATG
Source organism: Misgurnus mizolepis (assembly GCA_025389145.1). Classification (NCBI taxonomy): domain Eukaryota; kingdom Metazoa; phylum Chordata; class Actinopteri; order Cypriniformes; family Cobitidae; genus Misgurnus; species Misgurnus mizolepis. The sequence goes on along the minus strand of JAIFKI010000004.1, from coordinate 41,643,119 downwards.
GAAAAGCAGAATCAAGTAAAATTGATATCTATGTTAAGTGTAAGTCTGGTTTTAACTGAGATTTTAATAAAAATATAAATATATTATTCTCAATTTTTGTTGCTTCAACAGTGGTTATTAATGATACTGTATCTGATTTTTCCTGATTTCAGTTGTTCACTTGTTGATTGTAGGTCTTCAGTTGAATATGAACAATATTTCTTACTTACATGCTGAGATCTATAAACCTTTAAATTAAACTAACAGATGTTATTTTTCAGATGTGACTCTCAGAATTCAGGGTAATGAGGAAGTGAATGAGGGCGATACTCTCAGCCTCAACTGCACTGTTGAAAGTAACCCACCATCATCTCATCCTGTATGGAGTTTTAATGGAAACACAAAAAAACTCAAGAGTCACATTTCTGCTGAATCTCTCACTATTACCAATGTCAGCAAGCTGCATGCAGGAGAATATGTCTGTGCGGTGACATATATGAAAGAAACTTTGAACAGATCTATCAACATCAATGTCATTCGTAAGTAGAAATCAAATTATAATTCAAGAATTTGCATGTTTTATATTACGCTATACTGAATCCGTGTAACTTGTAGTGGTGTCACAATCACCTTTGAAATTGCCAGTCAGTAATAATGAAAATGTTTGTAGAAAGACTGATCTGCCAAAATTGTGGGACAGTTTATAGTGTAATCACAGGCATAGACCTATAGTCTTAAAGGGGACAGAGAATGAAAATATGTTTTTACCTTGTCTTAGTTGAATAACGGTAGTCTACCCGCATACACAAACTCCACAGAATGTCACCAGAAGTAACACAGGTAATGGTCACTAAACCTAAAGTCTTTATTGGTGGAGTGAGCCATGTACCTAGACCAACATTCCTATCAACCAAGCAGATTTTAAGGGGAGGTTTAGGACTGGGGTTGAGGATTGAAAATGCCTTTTTATCAAACTATGATTTCTGATTTTTGGTGTAGTTAATGATTAAGGTTTGTGTTTGTGGATAAGTTTAGCACTGTGTTTGTTTAAAATAAGATTTTTGACAAATAATAAAGTTTATGTACATTTAACTACAGGTGTAGATAACAAGGGCCAAAATCAATCTATTCAAGAATTTTTTAAGAATCTGGAGCTGTCAACAATACTCACGTTTTTGGCGGGAATGGCAACTTCAACAGTCATCTTCTCTGTGATGTTGTGTTGTTGGGTGTCTTGCAACAGGTAACATTGACTTCCTTATGTCCCTAAAAAAGCGAATTAACTCACTAAAATTTCTAGCAGGTGTTACAACAAACCCTCTGTTTGTTACAATTAACCCCACCTATGGGGTAAGTTTACACTCCTGTCACTTTCGGTGTAATTGTATGATAACAATACACAAACAAACTGTAAGTGTAGCAGAGATGTGTGTGTTGATTGTGTAAAAAAGTATTAGTCTAACTTAAATATTTTTTTTAAATGATAGAGCCAAAGCCAAAAAGCGTTTGTGCCCTGCTGTCCCCTATATATTGTACACTTTTTGACTTGATTTTGTCTAAATATCTTTTCCAACAGAGACACGACATATGAATTGATGGACACAAACACAGAAACTACTGTTATTTTGAAGGTTTATTAAAAAGAAAGACCTGAGGAAAAATTAAAACCAGTGTTACTTCACATACACTCTCAGAAATAAAGGTACAAAAGCTGTCACTGGGATACCCTCTCAAAAAGGTGCAGTTTTATACCCAAGGAGTGCATATTAGTACTTCAAAGGTACATATTGGTACCTAAAAGGCACACATTTGTACCTAATGCCGCTTTTTCTTTTCTTTTAATTATTTATTATTATTATTATTATCATCAATGTACAGCACATTTAATAATAAACAAATATAGAATTGCTCTGTGTGAAATAGACTGTGAACAACAAATAAAAGTACCTGCAGGTCTGGGGTTTCATTTATAAAACTGTGCGTAGGATCCTTACTAAAAGTCGACATACGCACAAAAGCTGAAAATTGCAAAAAATATTAAGACTTAAAAAACAAAGCAATGTTCCCTTTATAAATCACAGATCACCTGCAAGTGTGTGTACATGAATCTTTCTCAGATCCCACCCTTTAAGCCCATTCTCCCATCAAGTTTTTTTTTTATAGATCACAACCTTTGTGTGGGAACTGGCGTACGCAGGCTTTATAAATGAGGCCCCATGGTCAGTTTGATGCTGGAACCAAAAACAGGTTGTCCTATAGTAGGATGAGAAACAAAATGATCACTGCTATGTTTAATCTTATAGTTGTAAAGCTTTGGCCTCCTTGGTATTTATTCAGTTTTTGTATTTAGTCAATATTACTGTGATATTTACCTAATGTATGTCAGTATTTAAGAAAATAGCTTTGCTAATTTTTACTAGCTTTTGTAAGTCGCTTTGTATAAAAGCGTGTGTAAAATGACTAAATGTGGATGTAAATTTATTGTTAAGAAACATAGGAATAAGCATTTGTCCTGAAAATCTTAAAATGTGTTAACATTTAGAAGTGTGAATACAATCTCATCTAAAGGGATCACAGGAAGATTTTTAGTTGACTATAATCACAACTACTGTATAGTGTTCCTGTAACTGAACTGGTAGAGATTAATGTTTGCAAGGTTATGTGTTACATAAATGTACTGTAATTATTTTTGGGTATGTTAAACTTGTAATAAATTAATGCAACTTTGTCAAATTATTTGTCTTTTTGAACTTACTTTATGGTTATAAAATGTGCAGTAAAAACTTAAGTGCCAAAATGTGCCCATTTCTGTCAAAATATAAAAATTAACCACTTAAATAAAGTGAAGTACAGTAAGAAGATTTAAACTCCAATGTAAAATCAGTTCTGTGCACATTATTATGCATTTAAACACATGTTAGAGAGAGCAGCTTGCACACAGCAAATTCACAAGTGTTAAATTTACACTCCAGGTTTATATATGGTACCAGGTCTGGTGGTACCCACTGATCTATTTAAATGACTGGATTGCGCATAATCGTGCGCACTTGTGAAGCCACCGTGCCGCCATGTTGGTATACCCAAACATTCTATTAAATCAATGGACATTAACAGATTTTAATGATAAAACATCACTTTACTCGTCTTCGTTTTTATATGTGAAGTTACCCTGTACATTATTACAACACAAACGTCCAAAGCATGTAAAAAGGTATTTACTGAAAGTTGTACATTTTGCGTTTTAATCAGTTATTATATTAATCTTTATTACAGTATCAGATCAGCAGACAGACCGCAGCATATTTAGTATTAATGACAATAAACGTGCTCATTCTCAAATCTAAATAAATAATCATGCTTTGTACCATATGTGCATGCAATAATGTTATCTAAACTTACAAGTTACCTAAACTTATTTAGATAAATAACGCTGACCGTCACAGTGTAGCTGAATGTCAAAAAAAACTTTATTTATACCCGTGTCATTAACAGAATGCAGCAGACACACTCACCTTAAAGGTTTTTTATAAATCCATTATCCTGCCCGATTAAAACATAAACATTGCAAATAACACCAGAATTAACAAATAATTAACGTTCACATATCCTAAAAATTAACCTTGTGTAACTGATACGCTGTAAAGGAGGTACATTTTGTTCATGATTTTGAATGGAAGTCAATGACGTCCTCTGCTGGTTGGGTATACCAAGATGGCGGCTCGAACTCTGCGCTGGCTTCACCTCACGCAGTTACGTCAAGCATTCTATGCGCAATCCAGTCATTTATATAGATCAGTGGTGGTACCCATATAAACACCAGCAGTGAAGATTTAATACTGGCGATTTTGCTGTGCAGTTAAACTATTATCATTAATACACAAACACACAAGATAACAATAACCATCACAAAACAAAAACACAAGAAAAACCTTAAAATGCTACAAACAGACCAAACCAGTTACATGTTCAGTTCAGTTCAGTTCAGTTCAATTTCACTTTATTGTCCCCTAGGGGAAACTTGTCTTACAGTACAGCCAGGTAAACATACAACAGATAACACCACAAAACACTTACAATAAACCACACAAACAACAATTAAAAAAACTATTACACTACTACTCGATCTGGGTCAAAGAATTTTGCTAATTTAACAAGCAGATTGCACTTAGTATGAAATAGTTATTTGTCCTGTTTAACTTAAAACAAGGGACTCTGAATCTCCAGCCTGAGGGAAGAACCTCAAAAGAACAATGAAGGGGGTGGTTTACACAGTCCAATATGGCATCTGCTTTCCTCATAACCGGCCTTTTCTCCCACAGGCCGATGCCCCCATAACAGGCAATAAAAGCAAAAGTAAGGACAGGTTCAATGAAAGATTTATAAAATAAAGACAAAATAACCTTGTCCACATTAAAAGAGTTAAACTTCCTTAGGAAGAACAATCAGTGTTGTCCCTTCTTACAGATCATCTCTGTGTTTATATCAAATTTGAGTTTACTGCACAGTACCCAAATATTTATACTGCTCTACAACCTGCTGATTCCTTTTATAAATGTGGGAGGAGGTCCTAAAATCTATAAGCATGTCCTTGGTTTTAAAGGTGTTAAGCTGGATGAAAGACCTGTCGCACCAACTGACAAACTCATCGACCACTGGCCCATGCTGAGACTCATGTTTCTGCAGTAAACTAACAATAACTGTATCATCAGCATATTTCAGGATGTGTCTATTTCTATACTGACTTCTACAGTCGTTAGTGTAGAGGATATAGTAAAGATGAAAGTACACATCCCTGCGGGGAGCCAGTGGAAGAGACACGCCTTTCCGAGAGACAGCCATTTACCTTAACTCGCTGTGTTCTATTTGTTAAAAAAATCCATAATCCAGATCACAAAATTTCTCTCAATATTAAATTCTGATAATAATTTACTAACTAAAACAAGTGGCTGGATAGTATTAAAAGCAGATGAAAAATCCAAAAACAAGAGCCTGGCGTGTGTACCAGGAAACAACCCAACGTTTTTTAGAGTGTATGGATTTTACCTGAGTCTGTTCTTCTGTGAATTTTTGTATATCAAAACGTGAAAAAAGGTGTTCAACACTAACGATAACTCGCTGTCATTACTGCCCAATCTTTCCTCTATCTTATTTTTATATTGCAATTTAGCCTTCTTGGTTTCTACTTTTACCTCTTTAGTTGCCTCCCTGATTTCATGCTCATCCCCTTATGAAAAGCCCTTTGTTTTTTCATTAACACTTGTTTTAGTGAGCTAGTGACCCATGGCTTATTATTTGCATACACTTTAACATACTTTTTGAGAATTATAGACTGTTTCATCGGACGCAAGTGCGCTGAAGCGATACACGTCTGGATCCGAACGTTACTTCCGGTTTCGTTTTTTTAATGGTCTGACTAGTTGCTAAACTGATCTTTTGAACAAATCCCTCGTCGAAAATAACAAATGTTTTGGTTTCCTAGGTAATCTATGTGTTGTTTTTTTGCTTGTTATATATATAAACTACGTTTAAAGAACTTTGTTGTTATTTATTCTTAGCGGAGTTTACCGGAAGTTACGTGTGGACCATGACAGCCGCTTGATTGTGTTGTTTCTGCTGAAACCGTCTATAAAATCCACACAAAAAAGAAATATAACAACATACAGTATCAACGAGCTCATCAATATTTAAAGCAGAATCAATGAGGACAGACCATGCAGTACAGTCAAAACATCCTTGTAATTTCAAAACAGACTCATCCTCCCAGATCTTAATCTCTCTAGTTTTAACTTCTCCCCTTTTAACTCTTTCACCGCCAGCGTTTTTAAAAAAAGTTGCCAGCCAGCGCCAGCGTTTTTCATGATTTTCACCAAAGTTTAATGCCTTCCAGAAAATTTTCTTCTTTAAATATATAAACATACAATATAACAAATGAAAGAACAGACTCTCTGCTTTCAAACAAAAAAAAAACCGTTTCATCCTACCTTTAGTGGTTCTTTTGCAATCAGCTTTTGAATATGGGTAGGTTTTTGCAAAAACACCATATTTTGAGCAAAAAGCAGAGATAATTCCATTTTTGTGACGGACTTTTCATAGAGATCCCATTCAGAGCGATCTTTAAAACAGACACGGACATGCAGCAGCTTGCCATAGGGCAATACTTCCGGTTTTAAAAAGTTCGGAAGGGCGCCACCTGGTGGATAATAGCGGTATTGCGGAAAGACGGAAAATCTCGTCATTGGCGGGGAAGCGTTTTCTCTTAATTGACGAGATATCTCGTCAATGGCGGGGAAAGAGTTAAGCATAGGTCTGTACACCGAGATGAGATAAACGTACAGTGATCTGAGGATCCTATGGGAGCCAGAGCTTATAGGCCTCCTTAATTGAGCAATAACACTTGCCCAAAGTCTTATTTTCCTAGTTGGGCATGAGAAATATTGATAAAGATGATAAGCAGAGACAGGGCATCCGGGGAAAGAGATTGAAGTCTTTGAGTCACTTTGCAAATAATATCGGCCGCAGTTTGTATGTTTGCCTTGGGGTGTATATAAATTACAGTCACAAAAATCTGGGGAAATTCTCTCGGAAGATAGAAAGGACGAACAGAGATGGAAAGCAGTTCGTACATATCTTCTCCCTAACGGTGAAGTTACAACACCACCGCTGGTTTATATACACACACACACACACACACACACACACACACACACACACACACACACACACACACACACACACACACATACACACACACACACACACACACACACACACACCACCCTGAGATTTTCCCTTAGCTTCTGCGTCTCTATCCAACCTGACAGGCGCCCCAAAGCCGCTGATCGATAAATCTGTGTCGGTGTCTTTAGATGACAGCCACGTCTCACTGAAGGCCATAATACCTAAAAACTTGAAATCATGGGGCTCCCAGATGGATCTGGCTGACGAGCAAGAGACGGGCGAGTCCTCTTCTTTAGCTCTGTCACCAAATCCATTTATTCCTTCACATGATCTCGAAGCGCACTCCGGTGCCTCTTCGGTTCATGTGGGGGGTAATAACGATGATGATAATGATGATTTCTCTCTCGGCTCTGCAGACTTTGATAAGCCAGCCTCCGAGCGTTCCTTGCGCGATCATAGGTCGGTCGAGGAGCTTCTCGAGGTGGTAACCCGTGCGGTGGCCAGCTTACAGATTGACTGGCCTCGCGAGCCAGAGACACCCAAACAAAGCAAATTAGGCGATAGGTTTCTGTCTACTGACAAAGGGGAAAGGACGAAACATGAGCCTCTCCCCTTCTTTGAAGATCTCCACGGTGAGGTAGATAAATCGTGGAAGAGACCATAAACTTCACGTGTTTTCGTGCCTTCGACGTCGATTTATTCGACTATCGTGGGTGCGAAGACGCGCAGGTATACAGAGATGCCTCAGGTTGAAGAGACGCTCGCGAGTTATCGCTCGCCTGGCTCGGCATCGTCTTTAAAAAAACCTATCCTGCCCACGAAGCCGTGTAGAATAACTTCAATGTTAGTAGGCAAAGCTTATCAAGCTGCAGGTCAGGCTGGTGCTGTGCTGCATACGATGGCGGTATTACAGGCGTACCAGGCTGATTTATTAAAAGATTTGAGTGCGGGCGAGACCATTGATAAAGAGTAGTGATGCACCGATGTATCGGCCACCGATATTTATCGGCCGATTTTTGATGAATTTGAAACCATCGGCATATCGGCAATAGCACGAGAAAGGCCGATACCGATTGTTTATTAATTAACTGCATAAAGAAATTCATTATGTGTAAAAAAATTAGTTAATGTTGTTAACTCTTTCCCCGCCATTGACGAGATCTCGTCAATTAAGAGAAAACGCTTCCCCTTCCGCAACTTTTTAAAACCGGAAGTATTGCCCTATGGCAAGCTGCTGCATGTCCGTGTCTGTTTTAAAGATCGCTCTGAATCGGATCTCTATGAAAAGTCCGTCACAAAAATTTAATTATCTCTGCTTTTTGATCAAAATATGGTGTTTTTGCAAAAACCTACCCATATTCAAAAGCTGATTGCAAAAGAACCACTAAAGGTAGGATGAAACGGTTTTTTTTTGTTTGAAAGCAGAGGGTCTGTTCTTTCATTTGGTATATTGTATGTTTACTGTATATATTTAAAGAAAAACATTTTCTGGAAGGCATTAAACTTTGGTGAAAATCATGAAAAACGCTGGCGCTTGCTGGCAACTTTTTTAAAAACGCTGGCGGTGAAAGAGTTAATAAAATAAATGCTGAATAGCATAAACCACCTTTGAAGGTTGTCATGTTGTCTTATTATATTTGTTTTAGCTTAATTTGTGCCTCTCTTATTATGTTGGTCAGTTGAATGTTAATTAGATCCAATCCATGTTCAGTAAAAATAATTTGATGCAGAAATAAACTAACTAATAGACCAACTGTTTAGTATTGTATACAAGTGTTTAATATCGGCATCGGTATCGGCCAGAAGTTGTCTGTTTAAATCGGTATCGGCCCAAAAAAATCATATCGGTGCATCCCTAATAAAGAGGCATTCGATGAATTACGTAGGGCTACAGATCTGCTAACGGTAGCGCTACCAAGCAAACGGCTCGCGCTATCGGCCGTTCAATGTCTGCTTTGGTTAGCACGGAGAGGCACTTGTGGTTAAATCTGTCTGGAATAAAAGAGAAAGATAGAGTGTTTCTCTTAGATGCCCCTGTTTCCCCATCGGGTCTGTTTGGCGATGCGGTTGATTCCGTGGTCACTAAATTTACAGAAGTTAAAAAGCATGAGGAGGCTTTTACGCAGTTTTTGCCTCGCCGGACGCAAAGGGAGGGGCTATCTGTCACGATCTCCCGACCTCTTCCTGGTCCCTCAAGACCCAGGGACGCGAAAAAAGAGAGCGTGGCGAATCGTGCTCCCCGCGAAGAGCTTGGGGATCGACTCGCCACCCTCAGCAGCCCCCCAGAGCAGACCTCAGGACTGTTATTAACAGGAAAAAGCAGTCCTGACGGTTGCATTCACTTACTAGCGCTCACTCGCGGGTCCCGCTGCCCTTACGAAACCTCTCCACCTCCGCCACCTCTGGGCTTGCGGGGGGAGGCGGTTTCAAGCAAAATGTTAAAGGCCCCCTGTTCTCCCATTCCCAGTCAGAAAGCAGGTCTTTTAACATCCCCCCCAAGACAAAGTATTGAAACTAATACCATTATCAGAAAGTCTGGCAGCATGGAAACTTCTGCCAGGTATTTCTGGTTGGGCAATAAGCACAGTACACTTAGGATACAGAATCCAGTTTATTCGTCGTCCTCCGCGCTTCAACGGCGTGATATTCACTTCCGTGAGACCGGAGCGAACACAAATACTGTTGCAAGAGATTCAATCTCTGTTGATGAAAGAGGCCATAGAACATGTTCCCCTCCCAGAGAGAGAGAGTCAGGTTATTACAGCAGATACTTCCTGGTTCCCAAAAAGGATGGGGGGTTGCGTCCAATCTTAGATCTTCAAGCTTTAAACAAAGCAGTGAGAGCTCTCAAGTTCAAGATGCTAACAGTCAAGACGGTTGTGGCACAAATTCAACATTACGATTGGTTTGTCACAATCGACTTAAAGGACGCATATTTTCACATAGAAATATTGCCACAACACAGGAAGTTCCTGAGGTTCGCTTTTGCAGGCGAAGCATACCAGTTTCGGGTTCTTCCATTCGGCCTAGCCTTATCACCCCGCACATACACAAAATGCATGGATGCAGCACTGGCTCCGTTGAGACTCCGGGGAATCCGCATTTTAAATTACATAGACGATTGGCTAATACTAGCGAAATCACGAGAAGTGGCGCTCCAACACAGGGATGTTGTGTTAGCACACCTGCTCTCTCTAGGGTTGAGGCTCAACGCCAAGAAAAACGTTCTTTCTCCTGCCCAGAGAACGACTTATCTGGGGATAGTTTGGGATTCGATTATGATGCGGGCACATCTGTCTCCCGCACGAATCGCGACCATTCAACATTCCCTGAGCAGACTCAGGTTAGGCCAGGACCTCACTGTAAAACAGTATCAACGAATCTTTGGACTCATGGCATCAGCACCCACTGTGATTCCTTTGGGGCTGTTGCACATGAGGCCATTTCAGTTGTGGCTCAGAGCCAGAGGGTTTCATCCAAGGGCCAACCCTCAAAGGCTAATAAAAGTGATGCGCCGTGGGCTTCGTACACTGACTATGTGGATAAGACCCTGGTTTCTTGCCTTGGGTCCCACACTAGGGGCGACTTGTCATCGCAGGCTGCTAACGACAGACGCCTCCCTGACAGGCTGGGGTGCGATCTTAGATGGTCGTCCAGCTCAAGGGGAATGGGAGGGTCTTCAGCTCAGTTGGCACATCAATTGCCTGGAGCTGATGGCTGTATTTCTGGCCCTGAAATATTTTCTCCCTCAACTGAGAGGCTGTCATGTCCTAGTGCGGGTGGACAACACAGCAACAGTCTCGTACATAAATCACCAGGGAGGTCTGCGCTCGCTCAACTTGAACAGGTTAGCGAGGCAGATTTTTCTCTGGGCTCAGGACAAGATCCTGTCGCTCAGAGCAGTGTACATACCGGGAACCTGAATTTGGAAGCGGATTTACTGTCCAGACAGACGTTATTGACTGGGGAATGGAGACTCCACCCAGACATAGTTTCTCAGATAAGGACCAGATTTTACAGAGTGGACCTCTTCGCCTCTTTTCAGACAGCGCAATGTCCCCTCTACTTCTCTCTGAGTCCCCCAGCCCCCCTGGGTCTGGACGCAATGGCGCACACATGGCCCAACAAGCGCACAAGCACCCAGACAGCGATCAGTTACTAATAATAAGCTTTTGTACTTACAATATACTGTACATTCAGAATACTTGAATAATATAAGGTACATCAACAATGTTGGTAAATAGCGAATCGGGATCAGAAAGACAAGCCGTCTAAGTTACTGAAGACAACAGGTACACGAGAATACGACACAAAAACATCAACACAATGCTGCACAACACTTAACTTTTTAGCTGTTTGTGAAATATTAATCATAATGTGTGTGGGCTCATTTTACACATGAGACTCTTACTGACCTGATCGTGTATGCCTTTTCATTAGTAGAATCGCGCTGCGTGTGTGTGCAATTGTTGAAAAACCATATGAAGATTATTTGATACAAAATCCGATGGAAACAACGGAGAAATATCAATATTTCTCATATGTAATACGTTTGTGTCACAGGTCGGGGCGGACCACACATGTAAACAAGCCACGCCCCTTCCTAGTTTCCACCTCGAGGAGGTCCCAAAGTCAACTCAATGACCAGACAAACACAAGCGTAAGTAAACTTTAAAAGACACTTTATTTAATTTAATTTAAATAGGTAGGGGAAAGGGGCAAGGGTAAGTTAAAAATAAGGGTCTCTTCTTCTGCTCTCCAGGTGAGCCGGGAAGTAAGAGGGCAAAAGGGGTACAGCAGGGCGAAGCTCCTACGCCTTGGCTCCTTGAACCCGTGGCACCCTCCTTTTCCTCCTGGAGGCAGATTAAAACAAAGTAATTGGTGGTTTAATGGTGCGGCGCCCTGGGGGTCTTGTTGGCGACAGGCTGGTATCCCCTTGACGCTTTCCTAAGGTGGTGTTCGGTAAGCACTTCACAGGTATGATATGCAGGTTCTCTCCTTCTGCAAGCTATAGCTGTAACACAGAGAATTACGTAACAGACACTGGGACTTTCACTCTCACCAAGACGACGTACAGGTAAGTACCTCACAGGTATGGTATTCAGGCTCTCTCTCCTGCTTCAGGCTTTAGCGCACAGGTATGATATGCAGTTTCCCTCCTTCTGCAAACTTAAAGCTGAAACACAGAGGATTACGTAACAGACACTGGGACTTTCACTCTCACCGTGACGACGTACAGGTAAGTACCTCACAGGTATGGTATTCAGGCTCTCTCTCCTTCTTCAGGCTTGAGCTCACAGGTATGATATACAGGCTCTCTCTCTCTCTCTCTCTGCAGGCTTGAAGCTATAACACAGGGGATTTCATAACAGGCACTGGGGTTTCAACTCTCACCTAGTTGACTTATGACGACGTGCAGGTAAGTACTTCACAGGCGTGGTATTCAGGTTCTTTCTCTCCTTCTGCAGACTCGTAGCTGTAACACAGAGGATTACGTAGCAGACACTGGGGTTTCAACTCTCACCTAGTCGACCTATGACGACGTGCAGGTAAGTACTTCACAGGCGTGGTATTCAGGTTCTTTCTCTCTTTCTGCAGGCTCGTAGCTGTGGCACAAAAGGAATTTCAGTGATAGACCCAGGAGCTCACACTGATTAGTAGGGCAGCTCCGTACAATAAGCAGAGGCGAGTTAGCTTTAGCTACTGCGTTTCTCAAACCTTCCTTCAAAGTTTTCGTAACTCTCTCTGGTCATTCAACAGATACTAGCAACATTTGAAACGGCTCATGAACAGTGGACTTACGGTGACTGCGCTTCACGGTGTGTAGTTATGCTCCAAACCTTAAGAAGGTAAATCGTTGTAACCTCGCCCTCCAAAAAGGCCTCTGGTACTGCCAAGGGGGAAATCCAACACCGTCACGCCGAGCCGAACGCTGCCCTCTCCTCTCTTCCACTTTGACTACAGAGAACTGGACAGGGGCGCACCTTTGAAAAAGCTCCGTGACAGGTGAGATCTGATCTTCGCCACCGTTCCTATAACAGTACGAATGTCTTCATACACATGAACACTTATTATTGTGGATTTTACTCACAGCAGTCCAAGAAGTCGATGTTCTTCACCACCATTTCACTGAGCCAGGCCGAATCCAACAGATGACCAGAACAGACGTCACAACTGAAGCTTTAATACAGGGGTCGCACACACAGCATATACAATGAGTTGTTTAGCCGTTCTCCACAGCCTCTCGCTCAAACCCAGCACGCCACTGCACTAATTCAAAGTGTATTCTCACAGCAAAAGCACAAACTCACCCACAGCATTCTATGTGCACATTAAGGTCACAACCCCGTCTTCCTCGAATTTCACCTGGGACCGTTTGGCGTTGGAAGTGAAAACCAGCAAGATAGACATCGCTGTGGCGCCCCGTGTTCCTCCCAGGATCGTTATTCCCCGGCTCTCCCACCACTCTGCTCCATGGCAGGGCCGTCAACCTGAATACTGAGAGCTCACAACACATGTTGGACAAGACGGCTCCACAATACACACTGTATCAAACACTGAGTACTCACAATGGCTTAATAATGACCTCCTTTGTCTCTTTCTCCTACAGACCGATGAGATCCTCTTCACCCGTATTCAAATACACCACCCGGATCTTCATCAGCAACTCTTACGGTAAGTCATTCCTCTTCAATGCTCCAAACACAACAGTAATGCACATAAATCCATTCGTATCCGACTCTTCAGGGTCATCACTTACTTAGCCGCTGGCTCTATCTTCCTCTTCTGCTTTATTCCCAGTAAACAAGCGCCTTACGATCTCCAGCGTGACTGTGCCCAGGTCTCCTCTCTATCACCGAAACGGTTTGTTTACACCACACGGCCACCGCAGCTCCAATAATCAACCCCACAAAAGACTCACTCTTTGTATTAAAGGCTGTCTTTTATACCTTTCTCTTCTCCACAGCGTCCAATCCCCAGCCGCTACGTTTATTATCCACACCTGTGTTCAATCGGCTTGATTTTGCCTCGCAGCGCTTACCGGAAGTTCGGGTGTTCCGACCCTTCCGTCCGGGCGGAAACGCTTCCGGGCGGAACCAATCTTCCCCAACTTTGGTTCCGCCCCCTTGGAAATCGTCACCGTGTGACATTTGTAGACTAACTGCTAATGGATGTTATATTGTGAACACTTAGCATGGAGATTTCAGCAGCGCGAGCTTGTCAGGAGTTATGAGAGACGCGCAGTTTCATAATAAGAGCACACAGTCTTTTTATGAATAAATTCACATTTCGAGACGATTGAAAACGAAAATGAAGAGAGATCTTATCTTAGTTTTTATTTTATGCAAAACATTTTAGTCTCGTCTTTTTTCGCCAACAAAAATGCATGTTAATTTAGCCTTAGTCAGCGTTTTTGAATATGTGTGTAGTCTCGTCATTGTTTCGTCTTAGTCATGGAAAAAAAAGGTCGTTGACGAAAATATTTCGTCTCGTCTCGTCTGACGAAATTAAAGGAATAGTCTACTCATTTTCAATATTAAACTATGTTATTACCTTAACTAAGAAGAGTTGATACATCCCTCTATCATCTGTGTGCGTGCTGGAGCGCGCTGCGACACTTCGATAGCATTTAGCTTAGCCCCATTCATTCAATGATACCAATCAGAGATAAAGTTAGGGAGTACTTCGACTCGATGCAGTAACACCCTCCCTCTCCCATTATGAGAGGGAGAAGGGGAGCGGACTTTTCAGGCGAGTCGAAGTACTCCCAAAAGTGCAATTATGCCATAAAATATAGTTCCTCTTTTAAATCCGCTTAGAAAAGGGCTACGTTTTATTTTCTACCACCAAACTTGCTCGTATAACTACTCGTCTTAAATAGGAAAAATGTGATGTGTTTGGTGACTTCTAACTTTATCTCGTGAGAGGGTGTTACTGCATCGAGTCGAAGTACTCCCTAACTTCATCTCTGATTGGTACCATTGAATGAATGGGGCTAAGCTAAATGCTATCGAAGTGTCGCAGCGCTCTCCAGCGCTTACGTGCACGCACACAGATGATAGAGGGATATATCAACAATTCTTAGTTAAGGTAATAACATATTTGAATATTGAAAATGAGTAGACTATTCCTTTAACACTATGCTCTTGAGCTTTAAGCACCACATGTGATAACAATTTCATCAACAATACAAATAAAATGGTCACAAACTGTAACATATTGATTATTTCTGCATCAGTTCATCAAAATAACAACAATAATCAAGCAGATATTTATATATTTTTAAGCATTTTAAGCAATGTGTACTTTTTAAAGACAGTTTAACAAGGAAGTAACACAACAAAGGAAGTGCATTTTTACAAGAGATCAGCAAGTTCATATTATTGAAGTTTCTCATAGCAGTCTGAAGAAGTTCACATGATAAAAGGGTAAGACTCAAATTTTAATGCTATCCATACAATTAAATTCTAGTATATAGGTTTTGTTTAAAACATCCTCTGATCTTTATTTTATGCAGATTTGTGGAACACACATTAAAATGCATATCATCTCAAGCTGTATAATCCTCTTTATGATGATATTAAATATTTTGTGTAGAGGTACGTATTTTTTTACATAGTACTTTTATTAAGTTTCAGATTAACTTGACATTTTTGTGTTAATGTGAGATTAAAAAAATACTGAATGCTGTACCATATATAACTAAACATTATTATTCAAGGCATAGAAACCAAGGACTGGAACATCAGCTTTACTCCAGCAGAAGTGACTGCAGTGCCAGGATTATGTGCTTTCATTTCATGTACCTTCACTTATCCAAAAACAGCAAAGCCTAAGAAACTGATGTTGCGTCAATGTAAAGAAAAATGCAATAAACTAACAGAAAACCTAAAAGTTATGATGCTTGAACCTGATCTAAACAAAAAAAACTGCAGCATCATTATAAACAATATCAAAGCAGAAGATAAAGGAGAATACACGTTAAGAGTGGAGAAAAGTCCGTCATTCACATACAACCGCAGATTTAAAATAATCATTCAAGGTAATGCTGCTTATCTTTGTTAAAGCAACACTATGTAGTTTCCATGTAAAAATGACTTACAGCTCCCCCATGTGGTTGAAAAGCGCAACAGTGTCTGGTATCAGACACTCTCTGCAGGCAGGGGGAGGGGCGGGGCTGTGTTTCCTACCCTCCACCGCCACTTTCAGAGTGTGCTTGTAGCAGCTAGGAGGCTGCTCAGGTTGCAGCAACAGTACAATTTGTCCAGTTAAAAGTTGTTCTATCACTGAAATAATTTTTGAGACATTATTTAAAGGTAAAAAAACTACATAGTGTTGCTTTAATGTTATAAAGTTCTGCTTTTTTCTTAACTGTTTTCTTTCAGTCCTTGCTGTTCAGCAATTATCAACTTTTTTCAAGATTTCATAATGTCAGCTGAGGAAGCTTTATTGCAGAGCACATTACATACAGTTATAGTTTCCTAAATAAAGAAGTTTAGTTGTGTGTGGTTGTGTGTGAACCACACTGCTAAATCCACTGTTTGGCTCCTCAATTCAATTTAAATGTTACACCTTCTGTATATTACTAAATTAAATATTTAATCTGGAGAAATTAATGTAGAGTTAATTACATTTAGATATGTTGTTTATATGTCTGTTTGATTCACAGTTCACTTCTCTTTGTAGATAAGCCTGTAATAATCATTCCTCCTCTCAGAGATGAACAGGAGGCAAATCTGAGCTGTTCAGTGCCATTTCCATGCCCTGAAACACCTCCTAAAATCACATGGTGGATAAAGAAAAAAAGAGAAATGTTCACTGAGCTAAAGGAAGACATCGCATTGACAACCTCCAAGAGTTTTATCATCTCAAATTTGCCCTTTATGCCAACTTCTGACCTACACAAAGCTAGCGTTAAATGTGAAGCAAAATATAAAGACATCAAAACCATCAAGAACAGTTTTACCATAGAAGTGATGTGTGAGTTTCCCAGTCTACATTTTTATTTAATCTACCAGAAAAGACTTGATTAAATATACATTATATATCTACCATATAGACACTTATACAGACTGTTATTTAATGCAGAAGTGGCAAATGCATTTACTTAATTCCTAAATTTTAGGCCTTCATTTTACATTTATGTATTTGGCAAAAGTTTTTGTTATCCAAAGTGACTTAACATTGCATTAAAAGGTGACATTTCATAATTTGTATGTTTCCTATGATCAAACAATGGCCTTTTGCGTTGCAAAATGTTGTCTTTAACTATCACATAACAAAGCATATGATTGTAGGTCTTCAGTTGAATATGAACAGTATTTTTGACTTGCATGCTGAGATCTATAAACCTTTAAATTAAATTAACAGATGTTATTTTTCAGACGTGACTCTCAGAATTCAGGGTAATAACACAGTGAACGAGGGCGATACTCTCAGCCTCAACTGCAGTGTTGACAGTCACCCACCATCATCTCATCCTGTATGGAGTTTTAATGGAGACACAGAAAAACTCAAGAATCACATTTCTGCTGAATCTCTCACTATTACCAATGTCAGCAAGCTGCATGCAGGAGAATATGTCTGTGCAGTGACTTATATGGAAAAAACTTTGAACAGATCTATCAACATCAATGTCATTCGTAAGTAGAAACCAAATTATGATTCAAGAATTTGCACATTTCATATTATGCTATACTAAATCCATTTAACTTGTAGTGGTGTCACAATCACCTTTGAAATTGCAAAAATGTAAAAGTCAGTAATAATGAAAATGTTTGTAAAAATACCGATCTGCCAAAATTGTGGGACAGTTTATGGTGAAACCACAGGGCATAGACCTAGAGTCTTAAAGAGGACAGAGAATGAAAAACGTTTTTACCTTGTCCTAGTTGAATAACGGTAGTCTACCCGCATTCACGAACATACAAAAAGTGCTAGACATTCTGAACATCTCAGTTTCATTGAAATATCTCCTTTAGAAATGTCCGCCAGAAAATGCCCCAGTCTCAGCAACAGATACCTGTTACGTAAAATGCATCTCACTGCCCCCCCACTCTCATTCAATTCCCTCCCCTTCAAAATAATTTGCATACATCTGGCCTCTCGCCACCAACGGGAAGTAAATTGCAGCAGTGTAAGCGAAGTTCAAAGCGAAATGGCGAGTTGCGTTCAAGGTGTGCTCTTTTATCTGTAACATTTTGGTCTGCCTGTGTTCCTGAAGACGGCGAAGTTTACATTATTTTGAGGGTCAGCAAAGGCAGCCAATCAGCATCAAGTGCTTGCATTTCATAATGAGGTTGCCAGTTAAGCCTGAAGGGAGGCCAAATAGGTGCAAAATCACGCCCACCCTATTATAGCTTTCTGAGAGAGGTTTTTAGGAAGCTTCTTAGGCATTACAGACCAAACAAAAATGTTGTTGTCTAAACATCACATTACAGAACTAGGATAAATACCCCGTTCAATCATTCTATGTCACCTTTAAGCAGTTATTGAATTAGTGCCTGTACCTTAACATATACATAATATTATTAAGAACCATTTTAAAATCAAATATTTATCTCATTATAGAAACACAAGGGACAATTGGCCAAGACACTGATGGACAAAACCAGACTGGTAAAGCTATAGATCCACAGAATGATTTTTTTCAAAGTTTGGGGCTGTCAAGAGTACACACGGTTTTGGCGGGAATCACAACTTCAGCAGTCTTCTTCTCTGTGGTTTTGTGTTGTTGGGTGTATTGCAACAGGTAACATATTGACTTTACTACGGTCACTAAAAAAAAGTACCAAAATCCATCAAAATGCATTTGTTCAATGTTTTAGACATTTGACATACTTTGCTTTGATTTTGTCTTTTCCACAGAACCAAAAAACCTGAAGTGCTGGCCGTACCACCAGCCTCTGCAGTTCATTTTGAGGCAGGTTTAAAACATTTAACTGATTGTTTGTTAATATTTTTAATAAAAAACATGATGAGGCTTGTACTATTTCCTGTGTTAATGTATTTCTTAAAGCAAGCTGTTTGGTCAGCACATGAGGACATTAAATGACTTCCGACATTCATCTGTTTTTTATTTGTTTTCCTATAACGTGTTCTCTTTGTTATAGACGGTGCAGACAAACATAGATTTGGCTGTAAACGATGAACAGACCAATGAAGAGACGCCTCTTCAAAACCAATTCGATGGAGAGATGTCAAGCACACAGGTGGAGATGACAGGTCCAGCAGAGGACAGTGAAGCAGGTGGGGCAGATGGAGATGTTGATTATGCCACAATCGATTACTCGCTTCTGAAGAAGAAACCACCTGAAGAGAAAGAGGAGGAGATAGCGAACACAGACTATGCAGAGATCAAAAGGGTTACAAACGGAAGAAAAGCCCCCCAGAATCAAGATGACCAAGTTGAAATGTCTAATGAAGGATCCGAAAACCAAAAGCAGAACGAGGGCGAGGAGGAGCTTTATTCAAATTTTCAAGCAGTGAAAGTTTTGTGAACTTTGAAAAGCATTTCACATTTATTTTGACAAAAAGTTTGAAATGTCTTAGATGTGCATTTACTGTAAGGATATGTTAAAGGGGACATTTCACAAGACTTTTTAAGAGGTCAAATAAATATTTGGTTTCCCCAGAGTACGTATGTGAAGTTTTAGCTTAAAATACTGTCACGGGGTGACGATCTTTCAGGGCGGAACCAAAAAGTTGAGGAAGTTTGGTTCCGCCCGGATGTTTCCGTCCAGACCGGAGAACAGGAACACCGGACATCCGGCAGCTTCGCGAAGGCTGTAATCAGCCGATTGGGCACAGCTGTGCCTAGTTAAAGAGATCGCCGGGCAATTGGACAACTGGAGCACAGAGAGGAGTATAAAAAGCACAGTTAGATCACAGTTGAGGGTCGTAGTGTGTGCTGAGGAACGGAGCTGTGCTCATTGTTAGACGTGGTGGCTGTCTGTATTTCTCTCTCTCTCCCTCTCTCGTTGTAGTTTACGGTGGACCTGCTGGAGTAAACGGAAAATCCTATGGGTAAAAAGGAACCTTGGTCTGACCAAGTACTTTTGAAGGAGTAAAGCAGGAAGAAAATTGACCGTGTTGTACAACGTAAACAAAGGCTATCTGCTGTGAGTATACCTTTTTGGTGTGGAGTAGCTTGCAGAAATTGACCTGTGTAACCGTTGGAGTCCTCCAGGAGAAGGAGGGCGGCCCTACCCCTATAATAGCGTGGTGGGCGAGCCGTTAGAAGTGTAAAACCAAACAGACACAGCAACGAGACTTCATTTGGTCGTATTTTCCATCGCCCCTATCTCAGCCCAAGCGCAGTGGAGGACACCGGGCGCTTCCCTTGTTGTGTTGCACTTATAGTGTGGTGAGTGAGACTTTGCAATTAATACGCTTTTCACGTTGGAGTGGTGCTGTGTATTTGCTGTGGGTTGCTGTGTGTCTTATTAGACGAAGCCCCGCATCTTCCATTTCTCCTACTGGGCAGAGGACGGAGAGGCTAACGACCTCGGAAATTACTGCTACCATACGCTGTGTGCTGTTTCGGAGTACGAAGGGACGCAGACCAAGAGCTGTCAGGGACTGTGAGTAAAATATTGGAAATATTCGTGGTGTAAACTTACCTGTGTCTGTCTTTGTCGCAGAGTCAGAGGCGAAAGGGTCCGCCGCCCCCGCGGTCTCTACAAAGGGGCGCCCCTGTCCAGGATTCGATCGGCCTACGGGCAGTGGAGATAGGGCAGCGCTCGACCCGGTGAGGTGGTGTGTGACCTTCGCCCCTCTGCTGACCTACGGAGGAAACCATACTTACCCCGAGAGCTGTAAACAGCAGAGCCGGTGAGAAATACTCGAAGTCTCAGTAACAGTGTCTTTGTGTCCTAGCGGCCACCTGTGGAGAGAGAGAAGAACGAGAGTGAATAATTGAAGAACAGACTGTGAACGTGATACCTACCCAGAAAGCTGTAAACAGCAGAGCCGGTGAGAAATACTCGAAGTCTCAGTAACAGTGTCTTTGTGTCCTAGCGGCCACCGGTGGAGAGAGAGAAGAACGAGAGTGAATAATTGAAGAACAGACTGTGAACGTGATACCTACCCAGAAAGCTGTAAACAGCAGAGCCGGTGAGAAATACTCGAAGTCTCAGTAACAGTGTCTTTGTGTCCTAGCGGCCACCTGTGGAGAGAGAGAAGAACGAGAGTGAATAATTGAAGAACAGACTGTGAACGTGATACCTACCCAGAAAGCTGAAAACAGCAGAGCCGGTGAGAAATACTCGAAGTCTCAGTAACAGTGTCTTTGTGTCCTAGCGGCCACCTGTGGAGAGAGAGAAGAACGAGAGTGAATAATTGAAGAACAGACTGTGAACGTGATACCTACCCAGAAAGCTGTAAACAGCAGAGCCGGTGAGAAATACTCGAAGTCTCAGTAACAGTGTCTTTGTGTCCTAGCGGCCACCTGTGGAGAGAGAGAAGAACGAGAGTGAATAATTGAAGAACAGACTGTGAACGTGATACCTACCCAGAAAGCTGTAAACAGCAGAGCCGGTGAGAAATACTCGAAGTCTCAGTAACAGTGTCTTTGTGTCCTAGCGGCCACCTGTGGAGAGAGAGAAGAACGAGAGTGAATAATTGAAGAACAGACTGTGAACGTGATACCTACCCAGAAAGCTGTAAACAGCAGAGCCGGTGAGAAATACTCGAAGTCCAAGTAACAGTGTCTTTGTGTCCTAGTGGCCGCCTGTGGAGAGAAAGGAAAACGAGAGTGAACAATTGGAGAACAGACTGGGTAACGTGCTACCTACCCCGAGAGCTGTAAACAGCAGAACCGGTGAGGAATATACAAAGTCCAAGCTAACAGTGCTTCTGTGTCGCAGTGATCACCTGTGGGGAACAAGGAGAACGAGGGTGGACGTACGACGGGGAACGTGAAGGCACGCGGGGCGAGGACCCCCTGCCGAACCGAGGAAAGGTATACAGACAGTGGAAAATCTCCTACCAGTCACACCGAAATTGTTTCTGCCTCCAGGAAAGAAGAAGGAGGGCGCCACGGTCAACAGGGTCCAGGCCGGAGCCTGACGTTTCCCTTTGTCCCCCGGCTTATGGTGGTTGGCACCCCTGTGGCCCTTGCCCCTGTCTGCCCGCGGCTGCAGTCTCCCTGGAGGGAGGAGAAGAAGTCTATTAGTTTTAATTTCCCCTTTCCCCAATTCCCTAGTTCTTTTAAGTATTTATATCAAATAAAGTTTGTTTTAAATTTTACTTACCTGGTTCCGTGTTTGTCTGGTCATTGGGTTGGCTTTGGGGACCTCCTCGAGGTGGGAGTTGAGAAGGGGCGTGGCTTTAGTCTAACATAGCCAGCCCCTGGTGGTGACAGATTTTGGCGTAGTCGGCAGGGCCCCACCTCGAGTTGAGTAACCAAGGTCACCCAATGACTGACAACGCGGGGCCTGCAGCCCCACCCCGTGCCACGTCCATCATCATGGGAAGCCCATGGATCCAGAAATACGGAGGAGCAGAGTCGGAGGTACGACTGGCTGAATGGAAGGCCCAGTTGGAGTACTTGGCCGACTTACAGGGCCTTAGCGCCGCCCAGCGGCTCCAGTTTGTATTGAACTCCCTAGAGGGAGAAGCACGGCGAGAGGTACAAGCCGCCCCCGAAGCAATTAGAGCCACCGCCCAGACTGTGTTCCAGTTCCTTACCGAGCAATATGGTGACCATACCCCCGTAGCTGTCCTCCGTTCACAATTCTTTAATTGTAAACAAGGCCCCCGACAACCCATTAGAGCTTTTGCCCTTCGGCTGCGGGAGCAGTTCGCTCGCCTGCAGGCCCGACGAGACCATGGGCTAGGAGACGGAGAGGCCTTGTTACGCGATCAGTTCCTCTTGGGGATGAAAGAGGGCCCCGTGAGGCAAAGTCTAAGGGTCCAGTTTCGGAGGGACCCTGGGCTTACGTTTGAAGACCTAAAGAAGGAGGCGCTGGCCCTGGAGGGTGACGAGGTCGAAGTAAGTGAAACCCCCGTATGTGCAGTCGTAAGTGGAAATGCAGCAGCACCGCCTGAACACACCGATTGGAAGCAAGCCCTGAAAGTAGAGTTGTTGAAAGATGTCCGAGAGCAGATGTCGGAACTATCTAAAACCCTCCTGGGAGAACTTCGGCGAGGTAGGGCGCGAGAGGAACCGAGGCCGGCACCCCGAGAGCGAGTCTACTCTGAGAGGGGCCGAGAGCCACCGGGACGCCCGAACCGTTTTAACCGGCCCCGCTTCGAATGGGATGACCAGGGGCGGCCAATCTGCAATCGTTGTGGAGAACCAGGGCATTATAGCCGTCAGTGTGGGCCTCGCAGGGCGTCGGAAGGGGGTTTTTAGGACGACCGGCCACAGTGGGTCGTGTGGCCGGGACCCCTCGAGAAGACCCGGGAAGACGTGACAATTCTAGAGACCAGATGGTGGGGCATAGCCCAATGGCGGAGGTAAAGGTATGTGGCAAGACAGTACAGTGCCTAGTAGATACGGGCTCTCAAGTGACATTGTTTGCAGAAAGTCTCTCGCAGGAAGTATTCGGGAAGCAGAGAGTACAAGGAGGAGAGGCCCCCTGGCTGACGTTGCGGGGCGCCAACGGCCTAGAGATCCCCTACATTGGCTACCGGCTGACGGACTTAGAAGTTCACGGGGTGTTAGTCCCCCAGAAAGGGGTGATCATCGTGGAAGACAGGTGTTTGGGTGTCCATAGAGCCCTATTAGGTATGAACGTTCTCTCCGAGTGTTGGGAGGAGTTATTTCGGGCTAAGCCCGGGCCTAGGATTTCCCCTGTCGAGAGGCCCCTATGGGAGCGAGTAGTCGCCGACTGTCGTCGGGTCCAGATGACCCAGGTCCGCAGAGGCCGGGAAGAGGTAGGGAGAGTGATGTGTCGCTATGCTTTATCTATCCCCCCTAGGAGTGAGGCCATGGTGTGGGTGAGAGTGGCCCCCCGAGGAGTTGGCCCCGAAGAGTGGGTATTGGTTGAACCCCACGCTGATTGCCCCCAAGTGGAAGTAGCACAAGGCCTAGCGGCGGTCCACCGGGGGAGGGTCCCTGTAAAGGTTCGAAATGACCACCCCTACCCAGTATACTTACACCGACACCAGCGGCTGGCCCGACTAACGGGGGTTGCACCCCATCAGGTGAGGGAGGAGAGAGATGTTAGTTTCCGTCAGGTGTGCCCCACTGTCATCGAGGTGGCCCTGACACAGATGGAAGCCCCTTCGAACAACGGGGAGAGGGACGTGCCGAGGCACCTGGCAGGTGAGTCCCTGCAAGGGGAAAAGTTGGAACAGGCGCAGACACAAAGACTCCAAGCCCTCCTTCAGAAATGGCAACATGTGTTTGCAAGACACGAGGAGGATTACGGATGCACTACGGTGGTGGAACATCATATTCCGACTGGAGATGCAGGACCGAGTAGGGAGAGGTACCGGCCGATCCCACCCACCTTGTATACAGAGGTACGCTCGCTATTGCAAGGCATGCTGGGGCGGGGCATCGTCCGGGAAAGCAGTAGCCCATGGGCAGCCCCCATCGTGCTTGTGCAGAAAAAGTCGGGAGCTTGGAGGTTTTGTGTGGACTATCGTAAGCTTAACCTGGTGACAAAAAAAGATGCTTTTCCCCTACCCCGGATCGAAGACTCCCTTGCCGGTCTCACGCGGTCTGCATGGTACTCCACTCTGGATCTGGCCAGTGGGTATTGGCAGGTGCCAGTGGCCGAGGCCGATAGGGAGAAGACCGCCTTCACGACCCCGTTTGGATTATTCGAGTGGGAACGGATGCCCTTCGGGCTCTGTAACGCCCCAGCCACGTTCCAACGCCTGATGCAGCGCTGTCTTGGAGGTCAGTTAATGGAGTCAGTCTTGGTATATCTAGATGATGTAATTGTGTACTCCCCAGATTTCGATTCCCACCTCCGACACCTCGAAGAGGTTTTCCAGGCGATGGAGAAATATGGGCTGAAGTTGCAACCCGACAAATGCCATCTGTTGAGGCGAGAAGTCCAGTTCCTGGGTCACGTGGTCAGCGCTGCTGGGGTGGCCGTAGATCCTGGAAAGGTCTCTGCGGTAAGAGATTGGAGTGCACCCAAGACCGTGAGGCAAGTACGGTCATTTCTAGGGTTTGTGGGATACTACAGACGGTTCATAAAAGATTTTTCAAAGATTGCTAAACCACTTAACCAGCTGCTGGTCGGTACAGGGCGGAGCCGGGGACGGGGGTCACCCCCTATTGACTGGGATGAGTCCTGTGAGGGGGCATTTCAGAGATTGAAACAGGAATTGTTACAGGCTCCTATCTTGGCCTATGCAGACTTTACTCAACCATTTCTCTTGTATACAGACGCTAGCAACCTGGGGTTGGGAGCGGTCTTGGCCCAACGACAAGCGGGAACAGAACGGGTGATCGCCTACGCAAGCCGAAGCCTCCACCCAGCTGAGAGGAACGATGCAAACTACAGCTCATTCAAACTGGAACTGCTGGCCCTGAAGTGGGCCCTGAGCAAGAAGTTTAAGGACTACCTCTGGGGTGCTAAGGTAACGGTGATTACGGATAATAATCCTTTGGTGCATTTACAGACAGCGAAGTTGGGAGCTGTGGAGCAGCGCTGGGTGGCACAACTTGCCAATTTCGATTATCAACTGCAGTATCGGCCTGGGCGAGAGCACACGAACGCGGATGTCTTGTCCCGATTACCAGAGGTAGACAACCCCGGTTGCCGGGGGGGCCAGGAAGAAGAAAGCCAGAGGGAAGGATATCTGATAGGGGCCGTGGAGGCACCAGGAGGCCAGCAGGAGGCGGTACCGGGGAATTGGGGCTGGGACCCCTGTCGGTGGAAAGCGAGGCAGGCCCAGGATCAGGATGTGTGTCAGGTGAAGATGTGGGTGGAGCAGGGCCGACGGCCAACGTCGTCTGAGAGGCTGACCCAGACAGAGACGGGAAAAAGACTGGTGGGACAGTGGGACAAGCTGGAACTACAGGAAGGAGTACTTTGCCGAAAGGTTAGTGACCCGAAGCTGGACGAAGAGGTGCGCCAGATCGTGGTGCCCGCCGATCAAGCAGCAGCCTTGGTGTCCGCCTACCATGATCAGCTGGGGCACCAGGGACAGGAACGGACAGTATCGCTGCTGCGCAGGTTTTTCTACTGGCCGGGGCTGGAAGCATCAGTACGCAGCTTGGTTCAAGCTTGCCCCAGGTGTATGTTGTTCAAATCTCGACGAGAGGCTCGAGCGCCGATGGTGCCCATACATGCCAAAGCCCCCCTCCACATCATGGCGATGGATTTCCTGACACTGGGCCGGCCACAGGACCGCTATCCGAACATCTTAGTAATCACCGACTTGTTTACAAAATACGCATGGGCAGTTCCCACCCTTGATCAGACGGCAAACACCACCGCAACGGCTCTATGGCGGCACGTCTTCCAAACGTTCGGATGTCCAGAGTTCCTGCACTCAGATCAAGGGGCCAATTTCGAATCAAAGGTGATCCGAGAATTATGCCAGCTGTATGGGTGCACGAAGACCCATACGACGTCGTATCACCCTCAAGGAAACGGCTGTTGTGAGAGGTTTAATCAGACCCTGTTGGGGCTCCTAGGGACCCTGGACCAACGGAAGCAGAGCGATTGGGTGAGTGCTCTACCGAACCTTTTACAAGCTTATAATAACAGCGTTCATAGTACGACGGGGTATGCCCCCACTTATCTGATGTTCGGCAGACATGTGCGGATGCCCACGGACCTGGTCTTGGGAGTGGCTGCTGGCCAGGAGGAAGGGAGCGTGACGGAATGGGTGGGGCGCCACCACCAACGGCTGCACTTTGCTTACAAACAGGTATCCCAGAAGATACGGGCCACAGGGGAAAAGAACAAGCGGTTGTACGACCGGACGGCCCGGGACGCCCCCTTGTTACCAGGAGAGAGAGTCTTGGTACGAGACAATCGGCGGCAAGGCAAAGGAAAGCTGAGTGACCGTTGGGAGACCACCCCGTACGTAGTCTGCAGGCAACAGAGACCGGGACAGCCGGTGTATACCATCCGGCCGGAAGGAAAGGCCGGCCCTGAACGTGTGGTACACCGAAACATGATTCGCCCTTGCCCAAATTATCCCGAGGTCGCGAAAGAGGTAGTTGCGGAACCGGCACCGACGGCCCCCTGGATGGAAGGATGGGCTGTGGTACCAGGCCTACCCGTGGTGGCACCACCCCCGGCTGCCCCAGGAGAGCCAGAGCTAACACCTGAGCCAGTTGGACTCCCGGCCGCCCAGAGACAACCAGAGCCAGTACCAGAGCCAGCCGAACCCCCGGCCGCCCAAAGACAACCCGAGGTTGTACCCGAGCCCGCCGAACCTGACTCCCCTGTGAGGCGCTCCCAATGGGAGAATCGAGGCCGACCCCCTTCCCGTTACGGTGAGTGGACTATTCGAAGGCATTCCAGGGACTAGAATGCATTGGCGGGGGAGGATGTCACGGGGTGACGATCTTTCAGGGCGGAACCAAAAAGTTGAGGAAGTTTGGTTCCGCCCGGATGTTTCCGTCCAGACCGGAGAACAGGAACACCGGACATCCGGCAGCTTCGCGAAAGGCTGTAATCAGCCGATTGGGCACAGCTGTGCCTAGTTAAAGAGATCGCCGGGCAATTGGACAACTGGAGCACAGAGAGGAGTATAAAAAGCACAGTTAGATCACAGTTGAGGGTCGTAGTGTGTGCTGAGGAACGGAGCTGTGCTCATTGTTAGACGTGGTGGCTGTCTGTATTTCTCTCTCTCTCCCTCTCTCGTTGTAGTTTACGGTGGACCTGCTGGAGTAAACGGAAAATCCTATGGGTAAAAAGGAACCTTGGTCTGACCAAGTACTTTTGAAGGAGTAAAGCAGGAAGAAAATTGACCGTGTTGTACAACGTAAACAAAGGCTATCTGCTGTGAGTATACCTTTTTGGTGTGGAGTAGCTTGCAGAAATTGACCTGTGTAACCGTTGGAGTCCTCCAGGAGAAGGAGGGCGGCCCTACCCCTATAATAGCGTGGTGGGCGAGCCGTTAGAAGTGTAAAACCAAACAGACACAGCAACGAGACTTCATTTGGTCGTATTTTCCATCGCCCCTATCTCAGCCCAAGCGCAGTGGAGGACACCGGGCGCTTCCCTTGTTGTGTTGCACTTATAGTGTGGTGAGTGAGACTTTGCAATTAATACGCTTTTCACGTTGGAGTGGTGCTGTGTATTTGCTGTGGGTTGCTGTGTGTCTTATTAGACGAAGCCCCGCATCTTCCATTTCTCCTACTGGGCAGAGGACGGAGAGGCTAACGACCTCGGAAATTACTGCTACCATACGCTGTGTGCTGTTTCGGAGTACGAAGGGACGCAGACCAAGAGCTGTCAGGGACTGTGAGTAAAATATTGGAAATATTCGTGGTGTAAACTTACCTGTGTCTGTCTTTGTCGCAGAGTCAGAGGCGAAAGGGTCCGCCGCCCCCGCGGTCTCTACAAAGGGGCGCCCCTGTCCAGGATTCGATCGGCCTACGGGCAGTGGAGATAGGGCAGCGCTCGACCCGGTGAGGTGGTGTGTGACCTTCGCCCCTCTGCTGACCTACGGAGGAAACCATACTTACCCCGAGAGCTGTAAACAGCAGAGCCGGTGAGAAATACTCGAAGTCTCAGTAACAGTGTCTTTGTGTCCTAGCGGCCACCTGTGGAGAGAGAGAAGAACGAGAGTGAATAATTGAAGAACAGACTGTGAACGTGATACCTACCCAGAAAGCTGTAAACAGCAGAGCCGGTGAGAAATACTCGAAGTCTCAGTAACAGTGTCTTTGTGTCCTAGCGGCCACCTGTGGAGAGAGAGAAGAACGAGAGTGAATAATTGAAGAACAGACTGTGAACGTGATGCCTACCCAGAAAGCTGTAAACAGCAGAGCCGGTGAGAAATACTCGAAGTCTCAGTAACAGTGTCTTTGTGTCCTAGCGGCCACCTGTGGAGAGAGAGAAGAACGAGAGTGAATAATTGAAGAACAGACTGTGAACGTGATACCTACCCAGAAAGCTGTAAACAGCAGAGCCGGTGAGAAATACTCGAAGTCTCAGTAACAGTGTCTTTGTGTCCTAGCGGCCACCTGTGGAGAGAGAGAAGAACGAGAGTGAATAATTGAAGAACAGACTGTGAACGTGATACCTACCCAGAAAGCTGTAAACAGCAGAGCCGGTGAGAAATACTCGAAGTCCAAGTAACAGTGTCTTTGTGTCCTAGTGGCCGCCTGTGGAGAGAAAGGAAAACGAGAGTGAACAATTGGAGAACAGACTGGGTAACGTGCTACCTACCCCGAGAGCTGTAAACAGCAGAACCGGTGAGGAATATACAAAGTCCAAGCTAACAGTGCTTCTGTGTCGCAGTGATCACCTGTGGGGAACAAGGAGAACGAGGGTGGACGTACGACGGGGAACGTGAAGGCACGCGGGGCGAGGACCCCCTGCCGAACCGAGGAAAGGTATACAGACAGTGGAAAATCTCCTACCAGTCACACCGAAATTTTTCTGCCTCCAGGAAAGAAGAAGGAGGGCGCCACGGTCAACAGGGTCCAGGCCGGAGCCTGACGTTTCCCTTTGTCCCCCGGCTTATGGTGGTTGGCACCCCTGTGGCCCTTGCCCCTGTCTGCCCGCGGCTGCAGTCTCCCTGGAGGGAGGAGAAGAAGTCTATTAGTTTTAATTTCCCCTTTCCCCAATTCCCTAGTTCTTTTAAGTATTTATATCAAATAAAGTTTGTTTTAAATTTTACTTACCTGGTTCCGTGTTTGTCTGGTCATTGGGTTGGCTTTGGGGACCTCCTCGAGGTGGGAGTTGAGAAGGGGCGTGGCTTTAGTCTAACATAGCCAGCCCCTGGTGGTGACAATACCATATAGATCATTTATTATAGCATGATAAAATTGCCACTTGTGTGTGCAGAAATGTGCCGTTTTGGTCCTTTAAAATGCAAATCAGCTGATCTCTGCACTAAATGGCAGTGCTGTGGTTGGATAGTGCAGATTAAGGGGCGATATTATCCCCTTCTGACATCACAGGGGAGCCAAATTTCAATGAGCTATTTTTGCACAGGCTTGCAGAGAATGGTTTACCAAAACTAAGTTACTAGGTTGATCTTTTTCAAATTTTCTAGATTGACAGAAGCACTGGGGACACAATTATAGCACTTACTCATTGAAAAAGTCAGATTTTCATGATATGTTCTCTTTAAAGGGAGAGTTCATTTCCAAACCCAAATATTTTTCAAGTGTTGGTTTTGGTTTTCTGGTTATTATGGGAGTGGTTGATGACAGAGACTTACCTTACAAAAAACCCTACAAGCTTTAAAATAACAAAAAAAAAAAAAGAAACAACTCCATTTGACTTGCCAACAAACTGGTATGTCTAAGGCAGGATTAAGCAGATTTAAAGCAAAAATATTTGATGAACATATAATACGTGACGAGAGTAATTCTGTTAATATCATTATCTAATTTTTTGACAGAGGTGGCATTTGGTGGCTTTTGCATCTGAGCTTCTCTACTTTATTGTTTGATCACTGTTGTTTAAGATGTTACACATTATTTAAAATGAAACATCCTAAAATTGCCTAAACCAGTGCTTCCCAAACTGTGCATTAAAATTGTAAATAGTTTGCAGAAAGTGTTTAGTATTATGGATTTTAATATGTTTGAAAAATGTTTACGTTATCTTTCACCAGAAAATAAAAATACTGTATTTCTCATAATTCTTATGCGATTCTTAAAAACTAGTTAATAAATGTTGATAATATGTTAGTCACAAAAAGTGTGATTAATTTATTTGTGTCCAAGGCACAAAATAAAGCAATAAACCCCAAGAAGCAGTGGGTTACCTGTGCATTTTATAACAGCTAAGGGGCCTAAAACCCCCTTAGCTGTTATAAAATGCACTTTAACCCCACTGCTTTGCGAGGGTTTATTGCGTTTATAAAACGGTTACTTCATATGCATAACATTAGCGGGATTTTATAAAATAAAACTCAAATAAGTTGTAATTATATTAGTACAAATATTACTCTTCCGCCAAACAAA
Organism: Misgurnus mizolepis; assembly: GCA_025389145.1. Lineage (NCBI taxonomy): Eukaryota > Metazoa > Chordata > Actinopteri > Cypriniformes > Cobitidae > Misgurnus > Misgurnus mizolepis. The sequence goes on along the minus strand of JAIFKI010000004.1, from coordinate 41,612,389 downwards.
GTAGTTCCTCAGAATCAAGTGTGACTGAAACAGAGCGCAGTTTACAACCAACACAGAGCGTGTGTTAAAGTTATTCAAAGTGTCAGAATGTCTGTTCAGTTTGGGTCATTACAACTAACCACTTAGATCAAGATGTATCCTCTTAAAGCTATGGTCTACGATTTCAAAGATTGTTCATTATTAATAACCTTGTTTAGATGCTGGTTATGGTTCTACAGTAAAATCCTAACAATATGAAGAGAAAAAAGAATGAAAAAAATCCATTCACTCTATTGGGTGTACAGCGGCAGAGAACTTGACCAATGTAAGCTGTCCGGCAGGACATCTTACATTGGTCGACTGCTCGCATCCAATCCCCGCTCCACTTGAAACTCCACCTTGCGGTTGCATCTCCACCCTACCCCGCCCGCGACATTAAATTTCTGACAGTGTATGGTAGCTAGCAAAGTAGCAACAGCTCACAAATGGAGAAAAAACAAACCGATAGCAGCAAGCGGCCCCTGCTTGAAAGAAAGAGAAAGTCTGTAGAAGAAAGAGCAGAGATAAAAACGGAGACTCAAACGCCGAATTAATAAAGGGTCCGCCATTGACCGTTGGAGGAAGCTTCAGGGAGATATGGGACTGAAAACCGACGCTGACACAGCTGACTTTTTGTTGAGCAGGTACGCATTTATTTATACTTTTATGGTGTGCGGTGTTACATAAATTTCCTAATATCAGTCTGACTACATGCTCATGGTGGACTTTTTGTTGAGCAGCTATGCATTTATTTATTATTTATAAACATGCTCATGCTGCCGGTCGGCATTGAAATGTTAGCCGTTTAGCATCGCGTATCACGGGCCAAAGTAATTATATGTATTAAAGTGCTTGAATTTCAATAAGTAGCGGGTTTTTGTTCGAGCCGATCGGAATTTGAACAAGATGCACTGTGTGCAGCTAACAATTGCTCAAAACCTTAGCAATACTAACTAATAATTATAGGTAGCACTTTTGACCAGGGGAAATGAGGCTCAGGAGGGGAAACTTATGCCAAACGTTGTTGTGAAAGTAAATAATGTCAATCAGTCATAATTGTAAGTGTTCATTCCTTCAAGGCTTTATGTGTTTACTGCTCTGTAAATCTCTGTTCCGATGTTTACTGCCGGTGATCACAGCTTGACTGAGTGACGTTGTTCAAGTCGTTTCCTGGTGGGAGGGATCAAGTAGCACAGAGGGGCGGGATGAGTGTTTTAAAACTTACTAAACGTCTCAGGCTTTCTCGACCGATTTTCAACATCGTAGACTACAGCTTTAAAGGTCTATGGAAATCATTCAATTTATTTACATTGTTGTTATGAAATGTTCCACATAATTTGTGTGCTTCATCAAATGTCTCAAGAGAGGACGTGTTTCTGTAGCTCATTGTTAGCAGTGCAAAGTTTTATTTTTTAGTATATCTTGATTTCATTGTAAGTCACTTTAGATAAGAGAGTGTGTTAATGCATAAACGTACTGTAAAGTGCCTGTTTCAGGGATGGCCATCAACAAAAAGAGTGAGAATGGCGACCCCTACTGGTTCAGACCAGTAACAGTTATTGTTTACAGTGTTTTGGCCCTGTTTGATCTTGTTTTCCCTCAATCTTTAGTCTGTATTGTAAATATATGGTGTAAGAACATCCTGGTTGTTCAGTTTGCAGTTTCTTTGGTTAGTGAAATGTTTCTGTCAGATGTGTTATTAAAATTATAATGAATATATCTGTCCAAATTCCCCCTGGATTACAAGTAGACACTATTTACAAACAAATATTTTTATTATTATTATTATTTATTATTTAACCTTTATTTAACCAGGTAGGCACGTTGAGAACATTTTTTTATTTAAAACGGTGACCTGGGCAAGATGCAGGTCAGAGTGCAGACAACAAAAAGTTACACATAAACAACAAAGGACAAAATAACAAAACATTACAATATACAGATCTCAGTCAATAGTCATGTTTGTTAGAGTAGAGCGTGCTTAGCATTTACCAAAGCATTGCACTTTAACCAAGTTAATAGACTGTTAAAGACACTTCTGCTTATGTCTGCAGTGTTACTGTGTTACAAGTGGAAGCACAAAACACCCTTCATGTGCAATCATAAAATAATGTACATAAGTGGGGAAAAAATAATAAACATGAACAAATAGAATTTCTGTTTCATTTTATTTTATTTAAATTTTAATCACAATGCATTTACACCAAGCAGCCATCCATACACATTTAAGTCTTTTTTTTACTTTCGACACAAAAGTAACCACTAACACAGGAATTGAGCTTCAGACACGAATGACAAAAATTAACATATCTCTTTATCTCTAACAGGAATCTGTCATTTTTGCTTATTTCTTTTATGTGTGAAGATAAATGTATGCAAAGATAACACATTAGAACGACACAAGGGGATATAAGTTCCTCTTCTGTATTTTTGCTGTCATTTGAAAGTGATTTGAACTTTGCTAAGATGCTCACTGAGATCAACGGATTCTATTTAAAGGTAAAACAACATTTAATCTGATTTTTAACAGATTTTTTATTTTTTGGGTGAAATGCATTCAATGGTTTACTAACATACTGTGCTTTATTGATTGCAAATCTCGTGTATGACAAGCAGTACGTGCATTTCTCTAAAAAAACTTTTTGAACTCATGTTGTTGTTATAGTTATGTCATGTTGTTGTTAATAGATGTAATAAAAGATAAATAAGTTATTTATGATTATTAAAAAATAATTGCCTTGACTGAGTTAAAGGCCTCCTTAATTGTTGAATTAAATGTAATTATTAGGTGAATGAAACGGATCACATAAGATAATGACTAAATGATGAAATATTCAAATTTCTAATCAGACGTTGCTTGTTTATATTTTCGACATCTTTTGCAAATATTCACAAGGTGAATGAATGAAAGAAACAAGCAGAGGTCCACAGCTGTGATCTTCAGACATTAACTCAGACATGAACAAAAAGCACCGAATCTGTGTTCTTAAAATAAAACACTTACAGTAATGCTCAAAAGAAATAATGTAAATGTGTTTATTTTATTAGTTACTGAATATACTCTACAGACGGATGATGTTTCCTGAATCAATTCCTCTCTTTTTGATTGGTACGTATTATTGAATATATAAGTGCATATAGAAAGTATTCAGACCCCCTCACTTTTATTAATATTGTTATGTTGAGAACTTTGAGAAGTTGCTTTAAAAGGCGCTTTACAGGGCTCAACTCTTTTTGATTCAGGTTTTCACTTGCCCTGCCACAATTTTTACTGGCCCCAATAAAAAATGTCAGTGTCACATATTTAAAAATAGTAATTCAAAAGTCAAATATAAGTTTATATGTATACAACAGACATGTTCCAACAATAAAAGGCTCCCAACTTGTATGCGTTACCTTGTAAACTGACAGCAAACTTTGCAAAAAATTGCATCGTTTCTTTGTCTGCTTTCAAGATGTTAAATAATATACATTGATGAAAATATATTTTACTGACTGAAGGTGAAGCATTGGCCCGATCGGGCAAGTGACAAAACTTTGTACTGGCCCGAACTTCTCTCACGCTTGCCCGGGGCCACCGGGCATTCCTTTATTTTGAGCCCTGGCTTTATAAAATAAAGTTTATTATATTATTATTGTTACACAAACACAGGTATATTTACAAATGTGTGTAGGCTATAGACGGTTTCAGCAGTAACAACATAAACAAACGGCTTTCATGGAACAAACTTAATTTCCGATAAACTTTCACAAAGAATCAATAACAACAGAATCATTTAAGAGTAATTTATTTCTGATAACAAGCTAAATAAATAACAAGTAGATTACTTTAGTTCAAATCATAGCTAAAGCATATTTAAAACTACACTAAGCGTACTAATGTGTACTATATAATGTATACAATGTTAATTACAGATCGGCTGCCAAACCTCCCTTACAAAAATTAACCATGTTTTTTGGTGTATTGATTTTGGTTTTACTACGTTTTTTTGTCTTGTTTTAACTGTTAAACCCGGCATAAGCCATGTCTCCCCTTGTCTTTTGGAAACCAAAACATTGTTATTTACGACGAGGTATTTATTCAGTTTAGCAACTAGCCAGATCATTAAACAAACAGAGAATGGAATTTAAGTTTCGCCCACACGCATAGCCGCGACACCACATAAACTGTCTATAGATTATTTTATTTTATTTTTAACATGTATGAAAAATAATTATAGTTTATACACAACATTTTAAAAGTCTACACAAAAGTCCAGGGGTGGAGCCAGACATTGTAGACATTGGGGCTTAGCACCCAAATCTAGGGGTTTCAAAGCAAAGCAATATTTTTTCTCCATTAACGGCAGGTTTATAAAGTAAAGTTTTTTACTCCTATTACTATTGTTTAATACTATCTTATCCTATTTTTGGATAAGAGAAGTTAACACAGCAAGGTTCTCTGTATTATAATTTTGAAACTGTAACATAACAAATCAAGCTCTTTCTATCTGAACTAGTTTTAGCATTTAACCATGTTGAGAATTTTACCTAAATATCTACCTTTTGCACATTTTATTTATGTTCAGTAGCTCTTTCTACATTAGCTCTTTCTAAGGTTATTTTTATCGAAATCCTTTTGCACATTTTATTTATGTTCAGTAGCTATTTCTGGCTCAAGCAAATCCACAAACTTATAAAAGGATTTATTATTTTTTACAAGGTCGTCTGTTGACTGCTGAATATAAAACCGCTTCATTATAGAAGTCGAGTCAGCAAAAAAAAAAAAAAAAAAAACAGAGTACCGGCATCTCTTTTGAGCCACTTAAAGCACTGTGTAACTGTAACAGATTACAGTTCCTAGTTTTTTTGTTTCCTGATTACGTAATCCCGTTACATGTAAACCGTTACTCCCCAACCTTGATTACAGACTGTGGTACAACTTCATACTGTATAAAACAACAGGTACAGTGAAAACAATAAGACATTCAGCATATGCCGTTCATATACATGCAGGAAGGAACAAATATAAAAACATGATAAATCTAAATCTCATTTAAACCCAAGACGACATCCAATGTTTCCACCATGGCAAGAGTTCATCACTTTCTCAATATCTACACATTTAAGTTGTTCAGTGCTGTGTTTCTGGAAAATGGAGAAGTGACATATCTTATAATAGCTTGTTATGTGGCAGCGTTTTTTTTACACTAAGTGCATACACTGCAAAAAATGATGTGTTAATTTTTTACACATTGTGTGCGTCATGCCATTTAAGGCGTTATTTCATGTTAAAATAAATAAAAGGGCCAGCACAAGTTGTGTTAAAACAGTGAAGGGAGTAACGCGTTACAAAGTAATTCCGTTACTGTAATTCCAATACTTTTAGCGTTAATGAACATGTAACAAAGTATTTTTTTTTTAAATCAAGTAACACATTGTGTTGTCCCTATACTAACACCTTCTGTGTTATTATTCATCGTGCCGCCCACCACGGTCCTGCGACATTAGATCAGAAATGTCTTGTCTGCAAGTGTTCATTTATCACAAAATAGAGTAACACGAGTAACCAACTCATTTAAATTTCATTATTTGTTCCTGCGTTACTTGATTTAAAAAAAATACTTTGTTACATGTTCATTACTGCTAAAAGTATTGGAATTACAGTAATGGAATTACTTTGTAACCCGTTACTCCCTTCACTGTTTTTAACACAACTTGTGTTGGCCCTTTCATTTGTTTTAACATGAAATAACGCCTTAAATGGCATGACACGCACAATGTGTAAAAAATTAACACATCATTTTTTGCAGTGTAGACACTTCGCTTATGTCCGCTTATTTTAAACCTCAGTAACCTCAATGTTTCTCCAACATACACGAGTTGGCATGGGCAACAACACTTAGCTCAGATGCCTTAAATTTCTCTTGATCGTTGCTGAGACGTTACACCTTGATTGGAGTTTAAATAGTTTGGAGATGATTTAGAAAGTCACACAGCTCTCGATAAAAGGCCTCTGCACAACGCAGTATCAGAGCAAAAACCAAACCATGACGACAAAGGGGCTTATGCCGGGTGTAGGCCACAGTGTGATTTCAGCAATGTCTTGAATAAATAACAACTTATACTGTACGAGTAAATCGAATGTGATGTAAAGTCAAAGCTCACGTATTGCTCTGGTAAAGTCTATATGTGTTACCTACACTATTTTCTAGAAAGAGAATAAATTATGATTCAATAATCCCTGACCACATAACAGAACTTTGTCCCATCTCCACATAGGATTGCTGGAGCTTCTTAATTCTGATGATTTGATCTGAAATGTAAATGTGATGTCTGGAATGTGTACATTTCAATTTCAGTTTTATCTTTTTAATGAATTTCCAGATATTTCTAAAATTCTATTTTTACTTTTTCATTATGGGGTAGTGAGTGTAGATTAATTTAAACAATTGTACTACCAGGCTGCAACATAACAAAATTGATAAAAGTAAAGTGGGTCTGAATACTTTCTGAATGCACTGTAAGACTTCATCTTTGTTTATGGGTATATAATGCATCTATAATCTGACATGAAAATGTTTTTCCTGCAGTTCTTGTGTTTAGTTCCTCAAGTGATTCAAATGAAATTTTAATAAAAGTTCCCGAAACAGAACAAACAAAATCTGAAGGATCATGTGTCACCATCTCCTGTACTTATGATCCAGGACAGGACAAAAACTTGAAACTTCTCTGGTTTAAGAATCCAGTATATGATAATAATTTAAAAATCTATAATGGGACTATTGTATATAGTAACACAGATGTTCGTCCCCAGTCAGCAGGTTACTCAAGTAGAGTCGAATACATCACTGATAAAACAGAAAAACCCACAAACTCTTGGATGAAATGTGATTTAAGAATCAATGATCTACAGAAGACAGACAGTGGGAATTACGGCTTTAGATTCATTGGCTCAGACAAGAACAAATACATGAGCACAAATATGAGTCTCACAGTTACAGGTGAGCAAGGCTTTATTTTACTGACATTCATTATTTGTTTTATGAATAACATTTATATTATAATAATATTCCAAATTTTTCAAATGAAAATTAAGCATTTAAGTGAAAAGTTCACTTAAAATTTAAAATTCTGTCACAGTCTGTATTGTTATTTTTGTGAATCTTTATGCAGATTTGTTTCTTAACGATAGGTTTGCTGTTTTTAAATAATACTTCATGTCTAATCATGAAATATCACATTTTCCAGTTTTTGTATATTCATTCATTCAATCACCTTTCACTCCATGATTTTTCCTGATTTCAGACAATCCTTGTAAGGTGAAGATTGATTCATCAGAGATTAAGTATTCAGTCAAAGAGTCAGATGAATTTACTGTTCGCTGTTCAACCTCTGTTTCCTGCTCATCTCATCCTGAGTGGATTCTCTATAAACCAGGAAAAAATCCAGAAAGAGTGACGTCATCAAATAATAGATACACACAGGATAAAGAGGAAAACGAAGGCAAAAAGATCACCAGACTAAAATTCAATCCAACATGGGAAGATGACAACATGATCTTGTCTTGTCGTCCAGAAGAAAGTCAGGACAGCTGCCTCACTAGAAATATCACTCTGTCTGTTGAATGTGAGTGTGTGATTTACTATTAACTATATCAAGTGTTAATCTGATACTGTCTATTATTCACAAAATAAATAATAAAGTCCTGCACCTCTAGAGGTCGCTCTGATGCCACCATCTCATGGTTCAAACAAGGGAGGGAAATATCACAAGTGGAAACTAGTTAATGTTAAACCAGAAAACAGTGGACAATACTACTGCAAATCTGAAAATAATGGAAAAGCAGAATCAAATAAAATTGATATCTATGTTAAGTGTAAGTCTGGTTTTAACTGAGATTTGAATAAAAATATAAATATATTATTCTCAATTTTTGTTGCTTCAACAGTGGTTATTAATGATACTGTATCTGATTTTTCCTGATTTCAGTTGTTCACTTGTTGATTGTAGATCTTCAGTTGAATATGAACAATATTTCTTACTTGCATGCTGAGATCTATAAACCTTTAAATTAAATTAACAGATGTTATTTTTCAGACGTGACTCTCAGAATTCAGGGTAATGAGGAAGTGAATGAGGGCGATACTCTCAGCCTCAACTGCACTGTTGACAGTAACCCACCATCATCTCATCCTGTATGGAGTTTTAATGGAAACACAAAAAAACTCAAGAGTCACATTTCTGCTGAATCTCTCACTATTACCAATGTCAGCAAGCTGCATGCAGGAGAATATGTCTGTGCGGTGACATATAGAAAGGAGACTTTAACCAAATCTATCAACATCAATGTCATTCGTAAGTAGAAACAAAATTATAATTCAAGAATTTGCATGTTTTATATTACGCTATACTGAATCCATTTAACTTGTAGTGGTGTCACAATGGCCTTTGAAATTGCCAGTCAGTAATAATGAAAATGTTTGTAGAAAGACTGATCTGCCAAAATTGTGGGACAGTTTATGGTGTAATCACAGGCATAGACCTATAGTCTTAAAGGGGACAGAGATTGAAAATACGTTTTTACCTTGTCTTAGTTGAATAACGGTAGTCTACCCGCATTCACAAACTCCACAGAATGTCACCAGAAATAACACAGGAAATGGTCACTAAACCTAAAGTCTTTATCAGTGGAGTGAGCCATGTACCTAGACCAACATTCCTATCAACCAAGCAGATTTTAAGGGGAGGTTTATGACTGGGGGGGTTGAGGATTGAAAAAAATCGAACTACGATTTCTGATTTTTGGTGTAGTTAATGATTAAGGTTTGTGTTTGTGGATAAGTTTAGCACTGTGTTTGTTTAAAAATAATGTTGTTACAAGACTTATAAAAAGATTTTTGACAAATAATGAAGTTTATGTACATTTAACTACAGGTGTAGATAACAAGAACCAAAATCACTCGATTCAAGATTTTTTAAGAATCTGGGGCTGTCATCAATACTCATGTTTTTGGCGGGAATCGCAACTTCAACAGTCATCTCCTCTGTGATGTTGTGTTGTTGGGTGTCTTACAACAGGTAACTTTGACTTCCTTACGTCCCTAAAAAAGGAAATTAACTCACTAAATTTTCTAGCAGGTATTACAACAAACTCTTTGTTTGTTACAATTAACCCCACCTATGGGGTAAGTTTGCACTCCTGTCACTTTCTGTGTAATCGTATGATAACAATACACAAACAAACTGTAAGTGTAGCAGAGATGTATGTGTTGATTGTGTAAAAAAGTATTAGTCTAAATTAAATATTTTTTTAAATGATAGAGCCTAAGACAAAAGGTGTTTGTGCCCTGCTGTCCCCTATATATTTTACACTCTTTGACTTGATTTTGTCTAAATATCTTTTCCAACAGAGACACGACATATGAATTGATGGACACAAACACAGAAACTACTGTTATTTTGAAGGTTTATTAAAAAGAAAGACCTGAGAAAAATTAAAACCAGTGTTACTTCACATACACTCTCAGAAATAAAGGTAAAAAAGCTGTCACTGGGATACCCTCTCAAAAAGGTGCAGTTTTATACCCAAAGAGTGCATATTAGTACTTCAAAGGTACATATTGGTACCTAAAAGGCACACATTTGTACCTAATGCCGCTTTTTCTTTTATTTTAATTATTTATTATTATTATTATTATCATCAATGTACAGCACATTTAATAATAAACAAATATAGAATTGCTCTGTGTGAAATAGACTGTAAAAAACAAATAAAAGTACCTGCAGGTCTGGGGTCTCATTTATAAAACTGTGCGTAGGATCCTTACTAAAAGTCGACGTACGCACAAAAGCTGAAAATTGCTAAAAATATTAAGACTTATAAAACAAAGCAATGTTCCCTTTATAAATCACAGATCACCTGCAAGTGTGTGTACATGAATCTTTCTCAGATCCCACCCTTTAAGCCCATTCTACCATCAAGTTTGTTTTTTATAGATCACAACCTTTGCGTGGGAACTGGCGTACGCAAGCTTATAAATGAGGCCCCATGGTCAGTTTGATGCTGGAACCAAAAACAGGTTGTCCTATAGTAGGAAGAGAAACAAAATGATCACTGCTATGTTTTATCTTACAGTTGTAAGGCTTTGGCCTCCTTGGTATTTATTCAGTTTTAGTATTTAGTCAATATTACTGTGATATTTACCTAATGTATGCCAGTATTTAAGAAAATAGCTTTGCTAATTTTTACTAGCTTTTGTAAGTCGCTTTGTATAAAAGCGTGTGTAAAATGACTAAATGTAGATGTACATTTTTTATTATTATTAAGTTATTAAGGATAGTGCATATTAGTATTTCAAAGGTACATATTGGCAGTTCAAAGATGCATATTTGCACCTAAATGGTACATATTAGGACCTTTTTTAAAGGGTACTGTCCCAGTGACAGCTTTGTACCTTTATTTTTGACAGTGTACTTTTTATTTCAATGCATTTTGTTAGTGTTTACATTTCAGACCCCAGCATTTATGTTAAGAAACATAGGAATAAGCATTTGTCCTGAAAATCTTAAAATGTGTTAACATTTAGAAGTGTGAATACAATCTCATCTAAAGGGGTCACAGGAAGATTTTTAGTTGACTATAATCACAACTATAGTGTTCCTGTAACTGAACTGGAAGAGATTTATGTTTGCAAGGTTATGTGTTACATAAATGTACTGTAATTATTTTTGGGTATGTTAAACTTGTAATAAATTAATGTAACTTTGTCAAATTATTTGTCTTTTTGAACTTACTTTATGGTTATAAAATGTGCAGTAAAAACTTAAGTGCCAAAATGTGCCCATTTCTGTCAAAATATAAAAATTTACCACTTACATAAAGTAAGGTACAGTAAGAAGATTTAAGCTTCAATGTAAAATCAGTTCTGTGCACATTATTATGCATTTAAACACATGTTAGAGAGAGCAGCTTGCACACAGCAAATTCACAAGTGTTAAATGTACACTCCTGTGCCCGGTTGCATGAAAGTCCTTAAGCTAAGAAATCCCTTAAATATAAGGTTAAGGGTACCCTTAATAAAAAATGGGTTGCAAGAAAAACCCTTAAGTGAACCTTAAGGCTGTCAATAAGTATTTACCCTTGAATGCTAAAGTATTACCTTAAGTTCTGCTATGCGTTGCAACAAAGTCCTTAAGTCCAATTTTCCCTTAAAAACTTAAGGGACTAAAACAGGTCCCTTAACGTCACACGCGATGGCTGATTTTATGGTTTTTTTAAGAAAATGAAGCACAAACGCGCATTTCTAACAATCGAAATAATCCCTAGAGAAAAGTGATGCGCATTTATCAGAAGAATGGCGGTTTGATCGTCCGTCAAAATAAAGTGTTTCCAGTTTGAATTACTTTGAGTATTCATGCATGCGGCACTTTACAGTCTGTTATTTGCGATGCTTCATTGTACACAAATTCGCCGTCTGTTGAGCTGCGTGCGTTGATTTGTTTACGCTGTGAGATTTTGTAACCGTAGCAACTGCTTCTCCGCTGCCGTGTTTTGGCAGAGACTATCGTAAAATACTTAGTATCAACACTTAGGTAAGGGTGACAGATAAGACCTTTGTTGCAACGCTCTTAAATAAATCCCTTACCTCAGGGATTTTTTCTCCCTCAGGGAAACCCTCACTTAAGGAGTTTCATGCAACCGGGCACTGGTGAATATATGGTGCCAGGTCTGGTGGTACCCACTGATCTATATAACTGACTGGATTGCGCATGACGTCACACTTGTGAAGCCACCTCGCCGCCATGTTGGTATACCCAAACGTTCTATTAAATCAATGGACATTAACAGATTTTAATGATAAAACATCACTTTACTCGTCTTCGTTTTTATATGTGAAGTTACCCTGTACATTATTACAACACAAACGTCCAAAGCATGTAAATAGTTATTTACTGAAAGTTGTACATTTTGGGTTTTAAACAGTTATTATACATTCATCTTTATTACAGTATCAGATCAGCAGACAGACCGCAGCATATTTAGTATTAATGACAATAAACGTGCTCATTCTGAAATCTAAATAAAAAATCATGCTTTGTACCGTATGTGCATGCAATAATTAGCTGGTTTTGTTATTATGTTATCCAAACTTACAAGTTACCTAAACTTATTTAGAGAAATAACGCTGACCGTCACAGTGTAGCTAAATGTCAAAAAAACTTTATTTATACCCGTGTCATTAACAGAATGCAGCAGACACACTCACCTTAAAGGTTTTTTATAAATCCATTATCCTGCCCGATTAAAACATAAACATTGCAAATAACACCAGAATTAACAAATAATTAACGTACACATATCCTAAAAATTAACCTTGTGTAACTGATACGCTGTAAAGGAGGTACATTTTGTTCAAGATTTTGAATGGAAGTCAATGACGTCCTCTGCTGGTTGGGTATACCAAGATGGCGGCTCGAACTCTGCGCTGGCATCACCTCACGCAGTTACATCAAGCGTTCTATGCGCAATCCAGTCATTTATATAGACGGTTTCATCGGACGCACGTGATACACGTCTGGATCCGAACCTTACTTCCGGTTTCGTTTTTTTAATGGTCTGACTAGTTGCTAAACTGATCTCTTGAACGAATGCCTCGTCGAAAATAACAAATGTTTTGGTTTCCTAGGTAATCTATGTGTTGTTTTTTTTTGCATGTTATATAAATAAACTACGTTTAAAGAACTTTGTTATTATTTATTCTTAGCGGAGTTTACCGGAAGTTACGTGCGGACCGCGACAGCCGCTTGTTTATGTTGTTACTGCTGAAACGGTCTATAGATCAGTGGTGGTACCCATATAAACACCAGCAGTGAAGATTTAATACTGGCGATTTTGCTGTGCAGTTAAACTATTATCATTAATACACAAACACACAAGATAACAATAACCATCACAAAACAAAAACACAAGAAAAACCTTAAAATGCTACAAACAGACCAAACCAGTTACATGTTCAGTTCAGTTCAATTTCACTTTATTGTCCCCTAGGGGAAACTTGTCTTACAGTACAGCCAGGTAAACATACAACAGATAACACCACAAAACACTTACAATAAACCACACAAACAACAATTAAAAAAACTATTACACTACTACTCGATCTGGGTCAAAGAATTTAGCAAATTTAACAAGCAGATTGCACTTAGTATAAAAGAGTTATTTGTCCTATTTAACTTAAAACAAGGGACTTTGAATCTCCGGCCTGAGGGAAGAACCTCAAAAGAACAATGAAGGGGGTGGTTTACATAGTCCAATATGGCATCTGCTTTCCTCATAACCTGCCACTCATAAATATTTGTCAAGGAAACCTGTGGAAAGTCTATTAGCTTACCAGCCACCTTCACAATATGGCTGAGGTTATTTTTCTCCCACAGGCCGATGCCCCCATACCAGGCAATAAAAGCAAAAGTAAGGACAGGTTCAATAAAAGATTTATAAAATAAAGACAAAATAACCTTGTCCACATTAAAAGACTTAAACTTCCTTAGGAAGAACAATCGTTGTTGTCCCTTCTTACAGATCATCTCTGTGTTTATATCAAATTTGAGTATACTGCACAGTACCCAAATATTTATACTGCTCTACAACCTGCTGATTCCTTTTATATATGTGGGAGGAGGTCCTAATATCTATAAGCATGTCCTTGGTTTTAGAGGTGTTAAGCTGGATGAAAGACCTGTCGCACCAACTGACAAACTCATCGACCACTGGCCCATGCTGAGACTCATGTTTCTGCAGTAAACTAACAATAACTGTATCGTCAGCATATTTCAGGATGTGTCTATTTCTATACTGACTTCTACAGTTGTTAGTGTAGAGGATATAGTAAAGGTGAAGTACACAACCCTGTGGGGAGCCAGTGGAAGAGACACGCCTTTCCAAGAGACAGCCATTTACATTAACTCGCTGTGTTCCATTTGTTAAAAAAATCCATAATCCAGATCACAAAATTTCTCTCAATATTAAATTCTGATAATAATTTACTAACTAAAACATGTGGCTGAATAGTATTAAAAGCAGATGAAAAATCCAAAAACAAGAGCCTGGCGTGTGTACCAGGAAACAACCCAACGTTTTTTAGAGTGTATGGATTTTACCTGAGTCTGTTCTTCTGTGAATTTTTGTATATCAAAACGTGAAAAAAGGTGTTCAACACTAACGATAACTCGCTGTCATTACTTCCCAATCTTTCCTCTATCTTATTTTTATATTGCAATTTAGGCTTCTTGGTTTCTACTTTTACCTCTTTAGTTGCCTCGCTGATTTCATGCTCATCCCCTTATGAAAAGCCCTTTGTTTTTTCATTAATACTTGTTTTAGTGAGCTAGTGACCCATGGCTTATTATTTGCATACACTTTAACATACTTTTTGGGAATTATAGACGGTTTCATCGGACACAAGTGCGCTGAAGCGATACACGTCTGGATCCGAACTTTACTTCCGGTTTCGTTTTTTTTAATGGTCTTACTAGTTGCTAAACTGATCTCTTGAACAAATGCCTCGTCGAACATAACAAATGTTTTGGTTTCCTAGGTAATCTATGTGTTGTTTTTTTGCTTGTTTTATAAATAAACTACGTTTAAAGAACTTTGTTGTTATTTATTCTTAGCGGAGTTTATCGGAAGTTACGTGTGGACCATGACAGCCGCTTGTTTATGTTGTTACTGATGAAACCGTCTATAAAATCCACACAAAAAAGAAATATAACAACATACAGTATCAACGAGCTCATCAATATTTAAAGCAGAATCAATGAGGACAGACCAATCAGTACAGTCAAAACATCCTTGTAATTTCAAAACTCGAGACTCATCTTCCCAGATATTAATCTCTTAATCTTCTCCCCTTTTAAGCATAGGTCTGTACACCAGGATGAGATAATAGTACAGTGATCTGAGGATCCTATGGGAGCCAGAGGGGAAGCCTTATAGGCCTCCTTAATTGAGCCATAACACTTGTCCAAAGTCTTATTTTTCCTAGTTGGGCATGAGACATATTGATAAAGATTGAGGGTTTTACTCAGTTTGCAGTTATTAAAATCCCCCATAAGCAGAGACGAGGCATCCGGGGAAAGAGATTGAAGTCTTTGAGTTACTTTGCAAATAATATCGGCAGCAGTTTGTATGTTTGCCTTGGGGTGTATATAAATTACTGTCATAAAAATCTGGGGAAATTCTCTCGGGAGAAAGAACGGACGAACAGAGATGGAAAGCAGTTCGATGTCAGGAGTGCATATCTTCTCCCTTACGGTGATGTTACAACACCACCGCTGGTTTATATACACACCACCACCCTGAGATTTTCCCGTAGCTTCTGCGTCTCTATCCAACCTGACAGGCGCCCCAAAGCCGCTGATTGATAAATCCGTGTCGGTGTCTTTAGACGACAGCCACGTCTCACTGAAGGCCATAATACAGGCGTTCCTGTATTCCTGTAAATAATTAAAATTAGCTTAGAGCTCATCAATCTTGTTTCTGAGCGACTGAGCATTTGCGAGTATTATTGAAGGAAGCGGAATCCGGTGTAGTTTTTACCGTTTTAACCAAAGTCTGATACCCCCTCTCCTTTCTCGCTTCCTCTCCTTGCGAGAGTTTCGAGGAAATTCTCGCCTAAAAATCTCAGCTAGAATGTCTTCAGATACAAGCGGGTCCAAGTATATATTTCCCATGCGCGGATTGCCCCATCGCATCAAACATTCCATAGAATATGTCCTTACCGGTTCACGTTGCTGGTTGCGTTCACCTTGGACATAATAAATCCAATAAATCCATAAAATGACAGTGTAGTATATCTCCATGGTGACTGCTTGAATGAATAATCTTATCTAGTCCATTTCTTCAAACAACAGATGAGAAACAGGAGACTTCAGCACTTCTAACAAACAAACAAAAACGCCAAACACAGACCAAACAAACACACCTGCTGCAGGTCGCCACAGCAAGAGTAGCGCCCCATCATGCCAGAAGGGTGATAATCAACTGATTGCTTAATCCAAATACATTTCCACAGGACTAACATAAAACATTTAGGCCTACATTTTACATTTATGCATTTGGCAGAAGTTTTTATCCAAAGTGACTTAACTGTGTATTATTTAGACTGAAACAATCCTGAAACTCAAATGCAATCATTACATTTTAAAATTTTCATTTATGCATTTGGCTCCTGTGTTCAAACCCATAATATATTGTGTTGCTAACACAATGCTCTTGAGCTATAAGCACTACACGTGATAACAATTTCATCAACAATACAAATAAAATGGTCACAAACTGTAACATATTGATTATTTCTGCCTCAGTTCATCTAAATAACAACAATAATCAAGCAGATATTTATATATTTTTAAGCATTGATTTAAGATTATGTTCACAGTACAGTGTTACAGTCATAAGTGGGAAAAGTAGTAAAAGTGTATTTTGTTTGTTTTATATATGGCTGCTCCCAGGATAGAAAAATCTCCATACTGCATCATTTCAGCAGAAGCAGTAGACCTCTGTCTCCGTCTAGTGTTTCTCTTTATTTTTTCTTTTTCTTTTTAAATATTTGATATAGATGAAGCTGGGACAAACAAGTTACCATGAACACACAAGAGTAAGCGTTGTAATGTCCACAACCACAAAATTCAACTGTGACCACTGTCCTAATTTAATAAAGGGTTGAATTTGACTGTCCCTACAGGTCACACACAGGTCCAGGGCCGTGCAGAGACCATTGGAGGGGCAGGTGCTCAAAGAATAAAAAGGGCACTTTGCTCGCCGACACGCAAGCACACAACTGAAACAAATAATAAAGTAATACAGAATAGAAAGATGATAAGTCTAACGTTTTTCTTTATTTTCCTTGCAAATAGAGTGAGACAGAAAAATCTATATAGACTGAGTTTTATTTCTATATATTTTTGCATTTGGCAGCAGCTTTTATCCAAAACGACTTACAGTGCATTTCATTTTGTGTTTGTGTGTGTCAACAGTATATGCAGTTTTGAAATTATATGATATTATATACTGCATTGTGATATTAAGATATTATTATGTTTACAGGCTTGTGTTTTTGTTGTCATATTTAAAATATAATTCTATTCTATTCTAATCCTGTTCGAAATTTGTATACAAAGAGAGTAGCCTACATAGTTTAGTTTTGAATCGTGTTTGTGTTGTGTTTTTGCACACTTTGATGCCTTAATGACAGGGCAATAAAATAATGATATTCATCTCTCCTTTCATTCATTTCATGAAGCCTTTAGTACTTTCTTTATTTTCAGGTAAACTAAAACTGGTTGCAAAGCTGGAGAGTTTTTGACTGAGTTAATAATTTAGCACGAGTATGGCTATATTACCCAACATCAGCTCACATTGTCTTTTATCAAAGGCGAGTCCAGGAATCGTAAATTCAATGTGATACAAAAATTAAGAGTTTTTTTACCTTATTCGTCGGATCTTGCTCTTCCAACAAACTCCGCGTGACAAGTGGATGACATTAGAACAGCGCGAGAGCGATTTGAAATCAAACTCCTCCGTATGATTTCCCGAATATTTCTCGCGGTACTTTGATGCCATGTGCGTTTCGGTTCTTGTATTGCTGCGTGAAGTTGAACACACCTAAAAACTCGAGACAGCTACCTGTATGAACTTCCGGCAGAGAACGTCCCTGCCTTTGCCTCATCCATTGTTTTTATATGGGAAGAATGTTTTATTTTCAGCGTGAGAAATACAAGGTGTGGCGTGTGAAGGGTGTAATGCGTGAGACTTGAGAGCCCTGTTTGCATCTAACGTTCTAGAGATGTTAATACACACAGATTGTTAGGAAAGACACTAGACAGGAATCCCAGCGCAGAGGTTTATTCACAAGGTATGTATAAAAGCAGAACACTCAATGTCTTCAGGTGAAAATATGTATAGGAGAAAAACACTCAATGTCATCAGATGTAAACATGTATAATAGAAAACTCTCTGTGTCCGTGTGTGATGGGTGCGCTGAAATAGAAAACACTGCAGGACTGTAGAACATCCACAACTCCGTAGTCACAGAATGGTATTCCTGACGGGGAACAGGGAGGGAATCCTGGCTAGGCACGGAGAGTGGTTCCTGGCGGGGCACAGAGAGAGAGAGAAGCGGTCAGAGTCTTCAGCAGTACGCGCGCTGGACAGCGCACTGCGGCAGTCAGGGTGTAGAGCAGAATTACGCGCTAGTGCGCACTGCGGCTGTCAGCGTCTTCAGCAGAATTACGCGCTCATGAGCGCACTGCGGCTGGACAGCGCAAGGTGTAGAATATTGCTAGGAGATTCCTCTGACCGAGAGTTTCCGAAGACTTGACAGATGCCACACCAATCGGGAGAGACTGACAGCAGGGCGGGAATCTAACGGGGCAAAGGCAGCAGAGAGCACGGTGAAATATTCTAAGAATAAACTAGACACGACAAGAACTAGACAGAGCTAGCGGGCAGGAACACACAAAGACGAACTTGCAAAGAACAAAGGAAACGAGGGGAATTTAAATCAAACCGGATTGCGCAATAATAAGGATCAGGTGTGGGACGCCGGTGAGAAGAGTTAGAGATAATGAGATCACCAGGTGGAAGGCGCGCATGTGTGGAGCTGTCAAAACAAAAACACAACACAAGTGAAACAAAGACAAAGCAGCCAATAAAACCGAAATCATGACAGGACTCCCCCCCACGACCGCCACCGGGCGGTCCATAAGGAGGCTCACCCCGTCGCCGGCGGAGATCCTCTATCAGCCCAGGGTCCAGAATGTCCCGGGCCGGTAGGGGTGTTAAAGGCTGTCTTCCATTCATCTCCCTCTCTTATACGCACCAGATGATAGGCGTTGCGTAAATCTAGCTTAGTAAAGAACTGCGCCCCCTGCAGGAGCTCAAACGCTGTAGACATTAAAGGAAGGGGGTACCTATTCTTAACAGTAATGTCATTCAAACCCCTATAATCAATACAAGGGCACAGGGAGCCGTCCTTCTTTTCAACAAAGAAAAACCCCGCCCCTGCGGGCGAGGTGGAGGGACGGATGAGACCGGCACGCAGGGCATCATTAATATACCTGTCCATAGCCTCTCTCTCAGGACCCGATAGGCGGAGAAGTGCCGGGGAGGAGATCAATAGCACAATCGTATGGCCGGTGGGGAGGAAGGGAGGTGGCCCGGGCTTTACTGAACACCTGAGCGATATCCGCATACTCCGCCGGGACCCCGGTCAAATCGACCGCCGGACCTGAGGATGAGAGAGAACAGAACCAGAAACAGCAGGACCAAGACAAGACACATGACAAGACTGAGACCAGGACAAAATGACATTATGTTGCCAATCAACGTGAGGGTTGTGCTGCGCCAACCATGCATGCCCCAAAATAATAGGAGAAAGAGAGGCATGAAGGATGTGCAACACAATCTCCTCATGATGATTACCAGACACAGAGAGACTTACAGGGGAAGTGCAATGTGTAATCCGCGCCATCTGCTGCCCCTTAAGGGACCAGACATCCAAAGGGGATTGGAGAGGGACAGCCGGGAGACCCCAGGCGCGGACCAGAGCTTCATCAATGAAGTTGCCCTCCGCACCCGAGTCGAGAAGGGCGGTGGACGGATGATCATGCCCAGCGAAGGACAACATGACAGGGAGTTGGGTACTGGAAACAGGGGAGAGTTTAGAGGAAGTGGCGCCCACCAGGACTCCCGAACTCACTGGTGGGCAGCGGCTTTTAACGGGCAGGTCCTTGCAAAATGTCCGGGTTTCCCGCAATACAAACACTGGGCCTTCTGTAAACGCCTTTCTCTCTCTCTCTGTGACAGGCGCATGCGCCCCAGCTGCATGGGCTCCGGCTTGGCCGACGGTGAAGAAGGAGAAGAGGGGGAAGTAGTGGTCTCGTCCGAAAACACTCGCTGGCGAAAAGAGCGCCGCTGACTGCGAAGCAATCTCCGGGCTTCGATCCGGAGAGCGAGATCAATGATGGCATCCAGCGAGGAAGGAAGATCATGGACAGCGATCTCGTCCTGGAGATCATCAGATAACCCCTCCACAAACTGTGCTCGAAGAGCCGCCTCATTCCAGTGGCAGGTAGCCGCTAAGGTCTTAAACTCAATGGCGTACTCGGTGACGGAGAGCCCTCCCTGAGCCAGATGTGCCAACCGAGCCGCAGCGGCGTCCCCACGCACCGAACGGTCGAAGAGCTTCTCCATCTCCCCGCAAAACTCATCAAACAACCGACAGCAAGGGTCGCGAGCATCCCACACGGCCGTAGCCCACTCACGCGCCTTGCCAACCAGAAGGGTAATCACAAACGCCACCCGGGTGCGCTCTGCGGAATACCGGCGGAGCTGGAGGGCAAAAACCAGAGAGCATTGTGACAGAAAAGCCCGACAGGAGGCAGGATTACCATCATATGGAGGTGGGGCTGTGACATGAGGCTCCGTCTGCGACGGCAGGCTGGGTTGGGTGGCATCATGACTGACCTGGTCAAGACGAGAGGAAAGGTCAGCCATCCGGACAGATAACTCCTCCAGCTCTTGAGATGTTGAGGTGAGACGAGCCGAGTGTTGTCCCAACCATGAGCCCTGCTGAGCGAGCGCCGACCGGAGAGCATCAACCTCCGCGGGATCCATTGTGGCAAGTTCGTCCTGTTAGGAAAGACGTAGACAGGAATCCCAGCGGAGAGGTTTATTCACAAGGTATGTATAAAAGCAGAACACTCAATGTCTTCAGGTGAAAATATGTATAGGAGAAAAACACTCAATGTCATCAGATGTTTACATGTATAATAGAAAACTCTCTGTGTCCGTGTGTGATGGGTGCGCTGAAATAGAAAACACTGCAGGACTGTAGAACATCCACAACTCCGTAGTCACAGAATGGTATTCCTGACGGGGAACAGGGAGGGAATCCTGGCTAGGCACGGAGAGTGGTTCCTGGCAGGGCACAGAGAGAGAGAGAAGCAGTCAGAGTCTTCAGCAGTACGCGCGCTGGACAGCGCACTGCGGAAGTCAGGGTTTAGAGCAGAATTACGCGCTAGTGCGCACTGCGGCTGTCAGCGTCTTCAGCAGAATTACGCGCTCATGAGCGCACTGCGGCTGGACAGCGCAAGGTGTAGAATATTGCTAGGAGATTCCTCTGACCGAGAGTTTCCGAAGACTTGACAGATGCCACACCAATCGGGAGAGACTGACAGCAGGGCGGGGAATCTAACGGGGCAAAGGCAGCAGAGAGCACGGTAAAATATTCTAAGAACAAACTAGACACGACAAGAACTAGACAGAGCTAGCGGGCAGGAACACACAAAGACGAACTTGCAAAGAACAAAGGAAACAAGGGGAATTTAAATCAAACCGGATTGGGCAATAATAAGGATCAGGTGTGGGACGCCGGTGAGAAGAGTTAGAGATAATGAGATCACCAGGTGGAAGGCGCGCACGTGTGGAGCTGTCAAAACAAAAACACAACACAAGTGAAACAAAGACAAAGCAGCCAATAAAACCGAAATCATGACACAGACAGCAATAAACAAAAGCTGTGCATGCTCTCCTCACGTTGTTCTTGTAAAATAATAATAATATAACAAGCATACCGCTTCGGTTCAATGCCGGCTCGAGGGGGATCCCTGTACTGCGCACTGTCGTGCACGTGTGGGCGCTGCTAGCGTTGTGAGCTTTCCCTAAAGAGATTGTCCAATAAAAGGTCAATACGTCATCATGTGACTAATTTTATTTTGCGGCTAAATTATTTTTTTATTAATTTTACTAATAGTTAGATTGGGCAGGCCTTCACAAAAGGGCATTTAATTACAAAAAAATGCCTTGACAAAAAGGGCACTTTGGTCATCCAGGGGTAAAGGGGCAGGTGCTTGGGCACACGCCGCCCCCCCCCCCCCCTCTGCACGTGCCTGCACAGGTCACTGAGCAATATTTATGACACTTAGACAAAATGTGAAGACATTAAAGCAACACTAAAGAACTCTGGCTCTTTGCTCCCCCTACAGGTTAGAAGCGTAATTGTTCATTACCACTGTCATAAATACTGAGGCATAGCTGGCTCTGATTGGATTGTAGGTCTGCCGTAAAGCAAGTTTTTGTAGTATTCACTCGGACTACAGGACCACTACCCGACGTTTGGAAACTTCTTTAGTGCGGTTTTGGTCGATAGAGGGCTGCAAAGCGAATGTGAAAGTGCTGTTCACCCTGTTTAGAGTGGATGAACGACTGAAACTGTTTTGGAAGCGTTATTTTAAGGTAAAAAAAACTCTTTGGTGTTGCTTTAAAGTAGCCTAGGGGTGGGGCAGTGATATGTGTGAAACGTTAGTGAAAAATAAACAGCGGATATAAAGTTTTCTCTTTTTAATAAGTGCACATCGACACACATTCATTTAAAGAAACATAAAACAATTAAGCATTTTGTATATATAAGAAAATAATTTGTTCTGCTGCTGTTCCACTATTACAAATATTGCAATGTGTACTTTTTTATAAAGACAGTTTAACAAGGAAGTAACACAACAGAGGAAATGAATTTTCAAGAGATCAGCAAGTTCATATTATTAAAGTTTCTCATAGCAGTCTGAAGAAGTTCACATGAGAAAAGGGGTAAAGACTAAAATTTTAATGCTTATATATACACTTAAATTCTAGTATAGTTTTGTTTAAAAAGCTCACTGTATTTTATTTTATGCAGATTTGTGGAACACAAATGAAAATGCATATCATCTCAAGTTGTATTATCCTCTTTATGATGATATTAAATTATTTGTGTCAAGGTACGTATTTTTTAAAATAGTAATTTTATTAAGTCTCGGATTAACTTGAAATTTTTATGTTAAATGTATGCGAGAATTAAAAAATACTGAACTAATAACCACACATTATTATTTAAGGTGAAATAAACAATGACTGGGACATCACTTTCTCTCCAGCAGAAGTGACTGCAGTGCCAGGATTATGTGCTCACATTTCATGTAACTTCATTTATCCAAACACAGCAGTGCCTCAGAACCTGCTGTTGCATCGGTGTAAAGACAGAAACCAATGTAAAACAACAGAAGAAGTTGAGAAAACAAAATTAAAGGTGCTTGAACCTGATCTAGACAAAAACGACTGTAGCATCATTATAAACAATATTATAGCAGAAGATAAAGGAGAATATAAGTTCAGAGTGGAGGGAACTCAGTCATTCACATACAACCCCAGATTTAAAATAATCATGCAAGGTAATGCTGCTTATGTTTGTAAATGTTATAAAGCTCTGCTTTTTCTTAACTGTTCTCTTTCAGTCCTTGCTGTTCAGCAATGATAAACTCATTTTGCACAAGATTTCATAATGTCAGCTGAGGAACTTTATTGCAGAGCACAATATGTACAGTTGTAGTTGTGTGTGTTTGTGTGTGAACCAAAATTCTAAGTGAACTGTTTTGCTCCTCAATTCAAGTTAAATAAGCCAATTCTATAAATAAAAAAATAATAATAATGTAGAGGTAATAACATTTAGATGTCTTATATGTCTGTTTGATTCACAGTTTACCTCTCTACTTCTCTTTGTAGGTAAGCCTGCAATAAACATTCCTCCTCTCAGAGAAGAACAGGAGGCAAATCTGAGCTGTTCTGTACCATTTCCATGCCCTGAAACACCTCCTAAAATCACATGGTGGATCAAGAAAAATAATGAAAAGTTTACTGAGCTGAAGGAAAATACCACACTGACAACCTCAGAGAGTTTCATCCTCTCAACTTTGACCTTTATGCCAACTTCTGAACTACACAAAGCTGCCGTTAAATGTGAAGCAAAATATAAAGACATCAAAACCATCAGGAACAGTACGACCATAGAAGTGATGTGTGAGTTTCCCAGTCTACACTTTTATTTAAACTACCAGAAAAGACTTGATTAAATATTCACTACAGTATAGACACTTATACAGACTGTTGTTTAATGCAGAAGTGGCAAATGCATTTACACAATTCCTAAACATTTAGGCCTTTATTTTACATTTATGTATTTGGCAAATGTTATTTTTCAGACGTGACTCTCAGAATTCAGGGTAATGAGGAAGTGAATGAGGGCGATACTCTCAGCCTCAACTGCACTGTTGACAGTAACCCACCATCATCTCATCCTGTATGGAGTTTTAATGGAAACACGGAAAAACTCAAGAATCACATTTCTGCTGAATTTCTCACTATTACCAATGTCAGCAAGCTGCATGCAGGAGAATATGTCTGTGCGGTGACATATATGAAAGAAACTTTGAACAGATCTATCAACATCAATGTCATTCGTAAGTAGAAACCAAATTATAATTCAAGAAGATTTATATTACGCTATACTGAATCCATTTAACTTGTAGTGGTGTGACAATCACCTTTGAAATTGCAAAAATGTAAAAGTCAATAATAATGAAAATGTTTGTAAAAAATACAGATCTGCCAAAATTGTGGGACAGTTTATGGTGAAACCACAGGGCATAGACCTAGAGTCTTAAAGGGGACAGAGAATGAAAAAACTTTTACCTTGTCTTAGTTGAATAACGGTAGTCTACCCGCATTCACGAACATACAAAAAGTGCTAGACATTCTGAACATCTCCGTTTCATAGAAATTCCTCCTTTAGAAATGTCCGCTAGAAAATGCCCCAGTCTCAACAACAGATACCTGTTACGTAAAATGCATCTCACTGCCCCCCCACTCTCATTCAATTCCCTCCCCTTCAAAATAATTTGCATACATCTGGCCTCTCGTCACCAACGGGAAGTAAATTGCAGCAGTGTAAGCGAAGTTCAAAGCGAAATGGCGAGTTGCGTTCAAGGTGTGCTCTTTTATCTGTAACATTTTGGTCTGCCTGTGTTCCTGAAGACGGCGAAGTTTACATTATTTTGAGGGGCAGCAAAGGCAGCCAATCAGCATCAAGTGCTTGCATTTCATAATGAGGTTGCCAGTTAAGCCTGAAGGGAGGCCAAATAGGTGCAAAATCACGCCCACCCTATTATAGCTTTCTGAGAGAGGTTTTTAGGAAGCTTCTTAGGCATTACAGACCAAACAAAAATGTTGTTGTCTAAACGTCACATCACAGAACAAGTATAAATACCCCGTTCAATCATTCTATGTCACCTTTAAGCAGTTATTGAATTAGTGCCTGTACCTTAACATATACATAATATTATTAAGAACCATTTTAAAATCAAATATTTATCTCATTATAGAAACACAAGGGACAATTGGCCCAGACACTGATGGACAAAACCGGACTGGTAAAGCTATAGATCCACAGAATGATTTTTTTCAAAGTCTGGGGCTGTCAAGAGTTCACACGGTTTTGGCGGGAATCACAACTTCAGCAGTCTTTTTTTCTGTGGTGTTGTGTTGTTGGGTGTATTGCAACAGGTAACATATTGACTTTACTACCGTCACTAAAAAAAAGTACCAAAATCCATCAAAATGCATTTGTTCAATGTTTTAGACATTTAACATACTTTGCTTTGATTTTGTCTTTTCCACAGAACCAAAAAACCTGAAGTGCTGGCCGTACCACCAGACTCTGGAGTTCATTTTGAGGCAGGTTTAAGACATTTAACTGATTGTTTTTTTAATATTTTTAATAAAAAAACACGATGAGGCTTGTACTATTCCCTGTGTTAATGTATTTCTTAAAACAAGCTGTTTGGTCAGTACATGAGGACATTAAATTACTTCCGACATTCATCTGTTTTTTATTTGTTTTCCTATAACATGTTCTCTTTGTTATAGACGGTGCAGACAAACATAGATTCGGCTGTGACCGGTGAACAGACCAATGAAGAGACGCCTCTTCAAAACCAATTCGATGGAGAGATGTCAAGCACACAGGTGGAGATGACAGGTCCAGCAAAGGACAGTGAAGCAGGTGGGGCAGATGGAGATGTTGATTATGCCACAATCAATTACTCGCTTCTGAAGAAGAAACCTGAAGAGAAAGAGGAGGAGATAGCGAACACAGACTATGCAGAGATCAAAAGGGTTACAAAAGGAAGAAAAGCCCCTCAGAATCAAGATGATCAAGTTGAAATTTCTAATGAAGGATCCGAAAACCAGAAACAGAATGAGTGCGAGGAGGAGCTTTATTCAAATTCTCAAGCAGTGAAAGGTTTGGCATAAGGAAGTATGCAGTAAGCAATGCGTTTTGTGAACTCTGAAAAGCATTTCCTATTTATTTTGAAATGTCTTAGATGTGCACTTACTGTAAGGATATGTTAAAGGGGACATTTCACAAGACTTTTTAAGAGGTCAAATAAATATTTGGTTTCCCCAGAGTACATATGTGAAGTTTTAGCTTAAAATACCATATAGATCATTTATTATAGCATGATAAAATTGCCACTTGTGTGTGCAGAAATGTGCCGTTTTGGTCCTTTAAAATGCAAATGAGCTGATCTCTGCACTAATGGCAGTGTTGTGGTTGGATAGTGCAGATTAAGGGGCTGTATTATCCCCTTCTGACATCACAGGGGAGCCAAATTTCAATGAGCTATTTTTGCACATGCTTGCAGAGAATGGTTTACCAAAACTAAGTTACTGGGATGATCTTTTTCAAATTTTCTAGATTGACAGAAGCACTGGGGACCCAATTATAGCACTTAAAAGCTAGCTTCAAATTTTCATGATATGTTCCCTTTAAAGGGAGAGTTCATTTCCAAACCCAAATATTTTTCAAGTGTTGTTTTTGGTTTTCTGGTTATTATGGGAGTGGTTGATGACAGAGACTTACCTTACAAAAAACCCAACAAGCTTTAAAATAACAAAAAAAAGTGTTAAATAAACAACTCCATTTGACTTGCCAACAAACTGGTATGTCTAAGGCAGGATTAAGCAGATTTATAGCAAAAATATTTGATGAACATATAATACGTGACAAGAGTAATTCTGTTAATATCATTATCAAATTTTTTGACGGAGGTGGCATTTGGTGGCTTTTGCATCTGAGCTTCTCTACTTTATTGTTTTATCACTGTTGTTTAAGATGTAACACATTATTTAAAATGAAACATCCTAAAACTGCCTAAACCAGTGCTTCCCAAACTGTGCATTATAATTGTAAATAGTTTGCAGAAAGTGTTTAGTATTATGGATTTTAATATATTTGAAAAATGTTATCTTTCACCAGAAAATAAAAATACTGTATTTCTCAAAATTCTCATGTGATTCTTAAAACTAGTTAATAAATGTTGATAATATGTTAGTCACAAAAAGTGTGATTAATTTATTTGTGTCCAAGGCACAAAATAAAGCAATAAACCCCAAGAAGCAGTGGGTTACCAGTGCATTTTATAACAGCTAAGGGGCCTAAAACCCCCTTAGCTGTTATAAAATGCACTGTAACCCCACTGCTTCGCGAGGGTTTATTGCGTTTATAAAACGGTTACTTCATATGCATAACATTAGAGGGATTTTATAAAATAAAACTCAAATAAGTTGTAATTATATTAGTACAAATATTACTCTTCCGCCAAACAAAGTAGTTCCTCAGAATCAAGTGTGACTGAAACAGAGCGCTGTTCCCAACCAACACAGAGCGTGTGTTAAAGTTATTCAAAGTGTCAGAATGTCTGTTCAGTTTGGGTCATTACAACTAACCACTTAGATCAAGATGTATCCACTTAAAGCTATGGTCTACGATTTCAAAGATTGTTCATTATTAATAACCTTGTTTAGATGCTGGTTATGGTTCTACAGTAAAATCCTAACAATATAAAGAGAAAAAAGAATGAAAAAAAATCCATTCACTCTATTGGGTGTACAGCGGCAGAGAACTTGACCAGGCCGGACAGCTTACATTGGTCGACTGCTCACATCCAATCCCCGCTCCACTTGAAACTCCACCTTGCGCTCGCATCTCCACCCTACCCCGCCCGCGACATGAAATTTCTGACAGTGTATGGTAGCTAGCAAAGTAGCAACAGCTCAAAAATGGAGAAAAAACAAACCCACAGCAGCAAGCTGCCCCTGCTTGAAAGAAAGAGAAAGTCTGTAGAAGAAAGAGCAGATATATAGACTCAAACGCCGGACTCAAACGCCGAATTAATATAGGGTCCGCCATTGACCGTTGGAGGAAGCTTCAGGGAGATATGGGACTGAAAACCGACGCTGACACAGCTGACTTTTTGTTGAGCAGGTACGCATTTATTTATACTTTTATGGTGTGCGGTGTTACATAAATATCCTAATATCAGTCTGACTACATGCTCATGGCAAACTTTTTGTTGAGCAGCTATGCATTTATTTATTATTTATAAACATGCTCATGCTGCCGGTCGGCATTGAAATGTTAGCCGTTTAGCATTGCGTATCACGGGCCAAAGTAATTATATGTATTAAAGTGCTTGAATTTCAATAAGTAGCGGGTTTCTGTTCGAGCCGATCGGAATTTGAACAAGATGCGCTGTGTGCAGCTAACAATTGCTCAAAACCTTAGCAATACTAACTAATAATTATAGGTAGCACTTTTGACCAGGGGAAACGAGGCTCAGGAGGGGAAACGTAGTGCCAAACGTTGTTGTGAAAGTAAATAACGTCAATCAGTCATAATTGTAAGGTTCATTCCTTCAAGGCTTTATGTGTTTACTGCTCGGTAAATCTCTGTTCCGATGTTTACTACCGGTGATCACAGCTTGACTGAGTGACGTTGTTCAGGTCGTTTCCTGGTGGGAGGGATCAAGTAGCACAGAGGGGCGGGATGAGTGTTTTAAAACTTACTAAACGTCTCAGGCTTTCTCGACCGATTTTCAACATCATAGACTACAGCTTTAAAGGTCTATGGAAATCATTCAATTTGTTTACATTGTTGTTATGAAATGTTCCACATAATTTGTGTGCTTCATCAAATGTCTCAAGAGAGGACGTGTTTCTGTAGCTCATTGTTAGCAGTGCAAAGTTTATGCGTTTTATTTTTTAGTATATCTTGATTACATTGTAAGTCACTTTAGATAAAAGAGTGTGTTAATGCATAAATGTACTGTAAAATGCCTGTTTCAGGGTTGGCCATCAACAAAAAGAGTGAGAATGGCGACCCCTACTGGTTCAGACCAGTAACAGTTATTGTTTACAGTGTTTTGGCCCTGTTTGATCTTGTTTTCCCTCAATCATTACTCTGTATTGTAAATATTAGGTGTAAGTACATCCTGGTGGTTCAGATTGCAGTTTCTTTGGTTAGTGAAATGTTTCTGTCAGATGTGTTATAAGAATTAAAATGAATATATCTGTCCAAATTCCCCCTGGATTACAAGTAGACACTATTTACAAACAAATATTTTTATTATTATTATTATTTATTATTTAACCTTTATTTAACCAGGTAGGCACGTTGAGAACATTTTTTTATTTAAAACGGCGACCTGGGCAAGATGCAGGTCAGAGTGCAGACAACAAAAAGTTACACATAAACAACAAAGGACAAAATAACAAAACATTACAATATACAGATCTCAGTCAATAGTCATGTTTGTTAGAGTAGAGCGTGCTTAGCATTTACCAAAGCATTGCACTTTAACCAAGTTAATAGACTGTTAAAGACACTTCTGCTTATGTCTGCAGTGTTACTGTGTTACAAGTGGAAGCACAAAACACCCTTCATGCGCAATCATAAAATAATGTAGATAAGTAGGGAAAAAATAATAAACATGAACAAATAGAATTTCTGTTTCATTTTATTTTATTTAAATTTTAATCACAATGCATTTACACCAAGCAGCCATCCATACACATTTAAGTCTTTTTTATACTTTCGACACAAAAGTAACCACTAACACAGGAATTGAGCTTCAGACACGAATGACAAAAATTAACATATCTCTTTATCTCTAACAGGAATCTGTCATTTTTGCTTATTTCTTTTATGTGTGAAGATAAATGTATGCAAAGATAACACATTAGAACGACACAAGGGGATATAAGTTCCTCTTCTGTATTTTTGCTGTCATTTGAAAGTGATTTGAACTTTGCTAAGATGCTCACTGAGATCAACGGATTCTATTTAAAGGTAAAACATTATTTAATCTGATTTTCAACAGATTTTTTATTTTGTGGGTGAAATGCATTCGGTGGTTTACTAACATGTGGTGCTTTATTGATTGCAAATCTCGTGTATGACAAGCAGTACGAGCATTTCTCCAAAAAATCTTTTTGAACTCATGTTGTTGTTATAGTGTGAACGTGTTGCTCGAGAAACTTGATGATGTTAATAGATGTAATAAAAGATAAAGAAGTTATTTATGATTATTAAAAAATAATTTGCCTTGACTGAGTAAAAGGCCTCCTTAATTGTTGAATTAACTGTAATTGTTAGGTGAATGAAACGGGTCATATAAGATAATGAATAAATGAGGAAATATTCAAATTTCTAATCAGACGATGCTTGTTTATATTTTCGACATATTTTTGCAAATATTCACAAGGTGAATCAAATGAATGAAAGAAACAAGCAGAGATCCACAGCTGTGATCTTCAGTCATTAACTCAGACATACAACAAAAAACACTGAATCTGTGCTCTTAAAATAAAACACTTACAGTAATGCTCAAAAGAAATAATGTAAATGTGTTTATTTTATTAGTTACTGAATATACTCTACAGACTGATGATGTTTACTGAATCAATTCCTATCTTTTTGATTGGTACGTATTATTGAATATAAGTGCATTCAGAAAGTATTCAGACCCACGTCACTTTTATTAATATTGTTATGTTGCAGCCTGATACTACAATCGTTTAAATATTTTTTTTCTCATTCATCTACACTCGCTAACCCATAATGACTGAAAACTAAGTGTATTAATATTAAAAAATAAATAAAAAACTGAAACATTACATTTACATAAGTATTCATACAAGATGCAAAAGGTCTGCACTCTAAAATAAATGTTATTTTATGTTATGTCTACGACATTTTTAAAGGTAGACTAAAGACTTATTTTCTTTAAATTAGCATTTGATTGTTGATGTTATTTTATTATTTGACTTTTGTGTTGCTTAGTTTGTGTACAGCGCTTTAAGAAGTTGCTTTTAAAGGCGCTTTACAGGGCTCAACGCAAATATTTTTTTTATAGTGGTTCAGGTTTTCACTTGCCCTGACAAAATTTTTACTGGCCCCAATAAAAATGTTAGTGTCACATATTTAAAAATAGTATTTCAAAAGTTAAATATAATTGTATACATATACAACAGACACGTTCCAATGAAAAAAGACTCCCAACTTGTATGCGTTACCTTGTAAACTGACAGCAAACTTTGCAAAAAATTGCATCGTTTCTTTGTCTGCTTTCAAGATGTTAAATAATATACATTGATGAAAATATATTTTACTGACTGAAGGTGAAGCATTGGCCCGATATTTATAACTACACTAAGCGTACTAATGTGTACTATATAATGTATACAATGTTAATTACAGATCGGCTGCCAAACCTCCCTTACAAAAATTAACCATGTTTTTTGGTGTATTGATTTTGGTTTTACTACGTTTTTTTGTCTTGTTTTAACTGTTAAACCCGGCATAAGCCTGTCTCCCCTTGTTTTTGGAAACCAAAACATTGTTATTTACGACGATGTATTTATTCAGTTTAGCAACTAGCCAGACCATTAAACAAACAGAGAATGGAATTTAAGTTTTGCCCACACGCATAGCCGCGACACCACAGATTAAACTGTCTATAGATTATTTTGATTTATTTTTAACATGTAGGAAAAATAATTATAGTTTATACACAACATTTAAAAAGTCTACACAAAAGTCCAGGGGTGGAGCCATTGGGGGCTTAGCCCAAATCTAGGGGTTTCAAAGCATGGTCCCCTGCTAATATTTTTTCTCCATTTACGGCAGGTTTATAAAGTAAATTTTTTTACTCTTATTACTATTGTTTATCCTATTTTTGGATAAGAGAAGTTAACACAGCAAGGTTCTCTGTATTATCATTTTGAAACTGTAACATAACAAATCAAGCTCTTTCTATCTGAACAACTAGTTTTAGCTTTTTACCATGTTGAGAATTTTACCTAAATTGTATATAAATTTTTCACATTTTATTTATGTTCAGTAGCAATTTCTAGGTCAAGCAAATGCACAAACTTATAAAAGGATTTATTATTTTTTACAAGGTCGTCTGTTGACTGCTGAATATAACACCACTTCAATATAGAAGTCGAGTCAGCAAAAAAAAAAAAAAATAAAAGTACCAGCACCTCTTTTGGGCCACTTAAAGCACTGTGTAACTGTAACAGATTACAGTTCCTAGGTTTTTTGTATCCTGATTACGTAATCCCGTTACATGTAATCCGTTACTCCCCAACCTTGATTACAGACTGCGGTACAACTTCATACTGTATAAAACAACAGGTACAGTGAAAACAATAAGACATTCAGCATATGCCGTTCATATACATGCAGGAAGGAACAAAAATAAAAACATGATAAATCTAAATCTCATTTAAACCCAAGACAACATCCAATGTTTGCACCATGGCAAGAGTTCATCACTTTCTCAATATCTACACATTTAAGTTGTTCAGTGCTGTGTTTCTGGAAAATGGAGAAGTGACATATCGCAGAATTGCTTATTTATATTTGGCAGCGTTTTTTTACACTAAGTGCATACACTGCAAAAAATGATGTGTTAATTGTGTATGTCATGCCATTTAAGGCATTATTTCATGTTAAAATAAATAAAAGGGACAGCACAAGTTGTGTTAAAAACAGTGATGGGAGTTACGGGTTACAAAGTAATTCCGTTAATTTCATTCCAATACTTTTAGCGGTAATGAAAATGTAAGAAAGTATTTTTTTTTAAATCAAGTAACACATTTAATGTGTTGTCCCTATACTAACACACCTTCTGTGTTATCATTCATTGTGCCGCCCACCACGGTCATGCGACATTAGATCAGAAATGTCTTGTCTACAAGTGTTCATTTATCACAAAATAGAGTAACGCAAGTAACGAACTCATTTAAATTTCAGTAATTATAACTGCGTTACTTAATAAAAAAATACTTCGTTACAGGTTTATTACCGCTAAAAGTAGTGGAATTACAGTAATGGAATTACTTTGTAACCCGTTACTCCCATCACTGTTTTTAAAAGCCCAGAAATGGCAAAATTTGCACACAAACTACAGAGAAAATGGCCGACTTCCTGTGGGGTTTAGAGCTTGATTCCAAGGGACATTTTTTGTAGATCTTGAGGTGATAGATGACCCTACCAAATTTCTTAGAAGGGTTGTTGTTTTGAAATTTTGCAGGTGGCGCTATTGAGTCATTTCTAAACGCCCACTTCTGACACCTATACCACATGTAAATTTTCGGCACTTCTGACGCATGTGCAAAGTTTCAAGAGTTTTCGAGCACGTTTAGGCTCTCAAAAATATGATTCATTTCGGAGAAGAAGAAACTGAGCAAAAACAATAGGGCTTTGCACTATACGGTGCCTGCTCCTCTGTGCTCGGCCCTAACAAGTGAAGTGGGTCTGAATACTTTCTGAATGCACTGTAAGACTTCATCTTAGTTTATTGGTATATAATGCATCTATAACCTGACATGAAAATGTGTTTTTTTCAGTTCTTGTGTTCAGTTACTCAGGTGATTCAACTGAACCTTTAATAAAAGTTCCCGAAACAGAACAAACTAAATCTGAAGGATCATGTGTCACCATCTCCTGTACTTATAATCCAGGACAGGACGAAAACTTGAAACTTCTTTGGTTTAAAAATCCAGTATATGATAATGATTTAAAAATCTATAATGGTACTATTGTATATAGTAACACAGATGATCGTCCCCAGTCAGCAGGTTACTCGAGTAGAGTCGAATACATCACTGATAAAACAGAAAAACCCAGAAACTCTTGGATAAAATGTGATTTATGAATCAATGATCTACAGAAAACAGACAGTGGAAATTACAGCTTTAAATTCATTGGCTCAGACAAGAACAAATACATGAGCACATATATGAATCTCAAAGTTACAGGTGAGCAAGACTTTATTACTGACATTCATTATTTGTTTTCTGAATAACATTTATATTATAATAATATTCCACATTTTTCAAATGAAAATTAAGCATTTAAATGAAAAGTTCACTTAAATACACACAATACAAACAGTCTGTATTGTTATTTTTGTGAATCTTTATGCAGATTTGTTTCTTAATAATAGGTTTGCTGTATTTAGATATTACTTCATGTAGCTAATCATGAAATATCACATTTTCCAGTTTCTGTATATTCATTTATTCAATCACCTTTCACTCCATGATTTTTCCTGATTTCAGACAATCATTGTAAGGTGAAGATTGATTCATCAGAGATTAAGTATTCAGTCAAAGAGTCAGATGAATTTACTGTTCGCTGTTCAACCTCTGTTTCCTGCTCATCTCATCCTGAGTGGATTCTCCATAAACCAGGAGAAGATCCAGAAAGAGTGACGTCATCAAATAATAGATACACACAGGACAAAGAGGAAAAAGAAGGCAAAAAGATCACCAGACTGAAATTCAATCCAACATGGGAAGATGACAACATGATCTTGTCTTGTCGTGCAGATGAAAGTCAGGACAGCTGCCTCACTAGAAATGTCACTCTGTCTGTTGAATGTGAGTGTGTGTGATTTATAGTTAACTATATCCTGTGTTTATCTGATACTGTCTATTATTCACAAAATAAATCAAAGTTCACTTTAATCTGTCAACTTTATCTCTGATTTTGTTTCTAGATGCACCAAAGGATGTAAAGGCAACAGTGAGCTCTTATAATGTGAAGGAAGGAGATTCTGTTACTCTCTCCTGCACCTCTAGAGGTCGCCCTGATGCCACCATCTCATGGTTTAAACAAGGGAAGGAAATATCACAACTGGCTGAGTGGAGATTAGTTAATGTTAAACCAGAAGACAGTGGAGAACACTACTGCAAAGCTGAAAACATGCATAGAAAAGCAGAATCAAATAAATTTTTTATCGATGTTAAGTGTAAGTCTGGTTTTAACTGAGATTTTAATAAAAATATAAAACTATTATTCTCAATTGTTGTTGCTTCAACAGTGGTTATTAATGATACTCTATCTATACTGTATCTGATTTTTCCTGATTTCAGTTGTTCACTTGTTGATTGTAGATCTTCAGTTGAATATGAACAATATTTCTGACTTACATGCTGAGATCTATAAACTCTTGAATTAAATTAACAGATGTTATTTTTCAGATGTGACTTTCAGAATTCAGGGTAATGAGGAAGTGAACGAGGGCGATACTCTCAGCCTCAACTGCACTGTTGACAGTAACCCACCATCATCAAATCCTATATGGAGTTTTAATGGAAACACAGAAAAACTCAAGAATCACATTTCTGCTGAATCTCTCACTATTACCAATGTCAGCAAGCTGCATGCAGGAGAATATCTCTGTGTGGTGACATATAGAAATGAGACTTTAACCAAATCTATCAACATCAATGTCATTCGTAAGTAGAAACAAAATTATAATTCAAGAATTTGCATGTTTTATATTACGCTATACTGAATCCATTTAACTTGTAGTGGTGTCACAATAGTCTTTGAAATTGCCAGTCAGTAATAATGAAAATGTTTGTAGAAATACTGATCTGCCAAAATTGTGGGACAGTTTATGGTGTAATCACAGGCATAGACCTATAGTCTTAAAGGGGACAGAGATTGAAAATACGTTTTTACCTTGTCTTAGTTGAATAACGGTAGTCTACCCGCATTCACAAACTCCACAGAATGTCACCAGAAATAACACAGGAAATGGTCACTAAACCTAAAGTCTTTATCAGTGGAGTGAGCCATGTACCTAGACCAACATTCCTATCAACCAAGCAGATTTTAAGGGGAGGTTTAGGACTGGGGTTGAGGATTGAAAAAATCGAACTACGATTTCTGATTTTTGGTGTAGTTAATGATTAAGGTTTGTGTTTGTGGATAAGTTTAGCACTGTGTTTGTTTAAAAAGAATGTTGTTACAGGACTTATAAAAAGATTTTTGACAAATAATGAAGTTTATGTACATTTAACTACAGGTGTAGATAACAAGAACCAAAATCACTCGATTCAAGAATTTTTTAAGAATCTGGGGCTGTCATCAATACTCATGTTTTTGGCAGGAATCGCAACTTCAACAGTCTTCTTCTCTGTAGCGTTGTGTTGTTGGGTGTCTTGCAACAGGTAAATTGACTTCCTTACGTCCCTAAAAAAGCGAATTAACTCACTAAATTTTCTAGCAGGTGTTACAACAAACCCTCTGTTTGTTACAATTAACCCCACCTGGGGTAAGTTTGCACTCCTGTCACTTTCTGTGTAATTGTATGATAACAATACACAAACAAACTGTAAGTGTTCGTTTGTAGCAGAGATGTGTGTGTTGATTGTGTAAAAAAGTATTAGTCTATTAGTATAGAGCCTAAGCCAAAAAGCGTTTGTGCTCCGCTGTCCCCTACATTGTAAACTCTTTGACTTGATTTTGTCTAAATATCTTTTCCAACAGAGACACGACATATGAATTGATGGACACAAACACAGAAACTACTGTTATTTTGAAGGTTTATTAAAAAGAAAGACCTGAGAAAAATTAAAACCAGTGTTACTTCACATACACTCTCAGAAATAAAGGTACAAAAGCTGTCACTGGGATACCCTCTAAAAAAGTGCAGTTTTGTACCCAAAGAGTGCATATTAGTACTTCAAAGGTACATATTGGTACCTAAAAGGCACACATTTGTACCTAATGCAGCTTTTTCTTTTATTTTAATTATTTATTATTATTATCATTATCATTATCATTATCAATGTAGAGCACATTTAATAATAAACAAATATAGAATTGCTCTGTGTGAAATAGACTGTGAACAACAAATAAAAGTACCTGCAGCTCTGGAGTCTCATTTATAAAACTGTGCGTAGGATCCTTACTAAAAGTCGACGTACGCACAAAAGCTGAAAATGGCATACAGCAAAAAATATTAAGACTTATAAAACAAAGCAATGTTCCACATGAATCATCCTCAGATCCCACCCTTTAAGCCCATTCTCCTATCAAGTTTTTTTTTTATAGATCACAACCTTTGCGTGGGAACTGGCGTACGCAAGCTTTATAAATGAGTCCCCATGGTCAGTTTGATGCTGGAACCAAAAACTGGTTGTCCTATAGGAAGAGAAACAAATGATCACTGCTATGTTTTATCTTACAGTTGTAAAGCTTTGGCCAGCTTGGTATTTATTCAGTTTTTGTATTTAGTCAATATTACTGTGTTTACCTATGTCAGTATTTAAGAAAATAGCTTTGTTAATTTTTACTAGCTTTTGTAAGTCGTTTTGTATAAAAGCGTGTGTAAAATGACTAAATGCAGATGTAAATTTTTTATTATTATTAAGTTATTAAGAATAGTTTGGGCCATGGATGCTGTTTGGTTAATAGCTGTAATTTATTTTGTATTATGATGTATCATTGTGCAGCCTACACTCTCAGAAATAAAGGTACAGAAGTTGTCGCTGGGACAGTCCCCTGTCAAAAAGGTACACCTTTGTACCCAAAAAAGTGCATATTAGTACTTCAAAGGTACATATTGGCAGTTCAAAGATGCATATTTGCACCTAAATGGTACATATTAGGACCTTTTTTTAAAGGGTACTGTCCCAGTGACAGCTTTGTACCTTTATTTTTGACAGTGTACTTATTATTTTAATGCATTTTGTTAGTGTTTATATTTCAGACCCCAGCAATTAATGTTAAGAAACATAGAAATAAGCATTTGTCCTGAAAATCTTAAAATGTGTTAACAGTTAGAAGTGTGAAAACAATCTCATCTAAAGGGGTCAAAGGAAGATTTTTAGTTGACTATAATCACAACTATAGTGTTCCTGTAACTGAACTGGTAGAGATTAATGTTTGCAAGGTTATGTGTTACATAAATGTACTGTAATTTTTTTGGGGTATGTTAAACTTGTAATAAATGAATGTAACTTTGTCAAATTATTTGTCTTTTTGAACTTACTTTATGGTTATAAAATGTGCAGTAAAAACTTAAGTGCCAAAATGTGCCCATTTCTGACAAAATATAAAAATTAACCACTTACATAAAGTGAAGTACAGTAAGAAGATTTAAGCTCCAATGTAATTTCAGTTCTGTGCACATTATTATGCATTTAAACACATGTTAGAGAGAGCAGCTTGCACACAGCAAATTCAAAAGTGTTAAATTTACACTCCTGGTGTATATATGGTACCAGGTCTGGTGGTACCCACTGATCTATATAAATGACTGGATTGCGCATGATGTCACACTTGTGAAGCCACCGCGCCGCCATGTTGGTATACCCAAACGTTCTATTAAATCAATGGATGTTATCAGATTTTAATGATAAAACATCACTTTACTCGTCTTCGTTTTTATATGTGAAGTTACCCTGTACATTATTACAACACAAACGTCTTAAGCATGTAAATAGTTATTTACTGAAAGTTGTACATTTTGCGTTTTAATCAGTTATTGAACATTCATCTTTATTACAGTATCAGATCAGCAGACAGACTGCAGCATATTTAGTATTAATGACAATAGACGTGCTCATTCTGAAATCGTAATAAATAATCATGCTTTGTACCGTATGTGCATGCAATAATTAGCTGGTTTTGTAATTATGTTATCCAAACTTACAAGTTACCTAAACTTATTTAGAGAAATAACGCTGACCGTCACAGTGTAGCTGAATGTCAAACAAACTTTATTTATACCCGTGTCATTAACAGAATGCAACAGACACACTCACCTTAAAGGTTTTTTATAAATCCATTATCCTGCCCG
The DNA here is from genome assembly GCA_025389145.1 of Misgurnus mizolepis. Classification (NCBI taxonomy): domain Eukaryota; kingdom Metazoa; phylum Chordata; class Actinopteri; order Cypriniformes; family Cobitidae; genus Misgurnus; species Misgurnus mizolepis. Next base: position 41,573,509 of record JAIFKI010000004.1, on the reverse strand, counting down.
ATTAAAACATAAACATTGCAAATAACACCAGAATTAACTATAAATTTACGTACACATATCCTAAAAATTAACCTTGTGTAACTGATACGCTGTAAAGGAGGTACATTTTGTTCAAGATTTTGAAGTCAATGACGCTCTCTGCCGGTTGGGTATACCAAGATGGCGGCTCGAACTCTGCGCTGGCTTCACCTCACGCAGTTACGTCAAGCGTTCTATGCGCAATCCAGTCATTTATATAGATCAGTGGTGGTACCCATATAAACACCAGCAGTGAAGATTTAATACTGGCGATTTTGCTGTGCAGTTAAACTATTATCATTAATACACAAACACACAAGATAACAATAACCATCACAAAACAAAAACACAAGAAAAACCTTAAAATGCTACAAACAGACCAAACCAGTTACATGTTCAGTTCAGTTCAATTTCACTTTATTGTCCCCTAGGGGAAACTTGTCTTACAGTACAGCCAGGTAAACATACAACAGATAACACCACAAAACACTTACAATAAACCACACAAACAACAATTAAAAAAACTATTACACTACTACTCGATCTGGGTCAAAGAATTTTGCTAATTTAACAAGCAGATTGCACTTAGTATAAAAGAGTTATTTGTCCTATTTAACTTAAAACAAGGGACTCTGAATCTCCGGCCTGAGGGAAGAACCTCAAAAGAACAATGAAGGGGGTGGTTTACATAGTCCAATATGGCATCTGCTTTCCTCATAACCTGCCACTCATAAATATTTGTCAAGGAAACCTGTGGAAAGTCTATTAGCTTACCAGCCACCTTCACAATATGGCTGAGGTTATTTTTCTCCCACAGGCCGATGCCCCCATACCAGGCAATAAAAGCAAAAGTAAGGACAGGTTCAATGAAAGATAAAATAAAGACAAAATAACCTTGTCCACATTAAAAGAGTTAAGCTTCCTTAGGAAGAACAATCGTTGTTGTCCCTTCTTACAGATCATCTCTGTGTTTATATCAAATCTGAGTTTACTGCACTGTACCCAAATATTTATACTGCTCTACAACCTGCTGATTCCTTTTATATATGTGGGAGGAGGTCCTAAAATCTATAAGCATGTCCTTGGTTTTAGAGGTTTTAAGCTGGATGAAAGACCTGTCGCACCAACTGACTAACTCATCGACCACTGGCCCATGCTGAGACTCATGTTTCTGCAGTAAACTAACAATAACTGTATCATCAGCATATTTCAGGATGTGTCTATTTCTATACTGACTTCTACAGTCGTTAGTGTAGAGGATATAGTAAAGATGAAAGTACACAACCCTGTGGCGAGCCAGTCGGAGAGACACGCCTTTCCGAGAGACAGCCATTTACCTTAACTCGCTGTGTTCTATTTGTTAAAAAAATCCATAATCCAGATCACAAAATTTCTCTCAATATTAAATTCTGATAATAATTTACTAACTAAAACATGCGGCTGGATAGTATTAAAAGCAGATGAAAAATCCAAAAACAAGAGCCTGGCGTGTGTACCAGGACCCTCTAAACAACCCACAGAGTCTGTTCTTCTGTGAATTTTTGTATATCAAAACGTGAAAAAAGGTGTTCAACACTAACGATAACTCGCTGTCATTTTTATACACTGACTTATTAAGAATTTTTTGCAGACTTATCTTTCTTTTCACCCCATCCCATGCTGCCTTCAAGTTGTTACTGTCCAATCTTTCCTCTATCTTATTTTTATATTGCAATTTAGGCTTCTTGGTTTCTACTTTTACCTCTTTAGTTGCCTCGCTGACTTCATGCTCATCCCCTTATGAAAAGCCCTTTGTTTTTTCATTAATACTTGTTTTAGTGAGCTAGTGACCCATGGCTTATTATTTGCATACACTTTAACATACTTTTTGGGAATTATAGACGGTTTCATCGGACACAAGTGCGCTGAAGCGATACACGTCTGGATCCGAACTTTACTTCCGGTTTCGTTTTTTTAATGGTCTTACTAGTTGCTAAACTGATCTCTTGAACAAATGCCTCGTCGAACATAACAAATGTTTTGGTTTCCTAGGTAATCTATGTGTTGTTTTTTTGCTTGTTTTATAAATAAACTACGTTTAAAGAACTTTGTTGTTATTTATTCTTAGCGGAGTTTATCGGAAGTTACGTGTGGACCATGACAGCCGCTTGTTTATGTTGTTACTGATGAAACCGTCTATAAAATCCACACAAAAAAGAAATATAACAACATACAGTATCAACGAGCTCATCAATATTTAAAGCAGAATCAATGAGGACAGACCAATCAGTACAGTCAAAACATCCTTGTAATTTCAAAACTCGAGACTCATCTTCCCAGATATTAATCTCTTAATCTTCTCCCCTTTTAAGCATAGGTCTGTACACCAGGATGAGATAATAGTACAGTGATCTGAGGATCCTATGGGAGCCAGAGGGGAAGCCTTATAGGCCTCCTTAATTGAGCCATAACACTTGTCCAAAGTCTAATTTTTCCTAGTTGGGCATGAGATATATTGATAAAGATTGAGGGTTTTACTTAGATTGCAGTTATTAAAATCCCCCATAAGCAGAGACAGGGCATCCGGGGAAAGAGATTGAAGTCTTTGAGTTACTTTGCAAATAATATCGGCAGCAGTTTGTATGTTTGCCTTGGGGTGTATATAAATTACTGTCATAAAAATCTGGGGAAATTCTCTCGGGAGAAAGAACGGACGAACAGAGATGGAAAGCAGTTCGATGTCAGGAGTGCATATCTTCTCCCTTACGGTGATGTTACAACACCACCGCTGGTTTATATACACACCACCACCCTGAGATTTTCCCGTAGCTTCTGCGTCTCTATCCAACCTGACAGGCGCCCCAAAGCCGCTGATCGATAAATCCGTGTCGGTGTCTTTAGACGACAGCCACGTCTCACTGAAGGCCATAATACAGGCGTTCCTGTATTCCTGTAAATAATTAAAATTAGCTTAGAGCTCATCAATCTTGTTTCTGAGCGACTGAGCATTTGCGAGTATTATTGAAGGAAGCGGAATCCGGTGTAGTTTTTACCGTTTTAACCAAAGTCTGATACCCCCTCTCCTTTCTCGCTTCCTCTCCTTGCGAGAGTTTCGAGGAAATTCTCGCCTAAAAATCTCAGCTAGAATGTCTTCAGATACAAGCGGGTCCAAGTATATATTTCCCATGCGCGGATTGCCCCATCGCATCAAACATTCCATAGAATATGTCCTTACCGGTTCACGTTGCTGGTTGCGTTCACCTTGGACATAATAAATCCAATAAATCCATAAAATGACAGTGTAGTATATCTCCATGGTGACTGCTTGAATGAATAATCTTATCTAGTCCATTTCTTCAAACAACAGATGAGAAACAGGAGACTTCAGCACTTCTAACAAACAAACAAAAACGCCAAACACAGACCAAACAAACACACCTGCTGCAGGTCGCCACAGCAAGAGTAGCGCCCCATCATGCCAGAAGGGTGATAATCAACTGATTGCTTAATCCAAATACATTTCCACAGGACTAACATAAAACATTTAGGCCTACATTTTACATTTATGCATTTGGCAGAAGTTTTTATCCAAAGTGACTTAACTGTGTATTATTTAGACTGAAACAATCCTGAAACTCAAATGCAATTATTACATTTTAAAATTTTCATTTATGCATTTGGCTCCTGTGTTCAAACCCATAATATATTGTGTTGCTAACACAATGCTCTTGAGCTATAAGCACTACACGTGATAACAATTTCATCAACAATACAAATAAAATGGTCACAAACTGTAACATATTGATTATTTCTGCCTCAGTTCATCTAAATAACAACAATAATCAAGCAGATATTTATATATTTTTAAGCATTGATTTAAGATTATGTTCACAGTACAGTGTTACAGTCATAAGTGGGAAAAGTAGTAAAAGTGTATTTTGTTTGTTTTATATATGGCTGCTCCCAGGATAGAAAAATCTCCATACTGCATCATTTCAGCAGAAGCAGTAGACCTCTGTCACCGTCTAGTGTTTCTCTTTATTTTTTCTTTTTCTTTTTAAATATTTGATATAGATGAAGCTGGGACAAACAAGTTACCATGAACACACAAGAGTAAGCGTTGTAATGTCCACAACCACAAAATTCAACTGTGACCACTGTCCTAATCTAATAAAGGGTTGAATTTGACTGTCCCTACAGGTCACACATAGGTCCAGGGCCGTGCAGAGACCATTGGAGGGGCAGGTGCTCAAAGAATAAAAAGGGCACTTTGCTCGCCGACACGCAAGCACACAACTGAAACAAATAATAAAGTAATACAGAATAGAAAGATGATAGTCTAACGTTTTTCTTTATTTTCCTTGCAAATAGAGTGAGACAGAAAAATCTATATAGACTGAGTTTTATTTCTATATATTTTTGCATTTGGCAGCAGCTTTTATCCAAAACGACTTACAGTGCATTTCATTTAGTGTTTGTGTGTGTCAACACAGTATATGCAGTTTTGAAATTATATGATATTATATATTGCATTGTGATATTAAGATATTATTATGTTTACAGGCTTGTGTTTTTGTTGTCATATTTAAAATATAATTCTATTCTATTCTAATCCTGTTCGAAATTTGTATACAAAGAGAGTAGCCTACATATTTTAGCTTTGAATCGTGTTTGTGTTGTGTTTTTGCACACTTTGATGCCTTAATGACAGGGCAATAAAATAATGATATTCATCTCTCCTTTCATTCATTTCATGAAGCCTTTAGTACTTTCTTTATTTTCAGGTAAACTAAAACTGGTTGCAAAGCTGGAGAGTTTTTGACTGAGTTAATAATTTAGCACGAGTATGGCTATATTAACCAACATCAGCTCACATTGTCTTTTATCAAAGGCGAGTCCAGGAATCGTAAATTCAATGTGATACAAAAATTAAGAGTTTTTTTACCGTATTCGTCGGATCTTGCTCTTCCAACAAACTCCGCGTGACAAGTGGATGACATTAGAACAGCGCGAGAGCGATTTGAAATCAAACTCCTCCGTATGATTTCCCGAATATTTCTCGCGGTACTTTGATGCCATGTGCGTTTCGGTTCTTGTATTGCTGCGTGAAGTTGAACACACCTAAAAACTCGAGACAGCTACCTGTATGAACTTCCGGCAGAGAACGTCCCTGCCTTTGCCTCATCCATTGTTTTTATATGGGAAGAATGTTTTATTTTCAGCGTGAGAAATACAAGGTGTGGCGTGTGAAGGGTGAAATGCGTGAGACTTGAGAGCCCTGTTTGCATCTAACGTTCTAGAGATGTTAATACACACAGATTGTTAGGAAAGACACTAGACAGGAATCCCAGCGCAGAGGTTTATTCACAAGGTATGTATAAAAGCAGAACACTCAATGTCTTCAGGTGAAAATATGTATAGGAGAAAAACACTCAATGTCATCAGATGTAAACATGTATAATAGAAAACTCTCTGTGTCCGTGTGTGATGGGTGCGCTGAAATAGAAAACACTGCAGGACTGTAGAACATCCACAACTCCGTAGTCACAGAATGGTATTCCTGACGGGGAACAGGGAGGGAATCCTGGCTAGGCACGGAGAGTGGTTCCTGGCGGGGCACAGAGAGAGAGAGAAGCGGTCAGAGTCTTCAGCAGTACGCGCGCTGGACAGCGCACTGCGGCAGTCAGGGTGTAGAGCAGAATTACGCGCTAGTGCGCACTGCGGCTGTCAGCGTCTTCAGCAGAATTACGCGCTCATGAGCGCACTGCGGCTGGACAGCGCAAGGTGTAGAATATTGCTAGGAGATTCCTCTGACCGAGAGTTTCCGAAGACTTGACAGATGCCACACCAATCGGGAGAGACTGACAGCAGGGCGGGAATCTAACGGGGCAAAGGCAGCAGAGAGCACGGTGAAATATTCTAAGAATAAACTAGACACGACAAGAACTAGACAGAGCTAGCGGGCAGGAACACACAAAGACGAACTTGCAAAGAACAAAGGAAACGAGGGGAATTTAAATCAAACCGGATTGCGCAATAATAAGGATCAGGTGTGGGACGCCGGTGAGAAGAGTTAGAGATAATGAGATCACCAGGTGGAAGGCGCGCATGTGTGGAGCTGTCAAAACAAAAACACAACACAAGTGAAACAAAGACAAAGCAGCCAATAAAACCGAAATCATGACAGGACTCCCCCCCACGACCGCCACCGGGCGGTCCATAAGGAGGCTCACCCCGTCGCCGGCGGAGATCCTCTATCAGCCCAGGGTCCAGAATGTCCCGGGCCGGTAGGGGTGTTAAAGGCTGTCTTCCATTCATCTCCCTCTCTTATACGCACCAGATGATAGGCGTTGCGTAAATCTAGCTTAGTAAAGAACTGCGCCCCCTGCAGGAGCTCAAACGCTGTAGACATTAAAGGAAGGGGGTACCTATTCTTAACAGTAATGTCATTCAAACCCCTATAATCAATACAAGGGCACAGGGAGCCGTCCTTCTTTTCAACAAAGAAAAACCCCGCCCCTGCGGGCGAGGTGGAGGGACGGATGAGACCGGCACGCAGGGCATCATTAATATACCTGTCCATAGCCTCTCTCTCAGGACCCGATAGGCGGAGAAGTGCCGGGGAGGAGATCAATAGCACAATCGTATGGCCGGTGGGGAGGAAGGGAGGTGGCCCGGGCTTTACTGAACACCTGAGCGATATCCGCATACTCCGCCGGGACCCCGGTCAAATCGACCGCCGGACCTGAGGATGAGAGAGAACAGAACCAGAAACAGCAGGACCAAGACAAGACACATGACAAGACTGAGACCAGGACAAAATGACATTATGTTGCCAATCAACGTGAGGGTTGTGCTGCGCCAACCATGCATGCCCCAAAATAATAGGAGAAAGAGAGGCATGAAGGATGTGCAACACAATCTCCTCATGATGATTACCAGACACAGAGAGACTTACAGGGGAAGTGCAATGTGTAATCCGCGCCATCTGCTGCCCCTTAAGGGACCAGACATCCAAAGGGGATTGGAGAGGGACAGCCGGGAGACCCCAGGCGCGGACCAGAGCTTCATCAATGAAGTTGCCCTCCGCACCCGAGTCGAGAAGGGCGGTGGACGGATGATCATGCCCAGCGAAGGACAACATGACAGGGAGTTGGGTACTGGAAACAGGGGAGAGTTTAGAGGAAGTGGCGCCCACCAGGACTCCCGAACTCACTGGTGGGCAGCGGCTTTTAACGGGCAGGTCCTTGCAAAATGTCCGGGTTTCCCGCAATACAAACACTGGGCCTTCTGTAAACGCCTTTCTCTCTCTCTCTGTGACAGGCGCATGCGCCCCAGCTGCATGGGCTCCGGCTTGGCCGACGGTGAAGAAGGAGAAGAGGGGGAAGTAGTGGTCTCGTCCGAAAACACTCGCTGGCGAAAAGAGCGCCGCTGACTGCGAAGCAATCTCCGGGCTTCGATCCGGAGAGCGAGATCAATGATGGCATCCAGCGAGGAAGGAAGATCATGGACAGCGATCTCGTCCTGGAGATCATCAGATAACCCCTCCACAAACTGTGCTCGAAGAGCCGCCTCATTCCAGTGGCAGGTAGCCGCTAAGGTCTTAAACTCAATGGCGTACTCGGTGACGGAGAGCCCTCCCTGAGCCAGATGTGCCAACCGAGCCGCAGCGGCGTCCCCACGCACCGAACGGTCGAAGAGCTTCTCCATCTCCCCGCAAAACTCATCAAACAACCGACAGCAAGGGTCGCGAGCATCCCACACGGCCGTAGCCCACTCACGCGCCTTGCCAACCAGAAGGGTAATCACAAACGCCACCCGGGTGCGCTCTGCGGAATACCGGCGGAGCTGGAGGGCAAAAACCAGAGAGCATTGTGACAGAAAAGCCCGACAGGAGGCAGGATTACCATCATATGGAGGTGGGGCTGTGACATGAGGCTCCGTCTGCGACGGCAGGCTGGGTTGGGTGGCATCATGACTGACCTGGTCAAGACGAGAGGAAAGGTCAGCCATCCGGACAGATAACTCCTCCAGCTCTTGAGATGTTGAGGTGAGACGAGCCGAGTGTTGTCCCAACCATGAGCCCTGCTGAGCGAGCGCCGACCGGAGAGCATCAACCTCCGCGGGATCCATTGTGGCAAGTTCGTCCTGTTAGGAAAGACGTAGACAGGAATCCCAGCGGAGAGGTTTATTCACAAGGTATGTATAAAAGCAGAACACTCAATGTCTTCAGGTGAAAATATGTATAGGAGAAAAACACTCAATGTCATCAGATGTAAACATGTATAATAGAAAACTCTCTGTGTCCGTGTGTGATGGGTGCGCTGAAATAGAAAACACTGCAGGACTGTAGAACATCCACAACTCCGTAGTCACAGAATGGTATTCCTGACGGGGAACAGGGAGGGAATCCTGGCTAGGCACGGAGAGTGGTTCCTGGCAGGGCACAGAGAGAGAGAGAAGCAGTCAGAGTCTTCAGCAGTACGCGCGCTGGACAGCGCACTGCGGAAGTCAGGGTTTAGAGCAGAATTACGCGCTAGTGCGCACTGCGGCTGTCAGCGTCTTCAGCAGAATTACGCGCTCATGAGCGCACTGCGGCTGGACAGCGCAAGGTGTAGAATATTGCTAGGAGATTCCTCTGACCGAGAGTTTCCGAAGACTTGACAGATGCCACACCAATCGGGAGAGACTGACAGCAGGGCGGGGAATCTAACGGGGCAAAGGCAGCAGAGAGCACGGTAAAATATTCTAAGAACAAACTAGACACGACAAGAACTAGACAGAGCTAGCGGGCAGGAACACACAAAGACGAACTTGCAAAGAACAAAGGAAACAAGGGGAATTTAAATCAAACCGGATTGGGCAATAATAAGGATCAGGTGTGGGACGCCGGTGAGAAGAGTTAGAGATAATGAGATCACCAGGTGGAAGGCGCGCACGTGTGGAGCTGTCAAAACAAAAACACAACACAAGTGAAACAAAGACAAAGCAGCCATTAAAACCGAAATCATGACACAGACAGCAATAAACAAAAGCTGTGCATGCTCTCCTCACGTTGTTCTTGTAAAATAATAATAATATAACAAGCATACCGCTTCGGTTCAATGCCGGCTCGAGGGGGATCCCTGTACTGCGCACTGTCGTGCACGTGTGGGCGCTGCTAGCGTTGTGAGCTTTCCCTAAAGAGATTGTCCAATAAAAGGTCAATACGTCATCATGTGACTAATTTTATTTTGCGGCTAAATTATTTTTTTATTAATTTTACTAATAGTTAGATTGGGCAGGCCTTCACAAAAGGGCATTTAATTACAAAAAAATGCCTTGACAAAAAGGGCACTTTGGTCATCCAGGGGTAAAGGGGCAGGTGCTTGGGCACACGCCGCCCCCCCCCCCTCTGCACGTGCCTGCACAGGTCACTGAGCAATATTTATGACACTTAGACAAAATGTGAAGACATTAAAGCAACACTAAAGAACTCTGGCTCTTTGCTCCCCCTACAGGTTAGAAGCGTAATTGTTCATTACCACTGTCATAAATACTGAGGCATAGCTGGCTCTGATTGGATTGTAGGTCTGCCGTAAAGCAAGTTTTTGTAGTATTCACTCGGACTACAGGACCACTACCCGACGTTTGGAAACTTCTTTAGTGCGGTTTTGGTCGATAGAGGGCTGCAAAGCGAATGTGAAAGTGCTGTTCACCCTGTTTAGAGTGGATGAACGACTGAAACTGTTTTGGAAGCGTTATTTTAAGGTAAAAAAAACTCTTTGGTGTTGCTTTAAAGTAGCCTAGGGGTGGGGCAGTGATATGTGTGAAACGTTAGTGAAAAATAAACAGCGGATATAAAGTTTTCTCTTTTTAATAAGTGCACATCGACACACATTCATTTAAAGAAACATAAAACAATTAAGCATTTTGTATATATAAGAAAATAATTTGTTCTGCTGCTGTTCCACTATTACAAATATTGCAATGTGTACTTTTTATAAAGACAGTTTAACAAGGAAGTAACACAACAGAGGAAATAAATTTTCAAGAGATCAGCAAGTTCATATTATTAAAGTTTCTCATAGCAGTCTGAAGAAGTTCACATGAGAAAAGGGGTAAAGACTAAAATTTTAATGCTTATATATACACTTAAATTCTAGTATAGTTTTGTTTAAAAAGCTCACTGTATTTTATTTTATGCAGATTTGTGGAACACAAATGAAAATGCATATCATCTCAAGTTGTATTATCCTCTTTATGATGATATTAAATTATTTGTGTCAAGGTACGTATTTTTTAAAATAGTAATTTTATTAAGTCTCGGATTAACTTGAAATTTTTATGTTAAATGTATGCGAGAATTAAAAAATACTGAACTAATAACCACACATTATTATTTAAGGTGAAATAAACAATGACTGGGACATCACCTTCTCTCCAGCAGAAGTGACTGCAGTGCCAGGATTATGTGCTCACATTTCATGTAACTTCATTTATCCAAACACAGCAGTGCCTCAGAACCTGCTGTTGCATCGGTGTAAAGACAGAAACCAATGTAAAACAACAGAAGAAGTTGAGAAAACAAAATTAAAGGTGCTTGAACCTGATAGAAATATTATAGCAGAAGATAAAGGAGAATATAAGTTCAGAGTGGAGGGAACTCAGTCATTCACATACAACCCCAGATTTAAAATAATCATGCAAGGTAATGCTGCTTATGTTTGTAAATGTTATAAAGCTCTGCTTTTTCTTAACTGTTCTCTTTCAGTCCTTGCTGTTCAGCAATGATAAACTCATTTTGCACAAGATTTCATAATGTCAGCTGAGGAACTTTATTGCAGAGCACAATATGTACAGTTGTAGTTGTGTGTGTTTGTGTGTGAACCAAAATTCTAAGTGAACTGTTTTGCTCCTCAATTCAAGTTAAATAAGCCAATTCTATAAATAAAAAAATAATAATAATGTAGAGGTAATAACATTTAGATGTCTTATATGTCTGTTTGATTCACAGTTTACCTCTCTACTTCTCTTTGTAGGTAAGCCTGCAATAAACATTCCTCCTCTCAGAGAAGAACAGGAGGCAAATCTGAGCTGTTCTGTACCATTTCCATGCCCTGAAACACCTCCTAAAATCACATGGTGGATCAAGAAAAATAATGAAAAGTTTACTGAGCTGAAGGAAAATACCACACTGACAACCTCAGAGAGTTTCATCCTCTCAACTTTGACCTTTATGCCAACTTCTGAACTACACAAAGCTGCCGTTAAATGTGAAGCAAAATATAAAGACATCAAAACCATCAGGAACAGTACGACCATAGAAGTGATGTGTGAGTTTCCCAGTCTACACTTTTATTTAAACTACCAGAAAAGACTTGATTAAATATTCACTACAGTATAGACACTTATACAGACTGTTGTTTAATGCAGAAGTGGCAAATGCATTTACACAATTCCTAAACATTTAGGCCTTTATTTTACATTTATGTATTTGGCAAATGTTATTTTTCAGACGTGACTCTCAGAATTCAGGGTAATGAGGAAGTGAATGAGGGCGATACTCTCAGCCTCAACTGCACTGTTGACAGTAACCCACCATCATCTCATCCTGTATGGAGTTTTAATGGAAACACGGAAAAACTCAAGAATCACATTTCTGCTGAATTTCTCACTATTACCAATGTCAGCAAGCTGCATGCAGGAGAATATGTCTGTGCGGTGACATATATGAAAGAAACTTTGAACAGATCTATCAACATCAATGTCATTCGTAAGTAGAAACCAAATTATAATTCAAGAAGATTTATATTACGCTATACTGAATCCATTTAACTTGTAGTGGTGTGACAATCACCTTTGAAATTGCAAAAATGTAAAAGTCAATAATAATGAAAATGTTTGTAAAAAATACAGATCTGCCAAAATTGTGGGACAGTTTATGGTGAAACCACAGGGCATAGACCTAGAGTCTTAAAGGGGACAGAGAATGAAAAAACTTTTACCTTGTCTTAGTTGAATAACGGTAGTCTACCCGCATTCACGAACATACAAAAAGTGCTAGACATTCTGAACATCTCCGTTTCATAGAAATTCCTCCTTTAGAAATGTCCGCTAGAAAATGCCCCAGTCTCAACAACAGATACCTGTTACGTAAAATGCATCTCACTGCCCCCCCCACTCTCATTCAATTCCCTCCCCTTCAAAATAATTTGCATACATCTGGCCTCTCGTCACCAACGGGAAGTAAATTGCAGCAGTGTAAGCGAAGTTCAAAGCGAAATGGCGAGTTGCGTTCAAGGTGTGCTCTTTTATCTGTAACATTTTGGTCTGCCTGTGTTCCTGAAGACGGCGAAGTTTACATTATTTTGAGGGGCAGCAAAGGCAGCCAATCAGCATCAAGTGCTTGCATTTCATAATGAGGTTGCCAGTTAAGCCTGAAGGGAGGCCAAATAGGTGCAAAATCACGCCCACCCTATTATAGCTTTCTGAGAGAGGTTTTTAGGAAGCTTCTTAGGCATTACAGACCAAACAAAAATGTTGTTGTCTAAACGTCACATCACAGAACAAGTATAAATACCCCGTTCAATCATTCTATGTCACCTTTAAGCAGTTATTGAATTAGTGCCTGTACCTTAACATATACATAATATTATTAAGAACCATTTTAAAATCAAATATTTATCTCATTATAGAAACACAAGGGACAATTGGCCCAGACACTGATGGACAAAACCGGACTGGTAAAGCTATAGATCCACAGAATGATTTTTTTCAAAGTCTGGGGCTGTCAAGAGTTCACACGGTTTTGGCGGGAATCACAACTTCAGCAGTCTTTTTTTCTGTGGTGTTGTGTTGTTGGGTGTATTGCAACAGGTAACATATTGACTTTACTACCGTCACTAAAAAAAGTACCAAAATCCATCAAAATGCATTTGTTCAATGTTTTAGACATTTAACATACTTTGCTTTGATTTTGTCTTTTCCACAGAACCAAAAAACCTGAAGTGCTGGCCGTACCACCAGACTCTGGAGTTCATTTTGAGGCAGGTTTAAGACATTTAACTGATTGTTTTTTTAATATTTTTAATAAAAAAACACGATGAGGCTTGTACTATTCCCTGTGTTAATGTATTTCTTAAAACAAGCTGTTTGGTCAGTACATGAGGACATTAAATTACTTCCGACATTCATCTGTTTTTTATTTGTTTTCCTATAACATGTTCTCTTTGTTATAGACGGTGCAGACAAACATAGATTCGGCTGTGACCGGTGAACAGACCAATGAAGAGACGCCTCTTCAAAACCAATTCGATGGAGAGATGTCAAGCACACAGGTGGAGATGACAGGTCCAGCAAAGGACAGTGAAGCAGGTGGGGCAGATGGAGATGTTGATTATGCCACAATCAATTACTCGCTTCTGAAGAAGAAACCTGAAGAGAAAGAGGAGGAGATAGCGAACACAGACTATGCAGAGATCAAAAGGGTTACAAAAGGAAGAAAAGCCCCTCAGAATCAAGATGATCAAGTTGAAATTTCTAATGAAGGATCCGAAAACCAGAAACAGAATGAGTGCGAGGAGGAGCTTTATTCAAATTCTCAAGCAGTGAAAGGTTTGGCATAAGGAAGTATGCAGTAAGCAATGCGTTTTGTGAACTCTGAAAAGCATTTCCTATTTATTTTGAAATGTCTTAGATGTGCACTTACTGTAAGGATATGTTAAAGGGGACATTTCACAAGACTTTTTAAGAGGTCAAATAAATATTTGGTTTCCCCAGAGTACATATGTGAAGTTTTAGCTTAAAATACCATATAGATCATTTATTATAGCATGATAAAATTGCCACTTGTGTGTGCAGAAATGTGCCGTTTTGGTCCTTTAAAATGCAAATGATCTGATCTCTGCACTAAATGGCAGTGTTGTGGTTGGATAGTGCAGATTAAGGGGCTGTATTATCCCCTTCTGACATCACAGGGGAGCCAAATTTCAATGAGCTATTTTTGCACATGCTTGCAGAGAATGGTTTACCAAAACTAAGTTACTGGGATGATCTTTTTCAAATTTTCTAGATTGACAGAAGCACTGGGGACCCAATTATAGCACTTAAAAGCTAGCTTCAAATTTTCATGATATGTTCCCTTTAAAGGGAGAGTTCATTTCCAAACCCAAATATTTTTCAAGTGTTGTTTTTGGTTTTCTGGTTATTATGGGAGTGGTTGATGACAGAGACTTACCTTACAAAAAACCCAACAAGCTTTAAAATAACAAAAAAAAAGTGTTAAATAAACAACTCCATTTGACTTGCCAACAAACTGGTATGTCTAAGGCAGGATTAAGCAGATTTATAGCAAAAATATTTGATGAACATATAATACGTGACAAGAGTAATTCTGTTAATATCATTATCAAATTTTTTGACGGAGGTGGCATTTGGTGGCTTTTGCATCTGAGCTTCTCTACTTTATTGTTTTATCACTGTTGTTTAAGATGTAACACATTATTTAAAATGAAACATCCTAAAACTGCCTAAACCAGTGCTTCCCAAACTGTGCATTATAATTGTAAATAGTTTGCAGAAAGTGTTTAGTATTATGGATTTTAATATATTTGAAAAATGTTATCTTTCACCAGAAAATAAAAATACTGTATTTCTCAAAATTCTCATGTGATTCTTAAAACTAGTTAATAAATGTTGATAATATGTTAGTCACAAAAAGTGTGATTAATTTATTTGTGTCCAAGGCACAAAATAAAGCAATAAACCCCAAGAAGCAGTGGGTTACCAGTGCATTTTATAACAGCTAAGGGGCCTAAAACCCCCTTAGCTGTTATAAAATGCACTGTAACCCCACTGCTTCGCGAGGGTTTATTGCGTTTATAAAACGGTTACTTCATATGCATAACATTAGAGGGATTTTATAAAATAAAACTCAAATAAGTTGTAATTATATTAGTACAAATATTACTCTTCCGCCAAACAAAGTAGTTCCTCAGAATCAAGTGTGACTGAAACAGAGCGCTGTTCCCAACCAACACAGAGCGTGTGTTAAAGTTATTCAAAGTGTCAGAATGTCTGTTCAGTTTGGGTCATTACAACTAACCACTTAGATCAAGATGTATCCACTTAAAGCTATGGTCTACGATTTCAAAGATTGTTCATTATTAATAACCTTGTTTAGATGCTGGTTATGGTTCTACAGTAAAATCCTAACAATATAAAGAGAAAAAAGAATGAAAGAAAATCCATTCACTCTATTGGGTGTACAGCGGCAGAGAACTTGACCAGGCCGGACAGCTTACATTGGTCGACTGCTCACATCCAATCCCCGCTCCACTTGAAACTCCACCTTGCGCTCGCATCTCCACCCTACCCCGCCCGCGACATGAAATTTCTGACAGTGTATGGTAGCTAGCAAAGTAGCAACAGCTCAAAAATGGAGAAAAAACAAACCCACAGCAGCAAGCTGCCCCTGCTTGAAAGAAAGAGAAAGTCTGTAGAAGAAAGAGCAGATATATAGACTCAAACGCCGGACTCAAACGCCGAATTAATATAGGGTCCGCCATTGACCGTTGGAGGAAGCTTCAGGGAGATATGGGACTGAAAACCGACGCTGACACAGCTGACTTTTTGTTGAGCAGGTACGCATTTATTTATACTTTTATGGTGTGCGGTGTTACATAAATATCCTAATATCAGTCTGACTACATGCTCATGGCAAACTTTTTGTTGAGCAGCTATGCATTTATTTATTATTTATAAACATGCTCATGCTGCCGGTCGGCATTGAAATGTTAGCCGTTTAGCATTGCGTATCACGGGCCAAAGTAATTATATGTATTAAAGTGCTTGAATTTCAATAAGTAGCGGGTTTCTGTTCGAGCCGATCGGAATTTGAACAAGATGCGCTGTGTGCAGCTAACAATTGCTCAAAACCTTAGCAATACTAACTAATAATTATAGGTAGCACTTTTGACCAGGGGAAACGAGGCTCAGGAGGGGAAACGTAGTGCCAAACGTTGTTGTGAAAGTAAATAATGTCAATCAGTCATAATTGTAATTGTTCATTCCTTCAAGGCTTTATGTGTTTACTGCTCTGTAAATCTCTGTTCCGATGTTTACTACCGGTGATCACAGCTTGACTGAGTGACGTTGTTCAGGTCGTTTCCTGGTGGGAGGGATCAAGTAGCACAGAGGGGCGGGATGAGTGTTTTAAAACTTACTAAACGTCTCAGGCTTTCTCGACCAATTTTCAACATCGTAGACTACAGCTTTAAAGGTCTATGGAAATCATTCAATTTATTTACATTGTTGTTATGAAATGTTCCACATAATTTGTGTGCTTCATCAAATGTCTCAAGAGAGGACGTGTTTCTGTAGCTCATTGATAGCAGTGCAAAGTTTTATTTTTTAGTATATCTTGATTTCATTGTAAGTCACTTTAGATAAAAGAGTGTGTTAATGCATAAATGTACTGTAAAGTGCCTGTTTCAGGGATGGCCATCAACAAAAAGAGTGAGAATGGCGACCCCTACTGGTTCAGACCAGTAACAGTTATTGTTTACAGTGTTTTGGCCCTGTTTGATCTTGTTTTCCCTCAATCTTTAGTCTGTATTGTAAATATATGGTGTAAGAACATCCTGGTTGTTCAGTTTGCAGTTTCTTTGGTTAGTGAAATGTTTCTGTCAGATGTGTTATAAGAATTAAAATGAATATATCTGTCCGAATTCCCCCTGGATTACAAGTAGACACTATTTACAAACAAATATTTTTATTATTATTATTATTATTTAACCTTTATTTTACCAGGTAGGCACGTTAAGAACAATTTTTATTTAAAACGGTGACCTGGCCAAGATAAAGTGCCATGTGCAGACAACAAATAGTTACACATAAACAACAAAGGACAAAATAATGAAACATTACAATATACAGATCTCAGTCAATAGTCATGTTTGTTAGAGTAGAGCGTGCTTAGCATTTACCAAAGCATTACACTTTAACCAAGTTAATAGACTGTTAAAGACACTTCTGCTTATGTCTGCAGTGTTACTGTGTTACAAGTGGACGAACATAACACCCTTCATGTGCAGTCATAAAATAATGTACATAAGTGGGGAAAAAATAATAAACATGAACAAATAGAATTTCTGTTTCATTTTATTTTCATTTTAATCACAATGCATTTACACCAAGCAGCCATCCATACACATTTAAGTCTATTTTTTATACTTTCAACACAAAAGTAACCACTAACACAGGAATTGAGCTTCAGACACGAATGACGAAAATTAACATATCTCTTTATCTCTAACAGGAATCTGTCATTTTTGCTTA
The DNA here is from genome assembly GCA_025389145.1 of Misgurnus mizolepis. NCBI lineage: Eukaryota > Metazoa > Chordata > Actinopteri > Cypriniformes > Cobitidae > Misgurnus > Misgurnus mizolepis. The sequence continues at coordinate 41,556,193 of JAIFKI010000004.1, read as the reverse complement.
TTTCTTTTATGTCTGAAGATAAATGTATGCAAAGATAACACATTAGAACGACACACGGAGATATAAGTTCCTCTTTTGTATTTTTGCTGTCATTTGAAAGTGATTTGAACTTTGCTAAGATGCTCACTGAGATCAACGGATTCTATTTAAAGGTAAAACAACATTTAATCTGATTTTCAACAGATTTTTTATTTTTTGGGTGAAATGCATTCGGCGGTTTACTAACATACTGTGCTTTATTGATTGCAAATCTCGTGTATGACAAGCAGTATGAGCATTTCTCTAAAAAAAAACTTTTTGAACTCATGTTGTTGTTATAGTGTGAATGTGTTGCTTGAGATACTTGATGATGTTAATAGATGTAATAAAAGATAAAGAAGTTATTTGTGATTATTAAAAAATTATTTGCCTTGACTGAGTAAAAGGCCTCCTTTTTTGTTGAATTGTAATTGTCTGTAATCTGTAATTGTTAGGGGAATGAAACAGGTCACATAAGATAATGACTAAATGATGAAATATTCAAATTTCCAATCAGACGTTGCTTGGTTATATTTTCGGCATTTTTTGCAAATATTCACAAGGTGAATGAACTCAGACATACAACAAAAAGCACCGAATCTGTGCTCTTAAAATAAAACACTTACAGTAATGTTCAAAAGAAATAATGTAAATGTGTTTATTTTATTAGTTACTGAAAATACTCTACAGACGGATGATGTTTCCTGAATCAATTCCTCTCTTTTTGATTGGTACGTATTATTGGATATATAAGTGCATTCAGAAAGTTTTCAGACCCCCGTCACTTTTATCAATATTGTTATGTTGCAGCCTGATACTACAATCGTTTAAATATTTTTTTTCTCGTTCATCTACACTCGCTAACCCATAATGACTGAAAATTTAGTCTATTAAAGCAACACTATGTAGTTTTTTAACCTTTAAAATAAGGTCTCTAAAATAATTTCAGTGATAGAACAACTTTTAACTGGACAAATTGTACTGTTGCTGCAACCTGAGCAGCCTCCTAGCTGCTACAAGCACACTCTGAAAGTGGCGGTGGAGGGTAGGAAACACAGCCCCGCCCCTCCCCCTGCCTGCAGAAGAGTGTCTGATACCAGGCACTGTTGCGCTTTTCAACCACATGGGGAGCTGTAAGTCATTTTTACATGGAAACTACATAGTGTTGCTTTAATATAAAAAAAAAAAATCTGAAACATTACATTAACATAAGTATTCATACAAGATGCAAAAGGTCTGCACTCTAAAATAAATTTTATTTTATGTTATGTCTACGACATTTTTAAAGTTAGACTAAAGACTTTTTTTTAAATAAGCATTTGATTGTTTGATGTTATTTTATTATTTGAGTTTTGTGTTGCTTAGTTTGTGTACAGTGCTTTAAGAAGTTGCTTTTAAAGGCGCTTTACAGGGCTCAATGCAAATTTTTTTTTTTATAGTGGTTCAGGTTTTCACTTGCCCTGCCAAAATTTTTACTGGCCCCAATAAAAAATGTAAGTGTCACATATTTAAAAATAGTATTTCAAAAGTTAAATATAATTGTATACATATACAACAGACACGTTCCAATGAAAAAAGGCTTCCAACTTGTATGCGTTACCTTGTAAACTGACAGCAAACTTTGCAAAAAATTGCATCGTTTCTTTGTCTGCTTTCAAGATGTTAAATAATATACATTGATGAAAATATATTTTACTGACTGAGGGTGAAGCATTGGCCCGATCGGGCAAGTGACAATACTTTTTACTGGCCCGAACTTCTCTCACGCTTGCCCGGGGCCACTGGGCATTCCTTTATTTTGAGCCCTGGCTTTATAGTTTATTATTATATTATTATTATTATAGAAACACAGGTATATATACAAACGTGTGTAGGCTATAGATGGTTTCAGCAGTAACAACATAAACAAACGGCTTTCATGGAACAAACATAACTTTCGATAAACTTTCACAAAGAATCAATAACAACAGAATCATTTAAGAGTAATTTATTTCTGATAACAAGCAAAATAAATAACATGTAGATTACTTTAGTTCAAATCATAGCTAAAGCATATTTAAAAACTACACTAAGCGTACTAATGTGTACTATGTTAATTACAGATCTGCTGCCAAACCTCCCTTACAAAAATTAACCATGTTTTTTTTGGTGTATTGATTTTGGTTTTACTACGTTTTTTTGTCTTGTTTTAACTGTTAAACCTGGCATAAGCCAGTCTCCACTCGTCTTTTGGAAACCAAAACATTGTTATTTACGACTAGGTATTTATTCAGTTTAGCCACTAGCCAGACCATTAAACAAACAGAGAATGGAATTTAAGTTTCGCCCACACGCGTAGCCGCGACACCGCAGATTAAACCGTCTAGATTATTTTGTTTTATTTTTAACATGTAGGAAAAATAATTATACTTTATACACAACATTTAAAAAGTCTACACAAAAGTCCAGGGGTGGAGCCAGACATTGTAGACATTGGGGGTTTAGCCCAAATCTAGGGGTTTCAAAGCATGGTCCCCTGCTAATATTTTTTCTCCATTTACGGCAGGTTTATAAAGTAAAAATGTTTACTCCTATTCTTTTAATCCTATCTTATCCTATTTTTGGATAAGAGAAGTTAACACAGCAAGGTTCTCTGTATTATCATTTTGAAACTGTAACAAATCAAGCTCTTTCTATCTGAACAACTAGTTTTAGCATTTAACCATGTTGAGAATTTTACTCACATATCTACCTTTTGCACCTTTTATTTATGTTCAGTAGCTCTTTCTACATTAGCTCTTTCTAAGGGTATTTCTTTCTAAATCCTTTTGCACCTTTTATTTATGTTCAGTAGCTATTTCTAGCTCAAGCAAATCCACAAACTTATAAAAGGATTTATTATTTTTTACAAGGTCGTCTGTTGACTGCTGAATATAAAACTGCTTCAATATAGGAGTCGAGTCAGCAAAAAAAAAAAAAAAAAAAAAAAACAACTAGAGTACCGGCACCTCTTTTGTGCCACTAAAAGCACTGTGTAACTGTAACAGATTACAGTTCCTAGGTTTTTTGTATCCTGATTACGTAATCCCGTTACATGTAATTCCTTACTCCTCAACCTTGATTACAGACTGCGGTACAACTTCATACTGTATAAAACAACAGGTACAGTGAAAACAATAAGACATTCAGCAATATATGCCGTTCATATACATGCCGCCCAAAGAAAGGAAGGAACAAATATAAAAACATGATAAATCTAAATGTCATTTAAACCCAAGAAGACATCCAAAGTTTCCACCACGGCAAGAGTTCATCACTTTCTCAAAATCTACACATTTAAGTTGTTCAGTGCTGTGTTTCTGGAAAATGGAGAAGTGACATATCTCAGAATAGCTTGAGTTTTTTTACACTAAGTGCATACACTGCAAAAAATGATGTGTTAATTGTGTCACTATGTCATTTAACGCGTTATTTAATGCTAAAATAAATAAAAGGGACAGCACAAGTTGTGTTAAAAACAGTGACGGGAGTAACGGGTTACAAAGTAATTCCGTTACTGTAATTCCACTCCTTTTAGCTGTAATGAACATGAAACAAAGTATTTTTTTTTTAAATCAAGTAACACATTTAATGTGTTGTTCCTATACTAATACATCTTCTGTGTTATTATTCATTGTGCCACCCACCACGGTCCTGCGACATTAGATCAGAAATGTCTTGTCTGCAAGTGTTCATTTATCACAAAATAGAGTAACACGAGTAACCAACTCATTTAAATTTCAGTAATTGTAACTGCGTTACTTGATTTAAAAAAATACTTGGTTACAGGTTCATTACCGCTAAAAGGAGTGGAATTACAGTAATGGAATTACTTTGTAACCCGTTACTCCCATCACTGTTTTTAACACAACTTGTGTTGGCCCTTTCATTTGTTTTAACATGAAATAACGCCTTAAATGGCATGACACGCACAATGTGTAAAAAATTAACACATCATTTTTTTCAGTGTAGACACTTCGCTTATGTCTGCTGATTTTAAACCTCAGTAACCTCAATGTTTCTCCAACATACACGAGTTGGCATGAGCAACAACACTTAGCTACTATGCCTTACATTTCTCTTGATCGTTGCTGAGATGTTACACCTCGATTGGAGTTAAATTATTTGGAGATGATTTATAAAGTCACACAGCTCTCTATAAACAATGCAGCTGACAATGAAGTATCAGAGCAAAAACCAAAACATGAGGACAAATGGGCTTATGCCAGGTGTAGGCCAACACAGTGTGATTTCAGCAATGTCTTGAATAAATGGCAACTTATACTGTACGAGTAAATCGAATCTGATGTAAAGTCAAAGCTCACATATTGCTCTCGTTCAGTCTAGATGTGTTACCAACACTACTTTCTAGAAAGAGAAGAAATGATGCTTCAATAATCCCTGAGCACATAACAGAACTTTGTCCCATCTCCACAAACTTCTGGAGCTTCTTAATCTCTGATGATTTGATCTTGAAATGTAAATGTGATATCTGGAATGTGTTCATTTCAATTTCAGTTTTATCTTTTTAATGAATTTCCAGATATTTCTGAAATTCTATTTTTACTTTTTCATTATGGGGTAGTGAGTGTAGATTAATTTAAACAATTGTACTATCAGGCTGCAACATAACAAAAAATTTTAAAAGTGAAGTGGGTCTGAATACTTTCTGAATGCACTGTAAGACTTCATCTTAGTTTATTGGTATATAATGCATCTATAACCTGACATGAAAAATGTTTTTCCTGCAGTTCTTGTGTTCAGTTCCTCAACTGATTCAACTAAACCTTTAATAAAAGTTCCCGAAACAGAACAAACAAAATCTGAAGGATCATGTGTCACCATCTCCTGTACTTATGATCCAGGATATGAGGAAAACTTGAAACTTCTTTGGTTTAAGAATCCAGTATATGATGAAAAGGAAAAATGCTTTATTGGGACGATTGTATATAGTAACCGAGGTGATCGTCCCCAGTCAGCAGGTTACTCAAGTAGAGTCGAATACATCACTGATAAAACAGAAAACCCCACAAACTCTTGGGTGAAATGTGATTTAAGAATCAATGATCTACAGAAGACAGACAGTGGAAATTACAGCTTTAGAATCATTGGCTCAGACAAACACAAATACATGAGCAAACCTATGAGTCTCCTCACAGTTACAGGTGAGCAAGGCTTTATTTTACTGACAGTCATTTGTTTTATGAATAACATTTATATTATAATAATATTCCACATTTTTCAAATGAAAATTGAGCATTTAAATAAAAAGTTCACTTAAAATTTAAAATTCTGTCACAAGCTGTATTGTTATTTTTGTGAATCTTTATGCAGATTTGTTTCTTAACAATAGGTTTGCTGTATTTAGATATTACTTCATGTCTCATCATGAAATATCACATTATCCAGTTTCTTTATATTCATTTATTTAATCACCTTTCACTCCATGATTTTTCCTGATTTCAGACAATCCTTGTAAGATGAACATTAATTCATCAGAGATTAAGTATTCAGTCAAAGAGTCAGATGAATTTACTGTTCGCTGTTCAACCTCTGTTTCCTGCTCATCTCATCCTGAGTGGATTCTCCATAAACCAGGACAAGAACCAGAAAGAGTGACGTCATCAAATAATAGATTCACACGGGATAAAGAGGAAAACGAGTACAAAAAGATCACCAGACTGAAATTCAATACAACATGGGAAGATGACAACATGATCTTGTCTTGTCATCCAGAAGAAAGTCAGGACAGCTGCCTCACTAGAAATATCACTCTGTCTGTTGAATGTGAGTGTGTGCTTTACTGTTAGCTATATCATGTGTTTATCTGATACTGTCTATTATTCACAAAATAAATCATAAAGTCCTGCACCTCTAGAGGTCGCTCTGATGCCACCATCTCATGGTTCAAACAAGGGAGGGAAATATCACAAGTGGAAACTAGTTAATGTTAAACCAGAAGACAGTAGAATACTACTGCAAAGCTGAAAACAAGCATGGAAAAGCAGAATCAATATTTCTTACTTGCATGCTGAGATCTATAAACTCTTGAATTAAATTAACAGATGTTATTTTTCAGATGTGACTCTCAGAATTCAGGGTAATAACACAGTGAATGAGGGCGATACTCTCAGCCTCAACTGCACTGTTGACAGTAACCCACCCTCATCAAATCTTACATGGAGTTTTAATGGAGACACAGAAAAACTCAAGAGTCAAATTTCTGCTGAATCTCTCACTATTGCCAATGTCAGCAAGCTGCATGCAGGAGAATATGTCTGTGAGGTGATATATAGAAATGAGACTTTAACCACATCTATCAACATCAATGTCATTCGTAAGTAGAAACAAAATTATGATTCAAGAATTTGCATGTTTTATATTACGCTATACTGAATCCATTCAATTCCCTCCCCTTCAAAATAATTTGCATACATCCGGCCTCTTTCCTCCAACGGGAAGTAAAATGCAGCAGTGTTCGCGAAGTTTAAAGCAAAATGTCGAGTCACGTTCTGAGGTGTGCTCTTCTATCTGTAACATTTTGGTCTGTCCGTGTTCTGAAGACGGCAAAGTTTACATTCTTTTGGATGGCAGTAAAGGCAGCCAATCAGCATCAAGTGCTTGCATTTCATAATCAGGTTGCCAGTTAAACCCAATAGGTGCAAAATCACGTGTTTAAAAATCGCCCACCCTATTATAGCTTTCTGAGAGAGGTTTTTAGGAAGCTTCTAAGGCATTACAGACCAAACCAAAATGTTGTTGTCTACATGTCACATCACAGAACAAGAATAAATACCCTGTTCAATCATTCTATGTCACCTTTAAGCTGTTATTGAACTAGTGCGCGTACATTAACATATACATAATATTATTAAGAACTATTTTAAAATCAAATATTTATCTCATTATAGAAACACAAGGGACAATTGGCCCAGACACTGATGGACAAAACCAGACTGGTAAAGCTATAGATCCACAGAATGTCACCGGAAATATCACAGGTAATGGCAGGGTCGGACTAGGAACAAAATTCGGTCCTGGCAATTTTCTCGTGGAACGGCCCACACTGGACCGACGACACCCCCCCCCCCACTCTACACACAAGCCCACCGATACCAAAATCGCCCCCCTAACCCAATGCTTTGATTTATTGAACATTTATATTAATTTCTCAGTATAGTTAAAATTCAACGACCTCAAACTCTCTTTGCCATGAACAAAGCTGACACTGTTTGTCAAAGCACCACAAAAACACTTTACTATTTTTGCACGGATATATGAAGCAATACTTGTGTAGATGACCCCTTTTATCAAACTCTATTGAATACAATAATATGTAAAGTATATTAATGATAGACAGTGCAGGTCTATAGATTATAAATAGGTCTATAGATTATAAATGTGACCGGTGTTATGATGGTTTATGTAGCTTTCTTCACTTTATATTAGATAGAGCAGAAGCAGTAAAAGTGCCTCTCTTTCTATTCCTCTCTTGCAGATTAAAAGATTACCATCTCTCATATCTAAAATGTTTGCTCAGAAAGCAAAGATGGTTAATTAATAATATTTATAAAAATACAAGAAAGAAAATGCATTGTGACTTTCAAAACAAGAACCAGTTGTTATAGCCATAGAAACCAGAGCCACGCTTGAGACTGCACATGCGCTTTAACGCATTAGCGCCGACTGACTCTGATCGCAGTTGGTCGATCAGACCCAGGACCCGAAGTAGCATAATTAAACTGGGACTGACCCAGACCCAACTGCCCCTTTAAAACATAGACCCGGAACTGTACGGGTCCTCTGTAAAGACCTCTAATGCATACAAATCTGCTCAAGTTCAGAAACATGGACACAACGTGACACTGAGCTTGCCTCGGCTCGCACCCAATTCATAGAGAAACACGCGGACACATACCGAACTCGTTGGAAGAGACACGTGCTCGCACTCAAATGTTATTATCAAATAGTGTCATTATCACGGAAGAACAAAAAAAAGTTATGCCAGATATATTTGGCCGGTTGTTAATATACCTGGGCGACTTTTTCTCGAGGATCTTCTCCGCTCCCCCTTTCTTCTTTTTGGAGCCTCTGTTGTCCATAATGATTTTTCTTAAGTGCAAGGCTAAATGATGCGCTGTCATCACTGTATATTTCCCCATAAACCTATCGGCTGCTTGGACAAATCCATTTGAGGGGTGGGGCATGGGGGCGCGATCGTAACACACACTGAACCTGTCATGAAGAGGCCGAAAATATTTACCTGTCACCCACCCCCCAAACCAAATGCAACTGCATTTATACATGACGGGCCGAAAATAAATAACTTAAACATTTTGGCATTAAAAAAAATAAATCTCGGAGGCCACCGGCCCACATGTCGACCGGCCCACCGGGCATTTGCCCGGTTGTACAGATTACCAGTCCGAGCCTGGGTAATGGTCACTTAACCTAAAGTCTCCGGTTTCAAATTTGTCAGACTGAGGTAAACTATCATGTAATCTTTATCGGTGGAGTGAGCCATGTACCTAGATCAACATTCCTATCAACCAAGCAGATTTTAAGGGGAGGTTTATGAGTGGGGTTGAGGATTGAAAATACCCTTTTTATCGAATTACGATTTCTGATTTTTGGTGTAGATTTAGGTTTGTGTTTGTGGATAAGTTTAGCACTGTGTTTGTTTAAAAATAATGTTGTTACAGGACTTATAAAAAGATTTTTGACAAATAATGAAGTTTATGTACATTTAACTACAGGTGAAGATAACAAGAGCCAAAATCAATCTATTCAAGAATTTTTTAAGAATATGGGGCTGTCAACAATACTCACGTTTTTGGCGGGAATGGCAACTTCAGCAGTCATCTTCTTTGTGGTGTTGTGTTGTTGGATGTCTTGCAACAGGTAACATATTGACTTCATTACCGTCCCTAAAAACAGAAAAAAAAATCCATCAAAATGTATTTGTTTAATGTATCAAGCATTTACAGTACATATTTTGCTTTGATTTTGTCTTTTCCACAGATCCAAAAAAACTGAAGTGCTGGCCGCACCCCCAGACTCTGTAGCTCATTTGGAGGCAGGTTTAACACAGGACCAATAATTAATAATAATAAATAATTTTTAAATAATTAGGATGAGGCTTGTATTTCTCCCTGTGTCAATGTATTTCTTAAAACAAGCTGTTTTGTAAGCGCATGAGGACATTAAATGTTTTATGACATTCATCTGTTTTTTATTTGTTTTCCTATAACATGTTCTCTTTGTTTTAGACGGTGCAGAAAAACATAGATTCGGCTGTGACCGGTGAACAGACCAATGAAGAGACGCCTCTTCAAAACCAATTTGATTTAGAGATGTCAAGCACACAGGTGGAGATGACAGGTCCAGCAGAGGACAGTGAAGCAGGTGGGGCAGATGGAGATGTTAATTATGCGGCAATCAATTACTCGCTTCTGAAGAAGAAACCTGAAGAGGAAGAGGAGGAGACAGCCAACACAGACTATGCAGAGATCAAAAGGGATACGAAAGGAAGAAAAGTCCCTCAGAATCAAGATTACCAAGTTGAACTGGCCAATGAAGGATCCAAAAACCAAAAGCAGAATGAGTGCGAGGAGGAGCTTTATTCAAATTCTCAGGCAATGAAAGGTTTGGCATAAGGAAGTATGCAGTAAGCAATGCGTTTTGTGAACTTTGAAAAGCATTTCCCATTTATTTTGAAATGTCTTAGATGTGCATTTACTGTAAGGATATGTTAAAGGGGACATTTCACAAGACTTTTTTAAGAGGTCAAATAAATCTTTGGTGTCTCCAGAGTACATATGTGAAGTTTTAGCTCAAAGTATGATATAAATAATTTATTATAGCATGTTAAAATTGCCACTTTGTAGGTGTGTGCAGAATTTAGCTTTTTTTGTGTGTGTCCTTTAAAATGCAAATGAGCTGATCTCTGCACTAATGGCAGTGTTGTGGTTGGATAGTGCAGATTAAGGGGCTGTATTAGCCCCTTCTGACATCACAGGGGAGCCAAATTTTAATGAGCTATTTTTGCACATGCTTGCAGAGAATGGTTTACCAAAACTAAGTTACTGGGTTGATCTTTCTCACATTTTCTAGATTGATAGAAGCACTGGGGACCCAATTATAGCACTTAAACATGGAAAAAGTCAGATTTTCATGATATGTCCCCTTTAAAGGGAGGGTTCACCCAAAAAACTTTGACATTATTTCCTCACTCTCATGTCATTTAAACCCCCATTGCTTCTTTTTGTTCTTCCAAACCCAAATATTTTTAAAGTGTTGTTTTTGGTTTTCTGGTTGTAAGTGGTTGGTTACAGAGGCGTACCTTACAATAAACCCAACAAGCTTTAAAATAACAAAAAAGTGTTAAATAAACTCCATTTGACTTGCCAACAAACTGGTATGTCTAAGGCAGGATTAAGCAGATTTAAAGCAAAAGCATTTGATGAACATATAATACGTGACGAGAGCATTCGGTTAATATCATTCATATCTTATTTTTTGACGGAGGTGGCATTTAGTGGCTTTTGCATCTGAGCTTCTTGACTTTATTGTTGTAGCACTGTTGAATAAGTTATTACACATTATTTAAAATGAAACATCCTAAAACTTCCTAAATCAGTGCTTCCCAAACTGTGGACCGAGGTCCCCCAGTGGGCCGTTGGGGTACAAAATAATTAAAATATTCTAATAGTTCTGAAATGTGATTTCCCCCCTCCCTATTTCATAAACATAAAGCATATCATTTTTTTCTATTATAGCCAGGTGAGATACACTGCTTGTAAATGGTTTCAAACTTAAATAAATTTAGTAATTCATTGCAATAGATTTGTGAATTATATGTAGCTTTTGTTACACACTTTGATGCATTATAATTGTAAATATTATGCAGAAAGTATTAAGTGTTATGAATTTTAATATATTTGAAAAGAATGTTTATGTCATCTTTCACCAGAATATAAAAATATTTCTCATAATTCTCATGTGATTCTTAAAACTAGTTCATAAATGTTGATAATATGTAACAAAAAATCGTATTAATTTATTTGTGTCCATGGCACGAAATTCAGCATTTTTCGTGCCTTGAGCACGACTTTCATTTCATGTATTGTTTTCTCATCGTTTTTTCCTATTTTCTTACTATTTTCCCTTGGAGTTAGAATCACTTTCTGTTACATTTTTACACATCCTAACCCAAACCCCAACTCTAACCCCAACTCCAGGTGAGAATAGTTTTAAAAGTGGAAGAAAAACATGTGGAAACCAATACATAAAAGTACATCCTAACCCAAACCACAAATCTAACCCCAACCGACAATGATTTAAAAAAGGGAAGAAAAATGAGAAAACAAAATAACACGAAAAAAGAAAGTCGTGCCACAGACATGAAAAACTATTTATAGAAATTCGTGCTGACTAACACAAAAAAGACATTCGTACTCAAGGCACGAAAAAAGCCCAACTTCGTACCATGGACACAAATAAATTTATCAAATTTTTCGTGACTATAACACGACTTGATATCATGTTGTTGTGGTTTTAAATTGCATGCATCTTGTTATCTTGTGTTTTTATTAGTACTTGGAAAAAATGTCAAAATTCATAAAATTCCAGTTTAATAAAATGTTTAAATTATAATCATTATTTCATTCTTTGCAGTCAACATGAAGGACATACTGTAATATCATATATAATAAAAATAATAATATTTTTTGTTGTAGCTGTTTGTTGTATTAAGCACAAAGTATCTTACTTAGTTCTTTTTCTTTTGTCATGTAGCCTAATTATGTGTTAATAATTTATGAGGTCCCAAAAGGATTTAATCTAAATTAAATTTTCTACAATAAAACAAGCCTTTTGGAATTGTGAGCCAATCTCACCCTTTACCTGTTTAATCGGTGTGCCTTATTTTGATTGTTTGATCAGCATTTTTATTGGTTTAAACCACAACACATGTGATGTTCATTCCAGTGGACGCAGGGTCTGAAAGGGTTAAATAAGAGTTTTAATAACTTCAACTAAACAGTTGAATGGCAGTAACAAGTAGGCTCAGGGGCGTCATGCACCAATTTTTTTTAAGGGGGCACAGTGTCAACAGCTCACAGAAATTTGTGCATACACAGACATCAAATGAAATATTATAGAGCTTACATTTCTAACAATCTGAACACCCTTGCCTTCATGCAAAAACCTCCAAAATAAAAGAACTAACTTTCATATCAAATACTATTCAATCGGAATAATGACACATTTGCGTCATATTCACATCTGAAACGGCATGTTTTATTTATTTAAGTCTTAATGGCTTGTTTAATTGTGGCATTAATGCATTTTGCACAACAACTGCATTATCATATAAAATTAATGTCATTTTAAATCCATAAAGTATATAAACAACGAAAATGACATAAGCTATAGCCACGTGATTGACTTTAATGTTCAATAATGATTTAAAAAAATATGTTTAGATAAAATTATTAGAGGAATGGATTTTTGCATTAAATTTTACCTCATAAGTGAGCATGTGAGATTCCGCGCCCGCGTGAACTCTGGCGAACTTTGGCGTTGTGCCAAGAAGATGAATCTCTTCTCTACTAATATAACGTTGAGACGGTCACATTTAAAACCATACATTTTCTACACAGAGGAGGTTAACTGCACATTACCGTACTGGGGTTTGGAAATGTTGTGAGCGTTTCTAACACGTTTTAATTCCTCAGATAGCCAAATGCAGCAGCAAGCCAGCAACAGCAGAGAGCTCGTGAGCGCGCCCAGACACTGATGACGTCTGCGGCTGCGCTCTGACTGCAGCGCCAGCTGCCGCCAGAATAAAAGTAATGTAACATGATCAAAACACTATCAAAACGGCGAAAATCTCAGAAAAGTGACAAGGATGCAGCACAGAATGTATAATATTGTGCATATTAAACAGATTAAAAGTCAAATAACAGATTAATGGACGCTTATTTGATTTTGAGGTAGGATGCAAAATCCATTGGCTCAAAAAAACCAAGGGGGCACGTGCCCCCTCAGTTTGAATGGGCATGACGCCTCTGAGTAGGCTACACATTGTGCTGGATACACATACACATATCAGTGGAAATCTCTGAAAAGATATCAGGTTCACCTGTTTACATCTCCTATGGGATGACGTGTTTTGGATTAGGTCTTAGATAACGGGATTAGACTCTTCCTCTTAGATAGCTTGTGAGTGTCAGCATCTACTGTTCGTACCACCGGAGAAAACTACACAGATTTGATTTAATATTTACAGCCTTCATCATTTATGATCTGAGAGAAGGTAGGTGCATGAAAAGATGGAAATCTGAATACTCTCCTTATAGTTTTATAAACATACAAATGCATTAGCTGGAATTATATTTAATATTTAATATAATATTTAATGGAAAGAACTATGTCGAAAAAATGAAACTGATATATAAAAGGCATGATAATTTACATTTATTATGCATATAATTTAAATAAATGTGGTATTTGGAATTTTTTTATTTCTAGTGCTGAGTATACTTTTTTAATGATTTGTCTCCTGCATTCATAGATTATTTTTCATCTGGCAAACATGGCTGATGTGTTAAGGAGTCTTAACCTTTTGGAAACCCTTAAGGAGTCCATAGAAAAGAACAATATTTCAGATATAAGAGATGCCATGGAGGACATGCTGATCAGCAGAATTAACATGGCGGTCGCAGGTGACCGAAGTGCTGAAAAAGCCTCTTTTATCAACTCACTTCGAGGACTCGGCCAGGAAGATGAAGGAGCGGCCTGTGTTCCACCTTCTGCTGCCCCAGAGGAACTAGCTGTGTTTCCGAATCCCAAGCATCCAGATTTTCGGCTCTGGGATCTGCCATCTATCCCCAGCGACCCATGTTTTGAGGCAGAGAAATATGTAGAGCGCTTTAAAGTTTTGCGGTACAATGCCGTCATTATCACATTCACAGAGAGTCCCAGCGTGAACAGTGTGGCAGTGTGGAGGGAAGCTCGGTCGTTACAAAAAGAGACGGTGTACTTCGTCTTATTAGCATACATGAAGGATACAGAGAAAACATTGGAAACTAAGAAGAAAGCGAGTCTAGAAGTTCTCAAGGCTGAAGGAGTTCCACTCCCAAAAGTATTCCTAGTTTACCCGTCTGCTTTGGAAAAGTTGGACTTTTCAAAGTTTTTAGAGGTGATGCGTGGCGACCTTCCAGAAATCAGGGCACATGCTCTCCTTCTGGCCCTGCCTGCTTTCTCCAACTCATTGATCCACCAGAAGAAAGACGCCTTCAAGGCACTTGTATGGGCAGCGGCATCTTTATCTGGTGGGGTTTCTGCCATTCCCGTGCCCCTGGTGGCCTCCATGGTGGACGCTACTGTGGCCTTACGGATTTTGATGAAGGCTCAGATATCGCTTTGTCTGGATGATGATTCTCTGCTGCGACTGGCAAGGCAGCGAGGTCTCGACCCATCCAGGCTAAAGGGTCTGAGGACTTGTGGGCTTTCTGTTGAGGTCAGCAAGAGTGAAGTTAAAAGACGACTCGCAGAGGCAGAGAAGGAGACCAATACTGCTTCAAAAAGACTTGTGGAGCTAGCCATGCCAAGACATGCCAGGTCCGTTAGTCGATCTTTTATGGTTATGCTGCAGGCTCTCAACACCGCTATTGATGACATGGGTGCTGATGCTGAGAAAGTGGTTGCTATGGTAACAAATGGATCACCCTTTTGAGGGGGGGGGCTAAAATTGACAATTGTCTCGTGTTGCACACACACACACACACACATGCTCTTAACATAATTTTGATTTATACCATGTTTAGTGTACTAGTAATTACCAATAAGTTTACAATATGTTTACAGTAACTCCATTTAATCCCAAATAATTTCATTTTGATTCATTTTTAATGCTAAACTAATGTTAGTGCTATTGGTTATATGTGAATAAATGCCTAAAGTTGATTTACTCTAACTGTAAACACGCACATTATATTAGTTAGGCATGCTCAAAATGTACTGTACAGTAATATGCTATTTTTTAGCAATAAAGATCTTTTATCTTACATCGTCATTCTTCATAAAACCGGATTGTCCGTGCAAGCTATTGGCACCTTTTCGTTCTCAGCTATTAAAACATTTCACCCCATGTGCAATATCCGGTCAAGGTCTTCATCTGAATCACAGTAGCCATGCATGAGAAGAATGCAGACCGCAATACATACAGTAGTTTCAACTGCGAAGTAACCACTGACAAAGGAAGCGTCTACAATATCACACTCCAACTGCAAACGTTAACACCATTCATTTCAAAACATCACATATTGCCTCTATTTTATTTACAGGTATTTCAAATTTAAATGTGACAGAAAAATCAAGTCATTAAGGCATTTCATATCAATGTGACATTTCTGTGAATGCAAAAAGTTAGTTTAGTAAGCCGTGTTAACCACAAAGCTCTATAAAGTCTTTAAAAGCTGTGAGTAAGAGTCATGTTCTCTTAAACAAACCTCTCAAATAATCAAATCAAAAACACTTAATGTTGAATGCATACTTCTTTGGTATTTTGTTTGGTACGCAGTGAATTATGATCTTATTTAAACAAACTTAACTGAAATTGTTTTATATTATATAGATATTCTAACATCATCTTTCTACGGGGCTCAGATATCTCTCATTTGATAACATTTTGGTATTTTAGTACCAGTATACATACAATACTCATTTTGATGTGATTGATACGTTTTAAAGGAACCCCAAATAAAAGAGAATGATGACACCTAGTGTATGTTACAATAAACTTTGTTTACACTGATTCATTTGCAATCCTGTTTGTTATATTGTGAATACTATTCGCTCAAGAACATCTTGATAAATTTTGCATTGTGCCATGAAAAACATTAAAACCTCTCTGCTTTGAATTATGTTAAAATAATGAACAACTGCGGCGTAAAAGCACTCCGCTTCGTATCATGAAGAATTACCACCTTGGGTGTGCATGTACAAATAATAGATTTAAAAATGTTCAGATGTGCATTATAAAAAATACAAGTTATGTCAAATATTGTTTATCAGAAGTTTTTTTTTTTAAACATAAAGGAAACAAGTGCAGGAGCATCATGCTCCAGTTTTTACGGGGGCACAGTGCACAGCTTACAGAAATTTGTGCATAAACAGACATTAAAAGAGATATTATAGCCTTCAGTCTTTTCCTTGGCATTCCCACTTAGATTTCTAACCATTTGAGCCCCCATGCCTTCATGTGAAAACCACCAATATGCATGTGCTGACTAACATTTATGTCAAAAACTTTTATCAATTAATTCAATCAAAATAATGACATCTTATTTACATCTGAAAATGGCATTTTTTGTTTATATATGTTCTGTTTAATGACTTGTTCAATTGTGCCATTAATGCATTTACAAAACAACTTTATGTTATAAAATTAATGTAATTTTAAATCCATAAAGTATAGGCTACAATGAAAATGGCATAAGCATTGATTTTAATGTTCAATGCTGCAAAAGCAATACTGCCCCTTTTTGTTTATTTTCAACATTTTATTTTAAATGCAAATATTAAAAACTTTAAAAATATGTTTATATTAAATTATTAGAGGAACGCATTTTTGCACTAAATTTTACCTAATATGTGAACGTGATTCGGCGCCGCCCGTGAAATCTGGCGAACTCTGGCGTTGTACTAAGATGAAATCTACTAATATAACGAACACTGTCACTTTTTGAACCAAACATTTTCTACAAAATGGAGGTTAAATGCACATTACCAGACTGTGGTTTGAAGTAGTGATGGTCGTTTTCGAAGCACTGCTTCATGA
Organism: Misgurnus mizolepis; assembly: GCA_025389145.1. NCBI lineage: Eukaryota > Metazoa > Chordata > Actinopteri > Cypriniformes > Cobitidae > Misgurnus > Misgurnus mizolepis. The sequence continues at coordinate 41,539,311 of JAIFKI010000004.1, read as the reverse complement.
GGCTTCGAAACATTTACGAATCTTTTGTTTCGAATCAGTGGTTCGGAGCTTGTTTCAAACTGGCCCAAGTCACGTGATTTTAGCAAACGAGGCTTCATTACGTCATAACTGTTTCGAAACGTTTCGAAAATCCGATGGTTCTTTTACTTTTGTGAATTTCATATTCACAAAAGTAAAAGAAATAATTTAAAACCTTGTTTGAAAGTTTTCATGATTGACTTTGATGTATATATTGAGTCTCTCCAGTGTATTGATAACAAAAAATGTAGAGATACACTGTTATACGCCAAAGAATTGAAGTTAATTGAAATTTGAACTATGCTGTCTCACTTTTACTTATTTAATATTATTATGTACTTATTTTATTTATTATTAATTTTTTATATTTTTTTCTGTGTATTGTAAACCCAATTCCTTAAAATGTTACCTCTTTGGATGTCTTGTCATGTTGTATGTTTGTTCAATATATATTAAAAAAAAATAAAAAATAAAATAAAAAAAATAAAATAAATCCGATGGTTCACCACTAGAGGGAGTTGATCACATGACCAGTGTCTAATATGTTTAGGTGAACTCGGGTCAGTTTTATTATGAAAGTTCATAAAACATTTATCCTTCTGACTAATAACACTGCCATTTTGTCTACTTTTTGTTTATAGACAGATTTAATGACAAAAATGTGCATAATTAAAAGGGTAGTTAGTTTTAATTATTTGTTTGCCCTAAATAAAACTAAAAACACATAACTTTTAACTATGTCTTAATTAAGTTAAATATTTTTTTTAAACATATTTTAATACAAATCTTGCTTTTTTTATTAAAAAAGTGTCAAATGTTTGGACATATCTGCTTTTACACTATTTTGACCAGCAGGGGTCGCCAGCGTGTGTGGTGTTTCGAACTACTTCGAAAAACTGAATCAATTTTCGAAGCAATTGGTTCAGTTGATTCGAAGCTTCGAAAAGCTTCATTAGTTTGAAGATGTTGTGAACGTTTCTTACAAGGTGTCTTCAGTTGGCAAAATGCAGCAGCAAGTATCCCGCGACCGTGCACAGGTGCTGATGACGTGTGCGACTGCGCTGTTGCATCTGCCTTCCTCATGAATAAAGTCAAAACACGATCAAAACCCTATAAAAACTGCGAAAAATCTCTGGTTGCCGCATAGAACTGTTAATATTGTGCATAACAGATAAAAAGAAAAGTAAGTGGACATTTCTTTGATTAAGAGGTCGCACGCAACATCAATTTTGCTAAAAAACTCGAGGGAGCATTTTGAATGAGCATGACGCCTCTGCAAGTGATGCTCCTCCTCTTTATTTCATGGACTTTTAATTTGTAATTTCCTGGCTCGTGCTTGTAGTCATTTTGTAGTTCTTTTGTTTATTGGTTCCCTGTTGATAGTAGCCAACACGTTTCAAAAAGTTGTAAGAAATGACATTTGTCAGGAGGTTAACATTAACTTCATGCTTGCGTAAACGCATTTTGCGTTTACAAAGCATTGCACTTAAGCTGAAAACATTTGTTAGGCAATTCTGCTTATGCCTGCAGTGTTACTCTGTAAAAATATCAGCTGTAAAAAGATCAGTAGTGGGAGAACAATAGTAAACAGAAATAGAAAGTTTTACTTATTCTTATTTCAATAAAACTTCATTAACATTATGTGTGATGTCTCTATTATTATTTTTTAAATTGTTTTGACACCGTAGTAACCACTAACAGAGGAAATAAGATTCACGCTTGAATGACATAAGTAACATATTCCTTTTTTTTTTTTTTTGCCGCAAATATGCAAAGATACACTGTGACTTAAGAAATACACAAGAGGATATGAATTCCCCTTTTGTTTCTTGCTGTCATTTACAAGCCATTTGAGCTTTCCTGTCCCGCTGAGAACAACAGATTCAGTACGAAGGTAAACATATTTTATCTGGCTTTAAACAGGTCTTTATATTGGAGTAAAATTAATACTGCAATTTACACTGTTAAAAATGTCTGTAGAAATTACAGTATTACTGGCAGCTGTTTGTATATTTAAATTTATGTTAAATAACAGTTTCTTTAGAGTTAAATGAAGAGGAAACATTAACAAGTCTTTATCTTTACAGAATAAAATTAAAATACCAGCCTCATGCAAAGCATTCTCTGAAGCAAAATCTGAAGGAAAAAACTGAAAAAGTTTGACACATTAATGCTTTGCAAAATTAAATATAAAAATTCAACAAGTTCCTGGCAAACAGCTGAACTACAGCAATTTTGTATGTGCCTTTGTTTGGCTGTAAAAATTTTTTTGTCATCATCATAAGATTTTCCTAAGAAACATACTGTATTATCTTTGAGACATTAATGGTGTCATCATTACATTCTGCTAAAAGATAGAAAGTATTTAAAGTATAGCTTCATTATTTTAAATACATTAGGAATTGAAGGTCTGCTTAAAGGCGGGGTGCATGATCTCTGAAAGCCAGTGTTGACATTTCAAATCACCTAAACAAACACGCCCCTACCTCAATAGAATCTGGACCTTCATTTAATAAGACCCGCCTCACACATACGCAACACAGGCAACGATGACGGTTAGCAGACACGCCCCTTAGTGCTTATTGGCTACAAGTGTGTTTTGGTAGTCGGCCCGACTGCCTTTTCCAAAGTGTTTTTCAAAAATCATGCACCCCGCCTTTAATTTATGTAACAACTGTGAATGAGACAAATCACATAAATAAAGAAATAAAGAGTGCTGCAGATTTTGCTGGAAGTTTCCATCCATTTTTTACCATAGACTTTTGGATTATCGCAAAAAACTTTTGTCCAACAAGGCAATCTCAACAAATGAATACAAATTGTATGATTTTTTTTTGTCAAATTTTATAAAAAATATGTCATCCCTGCAGCAATACAAATAATGCAAATGTGCTTATTTCATAGTTACTGAATATACTCAGACAGATGATGTTTCTTAAATCAGTTCCTCTCTGTTTGATTGGTACGTATTAAATGGATTATATGCTGAATATATATATATATATATATATATATATATATATATATATATATACATATATACATATATATACATATATATATATATACACACACATATATATATACACATATATATATATACACATATATATACATTTTAGATTTAAGAGTATTCCTGGTCCGAAAATAAAACATATATATATATATAGAATACCCCTTCACTTTTATCAATTTTGTTATGTTGCAGCCTGATAGTACTGTTTAAATTATTTCCTCAATAATCTACACTTGCTAACCCATAATGACAAAGTGAAAAATGAAATATCACTTTTACATTCTCAGACCCTTTGCAACATGATTTTTTCCTTGCAGTTCTTGTGTTCAGTTCCTCAACTGATTCAACTCAACATTTGATAAAAATTCCCGAACCGGAACAAACAAAATCTGAAGGATCATGTGTCACCATCTCCTGTACATATGATCAAGGACATGATGAAAACTTGAAACTTTTTTGGTTTAAGAATCCAGAATATGATTATGATATGAAAATCTATAACGGGACTATTGTATATAGTAACACAGATGATCGTCCCCAGTCAGCAGGTTACTCAAGTAGAGTCGAATACATCACTGATAAAACAGAAAACCCCAGAAACTCTTGGATGAAATGTGATTTAAAAATCAATGATCTACAGAAGACAGACAGTGGGAATTACAGCTTTAGATTCATTGGCTTAGACAACTACAAGTACATGAGCACACGTATGAGTCTCACAGTTACAGGTGAGCAAGACTTTTTTACTGACATTCATTACTTGTTTTATGAATAACATTTATATTATAATAATATTCCACAAATGAAAATTGAGCATTTAAATGTAAAGTTCACTTAAAATAAAAAAAATCTGCAGTCTGTAAGTTGTTTTGATATGTGTTTTTAGATATTACTTTATGTAGCATAATCATGAACTATCACATTTTCCAGTTTCTGTATATTCATTTATTTAATCATCTTTCACTCCATGATTTTTCCTAATTTCAGACAATCCTTGTAGGGTGAAGATTGATTCATCAGAGATTAAGTATTCAGTCAAAGAGTCAGATGAATTTACTGTTCGCTGTTCAACCTCTGTTTCCTGCTCATCTCATCCTGAGTGGATTCTCCATAAACCAGGACAAGAACCAGAAACAGTGACGTCATCAAATAATAGATTCACACAGGATAAAGAGGAAAACGAGGACAAAAAGATCACCAGACTAAAATTTAATCCAACATGGGAAGATGACAACATGATCTTGTCTTGTCATCCAGAAGAAAGTCAGGACAGCTGCCTCACTAGAAATGTCACTCTGTCTGTTGAATGTGAGTGTGTGCTTTACTGTTAACTATATCATGTGTTTATCTGATACTGTCTATTATTCACAAAATAAATCATAAAGTTCACTTTAATCTGTTTACTTTATCTCTGTTTTTGTTTCTAGATGCACCAAAGGAAGTAAAAGCAACAGTGAGCTCTGATAATGTGAAGGAAGGAGATTCTGTTACTCTCTCCTGCACCTCTAGAGGTCGCCCTAATGCCACCATCTCATGGTTCAAACAAGGGAAGGAAATATCACAACTGGCTGAGTGGAGACTAGTTAATGTTAAACCAGAAGACAGTGGAGAATACTACTGCAAAGCTGAAAACATGCATGGAAATGTAGAATCAAATAAAATTTCTATCAATGTTAAGTGTAAGTCTGGTTTTAACTGAGATTTTAATAAAAATATAAATATATTATTCTTTTTTTTTCACTTCAACAGTGATTATTAATTATATCTCTTATTGATAAATAATAACATTAATTTCATGTGTTTGCACATTGCATTTTTCAGATGGTCCAAAAGAGGTCAGCGTGACACCTGCTGTTAACATCAATGATCTCAGAGAGGGAGATGAGCTGAAACTGAAGTGTTCAGTGGGGGACAGTAACCCAGCAGTCAACCAGTTTCAATGGTATAGGGATAATTCCCTGTTATGGCATCAAACCAGTCAGACATTAACCATCAGTCGAGTTAAACCAGAGGACAAGGGCTCTTACTACTGCAAAGCAGGCAATGGAAAAAAACAGCACGATCTAATAGACTTTATGTATCTGTAAAGTGTAAGTAAGATTTTATCATTTTTAATTATTATTTATATTATTATTTTAAAGAGGATCTGAATATTAATGTAACCAGCATGAATATATTTGATATTGAATTTATCAACAACACCTCTATATGCCTGCAAGTGCTGTTTATTTATTGACTTATTTCTTACAGATTCACCACGCAGAATTCAAATAGAGGGTGAAAGATCAGTAAAAGTGGGCTCCAGGCTACATCTAACATGTACAGCTGATGCAAACCCTCCACCATCCTCATACACTTGGAAAAACAAACCTAAAGTAATATCTCCGCTCACATTCCCAATAACATCTAGTGTGTTATACATTCATAGTGTGACCGTTCAACATTCAGGAACGTACACATGTGACGTTACCAATGCTATTGGTACAAAAGCTGAATCCATTGATGTTGATGTGGACTGTAAGTCTATTTGTTCAGATATTTACTGTTAATAAGGATGTTATATTGTTAAAAAACATGTTTTGCATTTTATAAATGGCTTGCTTTAAATCAGCATCCATACAAGCATGATTTTAACATTTTACAAATACAAGGATGGTGCTAATAACCAATTAATACACCTTACATCAGGGGTGTGAAACTCAATTTCATCCCGGGCCACATCAGCATTACGGTTAATCTCAAAGGGCCGGTTGTATTTGAAAGACTGTATGAATGTATCAACTCTTTTATTACTGTACATTGCATAATTTTCCCTGCATTTGCTTACTATTGGTTTTGTTAATAACTCAATTAATACCTAGCTTTGAAAGTAGAAGCCCAGGCAAATAATGACAAAGTGTATAGAGTACAACTATTCTACAGATTATTTAAAAAATAATTGTTGTGACAAAAACACATGTTGTATGTGAGTACAGTACACTCAAAATATTCTGTTATCCTTCATTGTGCAGGTTAGAAAATGAGAGGCATAATAAGATTGTTCTGGACTTTAATTTGTGTTCTAAAGAAGGACTTTTATTTTGATATAGTTTTGACTTTTTTCCATAGTTCTTCCTATTGTTTCCTGTTTTAAGAGGAAGTAGGCCATATTACTTTACTGCTTTAGTTTTACAAGGTACTCCATGTGGTTGCAGTCATCAAACATCATCATGCCATTTAAAGCCCTTTGAAATGCAATATCTGTAAGTGTGTTTGTTTAACTTTGTTTTGTGAGCATTTTGAGTACTTTATTACTGTGCTATTTGTTAAAGTATTCAGTTAAGCATGTTTGTAACTTTCTATTTAAGTTTGCAAAGTATTCATCTATGCTGTTGATATACAACCTTGTGTACTTCAGAATGTTCATTTATTTGATGATTTGTTAACTTTATGAAATTTATATTTGTGTATTTTTCTATTTTTTGTAGTTTCACATTTTCAAGATTAAACTTCATTAACTGCATTTGTGGAGTTTATTGTGGAAGTGTTTAGCGGCTGGATAACTGAATTTATTGAAAACAGTGAGGCCAGTGACAGTGAAAAGATAAGCAGCGAATTGAAAGATGGATTTGATGCCTGTCTAACAACTGCATCAGAGAGATAGAGGAACATTTCTGCTTGTAAGCCTGCACAGAAATTATGTCTTCAAGAGAGTCTAAATCGCATCGCATGCACAAAGAAGGTGAAGATGCTGTTTCAAGTTCTCACTCCTCTACGTCATCTAGAAGTTCTAGCGGCAGTTTGGTTGTCACAAAAGCAAGGGCTAAGGCAGAGGCAGCTAAGGCAAGAGCAGCTCATGCAAAGAAAGAAATTGGAATTAAAGTGGAACAAGCTCGTCTTCAAGCAACATTAGAGGCACTGCAGGAGGAGAAAGAAAGAGATGCAGCTATAGCAGAAGCAGAAACTCTAGCAGCAGCCTTCATAGAAGTAGACCATGTGTCAGCATCTGAGTTTCCTAAAGAGAGCAGTGTCCAACGCACCGAAGACTATGTAAGACAACAAGCATCTAGTTATAATCCACAAAGTGTTCCTGAGCATATGTCAGATACTTACAGCCTGGCCAAATACCTTGCACGCAGTCACTTGGTTACTTCTGGATTGAACACCTTTGATGATAAACCTATAAATTATTGGGCTTGGAGATCATCTTTTAAAAGTTCTATTGCAGACCTTGACCTCAAGCCAGTGGAAGAGATGGATTTGCTCATTAAATATCTCGGCAGAGAATCATCAGAACAAGTACGAAGAATAAAATCAGTTAATATTAGGCACCCATTTGCAGGTCTACAAATGGCTTGGGAGAGGTTAGAGGAAATGTATGGCTCACCAGAGGCAATTGAAAGAGCTCTATTCTTCAAACTGGAAAACTTACCTAAAATTTCAGGTAAAGATCTGTATAGGCTGCGTGATCTTGGAGACCTGCTTGCAGAGCTCGAGGCAGCAAAGCTGGATGGCTATCTTCCTGGGTTATCCTACCTTGACACTGCTCATGGAGTGAGCCCAATTGTAGGAAAGCTTCCTTACAATATCCAAGAAAAATGGATATCTTATGGATCGAAGTACAAGAGAGATAATTCTGTGGCCTTTCCACCATTCTCTGTGTTTGCTGATTTCATTCGCTCGGAAGCTAAAACAAGAACAGACCCAAGCTTTACTATTTTTCCTCCAGTACCACAGGAACGGAGAGACAGACCAGATAAATATAGGCACGCCTCTATAGCTGTTCATAAAACTCAAGTTAACATGCCTGAAACAAGAGATGCAACTTACAGGATAAAATCTGTTGATCCTCAACGATACTGTATCATTCATGATAAGCCTCATCCACTAAAAAGATGCAGAGGTTTCAGATCGAAAAGTTTTGAAGATCGCAAACAGTTTCTTAAGGAACATTCAATATGCTTCAGATGCTGCTCCTCTGTAGATCATATGGCAAAGAACTGTAAAGCTGAAATTCACTGTACTGAATGTGATAGTGATCGTCATGTTTCAGCTCTACATCCTGGTCCAGCGCCCTGGAAGAAAACCATCCCTCCTGTCTTAGAAGATGGCGGGGAGGAAAGAGAATTAACCAATCAGGAGGTAACATCAAAGTGTACGGAAGTGTGTGGAGCTGGAATGAGTGCCAGAGCATGTTCCAAGATCTGTTTGGTTAATGTTTATCCTGAGGGTAACAAAGCACAATCCAGAAAAATGTATGCAATTCTGGATGAACAGAGCAACCGCTCATTGGCAAGAACAGAATTCTTTGAAGAGTTTAAAATCAAAGGATCTTCTTTTCCGTATTCCCTTAAAACATGTGCTGGACTAAAAGAGACAACAGGAAGGAGAGCAAGTGGATACATTGTGGAGTCATTGGATAAGAGTGTAAGCCTTCGTCTTCCTACTTTGCTAGAGTGCAATCAGATTCCTAATGTTCGTTCTGAAATTCCTACCTCAGATGCAGCACGTCATTTTAGTCACCTTATGGATATTGCTGATGAAATACCAGCCCTTGACCCAGATGCTAACATCCTCCTCCTTATCGGCAGGGACCTTATAAGGGTCCATAAGGTCCGCCATCAGATTAATGGACCACATGATGCTCCGTTTGCTCAAAAGTTAGATCTTGGATGGGTTGTTGTTGGAGACGTGTGTCTTGGAGGTGCTCATCGACCTGCTCATGTAGATGTTTTTAAAACCACTATACTTGAAAGTGGTCGCCCCAGTTTCTTTTGGCCCTGTGAAAGTCAGTTACATGTAAAAGAGCAGTACGGTACCAAACTTCAGTCTCAAGATTATCTTGCATCAAAGGGTGTAAGTGCTTTAGCAACATGTGCAAGTGAGAAGCTAGGCCAGTCCATTTTTGTTAGTACACCCAGAGACCACAAGCTTGCACTATCAGTGGATGATGACAGATTCCTTCGCATAATGGACAAAGAGTTCTATCAAGATGAATCTAATGGCTGGGTGGCTCCGTTGCCATTTCAAGTTCCTAGAAGGCGGCTTCCAAATAACAAGAAGTATGCATACAACCGTCTTTCTTCACTTCGTCGTACTTTGGACAAACGTCCTCAGATGGAAGAGCATTTTCTTGAGTTTATGGAGAATATGTTTGCTAATGGACATGCCGAAATTGCTCTCCCACTTAAGAAAGACCAAGAGTGTTGGTACTTACCTTTGTTTGGTGTTTATCATCCGAAGAAACCGAACAAGATCCGTGTGGTCTTTGACTCCAGTGCACCTTATGATGGAGTCTCGTTGAATGATGTCCTACTTAAGGGGCCAGACCTCAATAATAGCCTCCTGGGAGTCTTGTTGAGATTTCGTAAAGAGCCAGTGGCTATTACCGCTGATATCCAGCACATGTTTCACTGTTTTTTAGTAAGAGAGGATCACAGAGATTTCTTGCGTTTTCTCTGGTATCAAGATAATGACCCAGGTAAAGAAATAGTGGAATACAGAATGTGTGTTCACGTGTTCGGCAATCGTCCCTCTCCTGCTGTTGCTATATATGGTTTGCACAGAACAGCTAAAGAGGAGGAAAATAACTTTGAGAGTGAAGTGAAGGAGTTTGTAGAACATGACTTCTATGTTGATGATGCTCTGAAATCCTTCCCGACTGAAGCAGCAGCAATCAATGTTCTCAAGCAAACTCAAGACATGCTTGCGGTAGCAAACCTTAGGCTACATAAAATAATCTCTAATCGACCTGCAGTGATTGATGCATTTCACCCTGAGGATCGGGCTGTGGATATCAAAGATGTTGACCTTTTCTTTGAAGATACTCCAGTCCAGCGTAGTCTAGGAGTGTCATGGAACTTAGCATCAGATACATTTACTTTCCAAGCCATTGATGATAAGAAGCCATTTACTCGGCGAGGTGTACTGTCAATAGTAAACAGCTTATATGATCCATGTGGTTTCATTGCTCCTGTAACCATTAAAGGCAGATTGTTGCTTCGGGAACTCTACATGCAGGCTGAAGATTGGGATTCTCCATTGCCTGATGAGTTAAAGCCAGATTGGATACGATGGAGGGACTCCTTACAAAACCTGCAAGATCTAAAGATACCACGTACTTACTCATCTTTTCCTACTTCAGAGGTTCAGACAAGGGAGTTGTGTATATTTGCAGATGCATCTATGAGAGCTGTTGCAGCTGTAGCTTATTTGCGTTCCACCTCTTACAATGGCCGAATAGATATTGGCTTTGTGTTTGGAAAAACAAAGTTGGCACCACAGCCAGATCTGACTGTTCCAAGATTGGAACTCTGTGCTGCAGTCCTTGCAGTTGAGATCGCAGACATGATTGTAGAAGAAATAGGCTTGGAGTTCAGCAATGTCCAGTTTTACACAGACAGTAAAGTTATTCTTGGATATATTCATAATCAAACAAAACGCTTTTATGTGTATGTGAGCAACAGAATCCAACGCATTCTTCAGTCATCTACTCCTAGTCAGTGGAACTATGTTCCATCAGAGGTCAATCCTGCGGATCATGGGTCTAGATCTGTAGCAGCTGAGCATCTCCATAGCACAACTTTGCTTACAGGGCCAGACTTTCTTTTGAACTCTTCAACGTTAAACTCATTGTCCCAAGAAAACTACGATCTGATTGATCTTGCATTAGATCCAGAAATCCGACCACAAGTGGTTTTATGTCTTACTGCAGTATCAAATCAGTTTCTGACTTCTGAACGTTTTGAACGCTTCTCCAGCTTGAGTAAGCTAATCAGAGCGATCGCTCGTTTAAGCCACATCTCCCAGTCTTTCTCACATGTAACAAAACAGTCAAGATGTAGTGGATGGCATTTCTGTAGTAACAGTCCCACAAATGAGGAGTTGGAAAAGGCCAGGATTGTTATCCTGAAGAGTGTTCAACATGCAGCCTATTCCGAGGAGCTAAGTGAAACAAAAGCAGGATGCAATCTCTCACCTAGTAGTACTATACGGAAACTTCATCCTATTCTGGATAACAAAGGTCTTCTGTGTGTTGGTGGCCGTATTGCACAGGCAGGTTTTGAGAAAGAAGAATGTAATCCAGTGATTATTCCGGGGAAACATCATGTAGCCACCTTGCTTGTTCGACATTACCATCAAGCAGTCAAGCATCAAGGAAGGCATTTTACTGAGGGAGCGATACGAGCAGCAGGGTATTGGCTGACGAGTGCCAAAAGATGCATTGGAAGTCTACTTAACAAGTGTGTGACATGCAGAAAGCTTCGCCGTCCTACAGAGCTCCAACAAATGGCAGATTTGCCTGCAGAAAGACTTCAAGTTGCTCCACCTTTCACATATGTAGGAGTCGATGTATTTGGACCATGGCAGGTGATTTCTCGTCGTACCAGAGGTGGCTACTCCGATTCCAAAAGATGGGCAGTCATTTTCTCATGTATGTGCACAAGAGCAGTGCACATTGAAGTTGTAGAGACCTTAAGTGCAAGTGGATTCATTAATGCTCTGCGGCGTTTCTTTGCAATAAGAGGACCTGTCAAACAGATACGCTCTGATTGTGGCACAAATTTTATTGGAGCAGTGCAGGAGCTCAAGATGAACAAAGAAACATCAAGCTCTGATCTTGAGAAGTATCTACAACAAAATGCTTGTACATGGATATTCAACCCTCCACATGCATCACATATGGGAGGTGCATGGGAAAGGATGGTGGGCATAGCCAGACGTATTCTTGACTGCATGCTGCTTGAAGCAAAATCCCTGCATCTTACACATGAAGTTCTTGTAACCCTTATGGCTGAAGTGTCCGCTATCATTAACGCACGCCCTCTCATCCCAGTGTCTTCAGATCCTGAAGCTCCTTTAATACTCACCCCTGCTATTTTGCTGACCCAGAAAACCTGTTCAAGTCCTCCGCCACCTGGTGAGTTTACAGATAAAGATCTTTTCAAAGCTGAATGGAAAAGGGTCCAAAATCTAGCTGAAACATTTTGGTCAAGGTGGCGCCGTGAGTATCTTTCCACTCTACAAAGTAGACAGAAGTGGCAAGATAAGAAACCCTGTCTCAAGGAAGGAGACATTGTGTTGATGAAAGATGCCCAGGCTAAGAGAAATCAGTGGCCTTTGGCTATCATTGCAAAAACGCTACCTAGCAAAGATGGTCTTGTGAGAAAAGTGGAGCTGAAATTCATTAGAGAAGGAATACAGAAAACCTTCATTCGTCCTATATCAGAAGTAGTTCTACTTTACTCCCCCTAAGACACTAAAGTAATTTTGAGTGGGGTTTTTACAAACCCCAGACGGGGAGTGTTCTGGACTTTAATTTGTGTTCTAAAGAAGGACTTTTATTTTGATATAGTTTTGACTTTTTTCCATAGTTCTTCCTATTGTTTCCTGTTTTAAGAGGAAGTAGGCCATATTACTTTACTGCTTTAGTTTTACAAGGTACTCCATGTGGTTGCAGTCATCAAACATCATCATGCCATTTAAAGCCCTTTGAAATGCAATATCTGTAAGTGTGTTTGTTTAACTTTGTTTTGTGAGCATTTTGAGTACTTTATTACTGTGCTATTTGTTAAAGTATTCAGTTAAGCATGTTTGTAACTTTCTATTTAAGTTTGCAAAGTATTCATCTATGCTGTTGATATACAACCTTGTGTACTTCAGAATGTTCATTTATTTGATGATTTGTTAACTTTATGAAATTTATATTTGTGTATTTTTCTATTTTTTGTAGTTTCACATTTTCAAGATTAAACTTCATTAACTGCATTTGTGGAGTTTATTGTGGAAGTGTTTAGCGGCTGGATAACTGAATTTATTGAAAACAGTGAGGCCAGTGACAAAGATACTAATAAAGAGTTTTACAATCTCCACCACAAAATTATGCATTTATTAAACACATCTACCCTCGCTTGTCATTTCTTGCCCTCTTTACAAAAAAGCTGTGATTTTTTAACCTGGCTTTGAGTGACTGTTTGACTGACGTCTCATGAGTTCAGTGTTGTAGGCTACAGATCAATAATTTCAATCGTTTATTAATGAGTCAGATGAGTCATTAGTTCGCGTATTTAGCGGGAATAGACGCGTAATAAACGAATCCCAGCTGGACATCGCGAAACATTTCTGTACATGAGACGGAAAACATTTTCTCGCTGGATCCGCGTGAGCGGGCGCGAGAGAGGGAGAGAAAGAACGAGCAGATACTGTCCGTTTCCATATGCGGAGGTCGCATAAGCAGCGTCATCAAGCCTGGTTTATTTAAGTTAACTGACCATTACATTCGCAAGTCATATGCATATTACAACTATATTTACTATAAACAAAGAATAATATTTAACTTTATAATTGTTAATATTCTGATTCTTGATGACATATGCAGCCTGGAAATGCGATCTCCGAAGGCTGCAGCGTCCGCATTCAGACACGCCCACTCTAGTAGTGTGCGCGTGCGGGGCACTGCTCGTTCTCTCTCATGCAATCATCAACATTATCACTATAATTACATTAAAAAAAGACTTTGGGGGGACAAAAATTAGTTTTGGTGGCTGCTAAAAAAATCTATATAGGAAATAACCTGCAAAAATAAAACTTATAATAACAATAAAATAATCTGTAAACTCTCGCGGGCCACACAATTAACATAATTTGTAAACTCTCGCGGCCAGATGAAATGAGGGGGCGGGCCGGATTTGGCCCGCGGGCCTTGAGTTTGACACCCCTGCCTTACATGCTTCTCAAACTATACAGTAGATCCCCTTTCTACACTTGAGTTGACAATGAAGAGTGAAGTGAGAGAATATGATGTGATATGAATATGATGACTGTGTTGTCCTTAACTAGACACAAGATGTGTTTTTAACACATTCGTTTTGAGAGTATTGCGTCTAAAGGCTGATCCAATTTTCGACTGCTGTAGTCTAATAAATTGTGTCATAAATCATACCATGTATGAATCTGGATTATACATAAAGTTTGTCTGTTTTCTACAGATCCCCCAAATATTAATATCTTTAATAACGTGACAACTAAGAGGAATTGGGAGCATCCAGTCTATCTGATCTGCAGTGCTGATGCTCATCCTCCTCAGAAAGACTTCAAATGCTACGGACTGGAAAACAACACAATCTTGTCACACCATCAAAACTTCACCGTTGTACCTCAAAACCCAGGAATTTACTACTGCACCGCAACCAATGATATTGGGACCTCAAAATCTGAACCCATCACATCTGTCCACGGTTAGTATTAAATAAATCATTTAACTCATCAATTCAATTATTATTAAACAGTATAACATATTTTATCTATTCATGATTAATAGAAAAAGCCAAAAAGCTGGTCAAACATGTACTGTATAGTCAAAGGTCCCTGTCATGTGTAGTACCACCTTGTTCTTACTGTAATTGCAGGTTTCGACACTTTGGACTTTTCAGTGATGATGTCGTTTTTGACAGGAATGGCAATTTCTGCAGTCATCTTTTCTACGGTTTTGTGTTACTTTCCTAAAATGTGCAACATCTAACAAAATTTTTTGCATTCAGACCATATATTTTCTATATTGGCCTTGATTCTGTTTTTTAAGTATATTTTCCAATAGAAAAAAGTGGCAAGAAATTATGGATCCACACGTAGAAAATACAATTATTTACGAGGTTTATCATGGCGAAGAATTAAGACCTCAGACACAGCGAAATTATTAACAAATTATGTATCTGCAGAGCTTTGCGTAAAAATGAGAAATGTGACCTCAAACCCCATTTTTAAAGAAAAATACCCACAGAGCAATTCACATTTAACACTTTATTTACCAGCACCTTCTGCTTTATCATATTACAAGTAAGTAGGTCCCCCCCAAAAATAGTACCATCACTGGGGCATTGAAAAGGTCCTAATATGTGCCATTTAGGTACAGATATATGTAAACATTTGTTAACAATATGTACCTATGAACTATAGAGGTGGAAAGGTGTACTTTTTGAAAGGGTATCGCCCCAGTATAGGGACCATTGTTTGACCATTTTTTTCTGACAGTGTAATTTTGAGAGACAGTAACAAAATAATCAATGCTGTTGCTAATGTAAATAAAAAGTAATATTAATGAATATTTGTTTACACATAATTAACATAATGCACTCAAAGCCATGCCATATAATAAATATAATATAGTCATGGCTGGAGGGGCAGTGTTCGAATTATGTCAAAGCTTATAGGGGGTCCCCTACCTAAGCCCCACCCCCTGGCCAAGCCCCATCCCCTCATTATAGGGTCGTTGTGATTTGACAAAGTAAGATGTGATCCTGGATCAACAATCATCTGATCCTGGTTTTAATCAAAGAAACCCCAAATTACCCTTAACTGAAACCATAAAAGTTTTTTTTACCCCTCAAATTAGTGTGAAACACTGCAAGGCCAGAATTTTAAACAGAATAGGGGTGATATAGGGTGGACCTCAATGCCTACTCTCAAATTACATATTTTTACTAGTAGTGGTTAAATGGATTACATTGCGTTTTTTAAATCATAGATTGAATAATTTTCGGATCAGCAAAACTGGGGCTAGGAAAATAAAATAAGAACAAATTAAGAAATGATGAGCATATAAAAATAGAAAAGAACAAAGTTACAAATAAAGTACGATCTAACAGTAGTATTAGGTATAAATAGAATCAAATAAACATTAACACTTTCTTATTTGTTATATAAATTAAATATAATTAATATTTTTAAAGATACAGAAGTGATTTTCCTTTGTTTTCTGTTGTTTTATTAATATAAATGACAAAACCAGATAAGAACTGCTACTTTCAGACGAACACAAAGATTTGACTTTTTTCTGAACTGTTTGCACTCCCTTTAAGACATAACTGAATGTTTTTATGAGAATACGTTCCAAGACTATGGTATTTCAAAATAATTTTGTGTCTGCATGCTTTAGAATCGCGCGTCTCCGTGCGTCCGCTTATGAGTGTGCGTCCATTTGAGTATGTGTGGTCATTGCCTGTGCACACACAAAACAGCTTACTTTAACATCTTGCACTCAAATTGTTTAAAATCGCTTGCATGTTAACATTTGCAAGGTTTAAAACCACACATGCAAGGATAGCTTTCTATAAATAGTTATTTATTTCTGAATGATGCGTATTTGGGACAAATAACGGACAGTAGCCTATCGCTTTGTGACAGCGCAACATGAGAATTTAAAATTCATGTTGTATTTTAATTTGAATAAAAACCAGGGGACCCCCCTAATTTATATTTTTGTGGTTTATGGGGGGTCCCTCGAGGCTTATAGCAGGTCCGGGACCCCCCCAGACCCCCTTCAATTCGAAGACTGTGGAGGGGTTGTAAGCACGACTTTCCGTTGCATTAACAATGTAACAAAGCCTCTGGTATGCTTACTGCTTACTGTAAATATAAATGTTTCTGAAGCTTAACTGTTAAAACATTATGTTTGCAAGGTCGTGGTTTTCATTCCCAATGAACACACATACGTATGCTTAATGTATCATTTGAATGTATTCATTTTTTGGTAAACATCTACCAAACAAATTAAGTCTAACTTCTTCTGTATCAAGTTTTACCTTGGTCGTTGTCTAGAGCTTATTTTAATTCCTAATAAACTGTGCTGAAGTTGTTCAAAGTGTAAGGATTTTTTTCAGTTTGGGTTAAAACATTACAACTAACCACTTAAATAAAGATGTATCCACTTAAAGGACCATGGAAATCATTCCATTTATGTACATTGTTGCTGAAATGTTCAACATCATATGTGTGCTTCATCTTATGTGTTGTAAAAGAAACGCAAAGCAAAGAGAGAAATTGTTTCTGTAGCTCATTGTTAGCAGTGCAAAGGTTATGGGTTTGATTTCTTATTGATTATTCGCTTTGGATAAAAGAGTCAAGTGCTTGTTTCAGGGTTGCTCATTAACAAAAAGATTGAGAATGGCGACCTCTACTGGTTCAGACCAGTAACAGCTTTGTTTACAATATTTTGGCCCTGTTTGATCTTGTGGGGTTTTCCCCCAGTCTTTAATTTGTATTGTAAATATAAGGTGTAAGTACATCCTGGTGGTTTAGTTTGCAGTTGCTTTGGTTAGTGAAATGTTTTTGTAAGATGTGCTGAATAAGAATTCAAATTAATATATCTGTCCAAATTCCCCTTGGATTACAAGTGGACACAATTTACAAACAAATAGTATGTAACCTCGTATGAGTAAGCATGTGTCTGGAAGATCGAAATTAAAGCAAAACATGGTGTTTTATTTAAAGCAAAACAGATATTTTTTTAAATGTAAAAGAAATCTTTGGTGTCCCCAGAGTGCTGTTTGTGAAGTTTTAGCTCAAAGTACTCCACAGATAATTTATTATAACATGTTAAAATTTCTAATTTGTAGGCCTGAGCACAAGTGTGCCGTTTTTGGGTGTGTCGTTTAAAATGCAAATGAGCTGATGAAATGCAAACACTGACCACTATGATGGTGGTTTGTTGTAATTGATACTCAATTGTCCTGTCAAGTACTTTTTTCTTTCTCTCTGCACTATGGCAGTGCTGTGGTTGGATATTGCAGATAAAGGGGGCGGTATTATTGTAATTCGCCTTGCTACCTACCTCACAAAACAGGCGAAATCTGATGTTATTTTCACACACTTGCAGAAAATGGCTTACCCAAAAAAAGTTACTGGGTTGATCTTTATTACATTTTCTAAGTTGATAGCACTTAAACATGAAAAAAGTCAGATTTTCATGCTATGACCCCTTTAAGTGTGTGTCATTAATGTTAACCAAACAATCCAAGGCAATGAGAAAATCACTTCTGTAGCTCTAAAAAAATAAGAATTATATTTAATTCATACAATAAAGACAGTGTTATGGTTTATTTGATTTGATTTCTTAACCTAATGCTAATTTTAGTCCTTATTTAATGTGCAAATTTGTTCTTTTTATAAATGTTTGTAATTTCTTTATTTTTTAATAAAAAAAATGGTGAGGGGCCCCCCAAACAAATTCTGCTTAGGGCCCCTAAGAGGCTCGGGCCGGCACTGATTGTTTTTGTTGGATACTGAGCGAGTGAAACCGAAACTGAAACTAATGCACACTCTCATACTATGGAGTGTACAGCGCAGGGTGCCTTTTTTAATGGAAACAACAAAAGCGGATCGTTCTCTTCTATGAAAGCCAATGTAACCATCTAAGAATATATTAACATTTCTCAGATTTTTTTGCTTTTGTGGACTTCAAATGCAAGTTGATGTCATACTGGGATTACTTGGCAAAGGTAATTTACAAACATGAGACTGGATGGATTATGACTCATGCACAATTTTTAAACAAAGGTATGTTGTCCCGTTTGGATGCATGTTCATTCTATACTCACTGTTGGCCATGATAAGGTTTAATGATTCTCTGCGCCGCCCACCACGGTCCTGCAGATCAGAAATGTCTTGTCTGCAAGTGTTTTTTTTTTTTTACAAAATAGAGTAAGGCGAGTAACGAACTGATTTAAATTTCAGTAATTGTAATTGTTTTACTATTTTTTTTTTTTAAATACTTCATTACATGGTTGATATTTGGGGGAAAATGCTAAGGGAGTTGCTCATGTGACAAAGTCAGTTAACAGTAATGTTTGTCAGAGCGAAAGCATTTACCAAAGCATTGCACTTTAACCAAGTTAAAAACCTGTTAATGTTCTGCTTATGTCTGCAGTGTTACTGTGTTACAAGTGGAAGCACATAACACCCTTCATGTGCAGTCATAAAATAATGTACATAAGTGGGGAAAAAATTATAAACATGAACAAATAGAATTTCTGTTTCATTTTATTTTCATTTCAATCACACTGCATTTACACCAAGCAACCATTACACATATAGGTGGGGTTATTTTTTAATAGTTTCGTAAGAACACAGAAGTAAGGTAACCACGAACACAGGAAATGAGCTTCACACACGAATGACAGAAATTAACATATCTCTTTATCTCTAACAGGAATCTGTCATTTTTGCTTATTTCTTTTATGTCTGAAGATAAATGTATGCAAAGATAGCACATTAGAACGACACAAGGGGATATAAGTTCCTCTTTTGTATTTTTGCTGTCATTTGAAAGTGATTTGAACTTTGCTAAGATGCTCACTGAGATCAACGGATTCTGCTTGAAGGTAAAACAACATTTTATCTGATTTCAACAGATTTTTACATTTTTGGGTGAAATGCATTCAGCGGTTTACTAACATACTGTGCTTTATTGATTGAAAAACCTTGTGTATGACAAGCAGTACGTGCATTTCTCTAAAAACAGCTGAACTTTTTGAACTCATGTTGTTGTTATAGTGTGAATGTGCTGCTCGAGATACTTGATGATGCAAATAGATGTAATAAAAGATAAAGAAGTTATTTGTGATTAATAATTTGCCTTGACTGAGTAAAAGGCCTCCTTAATTGTTGAATTAACTGTAATTGTTAGGTAAATGAAACGGGTCACATAAGATAATGACTAAATGATAAAATATTCAAATATCTAATCAGACGTTGCTTGTTTATAATTTCGACATCTTTTGCAAATATTCACAAGGTGAATGAATGAAAGAAAGAAACAAGCAGAGGTCCACAGCTGTGATCTTCAGTCATTAACTCAGACATGCAACAACAAGCACTGAATCTGTGCTCTTAAAATAAAACACTTACAGTAATGCTCAAAAGAAATAATGTTAATGTGTTTATTTTATTAGTTACTGAATATACTCTACAGACTGATGATGTTTCCTGAATCAATTCCTCTCTTTTTGATTGGTACGTATTATTGAATATATAAGTGCATTTAGAAAGTATTCAGACCCACGTCACTTTTATCAATATTTTTATGTTGCAGCCTGATACTACAATCATTTAAATATTTTTTTTCTCATTCATCTACACTCGCTAACCCATAATGACTGAAATATTAATATTAATAATTAAAAAAATAATAAACTGAAACATTACATTTACATAAGTATTCATACAAGATGCAAAAAGTCTGAACTCTAAAATAAATGTTATTTTATGTTACGTTTACGACATTTTAAAGCTAGACTTAAGACTTATTTTTTTATTAGCATTTGATTGTTGATGTTATTTTATTATTTGAGTTTTGTGTTGCTTAGTTTGTGTACAGCCCTTTGAGAAATTGCTTTTAAAGGCACTTTATAAAATAAAGTTTATTATATTATTATTATAGAAACACAGGTATATATACAAACGTGTGTATAGACGGTTTCAGCAGTAACAACATAAACAAACGGATTTTATGGAACAAACGTAACTTCCGATAAACTTCCACAGAGAATCAATAACAAAATAATCATTTTAGAGTAATTAATTTCTGATAACAAGCAAAATAAATAACAAGTAGATTACTTTAGTTCAAATCATAGCTAAAGCGTATCAAAAACTACACTGAGCTAACGTTACGGTGTAAAATGTGTACTATGTAATATGTTAATTACAAATCGGCTGCCAAACCTTGCTTACGAAAATTAACCATGTGGACAAAACATAAGCTGCCTATGCCTAAGTAATATTCTCACCTTTTTACTTCTGACGTCATAAAAAATAAATCGTATATACATCTCTAAAAAAGGGATATGTACAATGAACAAGTTCTTTTTTCAAAGTTTTAATTTACTGTGATTAAATGTACTTTAAATATAACCTTACCAACAACATTGTGCAACAGAGCAGGCAGACTAGATCAAAGCGCTAACCAACAGTAGCCGTTAGCCATGCAGATAATATATTAGTTGACGCTATTTAACAGTATTTACATTATATAACTATAAATATACATTTACCGTAATAAAGAAGACACTGTAATAATAAAGACACTTTGAAAATGCGTTTACTGTGGGAAGATTCAGCATATTAATTTGCCTTAAACTCGCATCTCTCATTCGCTTTCACTGGAGTGGGGGACCGGAGAGTTTAAAGCTAAATGCGGCCCTCTGAAAAGATTTGGGGTGTTAAAAAAACATTCGGGGCTTTAGCCCCAGAAGCGACCCCCTCACTTCACCCATGCAAAAGTCTACACAATTAACAGGAACATATTCTCTTCCGCGCTTCATATTGTCTCTTCATGTTCAACACTACACTGACTGACGGCGCGGAGCTCATACGTCATTGTCACTCAACTCGCGTCACGACACGAGACAGTCTCACGAATCAAAATCAAGGTTAAATAACGCAGTAACACAGCCTACGGGGAAGTAACAGAAATCTAATTACTGTTTTTGCAATTGTAATCCCTTAGTTTACTCGCTACTTGAAAAAAGTAATTAGATTACTTCTAACGCGTTACTGCCCATCACTGCCACCATAATACTTTATTCTGTGTAACTGTAACCGTGGACAATGTTCAAAGAAAAATATTTGGTTATTATATTTATTGGTTCTTCCTAACCCCAAATAGCTGGAAAAAATCTGAAAAAGACAAACCAAATCTCGGGTCTTATGAGGTTAAATCATTAACCAACACACAATTTTAGCATGATTTTCGTTGTCGAAACTAGCTGCGATCCAGTAGACACATATTAGACACATTACTCTATATTATATTATGTCTATAAAGAATGTGTTTTATTTGCGCATGCACCAGCAGGTGGCTCACATCACTGACATCAGAAACAAGAAGTACTTTACAGTCAAGCTGTGTTTGAAAATAAGTTATTATGCCAGTAAAAACCAGTAATCCTGAAAGTATTACCATTTTAAACAAAATACGACAGTTATTAACTGTTACTGTTACTAAAATGTTTCTTTCTGTAACTGTAACAGATTACAGTTACTAGTTTTTTTGTATCCTGATTATGTAATCCCGTTACATGTAATCCGTTACTCCCCATCCTTGATTACTGCGGTACAACTTCATACTATATAAAACAACAGGTACAATGAAAACAATAACCAGCAATATGTCGTTCATATACATGCCGCCCAAAGAAAGGGAGGAACAAATATAAAAACACGATAAATCTAAATCTTTATTTAAACCCAAAGAAGACTGTTTTTAAATTAAACATCCAAAACACCTCTCTCTGTTTATTTTCAATGTTTCCACCATGGCAAGAGTTGATCACTTTCTTAATATCTACACATTTAAGTTGTGTTTCTGGAAAATGGAGAAGTGACATGTCTCACTTATAATATTATAATAATAGCTTATTTATATTTAGCAGCGTTTTTTACACTAAGTGCATAGGCACTGCTTATGTCCGCTGATTTTAAACCTCAGTAACCTCAATGTTTCTCCAAAATACATGAGTTGGCATGAGCAACAACACTTAGCTCAGATGCCTTAAATTTCTCTTGATCTTTGCTGAGATGTTACACCTTGATTAGAGTTAAATTGATAGGAGATGATTTAGAAAGGCACACTGCTCTCTATAAAAGGCCTCACAGCTGACAATGCAGTATCAGAGCAAAAACCAAACCATGAGGACAAAAGGGGCTTATGCCAGGTATGGCCACAGTGTGATTTCAGCAATGTCTTGAATAAATGGCAACTTATACTGTACGAGTAAATCGAATCTGATGTAAAGTCAAAGCTCACGTATTGCTCTCGTTCAGTCTAGATGTGTTTCCCACACTATTTTCTAGAAAGAGAAGAAATGATGCTTCAATAATCCCTGACCACATAACAGAACTTTGTCCCATCTCCACATAGGATTTCTGGAGCTTCTTAATCACTGATGCTTTGATCTTGAAATGTAAATGTGATATCTGGAATGTGTACATTTCAATTTCAGTTTTATCTTTTTAATGAATTTCCAGATATTTCTAAAATTCTGTTTTCACTTTTTCATTATGGGGTAGTGAGTGTAGATTAATTTAAACAATTGTACTATCAGGCTACAATATAACAAAATGTATAAAAGTGAAGTGGGTCTGAATACTTTCTGAATGCACTGTAAGACTTCATCTTAGTTTATTGGTATATAATGCATCGATAACCTCACATGAAAATGTTTTTCCTGCAGTTCTTGTGTTCAGTTCCTCAACTGTTTCAACTCAACCTTTAATAAAAATGGCTGAAACAGAACAAACACAATCTGAAGGATCATGTGTCACCATCTCCTGTATTTATAATCCAGGACTGGATGAAAACTTGAAACTTCTCTGGTTTAAGAATCCAGTATATGATAATGATTTAAAAGCCTATAATGGTACTATTGTATATAGTAACACAGGTGATCGTCCCCAGTCAGCAGGTTACTCAAGTAGAGTCGAATACATCACTGATAAAACAGAAAAACCCAAAAACTCACGGATAAAATGTGATTTAAGAATCAATGATCTACAGAAGACAGACAGTGGGAATTACAGCTTTAGAGTCATTGTCTCAGACAACTACAAGTACATGAGCACATATATGAATCTCACAGTTACAGGTGAGCAAGACTTTATTTTACTGACATTTATAACTTGTTTTATGAATAACATTTATATTATAATAATAATTCACATTTTCAAATGAAAATTGAACATTAAGAAAAATTCTGTCACAGTCTGTACTGTTGTTTTTGTGAAGTATCTTTATGCAAATTTGTTTCTTAACAATAGTTTTGCTGTAGATATTACTTTATGTAGCTTATTATAAAAAATATCACATTTATCTATTCAATCACCTTTTACTCCATGATTTTTCCTGATTTCAGACAATCCTTGTAAGGTGAAGATTGATTCATCAGAGATTAAGTATTCAGTCAAAGAGTCAGATGAATTTACTGTTCGCTGTTCAACCTCTGTTTCCTGCTCATCTCATCCTGAGTGGATTCTCCATAAACCAGGAAAAAATCCAGAAAGAGTGACATCATTAAATAATAGATTCAAACAGGATAAAGAGGAAAACGAAGGCAAAAAGATCACCAGACTGAAATTCAATCCAACATATAATGATGACAACATGATCTTGTCTTGTCGTCCAGAAAAAAGTCAGGACAGCTGCCTCACTAGAAATATCAGTCTGTCTGTTGAATGTGAGTGTGTGATTTATTGTTAACTATATCCTGTGTTTATCTGATACTGTCTATTGTTCACAAAATAAATCATAAAGTTCATTTTAATCTGTCCACTTAATCTCTGATTCTGTTTCTAGATGCACCAAAGGAAATAAAAGCAACAGTGAGCTCTGATAATGTGAAGGAAGGAGATTCTGTTACTCTCTCCTGCACCTCTAGAGGTCGCCCTAATGCCACCATCTCATGGTTCAAACAAGGGAAGGAAATTGTACAATTGGATGAGGGGAGACTAGTTAATGTCAAACCAGGAGACAGTGGACAATACTACTGCAAAGCTGAAAACAAGCATGGAAATGTAGAATCAAATAACATTTATATCGATGTTAAGTGTAAGTCTGGTTTTAACTGAGTTTTGAATAAAAATATAAATATATTATTCTCAATTTTGTTGCTTCAACAGTGGTTATTAATGATACTCTATCTCTCATTGATAAATAATAACATTCATTTCTTGTGTCTGTACATTGCATTTTTCAGATGGTCCAAAACAAGTCAGTATAACACCTACTAAGATCAATGATCTCAGAGAGAGAGGGGAGCTGAAACTGACATGTGTAGTGGCGGACAGTAACCCAGCAGTCAATCAGTTTCAATGGTATAAGGATAGTTCCCAGTTATGGCATCAAACCAGTCAGACATTAACCATCAGTGGAGTTAAACCAGAGGACAAGGGCTCTTACTACTGCAAAGCAGGCAATGGAATAAAAACAACACAATCTAAAAGTCTCTATGTATCTGTAAAGTGTAAGATGTTATCATATTTACTTATTTATTAATTTATTATTATTTTAAAGAGGATCTGAATATTAATGTAACCTGCATGAATATATTTGATATTGAATTTATCAATAACACCTCTATGTGCCTGCAAGTGCTGTTTATTTATTGACTTATTTCTTACAGATTCACCACGCAATATTAAAATAGAAGGTAGCACCAAAGTAAAAGTGGGCTCCAGACTATATCTAACATGTTCAGCTGATGCAAACCCTCCGCCATCCTCATACATTTGGAAACACAAAACTGCAGTGGTGTCTGAAACATCTCCTGTCACATTCTCAATAACAACCAAAGAGTTAGACATTCAGAAAGTGAAAACTGAACATTCAGGGACGTACACATGTGATGTTACCAATACTATTGGTAAAAAAGCAGAATCCATAAATGTTGATGTGCTTTGTAAGTATATTTGTTCAGACTTTTCACTGTAACAGCAAATAAGGATGCATTTTTATGTTAAAAAAATACCATATTTTGCTTTTTCTACACGACTTGCTTCAAGATCAACAATTAATTTCTACACGCATTTGATTTAAACATTTTACAAATATAATAATTTTGTAAATACACCACTAATACACATAGCATGCTTCCTAAACTATGTAGATCCCCCTTCTGCACCTGAGTTGACCATGAAGAATAAAGTGAAAGAATATGATGTGATCTCAATTATCTGTAAGGTGCAAAGTTTTCCTGCATCAGAGCTGACAGTGACTTGCGGAGCCTCTGATCTCAAAAACATTCCTACGAGTCGAATGAACATCACTAAATCTGAAAACATGTTAAAAATCTACCTGAATATAATTGAGACAGATGCAGGTGTGTACAGGTGCACGGCAAAAAATTCAGAGGGAACAAAATACACTGAAATAAAGCTGCAGGTGTTACGTAAGTATTATAATCATTTGAGATTATTTGTCTGCCCTGACTAACAAAATAATTCAAACAGTTTAAGGGCAATGCATTGAGGTAAAATGTATTAAACCAATAACTAAGAGTACCTGGATTATACAGAGAGTCATACAGTAAGATGACTTGACTATATAATTTGATATAAGACACAAAAGAAAGTATTACCTCAATTTACAAATGGTGAATTTAAGTCCCTGATTTTCCACTCAGATGCACCTAAAAATGTTAATGTGAGATCTGATGGGGATCAGACGATAGGACACAAGCTGACTCTTGCATGTAACTCTCGATCTAATCCAACATCATCCTTTTATGAGTGGAAGAAACTCATCAATGGAGAATTAAAGACAGTTGGGAAATCACAGGAACTCCACTTTCATCACCTGAACATCAGTGACTCTGGTCAATACATCTGTGTTGCGGTGAATAACATCGGAAAAGCAGAATCTCCACCACTACATGTCAAGGTGAAATGTAAGTAGTCTATTTTACACAAGGTCAATAAATGCTTCATAACATTCACAGTTTGCATTGCATCTTTAGGCTTATCCAGTTTTCGACTGCTTCACTGTCATAAATTATATGCCATGTATAAATATTGATTATGTCTATTTTCTTCAGATATCCAAAATGTAACCATCATCCATAACATGACAGCTCAGAGGAATTGGGAGCATCCCGTCAATCTGATGTGTAGTGCTGATGCTCATCCTCCTCCGAAAGACTTCAAATGGTACAGACTGGAAAACAAAACAGTCTTATCCAACCATCAAAACTTCATCGTTCTACCTCAGAACCCAGGAATGTACTACTGCAACGCAACCAATGATGTTGGGACCTCACAATCCAAACCCATCACGCTATTTGTCCACAGTTAGTATGAAATATTAAACTATAATAATTAATAAGAAATGATAAGCCACAAATCTGTTCATAATGAAAGGTCAAAGTCAGGGCTGGAGCTTACAAATGCACTCTTAAAAATAAAGGTGCTTCATGATGTCATATAGGAACAATTTTTGGCTGAATGGTTCCATAAAGAACCTTTAACATCCAAAGAACCTTTTTGTTTCATTTTTATAAAGATTTTTAAAAAGTATGAAAGAAAGTTTTTTTCTATGGCATTGCGGTAAAAAAATTTTTTTAAGCACCTTCATTTTTTAAAGAGTTTGTTGTGGGTCTCTTTGAGAGTTTGTGCCTATAATGTTTTTCTCGTTTCGAATTAAAGATTTATTAGAGAGCCTTAGGCCATGTTTACATTAGAGCATTTGCGTTTTAAAACGGCATTTTAAAATGAAAACGATCCTCGTTTATACTGGCATTTTAAAAAGAATCTTCATCCACACTATACACCACCATAAACGCATGAAACATGACCAATCACGTAACTGGGCATGCGCATAAAAGTGTTAAATAACTTATTACTCTAATAATAGCTTACCTTTGCACGTTTATGCAGCCTAGGGGTGTGCGATATTGACAAAAATTCATACCTGGGTCCTTTGCTGGCAACTATAGCAGACACTCTTTTTGAACCTATAAAAATGTGTTTGGGAAAGTCTTATACTGTTCTATTTCCCCCCTACAACATATTAATATGATTAATAGGTTAATTTTGATTTTATAACTAAACAGAAAGGTCTTTATGATCTAAAAAGAAAGCATTCAAGTGAACAGTACTAAACATTAGCGAACTTGAAGCAAAAATTAATTTCAGCAAAGCAAACTTCAATCAAACATAGTAAGAGGTAAAGTATTGCTTTAGCATACCAGAAATGCTTATTGCATTAATTTTTAAAAGTGAGCGAGGTCCGTGCACGTCCTCCGCTAGCAACACACAAATAGCTAAAAGCGCAAGCGCCTAAACGAGCATTATATTAATGACGTTGAGTTTATTGTTTTTATTAATTTATATTCACAAAACGTATCAACAAAACATTGATTAAAATTAAGAGACAAATTATCTGAAACGAAATTCATTTTAAAGTAGCAAACAAAACTTACATTAAACTGGAAAATAATGTCTGACCCATTACAATTCTCCCTTCATATTGGCCTTTACAACGCCTATATGGCGTTTAAAATTACAGTCTATCTTTCGTAAGCTAACTAAATTTAAACAAAACATAAACACTTATAATGTTCTAGCTCCCCCTACAACATATTAATATGATTAATAAGTTAATTTTGATTTTATAACTAAACAGAAAGGTCTTTATGATTTAAAAAGAAAGCATTCAAGTGAACAGTACTAAACAGTAGCGAACTTGAAGCAAAAATAAATTTCAGCAAATGCAAACTTCAATCAAACATAGTAAGAAGTGAAGTATTGCTTTAGCATACCAGAAATGCTTATTGCATTAATTTTTAAAAGTGTGCGAGGTCCGTGCACGTCCTCCGCTAGCAACACACAAATAGCTTAAAGCCAAGCGCCTAGACGAGCATTATATTAATGACGTTGAGTTTATTGTTTTTATTAATTTATATTCACAAAACTTATAAACAAAACATCGATTAAAATTAAGAGACAAATTATTTGAAACGAAATTCATTTTAAAGTAGCAAACAAAACTTACATTAAACTGGAAAATAATGTCTGACCCATTATAATTCTCCCTTCATATTGGCCTTTGCAACGCCTATGGCGTTTAAAATTACAGTCTATCTTTCGTAAGCTAACTAAATTTAAACAAAACATAAACACATTTAACCCAACAATACTCAAACATTAATATAAAACAGACATTATCTATAAGGATACATGTTAAAACAATCCGATATAGCGTTTATAATAGCTGGTTGGTAGATGTTTACTATTTTTGGCAAAACCTCCGTTGCAAACCAACATTTACATGAATAAAATAATTTTTACTTTGAAAATGATGCGCTGTCACGTTAACGTCAGCTGTTCGTTTACATAAGACTCCGTCTACGTTCATTTACACTCAGGCTATGTTTACATTAATGCGTTTATGCTTTAAAACGCATTACTTTTGCTACGTTTACGCCTTTCATCTACACTACATCACCGTTTTCGACCCTCATAAACGGATTCGTTCGCAAACGCTGAAGACCCTGTTTTAGTTTGAGAACTCAGACGTTGCTCTGAATGTAAATGAACGTAGACGCAACGTCTGAGTTCTCAAACTAAAACAGGGTCTTCAGCGTTTGCGAACGAATCCGTTTATGAGGGTCGAAAACGGTGATGTAGTGTAGATGAAAGGCGTAAACGTAGCAAAAGTAATGCGTTTTAAAGCATAAACGCATTAATGTAAACATAGCCTGAGTGTAAATGAACGTAGACGGAGTCTTATGTAAACGAACAGCTGACGTTAACGTGACAGCGCATCATTTTCAAAGTAAAAATTATTTTATTCATGTAAATGTTGGTTTGCAACGGAGGTTTTCAGCATTTGCGAACGAATCCGTTTATGAGGGTCGAAAACGGTGATGTAGTGTAGATGAAAGGCGTAAACGTAGCAAAAGTAATGCGTTTTAAAGCATAAACGCATTAATGTAAACATAGCCTTAAGCAGCTCTGACATTGTATATGTAATTGATCTACTTTTCTGCAACCTTCTTTTCTCATTGTTTCTCATCTCTTACCTAAATGTAGGCAGACTTACGCTGTTTATTACGCTGTTCATCTCCATCATTCTGCTGCTGATTCTCATTGCTCTGGCCATCTTTTTGATACGCAGGTACATTCCTCTTTTATCCTATACATTAGTTACAAAGGGACTTTATGTTGCTAAATTAACATTTAAATGGTTAGTCAATTTAAAAAAAAAAATCCAGATAATTTACTCACCACCATGTCATCCAAAATGTTGATGTCTTTCTTTGTTCAGCCGAGAAGATATTATGTTTTTTGAGGAAAACATTCCAGGATTTTTCTCATTTTAATGGACTTTAATGGACCCCAACACGACGTTGAGTTTATTGTTTTTATTAATTTATATTCACAAAACGTATAAACAAAACATCGATTAAAATTAAGAGACAAATTATTTGAAACGAAATTCATTTTAAAGTAGCAAACAAAACTTACATTAAACTGGAAAATAATGTCTGACCCATTATAATTCTCCCTTCATATTGGCCTTTGCAACGCCTATGGCGTTTAAAATTACAGTCTATCTTTCGTAAGCTAACTAAATTTAAACAAAACATAAACACATTTAACCCAACAATACTCAAACATTAATATAAAACAGACATTATCTATAAGGATACATGTTAAAACAATCCGATATAGCGTTTATAATAGCTGATAATGGTTGGTAGACCCCAACACTTAACAGTTTTAATGCAGTTTAAAATTGCAGTTTCAAAGGACTCTAAACGATCATAAACGAGGCAATAATGCCGGTTTCACACTGCATGCGTGAACAGCGCGTAAGCGACGCATGTTTTTTTCGGCGCCCATGTTTACAAGTTAAAGCATGTACACCGCACGCGTGAGCAGCTCGTGCTCCCGTGGCAGGAGCGTTGCTGAAGCAGCAGTGCTGCTATCGTTTCGGCGTCGGCTCTATTTTTGCTGCGCTGCTCACGCTCAATTAAAGTGACAGTGCATTGTTTATGGTTTAAATGGTCGTGGATTGACGCGAAAAAGTGTAATTTTACAATAAAATCATGAATGTGACGCCAAGTGTGTTTGAAACAGTCATGACTTTGAGCAATTTAAAAGAAAGCAATGAAATATTAACACACTGTTGCCAGAAGACTGCATTCATTCACTTTCTGCCCAGCAAATGAGTCCTCATCTATCTTAATAATCTTCAGAGAAATAGATTCATCTATAAATCTAAATCTTATGCTTAAACTGTTGAAGGGAAACACGATCGACTGCTTCATGCTGTCAATCACTGAGTGTATTCTTTATTTTATCGTAAAACTTCAGAGAAACAGATTTTATAATGTGCCATGGGCGTTTTATGTCTATAATTGTGTTTTGTGTCTATATCTGTTATTACACGGACCAGAACAGCACGAAAACAATGTGGATTAAACAAATCACAGTTATATAAATTACACTGACCTTCAAAAAGCGTCTTGAAGAGGTTTTGCTCATAAATGCATATAAAATAATGTAATGTGAACTTGAGATTTTTATACTGTTATTTAAACTGCGCAGTATGCGCTGCAAATGCAGCCGGTGTGAAAGCACAATGGCCACGCGCAGCAAACGCTCTCCTCACGCGCTGCTCACGCATGCGGTGTGAAACCGGCGTAAGGGTCTTATCTAGCAAAACGATTGTCATTTTTAACAAGAAAAAATACAAAATATGCACTTTTAAACCACAACTTCCCGTATATCTCTGGTCCTATAGGCCAGCATCCATTTTAAACAATAAACTGACACAAAGACATTAATTAGTATCATTCCACATACAACAACATCAGAACGGTCCTCTTTCTCCACACATGTAAACACTGGGGTATAGTTTTGCATACATTATCCGTGACCTCTTGACGTGATAACGTATTGGGTGAGGTCGTGCTGGCGCATCACAGGACCGGAGATAGATGAGAAGTTGTGGTTTAAAAGAGCATATTTAAATTTTTTCTTGTCAAAAATGACAATCGTTTCGCTAGATAAGAACCTTATACCTCGTTTGGGATCGTTTAGAGTCCTTTGACACTAAGTTGAAAAAAAAATGTTAAGTGTTGAGTTAAGTGTTAAGTGTTGGGGTCCATTAAAGTCCATCAAAATGTGAAAAATCCTGGAATGTTTTCCTGAAAAAAACATAATTTATTCTCGACTGAACAAAGAAAGACAGTAACATTTTGGATGGCATGGTGGTGAGTAAATTATCTGGATTTTTTTTTTAAGAAAATTGACTAATCCTTTAATAATACATCAAAGAACCATACTAAGATGAAAGAATAACCTAATTCGTTTAAGTTTTAGTAGGTTGGTTTGTTATTGATTTTTGTTTGTGGCTCACAGACGTTTAGCTGATGCTTTTTTTCTTTGGCAGAGAAATCATCAAGGCAAGATTAGATCAACAGAATGGAGCAGATTATCCATTGCATTTTATCCCAATGTTCCTGTCACGCTCTTCCACAGTGACAAACTTGCTTTTATTGGTTATTTTACTTCTGTTTGCATGAACAAGCTTAAAATAGCTTAATCTTTATATTCAAAATAAGATGCACAAAAACTTGTCTTTCTGTTTAAAAGTTTATATCTAAGTTCGGTGTACACACAGGGATCTCAAAATAATACCCGGGAGAATCTGTCAATGACTGGGATTTCTGATCCAAACAATGGAAGGACTGTTTACTCAGAGATAGCACTCCATTCTCAAGATCCTGCAAGAACACAGGCTCCTGGTGCAAGGTAAAATCAGCTGGAATAATCCTTGATGTGTTTAATATTTCCACTTTATGTCATTTATCTTTGTCTTTTAAGGCCGGTATCCAATAACCAAAAACAAAAAGTGGCTCAAGTGAAACAGGTGAGTGAATGATTTCTATTAAATGACACAGGCTGTCAATAGCAAATCAAATAATGGAGTACAGTATGTAAACAAGTCCATGTCTTTTTTATTCATAGGGAAACCCTAAAAAACAAGACAACGGGGACAACAACTCACTAAACTATGCTACATTGGAGTTCAAGGGGAAAAATGAACCAGCAAAAAGGTAATGCAGATTTTACATAAGAGATAATGTATAGGCAGACGGTTTTTATCACAGAAATAAGCCCACACAGTGTGATCTTTTTATTTCACGATAACATCCATCTGCCTGTACATTATTCCGCTTATTACATGCATATTTACCTTATAAGTAAGATAAGGAATATTAAATATTGATTTGAAATATATTTAATTTGCACATTTTTTAACGAACGTACACCTTTCGCGATGAAAACTTGTGTATTTCGGTTTTAAGATAACATCACGAAAACACTATTTGGTTTGATTATTTGTTAAAATATGTCATTAAAATCAGTGGTGGCTCGTAACTGCTCTTCTGAGGGGCGCAAATGAAAAAAAAAATGTGTTCGGAGTGTCATGTGTGTTGCTCGTGTTTTCAAAATATGTGTTTGTTGTGTCATGTGAACCATGTGCATCACGTGTTTTGTCAAAATAAGTGCCTGCTGCACACGCGTCAAAACTGTTTATGATAAAAGATACGCTCATGTTCACAAGATACTCCTTTAACAGTAAACTTTGATTACTCATGAGATTATGCGAGTATCTGGCAAACGCGAGCATCTCTTTTATCATAAACCCTTTAGATGCGTCTGCAGCAGGCACTTATTTTGACAAGACACGTGATGCACACAGGTTCACTTGACACCAAGGGCGTAGGTTTGATTCTGGCATTGGTGGGGACATAAATAAAATGGTTGCATTGCAAAAACTGTTTATCACCGTTTACTTGACACAAACAACAGACAACTCAGTATGCACTTTACTCAGTAACATCTGACTCGCCACCCCCGGCCATCCCAAATTTATAATAAACAATTAGTTATGTCCTAGAGCCTAATAAACAGTAACTGTTTAAGTCTTTGTCAAAAAAAAAAAAAGAAAATCACATTGTAAGATATAACCATATTTACTTTATAACAATGAAGAATATGCTATTAATATTTAATTCTTAATTTAATTTTGCCAAAAAAAATCCCAGTGTTGAAGTTGGTATGTATATCATGCTGTTTCCTGAACAACGTTTATTAACGTTTCTGTAGTTCACATTAAATCTTTTTTCATTAACAGACAGTTAATCAGTGTGAAAAAAAATTACATTATGTCTACATCTGTGCAAGTAATGACCACAGTGCAGTAATGTAAAGTATTCAGCAATCATGACATGAATTCATGTTTTTACCATGTTGGGGTTATTTTCTTTCATGGATTAGGGACCCCCTAAATAACCTTGCTACCCCATTTATAAAAGGTTGACAAAAGTGTGCAACTCCTCAAGTTAACATGGGATTGTCGTGTATTGGTGAAAACACTGTCCTTGAATCATTATGTGACACAACTTGTTCCGTATTTTGTGAATGAAACAGTTACAGTGGGTATAATAACACTTTCTTCCTCACTTACCTGTAGCCCGAATAACCACGCGCGTCTTGTTGAGTGAACTTTGGCGCGTTGTACAAAGTGAAACCATCCTATCACACGTAGCGAGTAAAGACAAGCCCATAAAGTGATGTGATTTAGAGAGGCGGGACTCAAGAAATGCTAATCCAATCATATTAGCAATGTGAGTTAGAGAGGCGGGACTAAAGAAATGCAAAGCCAATCAAATTAGCGATGTGAGTTACGGAGGCGGGCATTGCAGAGAACGAAAGCTGTTAACCGTTTGTGTACCGTTTGTGTGTCTGTTATTTTTACAGAATGGGATTGCAAAAGATTTCTAATCTCATTTAAATGATTCATTAAAAATATAATAAGTAAAAAAATAGAAAACACAAGAATAAGAAGGGCATTAGTGGTTATATATAAATACAGATTAATTGTTTGGTCGAAATTATTGCTAGGGACAATTCAGTCTTCCCTGAATATTGCTAGGGACATGTCCCTAGCGTCCCACCCTAAATCTACGCCCATGCTTGACACGCAGAACACATATTATGAAATTACCAACCACACACATGATGGGCTACGAACTTCGCATTGTGCGCCCTCAAAAACAGAAGTCACCGGCCGCCACTGATTAAAATACATTTATATTTCATTTTTGTGTGATATTAAACTTTACCTGTCACAATGATTTGCAGCATCCGGGTTACCTTGTGTTATTTTGAACGGTTGTTATCTAGGAATGAGAAACCAGCAAATATCACGACTGTGCAATAAGAAACAAGCTATTAATTATAGTAAAATATCAGACTACTGATAAAGATTTGTAAGCCACACAATTTGCATATTACAGTATGGGTCCGTTTCCTGGACAGGGCTTATTGGCCCCAGATTAAAATACATGTTTAAGCTACATTAAAAACATCTTGCACTGACATATCTTAACATATATCACTGCCCTTGTTTTGTCTCAAGATGCAAATCAAAATGGTTCCCTTTCGAGGAACTCGAGCTGCGTCGCCATAGCAACGCTTTGGGGAACGCCTCGGCGTGACTGATCTGAAGCACGTGTAACACATAATCAATAATCTGATGATTGGATATAGGCTGGATGCCGTGCGGACCAAGGGTATAAGAAGGCATCCCACACAAACACACTCGCTTTTAGTGCCTCAGCAAGTGACTGCGTGTACGTTTGCATAAATCTGAAGTATGTTTTATGAAGTTCAAGTATGTGTATCTCCCTGTCGGCGCGATATCACAGACAAGGATTCACATGTGTCTAGAGCGCGGAACGCACAGTTGGCTTTTGAGAAACCTGGCTGTGTGCACTGTGAGCATTCCCGTGCACGTGTTGCGCTCCAGCTTCGCGCTAGAGAAGGATATCTCAAGGCTCGCGTCCTCACGGATCCGGTCCCGCTTCTGTCGAGGCAAAGCGGTGACTGCACTCGTGCGTGCAGGCGGCGGTATCCCCGCCTACACCCGTGACATCTGTCTCTCGCTCTCTAGGAAGCTTGGGTTCGCGGCTGCGATCCCGCTTCTCAGCGGCGGTTGCACTCGTGGGAGTCGCCATATGAAGTCCCTCTCTCTCACTCGCCGGATCGGGAAGGCGGCCTGCGTGAGAGCCATATATTTTCAGCTGTCTTTCTCCGGAGAGATGGATCATCTTCATAATCCGCCTACTGTTTAAGGCTAAACGTGCAGTCTCCACGTGAAGCCTCCTCTCTTCTTACAGTATGGAGGTATTATATGTATGTACATACACATAATAATGAAAATAATAATATTTTTACGTTTTCTACACCTGTATGTGTAGGCTATGTATGTATATTTGCTTGTCACAGCCTGTGTGAGCTGTGTCAAACAGTGATTTTGTGTTTATGCTGAGTGTTGCTTGTACAGCTGTACACAGCATATTCTCCTGATCGTCCGCTGGTCAAGATATGATCTTTTGTGTTACGATTCGAGTCCTTCATCCGCTGAGGCGGGTAACGTCTTCGTTCGTGGCACTCACTATTTCTTATTGAAGCGAAGCAGCTTACACCCCATTTATGGTGCCTGCTTCCCTTCAGTGCCCTCGCAGGGCACACTCACTGCTGTGCGTAGTTCCACAGGCAGCTGCAATTAACCTTCACCTGCACTGGTGGAACTGCATACAGCCGGCTCCAGTGGGGAGCACGTATACATTTTTGTGCAGGAGGCTGTAGAACCTCCACATGAGAGAAATGATGACCTACAGCCATAGCTTTATTGTTTCAAAAGGAGGGATTTGTAATTGTTCAATGATGCAGCTCAGTCCTATCCTGTGACTGAGACAGACTGTGATTTAATCAGATCCGAGGACTGATTCCTTACATAGAGCTTATGTCTTCATTCAACACTGGAGGGTTTTCCCCGAGGGGAAACCCGTCTCGAATGATCAATGTCACGCACCGTTTTTTGCGTGCTGTGGTAACAGGAAGAAAGCATGGCTTCTGTCCCAAGGTCCTGTGTTGGGTGCGCGTTGTCGATGTGTGACGCTGACAACAGACGCGTCCCTCACAGGTTGTTGCGATTATGGAAAGCCTAAAGGGTCAAAATCGCTGAAACTCATCATCGGCTATGGCACTGAAATTGCCTTGAAAATGATGGTGGTATGGGTTGGACTCCCATTTCCTTCTAGACCTGAGGAGCCATCATGTGTTTGTCTAGACAGACATCACATCGGTGGTTTCTTAAATATATCTCTAAAGAGGTCTGCAATCAAAGTCACGCATCGTTGTCTGCGTGCTCTGGTGGTGTGGAGGAAACCTTGGTTTCTATCCTAAGGACTGTTTTGGGTGTGGGCTGCTGGCGTGTTACGCTGAGAACAGACACATCCCTTACAGGTTAGAGTACAGTTATGGAAAGCCGATAGGGACAAAATCGCAACATTGTTAATTTTGGGATAATGGCATTTGTGGTCTCTGGACAAACTGTACTCGTTGACGACAGTTTCGACCCAGGCCACTTGCATATGGCAGATGCCCTGTAAGGCAAAGCCCATTCATGGGGAGTTGAGATTCCAGCCAGATGTAGTGAACCACATCTGGAGAGTATTTGGACACGCAGAGGTGGATCTGTTTGCATCTCAGGACACCACACACTGCCTGATATGGCTTTTTCTTCTTTCCCCCAATCACTCTTCCACAGAAGTTCTGGAGAAAGTTTGCCAGAGATCTGGTAGCTGTCAGCTTGGCCTCTGAGGGGGCCAGGCTCGCAGGCTCAGGTCTCCCAACTGAGGTTGTGGAGACCATACTTTACTTTTGACAGTCCCAGTCAACTGCCCTGTTGTTGTGGTGCTGAAGTTTCTGCAGGAGCAAATCTCTGCTGGCTTAACTCCTTCCACTTTTAAGGTTTAGGTGGCAGCAGTCTCTGCCTACCATGCTCCTTTGGAAGGATGTCAGGCTCCCAACTGAGGTTGTGGAGACCATATGATTACTCCAGAGCTCCCTCAGGGAGCTTTAGCCCTAAGTGGAGAAACTTCACCTCATGGTGTTCAGCTCACGTGACAGACCCAATCACCTGCCCTGTTTATGTGGTGCTGAGGTTTCTGCAGGAGCAATTCTCCGCTGGCTTAATTCCTTCCACTCTTAAGGCTTAGGTGGCAGCGGTTTCTGCCTTCCGTATTCTTTCTGGAAGGATCTCATATTTCGTCTGGACAACCCTCGAGAGAGCTTTATGCCCTTAAGTGGAGAATTTTTCACCTATTGGTGTTTAACTCCCCTTACAAACCCAGTCAACTGCCGTGTTTATGTGGTACTGAGGTTTCTGCAGCAGCAATTCTCTGCTGGCTTAACTCCTTCCACCCTTAAGGTCTAGGTGGCAGCAGTCTCTGCCTACCATGCTCCTTTGGAGGGACCTCATGCTCCCGAATGAGGTTATGGGAGCCAGATAATTACTTCAGAGCTCCCTCAACGAGGAAGCTTATGCCCTAAAATAGAGAAACTTCACCTTTCGGTGTTCAGCTCACCTGACAGACCCAGTCAACTGCCCCTTGACGTGGTACTGAGGTTTCTGCAGGAGCAATTCTCTGCTGGGTTAACTCCTTCCACCCTAAGGTTTAGGTGGCAGCAGTCTCTGCCTACCATACTCCTTTGGAAGGATGTCATGCTACCAACTGAGGTTGTGGAGCCCATATGATTACTCCGGAGCTCCATCAGGAGCTTAGGCCCTATGTGGAGAAACTTCACCTCATGGTGTTCAGCTCACCTGACAGACCCAGTCAACTGCCCCTTGACGTGGTACTGAGGTTTCTGCAGGAGCAATTCTCTGCTGGGTTAACTCCTTCTAACCTAAGGTTTAGGTGGCAGCAGTCTCTGCCTACCATACTCCTTTGGAAGAATGTCATGCTACCAACTGAGGTTGTGGAGACCATATCATTACTCCACCTTTAAGGTATAGGTGGCAGCAGTTTCTGCCTACCATACACTTCTGGACTCTCTGAGGGCAGTCTACATACCACGCCACCTGTATGTGGCAGATGCCCCTTCGAGACAACAGACATCTCCGATAGGAGTGGAGACTTCATCTAGATGTGGTGAACCACATCTGGAAAGGGTTTGGACGCGCAGAGGTAGATCTGTTTGCATCCCAGGACACCACACTTTACCCACTGTGGTTTTCCATGGTACAGGCGTGGCTGAGGCTACGTCTGTATGCCTTCCCCCCTGGTTGTGTTTATCCCTCCACGGGGAAACTTTATTCCCTTAAGTGGGAAATGTTCACCTCTTGGTGTTCAGCTCATCTGACAGACCCAGTTTACTGCCCTGTCGACGTAGTTCTGAGGTTTCTGCAGGAGCGTTCTCTGATGAGTTTACTCCTTCCACCATTAAGGTTTAACGGCAGCAGTTTTCTGCCTACCATACTCATGTGGAAGGCTCATCAGTGGGTAGACACCTATAAGTGGCTCGCTTTCTTTGTGGCACTCGCAGGTTGCGCCCTGTTAGCCGCACTAGGGTGCCTACTTGGTCTTGAGTTTGCACCTGGGATGGCTAAGGCTTTTCTACACCCAAGGCCAGGTTATGTTCCCAAGGTGCTGAACAATGTGCCGAGGCCCATTGTTCTGCAGGCCCTTTGTCCTCCCCCATTCAGGAGTGCGGACCAGGAAAATCTGAATTTGGTGTGTCCTGTGCGAGCACAGGATACATATGTTTACAGGACTGCTCAGTGGAGGAGTCCAAGCAGTTATTTGTGTGCTTTAGTTTACCCAGAAAAGGTTTACCGGTGACCACGCAGACTTTGAGCAGATGGATAGTAGATGCTATCTCACTGGCTTATGAACATCAGGGCTTACCCTCACCTCTCGCGGTGAGGGCCCACTCTACCCGGGGTATGGCTGCCTCTAAGGCCTTAGGGTCAGGCGCCTCTCTTGACGTGTGTAATGCGGCTGGTTGGTCTTCGCCGCTCACCTCCGTCAGATTTTATGGTCTAGACCTAGACCCCTCTTTAGGGTCCCAGGTTTTTTGCCTTGACTGTGTTCAGTTATACACGCTACAGGCATTTGGTAGTATGGAAGCGTGGGCATCTCGTTCCCCAAAGCGTTGCTATGGCGACGCAGCTCGAGTTCCTCGAAAGGGAACGTCTCGGGTTACGTAGGTAACCCTGGTTCCCTGAGAAGGGAACGAGACGCTGCGTCTCCATGCCATACTCCCTGCATCCCTGTAGGCACTTGCTTCGGCACTGGTAGCGAGTGTGTTTGTGTGGGATGCCTTCTTATACCCTTGGTCCGCACGGCATCCAGCCTATATCCAATCATCAGATTATTGATTATGTGTTACACGTGCTTCAGATCAGTCACGCCGAGGCGTTCCCCAAAGCGTTGCTATGGCGACGCAGCGTCTCGTTCCCTTCTCAGGGAACCAGGGTTACCTACGTAACCCGAGACGTTTTTGTAAAGTAAAGTAAAAAAATACTTAAATGTCTTAATATAGTCATAAATTAATCTAAACCCTGTATGGTAAATTGATCCTGAATCTTATAAACTGATTCCATAATTTACTGTAAATACATTTTGTGATTCATTTCTGTTTTGTAAAAAAAGCTGGCAGCAAAAAAGTTGACCCTATTGATTTCACATGGTTGTTTCTTCAGAGCTTCTGAAAATACTGGTTTAGCGGTCTACGCCAAGGTGGCAAAGAAAAAACAAACAAAGGTAATGCTACTGTAACCTGTACTGTACATCCTAAAAATTATATTATATCAACATATGTTTGCATGTTACTTACCAATTAAGTCAAACAATTTCAACTTGATTTTCTACATTATGTCAACTTATTACAATTAAAAACATAAAAAGTAGGTTGGATTGACTTGCAAAATTAAGTTGATTAAATGTCACGCTGAATTGTGTTTTTTTAAAGTGTTTAATCCGGTTGTTTAATTATTTTACTTCCTTCCCAGAATACTGAGCCAGAGCAAGATTATGAGAACATTTCTTCTGCATGTGCCCCAAAACTTCAGTTCAATAATTTAGACTGGGAGTCAGATACCAGTGAAGAAGATGAAATAAATTACAGCATCGTGTCTTGTCCTGCTAAGCCTGGTCTCAGAGGACCCAAACCCAAACAGGAGAGTGATTCGAGTACTAGTTCTGATGAAGACAGCACTGTTTATTCAGCAATAAAAAAATAAAAGTCAGGAAGACACGGTGGTGCACATCTATTATATCTGAAAGATATGCCAAACCTATGATGTAATTCAATATTTTTTTCAAACTCAATCTCATTGCTATTTATAATTATTTTACGAGGTGGCTAATTTGTATGATCACATGCATACATGTGTTTTTGGCCCAATGCTATTGGGCTTCATTATTGCTATTTTTAATTACCCACCTTATTAAAACGTTACAAAGTGCAATGGGATCAGACCGCTAATTCATTTGTCAAAGGCTTTAAAAAAAAAATTATGTTCTGTAAGTTGAACAAATTCACATTTAGATTCGTGTATTGCTGAAGTTTTTATAAGTAAATCCAAATGAATTCAGCAAACCATGTCATGAACACAATCTTATATTGAAAGGTTCTGTATGATACTGTAAATATATCAATCCTTTGAATGCAATAGTTGTGCCAAATGCTTGTGTGATGAGCTTGATAACTGTTTTGTGCAAAAAACTGCAAAAAAAAAATGCAAAAAAAAAAAAAAACAGCTACAAAGGCTTCTTATAGACGTTTAATTTTTATACATTTTATAAATTGTGTTACTTTTAAAACATGTAACTTATTGAATTAAACATTTGTATTTGCTGCTGTGAAGAACATATTCAGCATTTACTGACCTGTTGAATGTAAGCAGTCAGATGTGTTTAGTAAAACTTGTTTGAAACTAAAAAAAACATCTGTAATTTCAGTTAGTTGTTTATTGATATTATGATTTATATAACGAATAAAATATGTCTCACTTTTTTATATTGTTATTTAATTTCCAATTAATGAAACCATACACCAAAATGGTTCTTCTATGACATTGGGTTGAACCTTAATGTTTTTTACATTTAAAATTTTTAAGCGTATGGTTATTCAAATGTAATTCTGAAACAGCATTACAATATATTATGTTTACATTGATGTTTTTATACATCAATGAGAATTTGCTTAGCGAACTTGCTCATTGGAGCCAAACAAAGATACAGATGACAAACAAAATTAGTAATGTGTTTTATATAAAAATAACAATGTGTAATTTGTTAAATATTGACATTTTTGTTTTTGTCTGTATAAAAACATTGTATTGAATACATTTTGGAGTTGTAGAGCATATTCATAAGAAATTTTCATAATCATCACAATCATTCGTGTTGTTGTAAATATCCTGAACCTAAAAGTTTCACGAGAGACACAGATGTAAGGTCAATCAATAACATTTTAAACAAATTGGGTGTTAATTCACAGTGTAAATAAATATTTATGATCAGTTATATACTTACAGGGTAGGATTTTTGCAGACTGTTGCACAGGAGACAAATAAGAGGTAAACATTTTAAGGTATGTGGTTAAACGTGTTGCATCCAATTAGTACACAATATTTCATAATTTTTTTAATTTAAATAAATACCGACAAAGAAACACACATTTTACACTTTTTCATTGAACATACTTTATCATACTCATAAAAAATCTATCTTCCAATTGGACAGACACTTCAATTTACCGTCACAAACTATAGCTTTAGAGACTGACTGGGTTCAAACGGACATTACCTTTTTGGTGACGGCATATAAGGTTTAGAGAAGGGCTTGATAGCTGACGCTGCATGTGCATCATTTAACCTGTGAGCAGATTACTTTATTAAGGACAATTCAAACTGATCCATCAAATGCCATCAAACTCATTCATTTTAAATTTGAACCCTCTGGGGTCGAACCCATGTGGGACACTGGCAGAGGTCTTGACATGCTTTAACATTTGGTCTTTTTCAGTTGCTTAAAACATATTAGTGGCTAATATCACATAACACAGTATTCAGCACAAACACGATGCTCGAACAATTGCGGGCTCAGAAAAAATCTGCCCAATCGACTATTATGTTTGACGAGTGTTGCTTTTTAAATGCGTTTTATGGACTCAGACTGATTTTAGATTTGATTGACTTTGTAATGATCAAATAGCGCCAGTACATGAAAGAGCTGTGCATAATATCACATTTGCAATTCAGAATCGACACTGGATAGGTTTTATAGTGTGTATCGCAAATTGTTACACCCCTACAGGCGACACATTAACAAAAGTGTGAACTGGGGTTTAGAGTAACAACTATAATTCAAACCACACCAAAAAAGGGAAGTGTGATTCTGTGAGTTTTAATGAACACACATCATATATGGTTCAGACATATGGTTATGTGGTGAAAAAAATAGCTACATAGATAGGCTTACTTTTGTCCAGTCTGTGATTCTTGGGTATCATTGTGTGAAGACCTAAAATTCATATTGACAATGTTAATTTGAGAATGTATAAGAATATATTGTAATGTAACACACATGTACCTGTTACGCTTCTTGCATATGACTCCAGCAAATATGCAAATGAGAAGCAAGGCAAATGAAGGGACTAAAATGTAAACCCCAGTTGCCTTCATGTCAAAGGTCATCCCATAAGTTTCATTTACGGAAATGGCTAAAGGAAGGAGCAAGACATACATTTAGTGTTTTTGTGATGTATATATGCTGAGAATAAAGTTTACAATGTAAACACCTATCAGTAATATACAGAGTAAAGTATAATTAAGGTTATTATTAACTTAGACAAAATGTTAAATGCACTCTCATTTGCAAGCCGGATAAAAAGCATCTGTTAAACATGTCATGTAAAAATAGATTTTAAAAGTGCATTTATAAACTATAAAATTATTAAAGATCCATAAAATGTTTTCCTGGTGTTGTGATTTATTTTAGCCTTTATTTATTAGAATCGTATTACTTGACTAAATCAAGGTGGCCCCATAACAGGGTGTTGGCAGTGCGCGCAGACATCCTGGAGCAAGAAAGGAGGAAGAGACAACAAGCCAAAGTAAACCATTGCTGAGCACCACTGCCTTTGTAAAAGAAGGCCAAAGACCTGTGGTCCACAGCCAAGCAAAGCAGAACATTCTGCAGTCCGCCCAGGGATGGGAAATGGGGGTTGATTTTGGGAGGAAACTCTACTTCCCCAAGGCGCTACTGTGTACAACTCTAAGGGATGACATCATCATGTGGTCTCCAGAGGGAAGGAAGATCCTGGTGGAGTTGACGGTGTTGTGAGAGGAGGGCTGCCAGGAAACTGATGAGAGGAAAAAGCAAAATACCAGCAACTTGGTAACAAAAGGGGTGGACGTGTTGGCTGATGATGGGTGTCGGATGTCAAGGAATCCCAGCTCAATCTCCGTGGAATCTATTGACAAAGGCCTGGCCGAGGAGCCACTTGAGGAAAGCAACCGTTCGTATACTGGGGAAGCGGCAGGGAGAGCCTCCTGTTGGCTCTGGCATAATAGAGAGGACACAATCTGGAAGCTTGGAGGAGACAGTGGCGGAGCTAGACTTTTAAAACAGGGGTGGCAAATGGGTGGCAAGGTATTATTTTGGGGCGTCAATATACAAAGTGTTCAATTACACAAAAAATTAATTATTTTCCACAAAATGTATATAGATTAAATTAAAGTTGTTTATTTTCCAAAATGTACACAATTATAGCCTATATGTATTAAGTATATAGCAAAAATAGAACAACTGGGATCTGTTTGGCCCTGGTACCTGACTTTTGCTTCTTTAGAAAGAAGTTGGTAATATCGCTTTTTCTCTTAATTCTGCTGTCCCTAAAGGAAAACTTGGTTACACACATCATGAAGAAACCAAAATTTGGAACAATTTGCTTGTTTTTATTTACCATAAGTACACCAATACTAGTAATACATTCTGAGTCTACAACACAAGGAAAATTGCTTAAAGACGTCTAGACATGTGTCCCAAGGGAGAAGGGATTAATTTAATAATTATTTAATTTAATAATTAATGTAATGATGTAAATAGACTTCTGTCCCTCACATCAAGCTATGAAATGGCTTCAGATAACTTTGTGAACTTATAATCCAACCCTCTCAGACCCAAGTCACCCAAACTGGCGTGAAAAAAGCGCAAGGAGCCAAAAAGCGCGCTGTTTACATTCCTGTACTATCTCCACGGTGGTTTTATTAAGTTCAATATGCTGCATTACACGTGCCAATATGAATAACCCTACCTGATGTCTGTGATTGTTGCTGAACATTTGCTAACTACATGTTTTTATTGTTTCTTGACTAGTAAGGCTCATTGAAGTATTAATGCTAAGCACTACAGTGCAACGTCTCCCTTACTCGCCGTTAAAACCGTACTTTGTTTAATTTAATACCAATAAAAGCCATACATACCAGCAAAACGCTCTTCATCGGTCCTATGTGTGCTGCCGCGTTATGTTTTGGAGCACGAAGGAGCTGCGTGTCAGCTTAACCAATAGGCTTAAGGCCGGGGTATACTTTTTTCCGCGTCCGCGCAGCTTTCCAAGTATACTCCCCGCGGCTACACGCGGATGGCCGCGTTCGACACTATACGCAATACAAATTATTTCTTATTCAAATTATTAGTCTAACAGGCTGTCAGGGCAGCA
This sequence comes from Misgurnus mizolepis, assembly GCA_025389145.1. Classification (NCBI taxonomy): domain Eukaryota; kingdom Metazoa; phylum Chordata; class Actinopteri; order Cypriniformes; family Cobitidae; genus Misgurnus; species Misgurnus mizolepis. The sequence goes on along the minus strand of JAIFKI010000004.1, from coordinate 41,494,370 downwards.
CTGATTTGGCGACATTTACAGTTAGGATAGGTAAAGAAAAGTAACTGATCCACCATTGCAAACACAGTTTAGCACAAACAACAAGACAACAAAGAACAGGAATCAAACATTATGGTAACAAACATGCTCCAAAGCTTTCTGTTCTTGGAAGAAGTAAAAGTTAAAGAAGAAAAATGATAGTGTGTGTGCAAATACTCTCTATTTCCTTTGTATAATTGTTTATAGTGGAGTGTCCTGTCTAAATATTTTCACGCGCATGCGCTGTTGTACGCAGACTGTACGCGCACTGTTCACGGCCGCGGACCCTCCTGATGACGAAAATGACGTCATGCGGACGGCGCGCATACGCGGATGTTCCTAGTATACTTTCGACTTTATTCGACTTCATGCAATGCCGCAACAATCGACAACTGGATTACGTCAAAGTACCGCGAGAGCGATTCGCGAAATCATACGGAGGAGTTTGCTGTTAAGTCGCTCTCGTGGAACTTTGACGTCACCGGCTGTCGGTTCTTCCGGCGCCGCATGAAGTCGAACAAGCCTAATGAAAAGTGTAGCAGCAACAGCTTTGCATTCACGTCCGCAGGGAGATTTGAGAAATGTTCGTAAAAATCAAACAGTGTAATGTTTTCAGCGGGTTGGCAACAGGGGTGGCAAGGACTTCATCTGAGGTGGCAATTGCCACCCCATTTAGCCCTCTAGCTCCGCCACTGGGAGGAGAGGGGCAGTGACCTGGCCAGTCTGAAGGGCGTTGTGGGTCAAAACCCCCAGTGGGGACCACCTGACGACCTCACCAGAAACTTATTACATAAGTAAATCTCTGTTGTTAGTTTGCTTTGTTAGTTTGACACAAATTTAAAACCATTTTAGTCCCTCCAGAAAAATTTGATTATGCGATCGCATGATTTAATCAACCCAGTCTCACCCCATTTCGTCAATATTTGACGATACTTGACCATTCGTCAATATGTGACGCGGAGGGTATACCTTTCGCGTCATTTTTTGACGAACTGGGGACTTCAATACTATTACGTCCGTTGCATTCTCTTCTCCTATTTTCTTACCAATTTCGCGTCGGTTTAGGGTTAGATTTACATAATGACATCCCTACCCAAACCTAACTCTAACCCCAACGCCAGGTGACAACTGTTTCTAACCCCAACGCCAGGTGACAACTGTTTAATTTCGCGTACACTGTTTAATTTCGCGTACACGGTTTAATTTTGCGTAATCTAACCCTAAACCGACGCGAAATTGGTAAGAAAATAGGAGAAGAGAATGCAACGGACGTAATAGTATTGAAGTCCCCAGTTCGTCAAAAAATGACGCGAAAGGTATACCCTCCGCGTCACATATTGACGAATGGTCAAGTGTCGTCAAATATTGACGAAATGGGGTGAGACTGTGTTAATTTAATGCATAATCGGCCAAAGTCCGCATATTTATGCAGTGGGGGCAATTTTTTTTTAAATATGCCACACTTTCGCCACATAAATTACAGATTTCTGCTGGCAAAATATGGGGGGGTGCACTTTTTTCGTAGAAAAGTCATATATATTTTAACAGAAAGTTGAAAAATGTTGCATTTACTTCACACATGCGCAGCCATGTCCCCTGTTGTCATGGGAATGTTAGGACGTGGCGTAACTATGCGGCATGGACATCAATAAGAATCTGCAAAAGCTACAAATTTTTTTTGCAAGTTCACGCAGTTTTTGCAAGTTTGCAAAGTTTGAATCGCATAAAATAGCATAAATATCCCGCGCATTCCATCACATTCCATACAACGTGCTTCAAGATCAAGGATTTTTGCCCGCAACAATCACAAAAACAAACTCAGCGTTTTTCGGGAAGGACTGCCATTTTAACAACTTGATAATGGTTAATAAGCACATTAAATGAATATTTATGTAGCATACTATACAGTTTTGTGGTTGTGCAATGCAAATGAGCTGATCTATGAACTAGTGCAGATTAAGGGGCGGTATTATCTTCCCTTATCTACCCTTCTGACATCACAAGGGAAGCCAAATGTCAATGACCTATTTTTTCACATGCTTGCAGAGAATGGTTTACCAAAACTAAGTTACTGGATTGTGTGGTTTTGTTTTTTACATTTTCTATGTTGATAGGATCTAACTATAGCACTTAAACATGGAAAAAGTCTGTGTTCATACTCACACACTGCATTTTTGTTTTTTGTGGCTCTTGCTATTATGCCTCCATGATGTGTAACATTACACTCAATTTCTGACTGCTCATCCTTCACAACACCGGTGCGTGTCCGAGTGATTTTCCACAGACCGTTTTCAATATGGACATCGTCTACATTATCAGATCCTTCAATACCCTTCAAAGTGATGTTTGGTTTGTTGTATGGACAGGTGTGGAAGGTAAAACATGCAACTGTAATGCTGTCGCCAGTCGTTGCACCTCCATATATATTGATAGTGGGCTTCCTTGGACCTGCTACATGGGTAGAAACATTAAAATTTGAATATAACATCAATGTTGTTACCGTACTAAGCTTTTTTTTCAAAGTGACAAATTGCCCCAGCTGCTCATAATAAGACAGCTAGAAAATTCATGAATAAAACAGTAAGTTTAAGATTTTTTTTACATACTGTCAACAAGAATCGTGGAGGTGACCTCATAAAACTCATAGGTGCGCCATCCAACATTTTCTGGGTCAATCCATGCATATAATGCCTCTCCATTGTGGGACAGATCCACGCTTTTGATCAGCAGACTGCAACTCCATTCTGATGGGTCACCGTATAAATCAGTTTTTCCTCTGAATTTGCTTATGACTTCTTTTGTTTTCTTGGGATCATAAACTAAAGGGTAGCCACTCGACACATACTGATACCACACAACTCTACGTGGGTTAGTTGGTGGGTATAAAGTGTAAGAAAAAGTGCACGGTATAACCAGACAGGAGCCTTTGAGGCCATGAATTTCCTTTGGCATTCTCACTTCCCATGCCAAAGTCTCATACAGCAGAACACCTGTGAGAAACAATTCATTGGAAAAGTGTACTGTTGTAAATCGCTAATTAATATAATATTAAAAATGTATACCTTATGGTACTTTACCTTGAAAAAGTAAACGAAGTAACAAATTCATGGTTTCATGTCAAAATAATGTTGTCTATCATATACTAAAAGAAAAATAGTTTGTGTTAATAATACTGAATAAAAACATGTACAGAAAATTACAGTGTACAGATAGTTTTTCATAATCATTCATATTTTCTCTGATACTCGTATTAGAAAAAAAAAGATGAAGCAAAATATATTATTAAAAGGGTTCACTTTAAAAAGAAAATTCTGTCATCATTTTCTCATCCTCATGTTGTTCTAAACCTGTATGAATTTCGTTTTTCTGATGAACACAAAAGAAGATATTTTGAGAAATGACGGTTAACACACAGTAGTAAGTGTCCATAGACTTCCATAGTAGGAAAAAATATTTTGGAAGTATTGTGATAAATGACTAAGAAAATATTTTGATAAATGATGGTAAGCATACAGTTGGCGGGTTCCATTAAATTCCATCATACTTTTTTATTCCTACTATGGAAGTCTATGGTCACTTACTGCTGTGTGTTTACCATCATTTCTCAAAATATCTTCTTTCGTGTTTATCAGAAAAAAGAAATTCATACAGGTTTAGAACAACATGAGGATGAGTAAATGATGACAGAATTTTCATTTTAAAGTGAACTATCCCTTTAAAATCAGCTACACTGTTTCTTATATTTTAAGTGGCAAGCAGGATCTTGTGATTTTAGGGGGCGCACAAACATTTATCTTAACCTATTTTCAGGGTTATTTTAAATTATTCACTGCATCACATGTCATTTTGGAATCAGAAATAAGCTCATAAAGTAAGATAATAAAATAATTTCATGTGCGGAGGATGAACCTCCTTCGGGGAAAGGCTGATGTGTTTCCCCTTTAAAACACATACAGTATACTGTAAAGATTTCCCAACACCTGTAGTTTCACTTTCAATGTGTCATTTGGCAACACCCTCCACCTACCAGCATAAACGTTCTCAATAAATAAGGCAATTTAGCTACATTCACAAACCTCTTCATTTGAATAGAAAACATACTGTGAGATAATTGACAGCCAAAAGAAAATTTAAATAAGCATTGCCTTAGCAAAACCATGCATTCTCATAAAGTGCATATAAATAGCATGCAGTATGAAAATTCTGGAATAAATATTATACGCCAGTCCTTTCCGTTCACTCAATACGCCACATCTTATAATGTCGTTTTATGTATTGGTTTCTACATTTTTTCAGTTTTTTTAATCATTGTCGATTGGGTTTGGGGTTAGATTTGGGATTTGCTTTAGGATATCATTTAATAGGTTTCTCCATGTTATTGCCTATTTTTAATCCATGATCGCTTGGAGTTGGGGTTAGAATTGGGGTTTGGGTTCGTTTTTATTTATTAATTATTCAACTATCATTTATTTGAAAATTTGCACTGTAAAAAATTAGCTATAATTATGCAGCTGGTTGCCAGTAACTTACTGTAAAAGATAAAGACTGAAAATGTTTTGTGTTCATTTAACTTTGAACAAACTGTTGGCAGTAAATAACATACATGTAAAATCTACAGTAAGTTACTGGCAGCTAGTTGCCAGTAATACTCAGTAATTTGGGACATTTTACAAGACTTTTTTAAGATGTAAATTAAATCTTTGGTGTCCCCAGAGTACAAACTGTATGTGAACTTTTAGCTCAAAAAGCACATAGATAATGGCATGTTAAAATTATAGTTAAGATTATATCATGTTAAAATTGACATTTTCTAGGTGTGAGAAAAATCTGCCATTTTTGTGTGTGTCCTTTAAAATGCAAATGAGCTGATATCTGCACTAAATAGCAGTGCCGTGGTTGGATAGTGCAGATTAAGGGGTAGTATTATCCCCTTCTGACATCACAGGGGGAGCCAAATTTCAATTACCTATTTTTTACATGTTTGCAGAGAATAGTTTACCGAAACTAAGTTCCTGGGTTGTTATTTTACACATTTTCTAGATTAATAGAAGCACTGGGGACCCAATTATAGCACTTAAACATGAAAAAAGCCTGATTTTCATGATATGTCCCCTTTTAGATTTGATATCAGTCTATAAGTTACTTTAGCACAAGTTTGACAGCTGCAGTTTTTATTTCCAGTGAAACAGTACTGACTAGTTGAGAAATGAGAAGTGAAATAGGCAAAGAGATGACAGACGGCATTTTAGAGCAGTAGGAGTGGGACAGAGGTGACAGGAAGATGCATTTTATTTCTTGATTAGCTCAGCAGGGGTTGGAGGCTTGGAATTAAAACATATTGGTACAGAAGTCAGAGTTGTGTTAATAAATTAAAAAAAAATCATATAATTATTCTCCACTTGAGCCCTTTTCACCAAAATGTCTCCGCATGCCCCAAGGCATTGAGCTTTGGCATTTTTAAGCCCAGGACAATCTTGCTCACTTACCACCCTTCATATGCATGGTGGCTTATGAAAACTTGTCATTATATTTTATTTTACTCGAAGCCAACGAAAATCGAGCAGGACCAAAACATTTTTCAGCTGATCGCTGTCAAAAAAAAAATTACGACGTCTCAAGTATAACAGCAGCAATGACAGTAATCTTAATATGACTAAGTAAGTGTTTTGATTAACGTCATTAATGTTCATTTTTAATCAGTGTATATCACTAGTCAACTAAATGAATATAACATGACAAAGATGAATGCACATTTATATATTGATTCAATAGATTGATAGCATTTTGAAAAAAAACTTGTCATGGATTTATTGCATTTTTTGGAAATTTTTTTTAATTTTTATAATAAATCTTTGAAAATCAAATGATGGATTTGAATTTTTACTGTTTTTATAACCTAAAGATGCTATGTGAAAGTTTGTAACAGAAAATAGTGGTTTTCATATTGTCACTTTCTTGGTATAGAAAACACATTTTACCCAAATTTGTCCAAATGGATTTATTGTGTTTTGGAACCAAACTCTTTATATCTTCTTCAGGCATCTGTCAGTATTTAGTGTGACCTCTCTTGGCAATAACACATCTTGTGCTTCTTTGAGGAAGTCATTCCATTACACTGCAAAAAAAAAAAAATGATTTTCAAGAAAAAAATTCTTAGTATTTTTGTCTTGTTTTCAGTAAAAATCTCTCAAAATTCTTAAATTAAGATGCTTTTTCTTGATGAGCAAAACAAAGTACAAGTCTAGTTTTTAGACCAAAAATATCAAATGTAAGTGTTTTTGTGCATAAAACAAGCAAAAAAATCTGCCAATGGGGAAAGCAAATTTTTCTTGATTTTTTCTTGAATTTAGTGTTTAAGAAAAATCTTCAAGATTTTTTTGCTTACCCCATTGGCAGATTTTTTTTTTTTGCTTGTTTTATGCACAAAATCACTTAAATTCGATATTTTTGGTCTAAAACTAGACTCTATTTTCTTGGGTCATTTTGCTCATCAAGAAAAAGCATCTTAATTTAAGAATTTTTAGATATTTTTACTGAAAAGAAGACAAAAATACTAAGAATATTTTTTCTTGAAAATCATTTTTGCAGTGTAGAATTAGAAATTAGGATTTAATTTTATTTAGGTTTGAGATCCTGCAGTTGCCTGCTACTGTATTGCTCATGTGGAAGGGGAGTTTACCCTAAAAACTTGACACTTCAGCTTATACTTTTATAATGTTTTTAATACTAAAAACACATTTCCTACATTTTCTGGTTGTATTCAAATAAAGAGATAATTATATATGATCACTTTAAGATAGCAAAAACAACAAATCTAATAGTGGCACGGCGGCCCATGATTTTTGCACTGTGGTCACTGTCACTGTTGTATCAGTTGTAAGTTGTAATTGTGTATGTAGAGGAGTTCAATTAAAAGTTGCTAACATCACTGAGCTACTAAGATAAAGTACAAAATAGCCAAAAGATACTTTAATAGGCTACAGTAACTACGCAAGTATCTACGCAAATAAGTTACATCACTGTTAAAAATGTACATCCATAGAAAAAAAGGCAGAAGTGATCTTGAAATAAGATGAATATATAACATACCTTACTTCTTCTTTATTTTCACTTCGTCTGATCAGTCCCATCCACAAGCAAATTGAAAGCCAGCCTTAAATAAAGAAGTGAGAGAACATTTACCCATCAGAGGAAGTGACGAATGTTTCTCTCAAAATACTTTTGTTAAACGCAAATAACCCATACTGGTGCAAAGACGCATTTGTAATGTATGTGTAAGATTATTAAGGTTATTAAAACTCTCAATAAACTCTGCTCTGATGCCGAGATTAACTGATACCTTTAGTGTTAGAGTTTATGGTTTGGGTCGTATTACGTTGTATTTAAACCAGGGACCTTCCTGGTGTGAGACAAGAGTGCTAGTCATTGTGCTGCCCTGAAATTATGATTCACCCACAATGTAAAGTAATGACAGTGACCCATTAAATACTTACAGAGAATGGGCTGCACTGGAGAAAAAAAGCCACATACAAATGTATTATCTAATCAACTTAAAAAATTCAATTGGTAATATATATATATATATATATATATATATATATATATATATATATATATATATATATTAGGGCTGTCAAAAGATTAATCGTGATTAATCACATCTAAAATAAAAGTTTGTGTTTACATAACATATGTGTGTGTAGTGTGTATAATTAATATTTATATATAAAAACACACACAGTCATGTATATATTTAAGAAAAATTGGTTATATTTATATATAAAATATTTATATTTCTATATAATATAAATTATATAAATGTTTATACAGTATATAAATGCAAATATTTCTTAAATATACACATGAATGTGTGTGTATTTATATATACATAATAATTATACACATTACACACACACATATGTTATGTAAACACAAACTTTTATTTTAGATGTGATTAATCACGATTAATCTTTTGACAGCCCTAATATATATATATATATATATATATATATATATATATATATATATATATATATATATATATATATATATATGTTACCAATTAAATTTTTTAAGTTGATTTGTAGTCAAGAAAGTGAAATTATTTGTAAATTCAAGTTGATTTATATATATATTTCAACTTAAAATTTTACTTTATTTTAACTTAAAAAGTATGTTGAATAAACTTAATTTTTATGTGTTACCTATTGAAGTTACATTCAGTAGTAAGGAGTTGCTATAACTTACAGAAATAAAGTTGAAGTCACTTAAGCTAATTCCTCTAGTCAAAAAAGATGCAATTAATTGTAAATTCTTAATTATTTACATATTAACATTTTCTTTGATTATTTTTATACTTACAATGATGCATTTAGAGTAAACAATATATCAGTCACAGATATTATGATAAAGTAAAATGTAAGGTCATATTAAGGTTAAAGCAACAAACAAAGGTTTCTTCAACATCTATGCATTATTATATCTATTGCACACATTTACTTTTTAGTATACCTTATTATTGTATACCTTATTAGTGCACCATATTGTAAAGCTGGTTTCCTCTCTCTAGCAAGACACAAACACCAACCTATTTATGTTACTGCTGTTTTGGGTGATACGGTTGCTAAGGCCCAGAGAGCAATGTAGGGCATGTTTTCATGTATTAATTTAGCTATAATTCACACATATAAACATAGATAACCAGAGCAGAGTGTTGTCTCCATCACACATAGACGTTCAGCCCTAAGCACACTATATACCTTATTTGTTTTAAGAGTCTCATTTCAATATACTAAACGTTGTCACTGAATCATATCAATGTGCATGGTAAATATTTGTAAACTGTATGATTTGAAACTAGATAAGATAAAAGCCATTTACTCGGATTTGTGTTATTGCTTACGTTGCATGAGTGCACACTACTGGGGAAATACTTTTCAATCACCCCTCACCCCTTGGTCACTAGGGGTAAATTAAGTGCAAAGACCCCAGGTGTGTTCAATTTCATGCAGTGTTGCGCACACCGATCGGGTTATGACGTCAAAGCACCCCAAGATTAATTTGAAAACTGCACGATTCGGGCAAGTTGCTTTTATGACATCACAATCGAAATGCATTGTGGTCTATAGAGCAGTTCAAGAGCATCTCATAAACCAAGCTTATTGCTTACCAGTAAAACCTTATCTGCATTTTTGGCAGACAGCTTGTTCCTCTTTTTAAATAAAATATTTCCTGTTGTGCCAAAAAGTGCACAGAGGAAGATTTGTGGTTCTTGTGCAAGAGCAAAGCGGCCTGTATTGTCATGCCAAAAAACAAGCGGCTGTCCTCATTAAGGGGTAACTGGCTAGAGTTTCATTTGTGATCATGGGCCTAAATTGCATTTAACAGCTGGGGGACAATAAACAAAACATTTCCTAGAAGCGATTTTTAAAAAGGGACACAAATAATACAGGCGAATGTAAAGACACAGTATGTGTACACAGAGGAAAGCTAATGGTATAATTTTCTGTCTGATTCAATGAAAATGCTAAATTGAACAAAATACAATAATAATATATTATATAATAATATATGTTTCTACTTGTTCTGTTTTTGAAGTTGTTTACAATCAAGCCTAAACTTAATGGGTTTCCCAGACAGGGCTCCCAGACTTTGAGTTAACTTAAAGAAGATCTCTCACCATGCACCATGGGCGGATTGGGACAAAAAAATCGGCCCTGGCATTTTGGACCAGACCGGCCCTTCATTCAATAACGCACACATTTTCGGTCTTTTTGGTCTCTTGAATGTGAATGTAAAACAGGGTTAAACCTGAGGCTATGACTCTATGTTGTTAGTCAGATCTGAGGGTGAAGATCTCTCACTAAGTTTACTAAATAATTATCAAACAAATTAATTTACTGTAAGCTACCAGAACAGCCAAAAAGTGGAACCAAAGATGTGGAGGGACTTTGTTAAAATTTGAAGGAAACTAATTTTTGTTTAAACAAAAGGAAACAAATATACTCACAAAAAAACAAACAAATAGAAAATCTAAATAAAAAAGTAGTAGCTTTAATAAGATTTTTAAAATTGTATTAACACAAACTTAGCCCTAAATGTCATTTCATTACTTGTGATAACAGTTCGGCCTTCTCGTGAATTCTTCCATTCTAATTTAATCCACAATATACACACATTCATACTTTATCTTAAACTGTATGCTATAAACATTTATTGTTTCTATTTGCTTCACTGACAGTCATTGCAGAAAGTGTTACATGGCAAATGATCTAAATGTCACTTTTAAATTTAAACTGCAAAATTGACCTAAAGTTAAGTAGTTTGCATCTCTGGATTTGCAAACTGTCTGTATTTTTTAATAAAAGGATCCATTTCCTGTAATGCAGCTTTAAAACAATATGCATTCATGTGTTAAGCACAAACCTCAGACTTAGTAAACAAAGACTACGCCTTCTTTTCTTTTAATTGGTTGGAATTCTGCATAGCTCTGTAATGTGATTGGCTGGAATTCACGTTCATCTTATCAAAAACTCGATTTCTATCATTTGATTGGTTAAAAATCTTGCTCGGTCATGTAATTAATTTGATCGGTTGGGAGTCGTTTACGATAGCTTCTGTGAACAGAAACTCCCGCCTTCTTTCATTTTGATTTGTCAACATTTTGACACTATTGTAACTACGTCAATGATGAAAATAGCCTATGGGCCGCAGAACGTGTGTCAAGGGTCGGTGGTTTCTCTTGCGCTATTTTATTATTATTTTTGAATGCATTACGCCGGCAAGACCAAAGTGAAAGAGGTGGGTACTTAACATTGTGATTGGGCCAGCCCAATGTCAATCGGGCCACTGATCAACTGTCTGGATTTATGGGCCGGTCAGAAAATGCCCGGCATGCCAGATAGCCAGTCCACCCATGCCTTGCACTGACATATCTTAACATATACCAGTGCCATTGTTTTGTCTTATGATGCACACCAGTATTGTATTTTGTAAGATTTGTTTGTAAGAACTACTTAAATGTGATAATATAGCTAAGGCTTAGTCCTGGTTTAATCTAAACCCTGTCTGAGAAACTGCCCCATAGACTGTTAGATAAATAACACTTTAATCACTAACATAGCGAAAAACAACAAAGTGGCTCCCTTTAAGTTTTGATATGATCAGTCTATAAAGGTTTTTATCAAGATGAGTTAAGCTAACAGAAACTTTATGTATTTTTTTTACAAAATCTCATCGATTGCCCTCTTAAGGCGTCATTAATCCCCTGGAGCCGTGTGGATTATTTCTCTGAAGGATGGATGCACTTTTTCTTTGTGCTTGAAAGTTGTGTTGAGTATTTTTCATTTTTTGCTGATCCCTTTAAAGCTTTGATGTATGGTATGAGATCTGCAGTCAGTGAAGTTGAAAATCTGCTTTAAAACTACTTCAAAGTGTTTTGTGCATAAAAAAACAGCTACAAGAGTTTCTTAGACATTTTAATTTCACCAATAAATTGCTTCACAAGGTTTTCAATCAAAAAATGAGTTAATAGTTAAATTAAACATTTGTATTTGCTGCAGTGTGTTTAGCATTTACTGATGTTGAATGTTAGCAGATTTGTTTAGTTACGTAAAAACTTTTCTGAAAAACATTACTGTATATATTTTTCATGTAAATACATCATGAGCATTTTATCAAAATTATAGCTATATTCCCATGAAAGTGTTAGTCAGCTTTATGCAGTTATAAAACCATTAAAATCTTTGTGGTATTTCTAGAAAATAACAAACCGTTGTATTACCGTCACAGCAAAAAGAAAATGCTAAATCTTGGAACTATGACCATTTTTACTATATTAGTATGTTACATATACAGTATACATAACTAATTATAAAAATGACAAAATATGTTAATTTCCAAGACCTAGAACTCAAACAAGAGTGATCAACATTCATGTCCCTCCTTCTGGTAAATTCGCTGGTTGCTCAACCATAATCTCTACTAAGATTTCACGTCGCTTAAATAGGCAATGATCTCAAGTCCGTATTTTTACTGATACCTGAAAAAAAATTATTTCTGGTTATGTGTATCGTATAGAATGAAAAGATACATTTTATGAGATGTTTTGTTGTGAAAACTTAACACAAAAATAAGCACAATAAATATGTCTTATAAATATGCAAAAATAAAAATGATGCTATTTAATATCATAAAACACTTACTTGTTGTCATCCCCATCTCCTCTACTGTTATTCCAGAAAGCTCTTCCTTCAGACATCCTAGAACTATAGAATAAAAAATAAATCTTTCAATGAGACCCAAGATAAGATAAACACAAGCAACACACATAGATGTCATGTTAGTTACCTGCGTCTCTTCTTAAATATGATAACTGCAGCGCAAAGCAGGAGCAGAAGTACAGGAGCTATAACACACGGCCCATAAATCTCCATTCCAACACCTTGAATTCCTGATGATAATAAATCACAGACCATCAGATACAGAAATGCAAACGCGTTTTTTTTTTCAAAATATGGCACTTACTTTTGACACTCAGTTCAGTTGAACCATTAACCATCACCACTTTATCACCCCAAAACTTTGCATTGCAAACAATTTCATCTATCTCTTCGTATCTGGTCGGGATAAAGGTCACAGTGGAGACTGTTTCCCAGACTCCTCCGCTCACGCTCTGGTGGCTGACTGTTTCTCGGGCAGTCGGGATGCTCCAGGTGATGCCGGGGGGATGAGAGGGGCAGGTGTGCTTGACTGAGCATTTGACTGTGACGCGCGTCCCGGGCTCAATGTTTTCAGGAAGCGATGACACCACAGGAATGTCGGGTTGAGCTTTTTACAAAAGACACAAATGTGATTTTTTTACATATTTGTAATTTAAAAGTGTTTCGACACTTCAAAATGCACTGTATGAATTCAATTTTGTAGATAAAAAATATCCAATGTCTGCAAACAAATGCTGAAGAAGTACCTGTTAAAGTGTGTACTGCAGTTTATCGCATTTTGAGGTGGTTTTCCCAGCAGGGATTAGACTAGTCCTGAACCAAATTAAATATAAGAGCTGTCCAAACTGAAAACAATTTGCCCTGACATAACTTAAAACACATCAGTGCCCTTTGTTTTGCCTCAAAATGCACACAAGTAATGTTTTTAGTTAGGCATGTTTGTTAAAACTACTTATATTTCCTAATTAAACTAAGGCCTAGTCCTGGCTTAAGCTAATCCCTGTCCGGGAAAACACCTATACATGTTCAACTAAAAGACAACTAGAAAGTGTTAAAATATGCTCATCTTCTCTTTAAAATTGTTTTACTTAAGTTAAACCTAACCTAACAAAACTCGTTTTGAAATGTCTTTATGCCACAATTCTTTAAAATTGAAGAAGAATATAATGTCACTTGGTTTGATATTTTTTATTTTATTTACATTTAGTATTTTGTGTCTTGAGTGTCCAAATACTTTGTATGCTTTTGTACCTCGCATCAGAATGAACACACAGCTGTCGTTAAATTTGTATTCAACTTCTTCTTTTTCTGCTTGGAAACAGAACGGTCCATTGTCATGGGGTTTTACGTCATCAATCTCGACCGTACAGTTTTGTTCATCTGGGTTTCCAAGCAGTCTTGTGCGGCCTCTAAAGTTGTCCGAGATGCGGCTTGGTCCAGTGTGGTACATGTAACCTTTTTTCGAGACCCAACGAGCTCCAAGTTGCATTGCAAGTACCTCATTCATCATGAAAGTGCAGGGTATCACCACACAGGAACGGGTTAATGCAGTGATCTTGGGTGCCACATCAGCACTATACTGGACATCAGCTAAAAAGGTGCATTATCAATATTACAACACATTTAAAAGTATTATTTACATCAGTTATTCTGAATTTGTGCATATCTGATACATATCTGTACAAAAAAGCTGGACACGTTAGTTAAATGCTTATATAAACAGGTTTTTGCACTGGCAAGTGCAAAACATAAAAATTCAAAAGACAACAATTATAGCATTATTGCACATTTTTCAGTCTACTGTGTGTATTTAATGTTAACTTTAATAATGATTTGTGATTTTGGAGGAAGTATCATTACTGATGACCTAGACGTTCAACCAAATGATATAAACATAAAGTATATACATAACACCTACTTTTCTTTATGTCTGTTATGTTCACTGATTTGGTTTCATACTCTGAAAAAAACAACAGAAAACAACACGAATGAGATGTGAAGAAATTACACATCATGCATTGCATTTTTAAATTACTCACGTTTCACATGTAATTCGACAGATTCTGTGATTTCCTGTCCAGAAAATTTTGCTATGCAGGTCAATTTCTTCCCATCGTCTTTCTTTTCCCCCAAAAATATTATGGTGACCAATTTGAACCCTTTAGGTTGTTTCTTTCCATATTTCACCGGCATGTTCTCATAGTTCCAGGAGATTGTTGGAGGATTATTCTGGCAGGAATGGTGGACGGTACAATTGAATTCCTTTGCAACGCCCTCTGTGACTTCTGCCAGTTTAGGCTCAATTTTTATACTATAAGGAATACCTGAAGTAAAAAGCAGATGTTGCAATTAACACAATTCAAAACACTGTAACATTTTGCAGTACTTCAAGCTTTAAAGAAAGTACACTAAACAAAATGTACCTATATTAATATAAGGGTGACTATTAGTATGTATCAGTGACCTAAACATTAACGCTTGCATTTATTTGTTCACTCACAATCTGAATTTTTGTTCTTTGTAGCTCTTGTTGTTATGCCTCCATAATGTGTTACAGTACACTCAATATCTGAGCGTTCAGCCTTCACAACACCGGTGCGTGTCCGAGTGGTTTTCCACAGACCATTTTTGATTTCAGAATCATCTACTTTATCAGATCCGTCAATACCCTTCAGATTGATGTTTGGTTTGCTGTATGGACAGCTGTGGAAGGTAAAACACGCTACTGTAATGCTGTCACCGGTCTTTTCACCTCCGTAAATAGTGATGGTGGGCTGCGGCGGATCTGCTACAAGGGCAAAAAGGTTAGAAATTATATTATTTACATTGACTGTTCTTCCTTTATATTAAATCCATGCTTTTCATTACAGTATAAAGTGTGACAAGTTCGCCCAGTTGCTCATAATAAGATAATGGCTGTTGTTGTCCAGCTATCAACCTCAGCTGGAGAGTTCATGAATATTACAGTAAGTTAAAGAAACAACAGACTATTTACATACTGTCAACACGAATCGTGGAGGTCACATCAAAAAACCTATAGGTGCCCCTTCCAACATTTTCTGGGTCAATCCATGGATATAATTTCTCTCCTTGGTGGGACAGATCAAGGGTTTTGATCAGCAGACTGCAACTCCATTTTGACGGGTTGCCGTATAAATCAGTTTTTCCTTGAAACTTGCCATCGACTTTATATGGATACCAGGAATCATAAACCAAAGGGTAGTAAAAAGAGTGCCACTTATACCATACAACTCTATTTGGGTTACTGGGTGGGTAGGATGTGTAGTAGAAAGAGCACGGAACAACCAGACAGGAACCTTTGAGGCCATGAATTTCCTTTGGAATTCTCACTTCCCAAGCCAAAGTCTCATACAGCAGAACACCTGTGAGAAAAAAGCAGCTTATTGCTGTAATTTGTTACATTTATTTGTTATACAAATGAAATATTTTTTGTTCTCAGCAATTCAATCATATTTTTATCTAAAATGTGAATATAAACTGAGATAAGAATTTTGAGACTGCATTTGTAGATGAAAGAACAGAACTTTATTGCCATTGCTAAAAAAACAAGACAGTTTACTAGCTCTTCACAATAAACAGTGTGAGAAGCAAAAACAAGCGACATCAATGAACAAGATGTCCACTAGGGCTGGACAAAAGTGACCAAAATTCACATCTCTAATTTTAAGGGATGACAATGCCTGTAATGTATCACAATCTATTTATTAAAACAATGTATAGTAAAAAAAAAAAAATCTTTGAATTATAAAAAATTGCCTTGCGTCGTGAGGCATTACGGGTGTGCATTATTTCCTTATAATTCAATGGCCTGTCATCAATTATTCCTTAATTAAATACAACAGCAGCCACAATTGAAAAAAGCTACTGGTGTCGTGTTCATCGTTATTTTATATGTCAATTTGTGTGTTAATTGATCTAGTGTATTAACATTAATGATAAACAGAAGAAAGACACTATACCTTGGAAAAGTAAATGAAGTAACAAATTCATAGCTTCAGGTCAAAACGGTGCTCTTCTTTATAAAGAAAAACAATGTTAATAACACAAAAAAAAAAAAAAACATATACAGATACAGTGCACACACTGTCAGAAAAAAAGGTACAAAACTGTACCTTTTTTGTCGCTGGGGTGGTACCCCAGGGTACCGTTTTGTACCTTTACAGGTATATAAAAATAATACAATGTTGTACCTTTTGAGGTACTTTACTGTTCCTTAAGGATCTATTGTGTACCTTTAAAGGTACAGTTAACAGTTTTGTACCGGTGAAGCACCAGTGAAGCACCACTTTAGCACCACATATGGTTCTACAAAGCACTATATGGTTCTACACAGGTGCTTCACTGGTGCTTCACCGGTGCTATATGGCACTAAAAACGGTTCTTCTATGGTTACGATCCAAAGCAACAGTTTTGGTGCTATATAGCACCGTTTGTTTTTTAGAGTGCAGAAAATGGAGCAACTTTGTACCTTTTTTTTCTGACAGTGCAGGCACTCAAGCTAGACATAATATTTTGCATTTTTTGCCCATCTTCTCTTGTCTTGTCCTACCAGAAACTTTACTATAGTCTTGAGACCCAGCTAAAAGTTAACAAAATTACAAAATATGTAATCATATTTTATTTCATATACACTCTAGAGCAGAGGTGCCCAAACTAGTGCAAAGTTGGCCCGCAATCAGCTTTAATTTGTCCCGCCATGCTACGTGAGATAAGGAAAAAGGATAAACGTCAGTCATTGTCGCCAATGTTCATATTACTAATTAAAATGTTTCTAAAATTTTACTTTTTTTATTTGTACATTACAAAAATGTACATTTAAATTAAATGCAAGGAATTAAAGTGAATAAGTGAATAATGTATAGCATGCATCACGAAACTCAATCAACTCGGGTATAGGCTAATAATGGAGAGGTCGAGGCAGTGGCACACAGACAAAGTTACAGCAGTTTTACAACAGCTACCTTTGAAAACAAAACTGCATTACTATACATATAATGCATAATTATTTATTTTTGAAATATTAAAAAAGTATAAATTAGACAAAAAAAGGGCAACTACCCAGCAGGCATATGACCGACCTTCAACATTGAAATTTGGTTGAAATAAAATCAGTTGTTTGTTCAACTTTGAAACAATGTTGAAACTACGCTGAATTGTAAACCGTTGCAAAAGGTATATACAATGCTTATAAATGCTTATAAAGTTGAATTTGATTGAAATAATGTCAGTTGTTGTTCAACGTTGAATAAATTTGCATAATCAAAAGGTAATTCAACGTTTATTCAACCTTGTCCTTGACGTTGATTCAACAGTGAATCAACATTGAAATGCCTGCTGGGTAATTTTTAATATAACACAGCAACATTTACTTTTGGTCCACAGCCCTAAGTCAGGTTTGAAATGTGGCCCTTAGTAAGAAAAACTTTGGACGGCCCTGCTCTAGAGGCAGGATGCCCTCAAAGGTATACCTTTAAAATGTTTCACTAAAAAAGGTACACCTTTGTACCTAAAGAGTGGATATTAGAACCTCAAATATACATATTGGTACCTTAAGGGTACATATCAGCACCTAAATGGTATTTATTAGGACTGTTTTTATACCTTATTTTCAAACAGTCCAGGTTGCTTGCTTGCGTAGATAAAGAGAATTTCTGAAATAATAACAATACATTATAAAGGTACTTTGATATACACACAAACACATGCACACACACATACAAAGAAAGGAAAAAATGTTATCCCCAAACTAAATATTTTGTATCTCCATACAGCCCAGAAAATCAAGGGGAAAAATTGAATTGTTGTGACCCAGTAGACTAAAATATATACAGGCATACAGTAAGTACAAAGACTTCAATCAAAACAAAATGAAAATTTAACATACCTTATTCCTTTTTTATTTCCACGTCCTTTCACGTCCACTTCACCAGTAAATGGATGGGGAGTCAGGCTTTAAATACTGCAAAATAAAAGAAGTAGGAAAACAAGAATAAGGGGAAGTGAAGCGCTTTAATTTCTCAGAATGTCTAATTTAATAATTACACCTACCAAACTGGAAAATCACACCCCTTATCTTGACCATTTTAAACTTGTGAATCACCCACCATGTTTCCAAAGACGTCTGTTTTGTCTGTTGTAAAATCACCTAAATATAATGGGAACCAAATGCATGCAAATATTGTACATACGACACATTCTAAGAAAGGATGTGTTCATTTTTTATACATTGTTTTGTGTTATCCTATTTAACACATTAAGTGTTATTTTAACACATTATGTTTCATTTCGGGTTCATCTTATGTTCAGATAAATCAAAGGGACAATACAAGATGTGTTAAAACAACACAAAGTGTGTTGTTCCAAAAATAACACAGAGATGTGTCAGTTAAGGACAACAAATTAAATAGCTACACGCAGGACTGTGGGGTGGACGTGGGTAATTCTGAGAATGCAGTGTAAAGTGTTTTGGGAAAGTGTATTGAACAACTTCAATGAAGAGATGTGGAAGAAACACTTTTGCACGTCTAGAGAGAGTTTTGAGTATGTCCTGCAACTCGTGAAACCCACACTGGAACGAAAGACCACCGGCTGCATGGCGAAAACAACTTGAACCCCGGCTCAGACTTGCTGTTGTCCTGTGGTGGTACACCACCCCTAGTTACCATATCCTGTTTATTTGGTGTCAGAATATCTACAGTGTGCATGCTTGTTCGTCAGGTAACATGTGCCCCAAAGACGACCCTGTGCAAGCGTTTTATATGTCTGCCTCAAGGCCACTGTCTCCAAAAAAACAATTGATGGCTTTGATACCTAAAAGTATGTCACGGTAGGTTTGGTGGAAGAGAACCCAAGAGCAGACAAACGTAAATGAACTGAAGATTTATTTACATAACACAACATAAAACACCCACGAGGGGGTAAAACAGGTAACATATGATTGTCACGGTACGTTTATAAACAAAAAAGAACCCACACGCAAGCACTACTTAAATAATAATAAACTGAAGGTTTATTAAATACAAACACAAAAACCCACGTGGGGGTAAAACAGATGGTAACAAACAAGGTGATGTAGCGATTCAGCGGGAGGAGGGGAATAAAGTTATTTGAAACACTATAAACCTCCGACTGTAATACTACGGGGATTCCCAAGGGAATCTTAGATTTTAGCTCAAAAGGGAATATTATGTATAACTAACGGTAATTAATTATACAAGTTTATCAGGTTTTACCTGGCGTAGCAGAATTAATTATAACAATTAATTAATATGTTCGTCCACCGAAGACATATATCCATAATCGTATATTAACGTCTAAGAAATGTTAATTTCATGGCCTTTAAAATTAACCTTCTTACTGCTATAAAGTATTTTTAAGCATGTAGCTTTAAGATCTTAACGGCAAGATTAAGTGACATTTATTTCATGAGCATTGAACATAGAAACAATTCAATTGTGAAATGCAAAACCGGTTTATTAAACTACGTTACACTACAAAAACACACAAGACTAACTATACATACAAACAACAAACAAAAAACATATGAAAGAAAAAGAATGGAAAATTAAGAGAGAGAGAGAGAGTAAAGGAAGGGCAATATCACTATAGACTTAACTTCTGCACAAACCATCAGAACTCTAAGAATCACCTTAATTAAAAGGGGCAATAACTTTTTACAGCGAATGAACAAGCGATACTTGCGTTTGGCTTTTGTGAGGCACGTGTGTACGTCCAGCTGTATGGGCGCGTATGCGAGGAAGAGAGTTCCTGAGTTTGTGGTCACGTGACGGAGTCCTGAGGTGTCCGTAGGAGTTGTTCCTTTTTGGGTTAATCCGTCGGTCTGGTTAATCTGTGGCGATTAATTTGTCCAATTTGTTAAAGTTTGTCCAAGTGTCAGGGTGCCCGTGAAAACTATCCGAGAGAGGGACAGGTCTCACAGCGAGCCCGGCTGGGTGCCGTGGCCTCACTGTTGAGCAGCCGTTTGGCGTGCTGTGCGTGCGTGAGCTGTGTGCTGTGAGCTGATGAATTGGGGTGCAGGCCTCTTAACCTGAGTTTAGACCAACCCCTTGAAGTTCAGATGACCAATCCAAAAGGGTGTTGATAGAGTAGGAAAACTTTGTCTTTGTTTTACCAGACTCATTTGCATAGATGGACTATGCTAAAGATTTTGTTAAATAATAATTTTGATTAATATTTAACAAGTTTGATATCAGTTATGGTAAGATGATGCACATCATTGATCAGGAAAGGAAAAGGGGGTTATTAAGAGTGTAAACAAGGTATGGTTTGAAACACACATCAAATAGTAATCTCATGAATGTGAATTATGAGACATGCTAAGATGAACAAAGCATCCCTATAGTGTTACAAGAAAGTGGTTCATTACAGATACAAACATGCAATACAAGGATATATAATATATACAATTTAAACCAATTTATTTGGGTCTTAGCTGTGAGACAGACACATTTTTGTGTCATGGCTGCTTCGTCTCTGCTCACGGTTTGAAGTTTGCTTTGAGGTGTTAATTTGCTTAGACTGGCACAATAAAACAGCCAGAGAGAGAGTCGATAGGTCTGGAAATGTGTGTTATCAGGAGATTAGGATCTTCTGACGAAAGCGTCCGAGCAGACCTGGTGACAAAACTCATTCTAGGGTCACAGCATGAAACCGTTAACGACCCAGACTGAAGAGACCTCCAGTGAACGTCCAGCAAGATGTTACATATTCCCCCCTTCACGACCGTTAAAGTCCAGGGAGACTTTGGCGGGCGATGATCAGGCAGGTCATGAAGTCTGGATGGCAGGTGTATCTTAATTGTCTGCAGCGTTCTGTCAAATAGGCAAAGGGTGATTTGAATGAGATTGCGCTCTGGCTCTGCCTGGGTGTGCTGCCTTCCACGGTTCCATTTGAATGTCCAACAGGAGGACAGTTGTGCACCTGTTCGCTGAACTCTTGCATCCCGTTGACTCTTCATTATGGGATGAAGGTTAGGCTGGGAGTAAGGATGTATCCTATTCCTGCGGAGAGGCACAGTACCGTGTCAGTGGCAGTCCAAGATCAGACAACCCAAAGGCTGTCTGTAGTGGGCATCTGAGCGAGTCTCTGGAGGACAGTGTTGAAGTCTGTGACATCAATTAGTTTGGGTCCTCCCTTACGCAATCCTCATTTCCAGTTCAGGGTTTACGATGAAGTGGTGGTCCCTGAAGAAAGTTGAGATTTCCAGTTTGATGTGGTACTACTCACTGGGAAGGTGATCAAGTGCCAGGTCATCAATGTGGAGAATCACATCCTTTGGAGTTTGAATCCACTTTGTCTGGTTGTGCAGACTGATGTGGGTGGTTTGTAGGTTAACGTGTTTGTGTAGGCTGGGGTGTTGAACAGCCATCAGTCACCTACGAGTGTTAGTGGCATCGGCTAGTGGTTTAACCGAAGCGGAACACTGGGAGTCGATCTTCATGGGCTGCAGCCCACAGATGTCATCAGTGTTGTCCCGAGGAGAAGGAATGTTTGGGCTGAGATAGTGAATGTCTTTAGTGAAGCTGCACCTGCGCGGGTTTGATGCAAGATGCAGCTGTTGTTTGGTGGTGAGGCAGTAAGGAGGCGGTTTGGTCTAGTTGGAACTAGTCCCCCCTTTTCTGTTATGCCTTAATGTTTAGTGTGTTGGTTGTGTTATGATGGACCCATCTGAAGATTGTTTCTTTCTGCTCCCTGTCCATCCTGGTCTGGTATGCAACAGCAGAGATTTTGTCCACAATCTGATGGGGCCCTGTCCAGCGTGGCAGAACTTCCTTCGACAGTCACTGGTGAGTTGTGTGAAGTGGCTGTGCAAAGCTGTTGTACCAAACATTGTCATCCATGTCCAGTTCCTCTCATGATGACTTCCAGTCGTAGTCTGCCTTCTAGCCCTCAGCCATCTTCTGTAGCTGTTCCCGGGCGGAAGCGAAGGTTTCCAGATGCCTGTGAAGTTCATTGGGATTCTGGTGAGTGGTGTTGGCTGTGATGAGATTGGAATCTCAAGGTTGGTACAACAGGTGTACTGGCAGTGTCATCTGCCGTCCCGTCAATGGTTTGAAGGGAGACACACCAGTAAATTAATTTGGGGTCGATCTGATAGCCATAACACTAAAGGGGAGTTTCCGATCCCAGTCCATCTGATTTGCTGAGACACATTTCTTTGACATGCTAGCCACAGTCTGCTTGGTTCTTTCACTTGGTCCGATGAGGAGGGATGATGCTGATGTGGAGTTGGGCGTGTGCGCCTAGGGGTTTCCACACATCTTTAATAATTTCAGCTGTGAAATGGGTACCTCTATCTGAGTTGACTCTCAGTGGCAGTTCGAACCTGGTGAAGATGTGGATCATGTGTAGAGGTGCTGTGTTTTGAGCAGTGTCATTGGGTGCTGGGAGGCTCGACCCACTGTGTGAATTGGCAAATGGCCATGAGTAAATGTTTGTTGCCCCTCGTCGACCTGGGTAGCAGTTTACCCAGCCTAAAAGTCTTAAAGTCTGACCAAAATTAGCACCTGTTCTTTGCAGTGGTGCTCTGTGGTTTGGGTTAGCCGATTGTAGTTAGCAGCAAACCAGGCATCCTTTGATGCATTCTGCTAAGTCCTGCTGCATCCAGGGCCAGTATGCCACCTGTTTCAGTGGTTTGTACGTGGCTCTTGCGACTTGGTGTCTGGCACATGCTGTGTCATGCGCATACATCTGTAGGACCCCCCTATGTCAATGAAGAACCACATGCTTTGGTGTAGTGCGGTCGTCAGGGACATATAAGAGGATGTGATGTTGTATATGCAGCAGGTGTTACATGTCGTTAAGACATTTAAGGGCTGGTGTAGCAATGAGGTCAGAGTTCATGATAGGGCAGGTGGAGGGGTCTGAGAGGTGGTTGACATAGCTTGTATGGTGGTGTCGGAGGCATGTAATGCAGCTATGTCACTGTTTGAGATATGTGGAGCCAGTGTAAGTGGCTATGTGATGGGCACTGTGGTGGTGGGCGTGTGTTGGCCGCAGGTCAGTGCAATCACAGTTTTTTGTTTGTAATGTGCACAACAGTGAACTTGAACTTTTGGTCTGAGACGATGTTCTCGCGACTGGCTGCTGGGTAATCCATAACTTTGTGACTTGGCAATGTACTTCAGATGATTTTCTGAGTGAAAAGGTAGAATTTCTCTCACCTGAGCCCAAATTTTTACTTTTTAAAGTCTGTTAAAGGCTCAAAACTATCTAAAAAGTCTTTGCCAATGAAAAGAGGATATGTGTCTACTGGTGAGATTTACACAGGGTGTAGAAGTCTCATAGGACCGATGGTCAGGTGGATGGAAAGCACCTGTTGCAGTTTGGCTGTGAGACTGCATATTCAGCATACACCTTTGTGGGTTGAGGGTCAGATCTTGTGCTTCATCGTTGTTCTGGAGTCTTGTGAAAAGCTGGAATGACATCAGCATTAGATCAGCTCCAGTGTTGGCGAGGGTTTCCAATCTGACCTTGTGTTTCACGGTGGTTGCTAAATAGAGCCTTTTAGCTACTCCTCTCTCATTCAGGTTTCCCAGGGCCTTAGTACCAGGTTTTGTGTGGTAACTGGAAGGCAGTTAAGGCTGGTCTTCAGTGATTCTGTAGGGAAACAGATGTCTAACACAGCACTTTTCTGGTACCTGCTGAATCTGACTGGTTGATGTTTGAAATACAGTTTGTGTGCCAAAGTCTCTGATTTTTGCGATGACTGGATTGATGGTAACGTGATGAGTGGCAGAGATTTGAGTGTTGCTTGCAGGAGGGTTTTCTGGAAAGTTCTTGCTGTTTCCAGCGCTGCTGCTATTGATAAAAAGTTTGGTTCATCCTTGCGGTCCTCTTTGAGAGGCCTCCTTTGGATTTGACTTCTTCACTATTTTCAAAATCTTAGCTGACTCTGATGTGTATGTGTCGCTTTTGCTTTTGTGACAGTTCAGACTTAGCTTTGTTCACTGTGTGTCGAACCTGGTCCATCTGTTGACTGTTTGGACTTCTCATTCTGACAGGTGCAGGATGGTTTCCATGGACGCTGTCCTCTTGGCTCTCTGATGAAATGTCGTTCACTGTGGCGCTGTTGTTCACCCTCCAGTGGCAGTTTGGGGTAAATTTCAGAGGCAGAAAGGATGACAGGATTTTTAACAGTCTTTTCAGAGGTGGCTTTTCGTTTACCGTAGGCTTTATAGGCGAGGTCCCGCAGCTGTCTGGTTGTCATCATGCGAGGGTAGACCATAAATCCTAAGTGTTGCATTGTGGTAAAATAAAGCTTTGCAGGGGAAGATCTTCTTGTTTCCTCCATTCTTGGCTCATTTCTTGAGCTGAAGTAGACTGAAAGTCAGTTGTAGTAGTAGGCCTGTGGAGTTTCATTTCTGCTTTGTTTTAAGTCCATTGCAGCGATTAGTCCTCATCGTGATTCTGGATCTGAAAACTCTTCTATCAAGGCCATTTGCAGCTGCTTATAATCCAACTTGACACTTTCTGACTGCCGGTCCAGGAAGCTCCTCACCTAACGGCTGGAAGTAATCCATAGCAGATACAGCTGGTCTCTCGTGGTTACATTCGGCAGCGTGTGCACATAAAAGTCAATGTTCTGCAGGTAAGCGTGGATGTCATGGACACCTGCAGTGTTTGGACTAAATGTTGGACTGTTTCTAGCCAGCTTGTCAAGGTCTTTGGGCCATGCCGTGTGTCTGTAGACATTG
The DNA here is from genome assembly GCA_025389145.1 of Misgurnus mizolepis. Classification (NCBI taxonomy): domain Eukaryota; kingdom Metazoa; phylum Chordata; class Actinopteri; order Cypriniformes; family Cobitidae; genus Misgurnus; species Misgurnus mizolepis. Next base: position 41,469,394 of record JAIFKI010000004.1, on the reverse strand, counting down.
TTGGGAAAGGTGTTGGCCCCACCCCCCTTGTGTTCTTGTGAGAGGGTTGTGGATGCTGGCTGGCAAAGTTCTTAACAGTGGGCTCTCACCCCCCTCTTTTTCAGCAGGAAACTTTGGTGGGGGATTGCAGAGACACTGATTGGATGAGAGGAGAATGATGCTTGCTCTCTCAATGGTTCAGCTTGCATTCTGAAACCATATAACAGTTCTTTTCGGACGGAATCACGTTCGTCCTTAGGTTGGTGATGTTGCTGAACAAGAACTTGAATTTCAGCTTGAGCAGCTTGCAGGTGGTTTTCGTAGGCCTTGGACTTGGCATCACGTTCTTTCTGTTCTGCCTTTGCTCTTACCAGAAGACTTTTGGCCTGCAGGAGCTTTCCCAGCTCCTCTTTGGCGGTCTTTTCCTGCTGCTCTCTGTGCTCGGTGTCTGTGTGGAGTTGTGAGATGGCCTTGTGAAGTTGTCTCGCCTCATTCTTTATCCTCTTGTGTTCCTCCTCGATCAGCTGCTGCTGATCCTTGTATTCCTGTGTCAGCCGATCTAGACGAGTCTGCGCGTCCTCCTGATTCCTCCAGGCTTCCTTTGCTTGGAGCTTTAGCGTTGCTGCATCCTGTTCCAGGTGGGTGACGTTCCTTTCGTCCCGCTTTAGCTGGATGATGAGTTTGTGAGCGATGGCATCTGTGATCCTTGCCATCTCCTTGTGGCTGTAGCTCTGTGTTGAATCACGGGCTATGATCTCGTCCAGGTTGCCATCCCGTTGCTCTCGGTCTCGGCGCTGCAGATCGTTGGCGACATTGGGCAGGAGGTCAGATGTCGGATCGTTGAGCCATGCCTCCAGCTGGTCACAGTGGTTGGCAGGGCTGGGTGATCTGGACACGTTGGCGCACTGGTGGGTGACAAAACACAAAGAGCCAATACAAGTCCGCAGAATTTTAACGAGCTAAAATGAATAAAAAAAATATGGGCTATGTGGGTCTAACTGACGTGATCAGCTAGTGGCACAAATAAAACTATTATCGGGGCCTTGCTTCGGCGGCACAGATAATAAGTGTGGGTAAAAAGGGAAAACAATTTAGTGAATGGACGATGTGTTTTAACCTATTGGTCGCTTCAGACATTTGGTTAATCGTTCGCATTACTAATACTTTTTCTCATGGTTTGTGCAGATATGGTTTTTCAGCCCAAAATAAAATAAGATCAAAATAATTAAAGTTAATTAATTATAATGATAATATAAAATTAAATAAAAAGCAAATAAAAGGTGAGAAAGATAAATTACTGAAAATAAAACAAATAAAATAAAATGGATAAAAAAAAAATAAAAGAGATTAAAAATAAATAAATAAATAAACTGAAAATAAAATAAGACAGCCAAACAGACAAAGTCAAAAGGCTGAGAAATGAAAAGGATAAGAGATGAAAATAGTTATGAGAAGGAAGTCCCTGTTTTAGCTTAGCAGGTTCTCTACCCTAGATTTAATGACAGGGCCTTACAGGGAGAGGGCACTATGAAGTCATGCGAGCTAGGGGAGTGGCTTAGCTAGAGTGGCTGGGCTAGGCCCAACTTGCGAGGGACAGGGGGCTTATCCTATTGCACCAGTTAAAACATAAATAAATTCACTGAGAATGGGACTTATGGGGCTGAATTCTATTCACAGTAAAGAATTGATTCAATTAAAATTTAAAATAAATCAAACTGCATTAAATTTAAATTTAAACTTAATTAAAATACAATCTCTACAATAGAAAAGAGAACAGGGAAGTAAGGAGCGAGAGAGAACAGCAAAAATGAAATAAAATAAATCAAAATAAAATAAAATAAAAATTAAATAAAGAAATAATAAATTAATAAAGCCACAGCAATATTAATTATTATTTATAAATTTAAGACCATAACATTCAATACGTAGGAGATAAAACTACAAAGTAGTAGAATAACCCAGTTATTGAAGTAAGGTCAAAAATCCAAGTTTGACTCCTGTCATACACTTTCCAAAAGAGTTTATGAGAGGGCCAAACGAACTTTCCCCACCAGATGGCGATATTTCGCCCAACAAACAAAGAAAGCGGAAGTCAGGCGTAAAGTAAAGGAGAAGGAGAAGTGTTAGACACTCAAGACAGACATCTAGTGTTAGAACTAGGTAGTACGCTTTAAACTGACAAAGATTCGCTTCTATTCAACAATTACATCGGCGGCCGCTGCGTTGCTAAGACGACGGATGTAATTCGCTCGTGTTCGGCCGGTGCCTCTTTTGGCTTACCGGGACACACAATAAACAAGAGTCCAACGTGTTTTATCATACGTTGTAAATAAATACTTGATCAAGTTTTCATCTCCTTTAAAATTGAAAAGTCTTACCCTCGGGGCTTACAATTTTAAAAATCCACGTACGTGAATAAAATGGAAAAATACAATAGACAGCTTCTCTAATTGTAAATCATTTCCTGGAGATTTAACAAAAAGGCCTTATCAGATGGGAGTACTCACTCGACCACCGCTTCGCTCTAAATAAAGGAATTCTACTCTTTATTAGGCGGAATCAGACAGTAATTCAGCGTATCAAAGGGGTTTTAATACGGTTACCTTAAAGACTGCAGTAAACTATACATAACAGGGGCGCGAGTCTGTTACGTCCTGAAAATGATACAGGAAATTACATTTTCATTCATACCAATATAAGAACGGACACAGTTATAGCTGATAGTTCTTTTCATTCACACAATGCAAAACACATTTGACTTGTAACTGGTTTGCTCAGAAAATAATGTTTAAATCTGCCCGCGCTTTCTCCACCATTAATATGTAGCGATTCAGCGGGAGGAGGGGAATAAAGTTATTTGAAACACTATAAACCTCCGACTGTAATACTACGGGGATTCCCAAGGGAATCTTAGATTTTAGCTCAAAAGGGAATATTATGTATAACTAACGGTAATTAATTATACAAGTTTATCAGGTTTTACCTGGCGTAGCAGAATTAATTATAACAATTAATTAATATGTTCGTCCACCGAAGACATATATCCATAATCGTATATTAACATCTAAGAAATGTTAATTTCATGGCCTTTAAAATTAACCTTCTTACTGCTATAAAGTATTTTTAAGCATGTAGCTTTAAGATCTTAACGGCAAGATTAAGTGACATTTATTTCATGAGCATTGAACATAGAAACAATTCAATTGTGAAATGCAAAACCGGTTTATTAAACTACGTTACACTACAAAAACACACAAGACTAACTATACATACAAACAACAAACAACAAACATATATGAAAGAGAAAGAATGGAAAATTAAGAGAGAGAGAGAGAGAGAGTAAAGGAAGGGCAATATCACTATAGACTTAACTTCTGCACAAACCATCAGAACTCTAAGAATCACCTTAATTAAAAGGGGCAATAACTTTTTACAGCGAATGAACAAGCGATACTTGCGTTTGGCTTTTGTGAGGCACGTGTGTACGTCCAGCTGTATGGGCGCGTATGCGAGGAAGAGAGTTCCTGAGTTTGTGGTCACGTGACGGAGTCCTGAGGTGTCCGTAGGAGTTGTTCCTTTTTGGGTTAATCCGTCGGTCTGGTTAATCTGTGGCGATTAATTTGTCCAATTTGTTAAAGTTTGTCCAAGTGTCAGGGTGCCCGTGAAAACTATCCGAGAGAGGGACAGGTCTCACAGCGAGCCCGGCTGGGTGCCGTGGCCTCACTGTTGAGCAGCCGTTTGGCGTGCTGTGCGTGCGTGAGCTGTGTGCTGTGAGCTGATGAATTGGGGTGCAGGCCTCTTAACCTGAGTTTAGACCAACCCCTTGAAGTTCAGATGACCAATCCAAAAGGGTGTTGATAGAGTAGGAAAACTTTGTCTTTGTTTTACCAGACTCATTTGCATAGATGGACTATGCTAAAGATTTTGTTAAATAATAATTTTGATTAATATTTAACAAGTTTGATATCAGTTATGGTAAGATGATGCACATCATTGATCAGGAAAGGAAAAGGGGGTTATTAAGAGTGTAAACAAGGTATGGTTTGAAACACACATCAAATAGTAATCTCATGAATGTGAATTATGAGACATGCTAAGATGAACAAAGCATCCCTATAGTGTTACAAGAAAGTGGTTCATTACAGATACAAACATGCAATACAAGGATATATAATATATACAATTTAAACCAATTTATTTGGGTCTTAGCTGTGAGACAGACACATTTTTGTGTCATGGCTGCTTCGTCTCTGCTCACGGTTTGAAGTTTGCTTTGAGGTGTTAATTTGCTTAGACTGGCACAATAAAACAGCCAGAGAGAGAGTCGATAGGTCTGGAAATGTGTGTTATCAGGAGATTAGGATCTTCTGACGAAAGCGTCCGAGCAGACCTGGTGACAAAACTCATTCTAGGGTCACAGCATGAAACCGTTAACGACCCAGACTGAAGAGACCTCCAGTGGACGTCCAGCCAGATGTTAGCCTACAGTGATGAAACACAGAACTGAAACTAACACGGGAACAGGAACACAGATTCAGAAACGGGATACACAGAATTCAGGAACACCGGGAAACAGGAATTACAACACCGGAATTTGATAACGAACGCGCACACGACAGAGAACGAGAGGGCATTATAAAGACACGACATCAATGGGGAACAGGTGAACATAATTAATTACGTAAGACACGAGCACATAAGGGAGTAGGGTAAAAGTGACGAGACACTGGGAACACGTGACACAAATACATAATGTGAACACACGTGTCCCCACACAAACCACAATGCTGCCATGGCCTTGCCCTCAGAAGTCAGACCTGAATCAAACACCAAGGTCTGGCAAGACCATGACAGCCACAAGACACTGGGAACACGTGAAAGCCACACACACAATATGACTCCACATGTCCCCACACAGAACATAGTACTGTCATGGACTTGCCAATACTCAGACCTTAATTTAGTACAAAAGGTCTGACAAGCCCATGACAATGATAAAGAGACTAACTATAACAAAGAAACAACACTAAAGACTAAATAACACAGACTTTGAGAATAAGATACAGGCAACACGGAGAACGTGAACTAAAACACTGTATCTGAACGAACATAAGAGCACAAGACAGAGAACGAGAGGGCATTATTAAGACAACAACTCAAATGGGGAACAGGTGCAAATAATAACAATTAAAGCGGGAGCACACCAGGGAGTAGGGTAAAAGTGACAAGACACTGGAAACACGTGGCAACAACACACAATGTGACTCCACATGTCCCCACACAAAACGCAGTACTGCCATGATTTTGCCATATGAAATCAGACCTGAATCTAATACTAAGGTCTGGCAAGACCATGACAGTGACAAGACACTGGGAACACGTGAAAGCCACACACACAATATGACTCCACGAGTCCCCACACAGAACACAGTACTGCCATGATCTTGCCATGTGAAATCAGACCTGAATCTAACACAAAGGTTGGCAAGACCATGACAAAGTACCACACATTTGTCGGTAAGTACAACTTATTTACCATATATGTACAAGGTAAGTACACATACTGTAAAATGAAGTGCTACCGAGAACTCTTTATGCTGATTGGTTGGATTAAATGACCATGCTCCTCCTGAACCTAGTTAATTAAACCTCATAAAAAAACGAATTAAGTTTTTAACAAATTTTGTGAGGAGCATTGTCTTTTTGGCAGCATCCCTCCTCCACGCCATCACCTCTATAGTTAAAGAGGGGGGAATATTCTGGGTTCGGGCAAAAATTCAGAGCTCTTAGCCCTCCCCTTGGACAGCATGCCAAATATGCTTAATTATAATTTACATGTAATCAACAGTGTAATATGTGTGAATTAGCTTGTAAAAAACATCCCGAATGCACCCAAACACACCTCATTTTCAGACCAGAACGCCCATGGGCGAAAAATTGGGCAGAAATGCATTTGCTATTTAAACAACCTGGAGCTAAATGTGAAAATGTTAATTGCGCCGGGTTGAAACTAGCAAAATACACTTGTGTCGCGCATTGCATTGCTGCGGGAGTATGATAGAGCCCTATGTCTACAATGTGGCAGAACAAACACAAACTACCACAAAACAGTATGATCAACTCCAATCCTGAATCGGACATGCGGATTTGTCTTTCATGTGTATTTGACACAGAAGGGCAAATTGTGGTTCAGTTGTTCTGCAATGTTTTCAAATTAAAATCATAAAATAAAAAAAATGAAGGGACCACATGACACCGATATATTTATGCAGTAGGTTACCTTGCATAGGTAAAGCAATAATTTACACAATAGAGTTGGTTATTTTTTGTTTGATTAATTATTCATTTAAATTGATTAATTGTTTGTATATTGTCAGGGTTTTAGTTCTGGGGCCTGTTGCACAAAAGTAGAATTAAGACATCCAGGCTAAATGACTGAGCTGAGCTCAATGAAGCCAAAACAAGTGCGTCCACGCTTAATTGGTTGCACAAAGACCAAGCCAGGATGATCAGACACGGATTCATCAAGCCAGGTGAAACCAATCCTGGATAGGTGCGCGCTCACGGCTCACTTAACTAGACCCCGCCACCGATCACAGATTCACCGATTCACCATGGCAACTAGCGGCGTTCTTTTCCCCGTCAGAGGCACAAATCCATACGAGGAGGTAAAAGACATAATTAAGAAGAAAGGCAACACCGCCACAGTGGTAAAGCAGAGAGAAAAAGCGTGGCAAAGTATTGCAGACCGCCTGAATGCGTAAGTAGTGCACAATTACACACTCACCGCTCCGCTGAAACATCATAATTACAACTAGATATTAAAGTTTGAAGACAAACTTTATGTTGGCTTGAGAAAGCGTAGCCTGAACGTTTAAAACGGTTTGACATAAGTTTAGTTTAGTAGGCTATCTGGCTGTTAGTATGTTTAAGTATGAAGGTAGCATGATTTACCATGAAGCTAGCATGATGCTAGCATGATTAGCATGAAGCTAGCATGAAGCTAGCATGATTAGCATGAAGCTAGCATGAAGCTAGCATGATTAGCATGAAGTTAGCATGAAGCTAGCATGATGCTAGTATGATTAGCATGAAGCTAGCATGATGCTAGCATGATTAGCATGAAGCTAGCATGATGTTAGCATGATTAGCATGAAGCTAGCATGAAGTTAGCATGATTAGCATGAAGCTAGCATGAAGTTAGCATGATTAGCATGAAGCTAGCATGATGTTAGCATGATTAGCATGAAGCTAGCATGAAGCTAGCATGATTAGCAAGAAGCTAGCATGAAGCTAACATTTATTGCGTTGCTAGGGTACTAAGTTTGGTTGCTAGGGAGAAAATTGGCATCCCATAATGATCACCCTTCAAGCCACAAGTTAAACGGTCCAACCCCCGTGTCTCTACAATGTTCTGATGCGGAGATATAAGGCTTTGTTTATTCCGTTGCTAGGGTACTAAGTTTGGTTGCTAGGGAGAAAATTGGCATCCCATAATGATCACACTTCAAGCCACAAGTAAAACGGTCCAACCCCCGTGTCTCTATGATGTTCTGAAGCGGAGATATAAGGCTTGTTTATTCCGTTGCTAGGGTACTAAGTTTGGTTGCTAGGGAAAAAATTGGCATCCCATAATGATTACACTTCAAGCCACAAGTAAAACGGTCCAACCCCCGTGTCTCTACAATGTTCTGATGCGGAGATATAAGGCTTTGTTTATTCCGTTGCTAGGGTACTAAGTTTGGTTGCTAGGGAGAAAATTGGCATCCCATAATGATCACCCTTCAAGCCACAAGTAAAACGGTCCAACCCCCGTGTCTCTACAATGTTCTGATGCGGAGATATAAGGCTTTGTTTATTCCGTTGCTAGGGTACTAAGTTTGGTTGCTAGGGAGAAAATTGGCATCCCATAATGATCACACTTCAAGCCACAAGTAAAACGGTCCAACCCCCGTGTCTCTATGATGTTCTGAAGCGGAGATATAAGGCTTTGTTTATTCCGTTGCTAGGGTACTAAGTTTGGTTGCTAGGGAGAAAATTGGCATCCCATAATGATTACACGTCAAACCACAAGAAAAACGGTCCAACCCCTGTGTCTCTACGATGTTCAGATCCAGAGATATAAGGCTTTGTTTATTATGTTGCTAGGGTCTTCATATTTTGTTGCTAGGGGCGTGGCTTAAAACCTCAATAAGAATCCTAAGAGACTGATTGGATGCCTGAGTAAAATGAGCCCACCCCTATGTCTCTATGACACTCTGGTGCAAAGATATCCATCTGGGCTTTTTATAATGGTAGTCTATGGGAGATGTTGCTAGGGTACCCAAAATTGTTGCTAGGGGCGTGGCTTAATAGCTCTGGGGTGATCCTAAGAGACTGATTGGATGCTTGAGTAAAATGAGCCCACCCCTATGTCTCTAAGACCCTCTAAAGTGAAGATATTCCATCTGGGACGCTTTTATTCCCTTTTATGGGCATGTTTCCTGCCCCATTATAAGTCAATGGGAAATTTTGGGGGCCTCTTACACCCCAGGGGTACAGCTTACACCCCATTGTGAGGTATGTTCTTACACAGCCTGTCAGCCTCCTTAAATGTGGTAAGCCACAAGTTTCTACAAGTTTCTCACTCGCAGCTTTGACCCGTCAAAGTTTGTCTCAATGTTAAGTCAATGGAAATTTTGGGGTGTTTCAGCGCCCCGTTTAGGAATTCGGAAGGTCCCATCAGTTAGAAAAGATATAGCACACCTCGTCAGATCAGACCGAAAGTCTGTCCAAAGTTTGATGGCTGTAGCTTGAAAGCTCTAGGACGAGTTAGAGTTAGAAATTTTAGTCTCAGAAGAAAAGAAGAGGGAATAATAATAACTAGATAGAAAAGTTTGTTGACAAACTTTATGTTGGCTTGACAAAGCGTAGCCTGAACGTTTAAAACGGTTTGATAGAAGTTTAGTTTAGTAGGCTATCTGGCTGTTAGTATGTTTAAGTATGAAGCTAGGCTGATTTAGCATGATGCTAACATGATTAGCATGAAGCTAGAATGATGCTAGCATGATTAGCATGAAGCTAGCATGATTCTAGCATGAGTAACATGAAGCTAGCATGATGTTAGCAGGATTAGCATGAAGCTAGCATGATGTTAGCATGATTAGCATGAAGCTAGCATGATGCTAGCATGATTAGCATGAAGTTAACATGAAGCTAGCATGATGCTAACATGAATTAGCATGACGTTAGCATGATGCTAATATGAATTAGCATGAAGCTAGCATGATGCTAACATGAATTAGCATGAAGCTAGCATGATGCTTAAATGAATTAGCATGAAGCTAGCATGATGCTAACATGAATTAGCATGAAGCTAGCATGATGCTAACATGAATTAGCATGAAGCTAGCATGATGCTAACATGAATTAGCATGAAGCTAGCATGATGCTAACATGAATTAGCATGAAGCTAGCATGATGCTAACATGAATTAGCATGAAGCTAGCATGATGCTAACATGAATTAGCATGAAGCTAGCATGATGCTAACATGAATTAGCATGATGCTAACATGAATTAGCATGAAGCTAGCATGATGTTAACATGAATTAGCATGAAGCTAGCATGATGCTAACATGAATTAGCATGAAGCTAGCATGATGTTAACATGAATAAGCATGAAGCTAGCATGATGCTAACATGAATTAGCATGAAGCTAGCATGATGCTAATATGAATTAGCATGAAGCTAGCATGATGCTAACATGAATTAGCATGAAGCTAGCATGATGCTAACATGAATTAGCATGAAGCTAGCATGATGCTAACATGAATTAGCATGAAGCTAGCATGATGTTAACATGAATAAGCATGAAGCTAGCATGATGCTAACATGAATTAGCATGAAGCTAGCATGATGCTAATATGAATTAGCATGAAGCTAGCATGATGCTAACATGAATTAGCATGAAGCTAGCATGATGCTAACATGAATTAGCATGAAGCTAGCATGATGCTAACATGAATTAGCATGAAGCTAGCATGATGCTAGCATGATTAGCATGAAGCTAGCATGATGCTAGCATGATTAGCATGAAGCTAGCACGATGCTAGCATGATTAGCATGAAGCTAACATGAATTAGCATGAAGCTAGCACGACGCTAACATGAATTAGCATGAAGCTAGCACGACGCTAACATGAATTAGCATGAAGCTAGCACGACGCTAACATGAATTAGCATGAAGCTAGCACGACGCTAACATGAATTAGCATGAAGCTAGCACGACGCTAACATAAATTAGCATGAAGCTAGCACGACGCTAACATGAATTAGCATGAAGCTGGCACGACGCTAACATGAATTAGCATGAAGCTAGCACGACGCTAACATGAATTAGCATGAAGCTAGCACGATGCCAACATGAATTAGCATGAAGCTAGCACGATGCTAACATGAATTAGCATGAAGCTAGCACGATGCTAACATGAATTAGCATGAAGCTACCACGATGCTAACATGAAATAGCATGAAGCTAGCACGATGCTAACATGAATTAGCATGAAGCTAGTCCGATGCTAACATGAATTAGCATGAAGCTAGCACGATGCTAACATGAATTAGCACGATGCTAACATGAATTAGCATGAAGCTAGCACGATGCTAACATGAATTAGCATGAAGCTAGCACGATGCTAACATGAATTAGCATGAAGCTAGCACGATGCTAACATGAATTAGCATGAAGCTAGCACGATGGTAACATGAATTAGCATGAAGCTAGCATGATTTATTATGAAATTAGCATAAAGCTAGCACTAAACTAGCATGAAGCTAGTATGACTTACCATGGAGCTAGCATAAGGCTAACATGACCAAAAGACCCAACCCCCATGTCTCTATGATTTTCGGATCCAGAGATATAAGGCTTTGTTTATTATGTTGCTAGGGTGCTCATATTTGGTTGCTAGGGGCGTGGCTTAATACCTCAATAAGAATCCTCCGAGACTGATTGGATGCCTGAGTAAAATGAGCCCACCCACATGTCTCTGTGACACTGTAAAGCGAAGATATTCCATCTGGGACGCTTTTATTCCCTTATATGGGCATGTTTCCTGCCCCGTTATAAGTCAATGGGGAATTTTGAGGTCCTCTTACACCCAAGGGGTACAGCTTACACCCCAATGTGAGGTATGTTCTCACAGTGCCTGCCAGCCTCTTGAAAAGTGGTAACCCACAAGTTTCTACAAATTTCTCGCTTGCAGCTATGACCCGTCAAAGTTTGTTGCAATGTTAAGTAAATGGGACTTTTCCGAAGTTTAATGTCCCGTTTTAGGAATTCTGTAAGTCGGATCCCGTCAAAAAGATATAGCACACTTCTTTAGACCAGTCAGAATGTCCGTGGAAAATTTCGTGGATGTAGCTTGAAAGCTGTCGGACGAGTTAGCCGCAGAAATTTTAGTCTCAGAAGAAGAAGAAGAAGAAGAAGAAGAATAATAATAACTAGATAGAAAAGTTTGAAGACAAACTTTATGTTGGCTTGACAAAGCCTAGCCTGAACGTTTAAAACAGATTGAGAGAAATTTAAAACAAGTTTAGTTTAGGATTATAACTTTCCGTAAACATGAAACCAAAAGTTACCATGTTAGCATGTTTAGCACTAAGTTAGCATGATGTTAACATGAATTAGCATGAAGCTAGCATGATGCAAACATGAATTAGCATGAAGCTAGCATGATGCTAACATGAATTAGCATTGTGCTAACATGAATTAGCATGAAGCTAGCATGATGCTAACATGAATTAGCATGAAGCTAGCATGATGCTAACATGAATTAGCATGAAGCTAGCATGATGCTAACATGAATTAACATTGTGCTAACATGAATTAGCATGAAGCTAGCATGATGCTAACATGAATTAGCATGAAGCTAGCATGATGCTAACATGAATTAGCATGATGGTAACATGAATTAGCATGAAGCTAGCATGATGGTAACATGAATTAGCATGAAGCTAGCATGATGTTAACATGAATTAGCATGAAGCTAGCATGATGCTAACATGAATAAGCATGAAGCTAGCATGATGCTAACATGAATTAGCATGAAGCTAACATGATGCTTATATGAATTAGCATGAAGCTAGCATGATGCTAACATGAATTAGCATGAAGCTAGCATGATGCTAACATGAATTAGCATGAAGCTAGCATTATGCTAGCATGATTAGCATGAAGCTAGCATGATGTTAGCATGATTAGCATGAAGCTAACATGAATTAGCATGAAGCTAGCACGACGCTAACATGAATTAGCATGAAGCTAGCACGACTCTAACATGAATTAGCATGAAGCTAGCACGACGTTAACATGAGTTAGCATGAAGCTAGCACGACGTTAACATGAATTAGCATGAAGCTAGCACGACGCCAACATGAATTAGCATGAAGCTAGCACGACGTTAACATGAATTAGCATGAAGCTAGCACGATGCTAACATGAATTAGCATGAAGCTAGCACGATGCTAACATGAATTAGCATGAAGCTAGCACGATGCTAACATGAATTAGCATGAAGCTAGCACGATGCTAGCATGATTAGCATGAAGCTAGCACGATGCTAGCATGATTAGCAGGAAGCTAGCATGATGCTAGCATGATAAGCATGAAGCTAACATGAATTAGCATGAAGCTAGCACGACGCCAACATGAATTAACATGAAGCTAGCACGACGCTAACATGAATTAGCATGAAGCTAGCACGGCGCTAACATGAATTAGCATGAAGCTAGCACGACGCTAACATGAATTAGCATGAAGCTAGCACGACGCTAACATGAATTAGCATGAAGCTAGCACGACGCTAACATGAATTAGCATGAAGCTAGCACGACGCTAACATGAATTAGCATGAAGCTAGCACGACGCTAACATGAATTAGCATGAATCTAGCACGACGCTAACATGAATTAGCATGAAGCTAGCACAACGCTAACATGAATTAGCATGAAGTTAGCACGACGCTAACATGAATTAGCATGAAGCTAGCACGACGCTAACATGAATTAGCATGAAGCTAGCACGATGCTAACATGAATTAGCATGAAGCTAGCACGATGCTAACATGAATTAGCATGAAGCTAGCATGATTTATTATGAAATTAGCATAAAGCTAGCACGAAACTAGCATGAAGCTAGTATGACTTAGCATGGAGCTAGCATAAGGCTAACATGACCAAAAGACCCAACCCCCATGTCTCTATGATTTTCGGATCCAGAGATATAAGGCTTTGTTTATTATGTTGCTAGGGTGCTCATATTTGGTTGCTAGGGGCGTGGCTTAATACCTCAATAAGAATCCTCCGAGACTGATTGGATGCCTGAGTAAAATGAGCCCACCCCCATGTCTCTGTGACACTGTGCTGCAAAGATATCCATCTGGGCATTTTATAATGGCAGTCTATGGGATATTTTGCTAGGGTGCCCAAAAATGGTTGCTAGGGGCGTGGCTTAATAGCTAAGGGGCGATCATTAGAGACTGATTGGATGCCTGAGTAAAATGAGTCCACCCCCATGTCTCTATGACACTGTAAAGCGAAGATATTCCATCTGGGACGCTTTTATTCCCTTATATGGGCATGTTTCCTGCCCCGTTATAAGTCAATGGGGAATTTTGGGGGCCTCTTCCACCCAAGGGGTACAGCTTACACCCCAATGTGAGGTATGTTCTCACAGTGCCTGCCAGCCTCTTGAAAAGTGGTAACCCACAAGTTTCTACAAATTTCTCGCTTGCAGCTATGACCCGTCAAAGTTTGTCGCAATGTTAAGTAAATGGGACTTTTCCGAAGTTTAATGTCCCGTTTTAGGAATTCTGTAAGTCGGATCCCGTCAAAAAGATATAGCACACTTCTTTAGACCAGTCAGAATGTCCGTGGAAAATTTCGTGGATGTAGCTTGAAAGCTGTCGGACGAGTTAGCCGCAGAAATTTTAGTCTCAGAAGAAGAAAAAGAATAATAATAACTAGATAGGTACATTTCCTGAAGAAAATGTGAGTGGTGCTTGCCGTGGCAAGTTTCGGGGGAAATTTATGATTATACTCCAAGCCAAAAGTAAAACGGTTCAACCCCCGTGTCTTTACGATGTTCTGATGCGGAGATATAAGGCTTTGTTTACTCTGTTGCTAGGGTACTGTATTTGGTTGCTAGGGAAAAAATGGCATCCACTAGTGATTACCCTCCGAGTCATGAGTCAAACGGTCCAACCCCCGTGTCTCTACGATGTTCTGATGCGGAGATATAAGGCTTTGTTTCTGTTGCTAGGGTACTGTATTTGGTTGCTAAGGAAAAAAATGGCATCCACTAGTGATTACCCTCCGAGTCACGAGTCAAACGATCCAACCCCCGTGTCCCTACGATGTTCTGATGCGGAGATATAAGACTTTGTTTACTATGTTGCTAGGGTACTGTATTTGGTTGCTAGGGGAAAAAATTGCATCCACTAGTGATTACCCTCCGAGTCACGAGTCAAACGGTCCAACCCCCGTGTCTCTACGATGTTCTAATGCGGAGATATAAGGCTTTGTTTACTCTGTTGCTAGGGTACTGTATTTGGTTGCTAGGGAAAAAAATGGCATCCACTAGTGATTACCCTCCGAGTCACGAGTCAAACGGTCCAAACCCCATGTCTCTACGATGTTCTAATGCGGAGATATAAGACTTTGTTTACTCTGTTGCTAGGGTACTGTATTTGGTTGCTAGGGAAAAAAATGGCATCCACTAGTGATTACCCTCCGAGTCATGAGTCAAGCGGTCCAACCCCCATGTCTCTACGATGTTCTGATGTGGAGATATAAGGCTTTGTTTACTCTGTTGCTAGGGTACTGTATTTGGTTGCTAGGGGCGTGGCTTGGGAGTGGCCAATGATGTGCCTAGTGATTACACTCCGAGTCACAAGTAAAACTGTCCAACCCCCGTGTCTCTACGATGTTCTGATGCGGAGATATAAGGCTTTGTTTACTCTGTTGCTAGGGTACTGTATTTGGTTGCTAGGGGCGTGGCTTGGGAGTGGCCAATTATGTGCCCAGTGATTACACTCCGAGTCACAAGTAAAACGGTCCAACCCCCGTGTCTCTACGATGTTCTGATGCGGAGATATAAGGCTTTGTTTACTCTGTTGCTAGGGTACTGTATTTGGTTGCTAGGGGCGTGGCTTGGGAGTGGCCAATGATGTGCCCAGTGATTACACTCCGAGTCACAAGTAAAACGGTCCAAACCCCGTGTCTCTACGATGTTCTGATGCGGAGATATAAGGCTTTGTTTATTCGGTTGCTAGGGTGCTCAAATTTGGTTGCTAGGGGCGTGGCTTGGGAGTGGCCAATGATGTGCCCAATTGTTACACCCCTAGTCACAAGTAAAACGGTCCAACCCCCGTGTCTCTACGATGTTCTGATGCCGAAATATAACTGTTTGTATTTTATGTTGCTAGGGTGCTCAAAAGTGGTTGCTAGGGGCGTGGCTTAGTAAGTCTGTAAGGATCCTGAGAGACTGATTGGATGCCTGAGTAAAATGAGCCCACCCCCATGTCTCTATGACACTGTGGTGCAAAGATATCCATCCGGCCATTTTATAATGGCAGTCTATGGTATAGGTTGCTAGGGTGCCCAAAATGGTTGCTATGGTAACCTTACACCCCATTGTGGGGGACGTCCTGACAGAGTCTAGCACCCTCTTCAAATTTAGTAACCCACATGTTTCTATGAAATCCTGGCTCGCACCTATGACCCGTCAAAATTTTTGCAATGGTAAGTCTATGGGATTTTGCCCCATTGACTTTTCATTGGGGCACTTTTGGGCACCTCTTACACCCCAGGGGTACAACTTACACCCCATTGTGATCCATGTTCTTACAGAGCCTACCACCCTCTTCAAATGTTGTAACCCACATGTTTCTACAAAATCCTCGAGCGGAGCTATGACTCGTCAAAGTTGGGCGCAATGTTAAGTCAATGGGATTTTTTGGGTGGTTTTTCGCCCCCCTTTCAGAAATCCTGCACCCGATCGCTTATAAAAGTCATAGCACACCTCTCCTCAATAAGCCGGTCGATTTGAGCCCTAATTTATGGGTCTACGACAAAGCGTGCGGGACGAGTTACGCGCCGAAAAAGTGTCCAGAAAAAGAAGAATAATAATAATAACTAGATAGGTACATTTCCTGAAGAAAATGTGAAGTGGTGCTTGCCATGGCAAATTTCGGGGGACAATATATGATTATACTCCAAGCCAAAAGTAAAACAATTCAACCCACATGTCTCTACGATATTCTGATGCGAAGATATAAGGCTTTGTTTATTCGGTTGCTAGGGTACTGTATTTGGTTGGTAAGGAGAAAATTGGCATCCACTAGTGATTACACTCCGAGTCACGAGTCAAACGGTCAAACCCCCGTGTCTCTACGATGTTCTGATGCAGAGATATAAGGCTTTGTTTACTCTGTTGCTAGGGTACTGTATTTGGTTGCTAGGGAAAAAATTGGCATCCACTAGTGATTACACTCCGAGATACGAGTCAAACGGTCCAACCCCCGTGTCTCTGCGATGTTCTGATGTGGAGATAAAAGGCTTTGTTTACTCTGTTGCCTGGGTACTGTATTTGGTTGCTAGGGAGAAAATTGGCATCCACTAGTGATTACACGCCGAGTCACGAGTCAAACGGTCCAAACCCCGTGTCTCTACAATGTTCTGATGCGGAGATATAAGGGTTTGTTTACTCTGTTGCTAGGGTACTGTATTTGGTTGCTAGGGAAAAAAATGGCATCGACTAGTGATTACCCTCCGAGTCATGAGTCAAACGGTCCAACCCCCGTGTCTCTACGATGTTCTGATGCGGAGATATAAGGCTTTGTTTACTCTGTTGCTAGGGTACTGTATTTGGTTGCTAAGGAAAAAAATGGCATCCACTAGTGATTACTCTCCGAGTCACGAGTCAAACGATCCAACCCCCGTGTCTCTACGATGTTCTGATGCGGAGATATAAGGCTTTGTTTACTCTGTTGCTAGGGTACTGTATTTGGTTGCTAGGGGAAAAATGGCATCCACTAGTGATTACCCTCCGAGTCACGAGTCAAACGGTCCAACCCCCGTGTCTCTACGATGTTCTGATGCGGAGATATAAGGTTTTGTTTACTCTGTTGCTAGGGTACTGTATTTGGTTGCTAGGGAAAAAATAGCATCCACTAGTGATTACCCTCCGAGTCATGAGTCAAACGGTCCAACCCCCGTGTCTCTACGATGTTCTGATGCGGAGATATAAGGCTTTGTTTACTCTGTTGCTAGGGTCCTGTATTTGGTTGCTAGGGAAAAAAATGGGATCCACTAGTGATTACCCTCCGAGTCACGAGTCAAACGGTCCAAACCCCATGTCTCTACGATGTTCTGATGCGGAGATATAAGGCTTTGTTTACTCTGTTGCTAGGGTACTGTATTTGGTTGCTAGGGAAAAAAATGGCATCCACTAGTGATTACCCTCCGAGTCATGAGTCAAACGGTCCAACCCCCATGTCTCTACGATGTTCTGATGCGGAGATATAAGGCTTTGTTTACTCTGTTGCTAGGGTACTGTATTTGGTTGCTAGGGGCGTGGCTTGGGAGTGGCCAATGATGAGCCCAGTGATTACACTCCGAGTCACAAGTAAAACGATCCAACCCCCGTGTCTCTACGATGTTCTGATGCGGAGATATAAGGCTTTGTTTACTCTGTTGCTAAGGCACTGTATTTGGTTGCTAGGGGCGTGGCTTGGGAGTGGCCAATGATGTGCCCAGTGATTACACTCCGAGTCACAAGTAAAACGGTCCAACCCCAGTGTCTCTACGATGTTCTGATGCGGAGATATAAGGCTTTGTTTACTCTGTTGCTAGGGTACTGTATTTGGTTGCTAGGGAAAAAAATGGCATCCACTAGTGATTACCCTCCGAGTCATGAGTCAAACGGTCCAACCCCCATGTCTCTACGATGTTCTGATGCGGAGATATAAGGCTTTGTTTACTCTGTTGCTAGGGTACTGTATTTGGTTGCTAGGGGCGTGGCTTGGGAGTGGCCAATGATGTGCCCAGTGATTACACTCCAAGTCACAAGTAAAACGGTCCAACCCCCGTGTCTCTACGATGTTCTGATGCGGAGATATAAGGCTTTGTTTACTCTGTTGCTAAGGCACTGTATTTGGTTGCTAGGGGCGTGGCTTGGGAGTGGCCAATGATGTGCCCAGTGATTACACTCCGAGTCACAAGTAAAACGGTCCAACCCCAGTGTCTCTACGATGTTCTGATGCGGAGATATAAGGCTTTGTTTACTCTGTTGCTAGGGTACTGTATTTGGTTGCTAGGGAAAAAAATGGCATCCACTAGTGATTACCCTCCGAGTCATGAGTCAAACGGTCCAACCCCCATGTCTCTACGATGTTCTGATGCGGAGATATAAGGCTTTGTTTACTCTGTTGCTAGGGTACTGTATTTGGTTGCTAGGGGCGTGGCTTGGGAGTGGCCAATGATGTGCCCAGTGATTACACTCCAAGTCACAAGTAAAACGGTCCAAACCCCGTGTCTCTACGATGTTCTGATGCGGAGATATAAGGCTTTGTTTATTCGGTTGCTAGGGTGCTCAAATTTGGTTGCTAGGGGCGTGGCTTGGGAGTGGCCAATGATGTGCCCAATTGTTACACCCCTAGTCACAAGTAAAACGGTCCAACCCCCGTGTCTCTACGATGTTCTGATGCCGAGATATAACTGTTTGTATTTTATGTTGCTAGGGTGCTCAAAAGTGGTTGCTAGGGGCGTGGCTTAGTAACTCTGTAAGGATCCTGAGCGACTGATTGGATGCCTGAGTAAAATGAGCCCACCCCCATGTCTCTATGACACTGTGGTGCAAAGATATCCATCTGGGCATTTTATAATGGCAGTCTATGGGATAGGTTGCTAGGGTGCTCAAAAGTGGTTGCTAGGGGCGTGGCTTAATAGCTCTGAGATGATCCTGAGAGACTGATTGGATGCCCGAGTAAAATGAGCCCACCCATTTATCTCTACGACACTGTAAACCAAAGATATCCCATCTGGAACTGTTTTATTCCCTTATATGGGCATGTTTCCTGCCCCATTATAAGTCAATGGGAATTTTCGGGTGCCTCTTATACCCCAGGGGTACAACTTACACCCCAATGTGATGTATGTTCTTACAGAGCCTACCACCCTCTTCAAATTTAGTAACCCACATGTTTCTAAGGAATCCTCACTCGTACCTATGACCCGTCAAAATTTTTGCAATGTTAAGTCTATGGGATTTTGCCCCATTGACTTTTCATTAGGCATTTTTGGGCACCTCTTACACCCCAGGGGTACAACTTACACCCCATTATGATGTATGTTCTTAGAGAGCCTACCACCCTCTTCAAATGTTGTAACCCACATGTTTCTATAAAATCCTCGAGCGGAGCTATGACTCGTCAAAGTTGGGCGCAATGTTAAGTCAATGGGATTTTTCGGGTGGTTTTTCGCCCCCCTTTCAGAAATCCTGCACCCGATCGCTTATAAAAGTCATAGCACACCTCTCCTCAATAATCCGGTCGATTTGAGCCCTCTTTCATGGGAATACGTTAAACCGTGCGGGACGAGTTACGCGCCGAAAAAGTGTCCAGAAAAAGAAGAATAATAATAATAAGTATGGGGAATAATAATAGTGATGCCTTGCATAAATGCAAGCACCACTAATAACTAGATAGAAAAGTTTGTTGACAAACTTTATGTTGGCTTGACAAAGCGTAGCCTGTACGTTTAAAACGGTTTGACAGAAGTTACGTTTAGTAGGCTATCTGGCTGTTAGTATGTTTAAGTATGAAGCTAGCCTGATTTAACATGAAGCTAGCATGATTAGCCTGAAGCTAGCATGAAGCTAACATGATTAGCATGAAGCTAGCATCAAGTAAGCATGATTAGCATGAAGCTAGCATGATGCTAACATGAAATAGCATGAAGCTAGCATGATGCTAACATGAATTAGCATGAAGCTAGCATGATGCTAACATGAATTAGCATGAAGCTATCATGATGCTAACATGAATTAGCATGAAGCTAGCATGATGCTAACATGAATTAGCATGAAGCTAGCATGATGCTAACATGAATTAACATGAAGCTAGCATGATGCTAACATGAATTAACATGAAGCTAGCATGATGCTTACATGAATTAGCATGAAGCTAGCATGATGCTAACATGAATTAGCATGAAGCTAACATGATGCTAACATGAATTAGCATGAAGCTAGCATGATGCTAACATGAATTAGCATGAAGCTAGCATGATGCTAACATGAATTAGCATGAAGCTAGCATGATGCTAACATGAATAAGCATGAAGCTGGCATGATGCTAACATGAATTAGCATGAAGCTAGCATGATGCTAACATGAATTAGCATGAAGCTAGCATGATGCTAACATGAATTAGCATGAAGCTAGCATGATGCTAACATGAATTAGCATGAAGCTAGCATGATGCTAACATGAATTAGCATTGTGCTAACATGAATTAGCATGAAGCTAGCATGATGCTAACATGGATTAGCATGAAGCTAACATGAATTAGCATGAAGCTAGTACGACGCTAACATGAATTAGCATGAAGCTAGTACGACGCTAACATGAATTAGCATGAAGCTAGCACGATGCTAACATGAATTAGCATGAAGCTAGCACGACGTTAACATGAATTAGCATGAAGCTAGCATGACGCTAACATGAATTAGCATGAAGCTAGCACGACGCTAACATGAATTAACATGAAGCTAGCACGACGCTAACATGAATTAGCATGAAGCTAGCATGATGCTAACATTAATTAGCATGAAGCTAACATGATGCTAACATTAATTAGCATGAAGCTAGCATGATGCTAACATTATTAGCATGAAGCTAGCATGATGCTAACATTAATTAGCATGAAGCTAGCATGATGCTAACATGATTTACCATGAAGTTAGCAAGATTTATTATGAAATTAGCATAAAGCTAGCATGAAACTAGCATGAAGCTAGTATGACTTAGCATGAAGCTAGCATGAAGCTAACATGAGCAAAAGACCCAACCCCTGTGTCTCTATGATGTTCGGATCCAGAGATATAAGGCTTTGTTTATTATGTTGCTAGGGTGCTTATATTTGGTTGCTAGGGGCGTGGCTTAATAGCTCAATAAGAATCCTAAGAGACTGATTGGATGCCTTAGTAAAATAAGCCCACCCCCATGTCTCTATGACACTGTGCTGCAAAGATATCCATCTGGGCTTTTTATAATGGTAGTCTATGGGAGATGTTGCTAGGGTACCCAAAATTGTTGCTAGGGGCGTGGCTTAATAGCTCTGGGGTGATCCTAAGAGACTGATTGGATGCTTGAGTAAAATGAGCCCACCCCCATGTCTCTAAGACACTCTAAAGTGAAGATATTCCATCTGGGACGCTTTTATTCCCTTTTATGGGCATGTTTCCTGCCCCATTATAAGTCAATGGGAAATTTTGGGGGCCTCTTACACCCCAGGGGTACAGCTTACACCCCATTGTGAGGTATGTTCTTACACAGCCTGTCAGCCTCCTTAAATGTGGTAAGCCACAAGTTTCTACAAGTTTCTCACTCGCAGCTATGACCCGTCAAAGTTTGTCCAATGTTAAGTCAATGGGACTTTTGGAATTTTGATGTCCCGTTTTAGGAATTCTATAAGTCGGATCCCTTTGAAAAGATATAGCCCGCTTCGTCAGACCAGTTTGAATGTCCGTGGAAAATTTGGTGAATGTAGCTTGAAAGCTGTAGGACGAGTTAGCTGCAGAAAAATAGTCTCAGAATAATAATAATAATAATAATAATAAGTTTAAGTGCAACAACAGTATGTTGGCTTTCTCAAGCCAACATAATAATAATAAGTATGCAAGATAGTAATAGTGATGCTTTGCATAAATGCAAGCACCACTAACTAGATATTAAAGTTTGAAGACAAACTTTATGTTGGCTTGAAAAAGCGTAGCCTGAACGTTTAAAACGGATTGACAGAAGTTTAGTTTAGTAGGCTATCTGGCAGTTAGTATGTTTAAGTATAAAGCTAACATGATTAGCATGAAGCTAGCATGAAGCTACCATGATTAGCATGAAGCTAGCATGATGCTAGCATGATTAGCATGAAGCTAGCATGATGCTAGCATGATTAGCATGAAGCTACCATGATGCTAGCATGAAGCTAGCATGATTAGCATGAAGCTAGCATGATGTTACCATGATTAGCATGAAGCTAGCATGATGCTAGCATGATTAGCATGAAGCTAGCATGATGCTAGCATGATTAGCATGAAGCTAGCATGATTAGCATGTAGCTAGCATGATGTTAGCATGATTAGCATGTAGCTAGCATGAAGCTAGCATGATGCTAGCATGATTAGCATGAAGCTAGCATGATACTAGCATGATTAGCATGAAGCTAGCATGATGCTAGCATGATTAGCATGAAGCTAGCATGATGCTAGCATGATTAGCATGAAGCTAGCATGGTGCTAGCATGATGTTAGCATGATTAGCATGAAGCTAGCATGATGCTAGCATGATTAGCATGAAGCTAGCATGATTAGCATGAAGCTAGCATGATGCTAGCATGATTAGCATGTAGCTAGCATGAAGCTAGCATGATGCTAGCATGATTAGCATGAAGCTAGCATGATGCTAGCATGATTAGCATGATGCTAGCATGATTAGCATGAAGCTAGCATGATTAGCATGAAGCTAGCATGATGCTAGCATGATTAGCATGTAGCTGGCATGATGCTAGCATGATTAGCATGAAGCTAGCATGATGCTAGCATGATTAGCATGAAGCTAGCATGATGCTAGCATTATTAGCATGAAGCTAGCATGATGCTAGCATGATTAGCATGAAGCTAGCATGAAGCTAGCATGATGCTAGCATGATTAGCATGAAGCTAGCATGATGCTAGCATGATTAGCATGAAGCTAG
Organism: Misgurnus mizolepis; assembly: GCA_025389145.1. Classification (NCBI taxonomy): domain Eukaryota; kingdom Metazoa; phylum Chordata; class Actinopteri; order Cypriniformes; family Cobitidae; genus Misgurnus; species Misgurnus mizolepis. The sequence goes on along the minus strand of JAIFKI010000004.1, from coordinate 41,446,402 downwards.
CATGATTAGCATGAAGCTAGCATGATGCTAGCATGATTAGCATGTAGCTAGCATGATGTTAGCATGATTAGCATGAAGCTAGCATGAAGCTAGCATGATGCTAGCATGATTAGCATGAAGCTAGTATGATGCTAGCATGATTAGCATGAAGCTAGCATGATTAGCATGAAGCTAGCATGATGCTAGCATGATTAGCATGTAGCTAGCATGAATCTAGCATGAAGCTAGCATGATGCTAGCATGATTAGCATGAAGCTAGCATGATGCTAGCATGATTAGCATGAAGCTAGCATGATTAGCATGAAGCTAGCATGATGCTAGCATGATTAGCATGTAGCTAGCATGAAGCTAGCACGATTAGCATGAAGCTAGCATGATGCTAGCACGATTAGCATGAAGCTAGCATAAAGCTAGCATGATTAGCATGAAACTAGCATGATTTTAGCATGATTAGCATGAAGCTAGCATAATGCTAGCATGATTAGCATGAAGCTAGCATGATGCTAGCATGATTAGCATGAAGCTAGCATGAAACTAGCAAGATTAGCATGAAGCTAGCATGAAGCTAGCATGAGAATAGCATGATTAGCATGAAGCTAGCATGATTTAACGTGAAGCTAGCATGATTAGCATGATGCTAGCATGATTAGCATTAAGCTAGCACTATTTAGCGTGCAGCTAACAAGATTTAACATGAAGTTAGCATGATTTAGCATGAAGTTAGCAAGATTTATTATGAAATTAGCATAAAGCTAGCATGAAACTAGCATGAAGCTAGTATGACTTAGCATGGAGCTAGCATGAAGCTAACATGACCCAAAGACCCAACCCCCATGTCTCTATGATGTTCAGATCCAGAGATATAAGGCTTTGTTTATTATGTTGCTAGGGTGCTCAAATTGGTTGCTAGGGGCGTGGTTTAATACCTCAGTAGGAATCCTAAGAGACTGATTGGATGCCTGAGTAAAATGAGCCCACCCCTATGTCTCTATGACACTCTGGTGTAAAGATATCCATCTGGGCTTTTTATAATGGTAGTCTATGGGAGATGTTGCTAGGGTACCCAAAATTGTTGCTAGGAGTGTGGCTTAATAGCTCTGGGGCGATCCTAAGAGACTGATTGGATGACTGAGTAAAATGAGCCCACCCCCATGTCTATACGACACTCTAAAGTGAAGATATTCCATCTGGGACGCTTTTACTCCCTTATATGGGCATGTTTCCTGCCCCATTATAAGTCAATGGGAAATTTTGGGGGCCTCTTACACCCCAGGGGTACAGCTTACACCTTAATGTGATGTATGTTCTTACAGAGCCTGTCAGCCTCCTTAAATGTGGTAAGCCACAAGTTTCTACAAGTTTCTCACTCGCAGCTATGGCCCGTCAAAGTTTGTCTCCATGTTAAGTAAATGGGAAATTTGGGGTGTTTGAGCGCCCCGTTTAGGAATTCGGAAGGTCCCATCAGTTAGAAAAGATATAGCACACTAAGTCAGACCAGTCTGAAGGTCCGTGGAAAATTTGGTGCATGTAGCTTGAAAGCTCTAGGACGAGTTAGTGTCCAAAATTTTGGGGTGCTAAGAAGAATAATAATAATAATAACTAGATAGGTACATTTCCTGAAGAAAATGTGAGTGGTGCTTGCCGTGGCAAGTTTCGTGGGACAATTTATGATTATACTCCAAGCCAAAAGTCAAACGGTCCAAACCCCATGTCTCTACGATGTTCTGATGCGGAGATATAAGGCTTTGTTTACTCTGTTGCTAGGGTACTGTATTTGGTTGCTAGGGAAAAAAATGGCATCCACTAGTGATTACCCTCCGAGTCACGAGTCAAACGGTCCAACCCCCGTGTCTCTACGATGTTCTGATGCGGAGATATAAGGCTTTGTTTACTCTGTTGCTAGGGTACTGTATTTGGTTGCTAGGGGAAAAAATTGCATCCACTAGTGATTACCCTCCGAGTCATGAGTCAAACGGTCCAACCCCCGTGTCTCTACGATGTTCTGATGCGGAGATATAAGGCTTTGTTTACTCTGTTGCTAGGGTACTGTATTTGGTTGCTAGGGAAAAAAATGGCATCCACTAGTGATTACCCTCCGAGTCACGAGTCAAACGGTCCAAACCCCATGTCTCTACGATGTTCTGATGCGGAGATATAAGGCTTTGTTTACTCTGTTGCTAGGGTACTGTATTTGGTTGCTAGGGAAAAAAATGGCATCCACTAGTGATTACCCTCCGAGTCATGAGTCAAACGGTCCAACCCCCGTGTCTCTACGATGTTCTGATGTGGAGATATAAGGCTTTGTTTACTCTGTTGCTAGGGTACTGTATTTGGTTGCTAGGGGCGTGGCTTGAGAGTGGCCAATGATGTGCCCAGTGATTACACTCCGAGTCACAAGTAAAACGGTCCAACCCCCGTGTCTCTACGATGTTCTGAGGCGGAGATATAAGGCTTTGTTTACTCTGTTGCTAGGGTACTGTATTTGGTTACTAGGGGCGTGGCTTGGGAGTGGCCAATTATGTGCCCAGTGATTACACTCCGAGTCACAAGTAAAACGGTCCAACCCCCGTGTCTCTACGATATTCTGATGTGGAGATATAAGGCTTTGTTTACTCTGTTGCTAGGGTACTGTATTTGGTTGCTAGGGGCGTGGCTTGAGAGTGGCCAATGATGTGCCCAGTGATTACACTCCGAGTCACAAGTAAAACGGTCCAACCCCCGTGTCTCTACGATGTTCTGATGCGGAGATATAAGGCTTTGTTTACTCTGTTGCTAGGGTACTGTATTTGGTTACTAGGGGCGTGGCTTGGGAGTGGCCAATTATGTGCCCAGTGATTACACTCCGAGTCACAAGTAAAACGGTCCAAACCCCGTGTCTCTACGATGTTCTGATGCGGAGATATAAGGCTTTGTTTATTCGGTTGCTAGGGTGCTCAAATTTGGTTGCTAGGGGCGTGGCTTGGGAGTGGCCAATGATGTGCCCAATTGTTACACCCCTAGTCACAAGTAAAACGGTCCAACCCCCGTGTCTCTACGATGTTCTGATGCCGAGATATAACTGTTTGTATTTTATGTTGCTAGGGTGCTCAAAAGTGGTTGCTAGGGGCGTGGCTTAGTAAGTCTGTAAGGATCCTGAGAGACTGATTGGATGCCTGAGTAAAATGAGCCCACCCCCATGTCTCTATGACACTGTGGTGCAAAGATATCCATCCAAGCATTTTATAATGGCAGTCTATGGTATAGGTTGCTAGGGTGCCCAAAATGGTTGCTATGGTAACCTTACACCCCATTGTGGGGGACGTCCTGACAGAGTCTAGCACCCTCTTCAAATTTAGTAACCCACATGTTTCTATGAAATCCTGGCTCGGACCTATGACCCGTCAACATTTTTGCAATGGTAAGTCTATGGGATTTTGCCCCATTGACTTTTCATTGGGGCACTTTTGGGCACCTCTTACACCCCAGGGGTACAACTTACACCCCATTGTGATCCATGTTCTTAAAGAGCCTACCACCCTCTTCAAATGTTATAACCCACATGTTTCTACAAAATCCTCGAGCAGAGCTATGACTCGTCAAAGTTGGGCGCAATGTTAAGTCAATGGGATTTTTTGGGTGGTTTTTCGCCCCCCTTTCGGAAATCCTGCACCCGATCGCTTATAAAAGTCATAGCAGTCCTCTCCTCAATAAGCCGGTCGATTTGAGCCCTAATTTATGGGTCTACGACAAAGCGTGCGGGACGAGTTACGCGCCAAAAAAGTGTCCAGAAAAAGAAGAATAATAATAATAATAATAAGTATGCAAGATAGTAATAGTGATGCTTTGCATAAATGCAAGCACCACTAATAAGTTTAAAAGCAATAACAATATGTTGGCTTTTTCAAGCCAACATAATAATAAGTTTAAATACAATATCAGTATGTTGGCTTTGTCAAGCCAACATAATAAGTTTAAATACAATATCAGTATGTTGGCTTTGTCAAGCCAACATAATAAGTTTAAGTGCAACAACAGTATGTTGGCTTTCTCAAGCCAACATAATTAAAATTTTTAATTCACATCTTCAATACACAATTGTACTCTGATTATAAAACAGTTAATTTTTTTTATTGAAATAGACTGCAAATATGAGTGAAATTGTGTAAAGTAACTCCATCACACTGGATAAGGCTTCAATAAATTATTATGAAAGCCTTAGGGGAGAGTGGGGTAAAGTGAGACATTTTTTACATTTGCTCCCCTCTAAGCGAGCTAAAATGATATATCAGTCAAATTTACACATTTCCCATTAATTCAGGATGTTTCCTAGCTATGGAAATTACCAGAATGTATTCAGGACGAAGAACAGTGAAAATATGATTGTTTTAAAAAAAGTGGTCTTGTGTCTCACTTTACCCCAGCTTAGGGGTAAACTGAGACAGACCAGAAAAATCAAGGGGGTAAAGTGAACCAGCTCGGGGTAAACTGATCCACTTACTTTTTACACTCTGAAACTACCATAACAGCACATATTGTAACAGATAAAATCCTGACGGCTAGCTTGACAACCACACATTCCAGAACTAATGTTGGACTAGTAACAGAATCAAGGGGATTGGTCAATTAAGAACATTATTTTTCTAAACACTTGAAAGTACAGTAACTCTGAACCAAAATCAAATACAACATAACATAATTCAAAAGTTATATTTTTTGGCCAGTTTTTGCCTTTATTTAAAGAGTAACTAAACCCCAAACCAACTTTTTTTAGTTAATGATCTGTAAGGATTATGTTTTATTAGTGCTGTTTATTGATTTTAGTATTTTTTTTGACATTTGGATATAAAGTATTTCAATACTGCAATATATGGTGTAAAAACGTCTGAGTGCTGCCCTCTTCAGGTTGAACGGTGGCTACTGCAGTTGAATTTTCCCATTGGATGTTGGGTCCAAAAAATGACTCGTGACGTAAGCAGGTTCAAGATCACCACGCCCTTGTTACGATCTCACCACACACTTGGTACAAGCTTAGTTCGTCCCCTCTATCTTCGTAGGGATCTGCCCACTTTTCTTGCATTTTTCAAATATTGCCAGTGGGTGGAGTCAGCCTCTGACCAGGGGTTTAGTTACGCTTTAACAGTGAGTTTTGGAGAGGACAGGAAAGTACAGGGAGGAGAGAAGGGTATTGGATCGGCAAATGACCACGAGCCGGGAATCGAACTCCCAGAAAGTGTGAAAGCACCACATGTCGGAGCGCTGCCCACTGTAGACCATTGGCTCCGACAATTCAAATTTTTTTAATTAACATTCAAATGACATATAGAACCAGTTAGATTAGAACGCAGTCTGGGGGTCAGAACAAAGGACCCTTAGAGCCAGCTAGTGTCTGCGGGTCAGCGCAAAAGACAAACAGAACCATCTATCAATATTTCTATCCCTTGCAGCTGCTCTTACTGTGGGTTCACACCAGACGTGAGTTCAACGATTTGTGCAAGTAGATTACATTCAAAGTTAATGCAAAGACATGATCAGACGCATCCTCGCCTGGGGCGATGCGAATGACGCCATATGAGCGGAGCATTTGCCGCGAAAACACGCAGTATTCACCTCAAACATGTCTTCGCCCAAGTTGAAAATATTTATCTCGAACGAAAAATTTGCATGACACAATGTTAAATCCAGTGAGTAATCTAGAGTGAATAATGCTACGTACACACCAAATGCGGGGCAGTGCGTTACTTGATCTAGATTACTCGCAGGATTTAACATTGTGTAATGGAATTTTTCGCTCAAGTTGAATATTTTCAAATTGGGCGAAGACATGTTTGCGGCGAATAGCGCGTGTTTTCGTGGAAAACGCGCCACCCATATCATGTCATTCGCATCGCCACATGCGAGGACGTGTCTGATTGCGTCTTTGCATTGACTTTGTATGTAATCTACTTGCGCAAATTGTTGAACTTGTGTCTGGTGTGAACCCACAGTACCATGATGCCTCGCGTTTGGTGTGTACATAGCATTAGAGAATTCTTTCCTTCCTTGACCTAAGCAGCTGCACTCTCCATCTCCTCAAGGGGTGTTTTTCCCCAGGCTGTCTTCCTGGTGTATTGACTAGGCATAATGGTTTTTCTGCAATGTTTATAACATTAAAAATAAAACATATGTAATGTAATATTACATTAAAATATGTTTTAGACTAAACTCAACTTGTGCCTCGTGTCTCACTTTACCCCACATCATTTGTCTCACTTTACCCCACCACCACATTTTGGAAAAAAACTCTCTCTCTTGGAAATTCAGGCTAATCTTCAGCTTGCATCAACACAAGGTTTTATATGTTGGTAGTTCATAAACATGTGTGATATAAGTTTTTCTACCTGAATCAATTTGCTTTGGCACAACAGTTGATTAAGTTGACAGCAAGAAAATTTACTTTTACAAGCAAAAAATATATTTTTGTAAAAAAAAACATGTTAACCACAGCAGCATGAGGTCCTGTCATTCATGGCCAAGGGGAAATTTGAGGGGCTTAAAAACATAATGGTCATAGGACCACAAATGTGTTCCGTTGCCTAGATACAGGGGGTGTCTCACTTTACCCGATGTCTCACTTTACCCCACTCTCCCCTACATTATTACTACGCTCATTATGTACTGTGTTTCTTATATTGTCCACCGGGTTTTTTTTCCTTTTCTTTTTTTTCTGCTTTTATTAATGTAAAGCTGCTTTGAAACAATGAAACAATTGAATAAATAGATGAGCTATTAATAATAATCAATTTAATTTATAAAGCGCCTTTCAAAGGACCCAAGGTCACTTGCTCATTGCACTGCAAAAAATGACTTTCTTCGTGTTTTTGTCTTGTTTTCAGTACAAATATAAAAAAATTCTTAAATTAAGATGTATTAAAAGTTTTCTTGAAATATACTATAATTTAATATACTTAATTTAAAACATTTTTTTTATTCCATTGGCTGATATTTTTGCTTATTTTCCTAGGTCATTTTGCTCATCAAGAAAATGCATCTTAATTGAAGAATTTTTTGATATTTTTACTGAAAACAAGACAACAATACAAAGTAAGTCATTTTTTGCAGTGTGACTCCATTGAATGTTCTTGTGTGTTAAAGAAAGTCTCTCTTTTTGTGTGTGGTGTTGTGTGATGTAGATTAAATATGACCGGGCCAAAACGGACATGGCAGCAGGTCAAAATCAAAATCTGCAGAATGATAAGGGCCCTGACTAATACTTAATAATGCACAAGCATAGATTGTACCCAGAAGGTGCCTGCTCACACATTGTCTGTACTGTTTTAGCAGTGAAAAAGAATACCCAGAGAGAAGGCACGGGTGGTGGGTCACCAAAAGCTGACCTCACCCCAGCAGAGGCCAGTTTTGGAGCTAAATAAAGGCAGGCCTGTTGGAGGGGATCCCTGGGGGAAAAGAGACAAGCATAGGTCCCTCACAAGATGCCACCCGCTTCATACAAGGTATGTTCTTCCATCTCTACATGGGACACAATCACATTCATATTGAATCTATTTGGACTGTCTGACTTTGGTTTGCCTATTGCCTTGTAGTGTCTGGCAGCACTGTGTTACTGTTAAAGCCACCAGCACGAGCACCTGACGATGCTGATCCAGTGAGTACTCCATCAAAGGCATACTGTAGGCCTGGCACGTCTTGTCTACTAGCTTCAATATGAATCCGATTAAATGTGATGGGGTCAAGGCCCCATTTCATCAGCACATAACGGCGATGATGATGAGGAGACCATCTCGCTGGATTCCAAAAGGCATAAGGTATCATGTCAAACTTGTGAAAGTACTATACAAAGGAGTCATCATTGGGAGCCATCACAAAATCTCATTTCTTTTACAGGACCCAGAGTCATTGGTGCACTGGACTGCACAAACATAAGGATAAAATCCCCCTCAGGTGCCCATGAGGCAGATTTTGTAAATATGAAATCTTTTTACAGCATTAATGTTCAGGTGAACATAACTTTTTGATCTTTTCCATTGAACACTGGCAAAATGGCCTGGCTCAGTCCATGACTCCAGAATCTTTTGGACCTCTGAAATCTATCAGCAGCTATCACAAGGTGAGCCAGACAACCCATATATAACCACTTTTTACATAATGGCTGTGTCAAGAATATCACTGTGTTGTGAGGTAGTAATGATGAGATTTTGTGTTGACAGGTGAATTCTCTGGTGTGTTGCTGGTAGACAGGGGGTAAGGCTGCCAGCCGTTTTTCCTGACACCTTTCACAGACCCCCAGGAAGCACAGCAGGCCTACAACTATGCCCATGCTAGGGCCAGAGTTGAAATGACCTTTGGCCTCCTGAAGGCACGCTCTCACTGCCTTCACAAATTAAGGGTCAGCCCTGTGAGGGCATGTGACATTACTGTGGCTTGTGGTGTCCTCCACAATGTGGCCTGCCTGAGGAAGGAGAGGGCACCCAGAGTGCCGCCAGCCATGGACTGGGACAATCCGGAAATCTTCCCTGATGACAACAGTGGTCGGCTGCTGAGGGACCAATATGTGTTGAATTATTTTAGTCAGTATGTGTGCTTTCACATTTTTTTTATGTTTGTGCTGTATACTGTGTGTATACTGTTTGTAATACAAGCTTGCAGGGAGGCTACTGCATCCATTAATTGTCTTGTTTTCAGTTGTCTGAAATTGTCTGTTCAGTTAATGTGTATGAATTTGTCCTGCATTTATTTCAGTGTGCAGACATGCAGGGTGTGTTATATACAGACCTTTGAATGTGTATTTATCCTTTGGTTGTATAATATGCTTTGATTCTGTGCTTTCCATCTTGTAGAGTCACTGTGTGACTTCAGTTTCGAAAGGAGCTGATGGTTTACCTGCTTTGTTTTGTCCTTCTTCAATAAAGAAACATAATGTTACACTTTGTGCTTTTATATTTATATGAAATGTGTATTTTATACGACGGAGTATAAGGGCCACACCGAGGAAAGGAGAAAGTCATACATTTGACGCTGGTTCTTTCTCTGGAAAGATGCATATTGTTTTTACAGCCCTGATACTTATAACAATTTGATTAAGTATTTCCTTGTTTTTGAAACCATACTGAAGTACAATTCCATGAAATGCCCCACAACTGTTATTGTAACAACTGTCCTCCTCTCAAACAAGAAGTTACAATATTACGACTTCATTCTCTGTCTGTTTTTTCTCTGTGGCCCTAATGTTCTATCATTTTATATATAGCCTTATAGTCTTTAGGAAACTGTAAATTATCTAATGATAGCAACATCATCTAAAAATCATAATTTATCCAAAATTATTAAAATTAATGATCACAAACATTTAATAAAATTACAGTGGGTCTAGTTATATGTGATAACAATGTATATTGGGCAGTGAAATAATTATTGGTTTCCATTTGTGGTGATTGCTGACTGACATAGGGATGAGATTAAATAGATCCTGGAATTTAGCCTGGTCTGGAGCAGGCTAGCTCCACAGAATAGATCTCCATGGAAATTTATACCATAACATATCCTCCTGCCCCCTATCCAGCTTTAGTGCAACCGGATCACGGATCAATTGAGCCAGGATCACCAAGATATCCCAGCTTAATCCCTTATCCTAGTTTTGTGCAATAGGCCCCTGTTTAGTTTGTTTTCATTGTTATTCATCATTGCTCTTTGTGTTTGTTACCTTTTATTAGTTAACCTGTGTTTGTTAATTATCATCATTAGTTACAGCTGTTAATCATTATCACTTACCCTTTATAGTTTGCCCTCATGTTCCTGTCCATTGTCTGATCTTGTCTGAATGTACCGTTGTCATTGTGTTTTGCTTTCTTACGTGTTTAAAGTCCTGTTAGTTTTATATTCCTGCCTGTTTGTCATCTTTAAGTTAAGAGAACGTGACAGAAGATCAGACCAAACGTTTGTGGCGTGTTAGTGTTTTTCCCCCGTGTTACAAATTAGAGTTTATTGTTTTCCGAAAAAATCAGTTTCGTTTTTAGCTTTATTTATGGATTTTTTGTTAATACAAGCACTCGGTTTGGAGCAGGGAGACCATCCAATTTCTTCGGACGGTCCAACGGACCATCGCCACCCCCAGAGACCAGACGGACATCCCCCTATCCGGAACTCCTGCCCACCGCAGGTGGAGAACCTGGCAGTGCGACCTACGAGCCAGAGCTACCCTCGGAGCCCAGCGTCGCCAAAATGTTCCCCCTGACCAGGTTGCGTGACCAGAGTTTCCGGAGTGCTGCCGCTGGAGCTGCTAATGACGTCAGGGAGGACGTCCATCTCCCCGCCGCTGAGGGTGAGCAAATAATGGTCCCTGGGGTTTATAACATCAGCTCGGATTGTGCTTTGGACATTCCACACCCCTCATCGTCACCACTGGTTCTGTCCAGCCCGCCCCTCGTAAGTTGCTGTTTGTCAGCGCTGCCGGTCCCGTCCGGTTTCCCATTCGGCTTTCCCGCACCATCCAATCCGAAGCTACATCAGCGGACACAGCGTCACACCTCAGCTCATCCTTAGCGCGTCACCGGCGCTGGTTCGTCGGAGACGAGGTGTGCCTCTCTGCCCACTGTCTTGGGGGTTTCTCCAGTTCTCCTCCCTCGCTCCCTGAGACCTAGAGGTCGCCTCGGCTCGTCGGACCAGCGGCCTCGCTTCAGGTCTCTCCTCCCTCCTCTTCGCCAGCTCCCGTCTCCACTACGACGTCATTAGGCTACGGTCACCCCTCTGGTTCCGCCCCTGGTCAGTCGTCGTCCCGCCCTCACCTCCGGGTTTTCCTCGTTCCCCTGTGTATCCCTCACTCCACCCTTCTGGCTCGTTGGGCTCCTCCTTCCCGAAGACGTCACCACGGGACTCCCTAGCTCTGGCTCCGCCTCGTGGCTCCGGAATCCGCCTACGTCTCGGTCGGGAGACCCACCAGCTCCGCCCCGTCCCTCCGGATCCTCAGCTTCCCCCGGGTTCTCCACTCGCGTGGCCCCGCCCTGGATCCTCCCTCCTATGTCTACGTTGTCGTCTGTCCCCAGGGTGGGACTAGGACTTCCATCACCCTGGCGCCCTCCGCCAGCGTCTCCACCCTGGGGCTTTGTCTCGTCTGGTCTTTGGGTCCTGCTCTAGACCTTCCCTCACCTTTCATCACAGTTTTTTGGACACTTTCTTTTTTGTTTGTTGCTCCCTCCCATTTCGCTTCTATTGTTGTTCATCTACGGCGCGAGGTCGCGCCTACCCGGAGGGGGCGCACTGTCAGGGTTTTAGTTCTGTTTAGTTTGCTTTCATTGTTATTCATCATTGCTCTTTGTGTTTGTTACATTTTATTAGTCTCACCTGTGTTTGTTAATTATCATCATTAGTTACAGCTGTTAATCATTATCACTTACCCTTTATAGTTTGCCCTCATGTTCCTGTCCATTGTCTGATCTCGTCTGAATGTACCGTTGTCATTGTGTTTTGCTGTCTTACGTGATTAAAGTCCTGTTAGTTTTATATTCCTGCCTGTTTGTCATCTTTAAGTTAAGAGAACTATGACATATATATTAACGATATTCATTTATATATTGAGACGTACATTTATAAATTAAGACTTGTATTTATATATTCCAATTTATAACTATATATTCAGTTTTTTATAATGAATTATTTCCTGTTTGGCCCCCCATATTCCATATATTCAAGTTTCATTCCATATATTCACAGTTTCATTCAATATATTCAGACTTTTTCATTTCATATTGTCAAACTTTATATTATAAATCCAATAATTTCCTGAATGGCATGACATAATAGAATGAATCTTGAATATATGTTATTAAACTTGAATATATGGAATGAATCTTAAATATATGGAATGAAACTCTGAATATATGAAATAAAACTCTGAATATATGGAATAACACTCTGAATAAATGGAACACAACTATGAATAAATGGAATAAAACTCCCTCATATTATTTAAAAGCCCCCCATAACCACATACTGTGGAGTAAATGTAAAATGTTGATGTCATTTTCCAGGTTATTTTCTTTTAGTTTTTCTAACAGATTCGAGACTGAAAAGTTCAACAGCGAACAACATACATCAACTTCACTTGTTCTCTATCTATTTACTTACATGCCTTCCCACACCGCCCCCTAACCGTATACATATTTTTCTTATGTTTTTTTTACATTATATAAGTGCAGATTATTTACAATTATTACACGGCTCTCTGGAATGCTTGATTCTGATTGGTCAGTTGAGACATTTGCAGGTTCGTTCTTTTCAAATAATAACCGCTTCAAAATAATAACGCATAGCCGGACTACTTGCACGAGTAAAATCACTCCGCGCCAATAAAGATCAATAAAGATTACTGTCTGTTTGGCGCCATCTTGTGACAAACACTCGACAACCACGACAATACACAGAGATTACACAGAGACGCTTATTGAGACTGAACTTGACAAAATAGAGCATGACAGCTACGAAGCCAACACACAAAAAAATACAGAATGGGCATGTAAACTTCTCAAAGACTGGCTAAAAGAGAAAAAATGGAGACATGTATGAAGCAGAGGATCTTAATAAGGTATTACGATCATTTTATGCATCTGTGCAAAGTTTAATTTAAAACAAATATGCCAATAAAATGTTTCAAATTCATATTCATGTCCAGTTTTTTTTCTTATGTGGCAAGTAGCCGTGTAATAAGCGGGATAATGTAGAGGCAGCCGGTAGTTATTGGGAAATAAGCCCCTTCAGTGTGATACAAGACCCTCCGCTTCGCGTCGGGACCTGATTACACTGTCGGGGCTTATTTCCCAATAACTACCGGCTGCCTCTACATTATCCCTTACTTAACAAAGTTATGAAACAAATGTAACAATTATTTGAGGTCATTACACTTTTAATAATTTTTCTAAACTCTTAACACACTAACCTAACACTTACAACACACAACTGACAAAATCTTTAATTTTATCCTCAAAATCACACTTTGCAAACTAAACTCTCACATTACCAAAACACTGTAAACATGTCTCAAAATCAACTAGTTATACCAAATCACCAACACATGTTCTCTTCCAACAGAAACAATCAGTCAATCATAACACAATGCATAAAAAACGCTAACATCAGATGAAAAAAAACAGAAACAGCATTATTTTATGTGTCAGTCCTTTATGCAATAGACAGTTTATAGTATTGATTATAGATAGAGTTTTGCACTGCAGTTTCTTTTGAAATCTATTTATATTTTTGTTTGGTTGGGTTTCGTAAATGCATGCATTATGTTTGTTTTGCTGCAGAAATTCAAGACCAAAAAGTGGACAGAAACAGAATTGCCACAGTAAATACTTTACAGTATTTACAACAGGAAATTTATGCAAGATAACAAACATATTCAATATTGCTGCCGATTTCAGTATAAAGTAAAAAATACAAATAGAAAAAGCCACAAAAGAATACAGTAAAAAAGAAAATCATCTAATTTATAGCGTTTCTATTTGGCCACATGCCCTGGTCAATAGGGGGCGCCGCCCCCCTAAAGTTGGCCAGAAAAGAAAGCTACTTTAACATGTTACAAAAAAGTTAAATATATAATGCAAATAAATACAAAATAAAATCGTTTAGTTGTGCTATTTTACTGTTAGTCATGTTATCATTTATTTAAAAAAAAATAAAAGAAACATGCACGAGCTGCTGCCACCTTACGATCAGAATCAAGGTGAGCCATATCTTCATGCAAGTACTTGTATATCATACTTTTTCAGTTTTCTGGGACAACTAACCAGGACAATTGCAAGATACAATCCTCATCAATATGCAGGTAATGCCATTCTCGCATGAGTCGTTTTCTGGTTCTTTCAATTTTTCTTTGTGTTTGAGGTAGATTTGTTTCTCTTTTAACTTAACCCTCTGGGGTCTAAGGGGGTTTTAGGGCCCTGGAGAAGTTTTGACCTGCCCTGACATTTGTGCTTTTTTCAGTTGCTTAAAAACATAATAATGGCAAAAGTCTTATAATACTGAATTCAGCACAAACTGCGCTACTATATTATATGATTAACATGTATGTACATGTTTGTATTTTTGAGAGAAAAATGTTTATGCATGGTTTTTGAAAAAGAAAAAAAATTTAATTTTATGCACCACATTTCACTGTTTATAGTGATAACCAGTTGACATAGGTCATGAAGACTGCAAAGCTCAATGCAGTGGGGAAATGATGGGTTTCTGAGCCAGTTTACTCAGAAGTATAGACCAGGAACAGCAAATCGTGATGCAGATTTCTTGTCACGGAGACCAGTGCCCCATGGAAATCACAGTCAGAGAGAGTACTTAGGAAGTTCTACAACTGAGGAAGTCCTAAAAGCACAACGACAGGGAGAAGTGGACTGGATATCTGCAATCACCCGCAACATAGATGCCTTATCTGTGGAGCTGAAGGGTGGATTAGAGACCAGTCAACGAGCTGGATGGCGCCTTGCATGGCTGACGTCGCCGTCGGTGTATGAATGTGTGCGTGAATGGGTGAATGTGAGGCAATATTGTAAAGCGCTTTGGATGGCCACGGGTCTATGAAAGCGCTATATAAATGCAGTCCATTTTACCAAGCCAACATGAAGTATAAGGGACTTTTCAAAGTCTGGAAAAGCCATAATTGGTGGGCTTGACAACTCTGTAATCAGCTTCTCCAATGCCTCCTGATGTCTCCCAGTCAACTCTACTGGCTGTGATGCAGGTGCTTGTGAGAAAGAATTCACTCTCTTTCCTGAGCCTTATTGGGTTGTGCCTGTTTCTGTAGCACTCTCCTAACGTCCTCTAGATGTTGATCAAAATCCTTGCTGAAGACTACCACGTCATCCAGGTAGGGAACGCATATATCATCCCTCACTTCTCTGAGACACTCTTCCATGTACCTCTAAAAGGCGGCAGGTGCATTTGTGAGGCCGAAAGGGATCTGTACACATTCGTAGAGCCACCAGGGTGTTATGAATGCTATATAAGCCCTACTGTCTTCACTCATAAAGCCCTGATGATAGGCTTTACTCTGGTCCAGCACCGTGAACCAGGAGTTTCCCCCTAGATTTTCCAGAATCTCTTGAATTCATGGGATGGGGTTGCAGTCAGGGTGTGTCTTCTTGTTGAGCTGCATGAAAATCCCTACATCAATATCCTATCAAGTCACTGATAGGTTTCTCCAAATTTAATAACTGAAAATGTATTTGATGAAAAATGATGAATCTCGGACGGCTTGGAGGTGAGTAAATCATGGGTTTAATATCATTTTTGGCTGAACTATCCCTTTAACCATTTCAAATAAAATAATTAATGTGATGCATTACTACCATTATTCATTCTTCTTGCTAAAAGGAAATGTGAGAAAATAACTATTAGCAGACATTGCCTAATGCCTATCAAAAATAGCAGCCTAGGCTGCTTGTCTGCAAGCTATGATAGCTATCTGTCCTATTATTTAGGCTAAACGTTGCAAACTCAGCCTGGATTTATGAAGATTTTAACAGAGGTGGAAAGAGTAGTCAAAAACTTTATTTAAGTAAAAATACAAGTAACTAAAGAAATAAGGACTCAAGTAGAAGTAAAAGATTTTAAAATGTAAAAGTAAAAAGTATGCAATGAAAATAATCCTCAAGTAGCAACTTACTATTTACTCATGAAAAAATATATATAAATATCAAAACTGAGTTTGTTGTGTCATGTTTGTGTGTCTGGGGTGCACCTCTAATGAGTGTCTATGTAGGTCAGTAAAAAGGGTAAAAACATGTAACCTGAGGCTGAGCTCTAATTGGCGTGTTTCGAATCGGCCCTGGGGCTCAAGACTGTGCGCCCAAAACCCTCCCACTTATGTTGTAAGTGAATCAATATTGTTTTTTATGTCTTTGCGCACCTTTACCTTATTATATACCGCGTTTTTGTACCTTATTGAAGTGGTGCATCTCTTCTTGGCCCCCAAATAAAATTTAGGACATAAAACAAACTTAAAATATCTCAAACTTAAATTTTAATTAAACAAGGCATATTAAATTATACAATGTAGTGCTGTTTACAAGTATACAAGTAGCTTTATACAAGTAGCTTTATTTTTCTGAGGTGTAATTACACAGAATTTATGATAAATTAATGTATTTTATCAAATGTCATAAATCTGTGGTATAAGAACCACTGCCTTATTGTATACAGCTGGTTTCTTTTCTCAAGCAAGACAGAAACACCAACCTATTTATGTTGCTTCTGTTTTGAGTGATACGGTTGCTAAGGCCCAGAGAGTGAATGTAATGTTTTCACGTACTAACTTAGATATTATTCACACATATAAACATAGATAACCAGAGCAGAGGGTTGTCTCCATCACACATAGACATGTTCAGTCATAAGCATGCTACTGTATATGTGATAAAACGTGATGCATTTTTATTTGATTTGTCATTGAAGCATATCAATGTGCATGATAAGTTAAAGCTAAAAAGACTTGACTAAATGACTAAAAGTAAGTAGATCAGGGCTGCGTTCCAGTAATGTCCTGCGTTCGCAAACATCCCTCAGTCTTATTGACTCAGATGTGCGTCTTGCTTACGTTGCATGATAACCCTTTAATCATCTGAGGTAAATAAAGTGCAAGTGTGCACACACCGATCGGGTTATGACGTCAAAGCACCCCGAGATCAATTTGAAAACTGCATGCATCGGGCAAGTTGCTTTTGTGACATCACAATCGAGATGCATTGTGGTCTATGGAGCAGTTTGGAGGATTGAAAAGCAGTTCAAGAGCAACCAATCTGTGATCAATCTCATAAACCAAGCTTATTGCTTACCAGTAAAATCTTATCTGCATTTTTGGCAAAAAACTTGTTCCTCTTTTCAGGCACGTGCACACATAGACATCAAAGGGGGCTTGAGCACCTGCCCTTTTTATTCCTGGAGAGAAAGTGCCCTTTTTTTCTGGGGTGCTTTTAAAAAAATACTAATAATATGATCTTTATTCGTATAACAACTGATGTCTGTCTGTTTTTTGTGTTTTTTACTTGTTGCTTATTTAATTTAACATGAATTTATTCAGAATACATTTAAATGAGATTTAAACTCTTATATAAAGAAAAATAGCGCTATTTGTGGCACACAAACGGTTAACAGATGAGTCCCGCCTCCAAAATTCACATCGCTAATATGATTGGCTTTATCTTTCCTTAGTCCCGCCTCTCTAACTTACCTCGCTTTATGATTGGTTTGTCTACACTCGTGCTGCATCATTCGGGCTTCAAGCTCCAAAGCTCAGCCTGAACGAGACGCGATCATGCGCATGATTATGCAGGCAGCTACCGGTAAGTGTTTGAGGATGAAAGCATTCTTATATTAACAGTTTTATGCACAAAATATGGGACACGTTGTTACACATAACGATTCAGGGACATTGTTTTCCATGGCAATCCCATATTAACCTGAAGAGTTGCAAACTTGTAACAGTGTAGTATGAAGTTTAAATAGACTGCTCAGAAAATAATAAAGCACAAACAATAAAATAATTGCTAACTGCAGTAGTAAGCTTTTTTGTTTGCGTTTTTGTAATGGCTGTTAAATAAGTATAATGTGTTATACTGGAGTGCTGGAGTAGATTGGGAAGAAATCTGATGGTTCAGTATTTTACTTGCCCAGTCTGAATTTTCACTGACATCACAAAAAAGTAAAATATAAAATACAAATAAAATAGGCCTAATCTATATTCGTTGTTTCTGACATGTGTAACCCTCATAAATATGAAACCTAAGATTAAAGGTGCCATAGGATGTGTTGTCATAATATGTTAAATTGTTCTTTGACAATTACATAGAAGGTATGTTGCTTTATTAAGTGCAAAAATTATCCAGAAACGTTTTTACATGTCTATTTACAACCCTAGAATTTGACATTTTAATTAAATTATCTATTTTTGCCCTATTTGAAAGGGTCATGAATAATAATGTTGAGCTCTGCTCTGATTGGCTCTGCTCTGAGAGGCTCATGCCAGAAGCTCACATTAGTAAACAGACCTTATATTTTGAGCCCTTATCAGACAAAAATACATTTTGAGTAACAACTAACAACTAATCAGCTAAACGCTAGCATATGATATAGCATTTATTGGCATGTAGCGCTAACTCAGCAGTCACAACTTTGTTTTTAGGATTTTAACAAATTTGTAATTAATGTGTAATTTAATGTTTTCAAAACACATTGTGTAATGGCTTCCTTTGCTGCTCTATAAACCTAGACTACTAAGGAGACCATGGTGTCTGTGTGAACTGATTATTTTGTAGATATCTTTTGAAAATTAAACAATTGGGTGAGTTTGAGGAAGATAAAATTAATTAACCTTTTTAATATTTTTTTTTTAAAAGGAAGTCAGAATTGCATTAATATATATACTTTTTGTTTAAAAAAAAAAAAGAAGAGAAGTGCCCTTTATTTCACTTGAGCCCCTGCCCCTCAAAATGTCTGTGCACGTCCCTGCCTCTTTTCATATACAATATTTCCTGTTGTGCTAAAAAGCGCACAGAGGTAGATTTGTGGTTCTTGTGCAAGAGCAAAGCGGCCTGTATTGTCCTAACAAAAACAAACGGCTGTCCGCAATGAGGGATAACTGCAGTCTCATTTGTGATCATGGTCCTAAATTGCATTTATCAGCTGGGGGACAATAAACAAAACATTTACTAGAAGCAATTTTTAAAAGGGACACAAATAATATAGCCGAAATTGTAAAGACACAGTATGTGTACACAGAGCAAAGCTAGTATTAGTTTCTGTCTGATTCAATGAATAAATAGATTAATCTAGATAGATAGTATTAAAATCACTAACAAAACAACAAAGTGGCACCTCTAAGTTTTGACATGGGTTTTATTTTTCCAAGACGACTTAAAGCTAAAATTTCATCCATTGCCCTCTGAAGGTCTTTATTTACCACCTGGAGCCGTGTGGATTACTTCTGCACTTTTTTGGGCTTGAAAGTCGTGGACCCTGTTTTTAACCATTATAAAGCTTGTAAGAGCCTGGATATTTACTGAAATAACTCAAACCTTATTCGTCTGAAAGATGATGGACTTATGTATCTCGGATGGATTGAGGGTGAGTAAACCATGGAGTATTTTTAACATTTTTTGCTGAACTATCCCTTTAAAGCTTTGATGTATTGTATGAGATCTGCTGTTGAAAACCTGCTTTTGAACGACTTAGTGTGAAAAGTGTTTTGTGCATAAAAAACTGCTACAAGAGATTCTTAGATAACATTTTAATTTCACAAATAAATTGCTTCACAAGGTTTTCATACAAAAAACGAGTTAATAGTTAAATTAAACATTTGTTTTTTGCTGCTGTGTGTTTAGCATTTACTGATATTAGATGTTAGCAGATTTGTTTAGTTACGTAAAAACTTTTCTGAAAAACATTACTGTATATATTTTTCATGTAAATACATCATGAGCATTATATCAAAATTATAACTATATTCCCATGAAAGTGTTAGTCAGCTTGTTATGCAGGTAAAAAAAAACATTTAAATCTTTGTGGTATTTCTAGAAAATAACAAACACTTGAATTACTGTCACAGCAAAATGAAAATGCAAAATCTTGGAATTATGTCAATCTTTACGAATTAGCATATATATATATATATATATATATATATATATATGACTACTTATAAAAATTACAAAATATGATAATTTCCAAAAACTAGAACTCAAACAAAAGTGATGTACAGAACCATAATCTCTAATAAGATTTCACGTTGCTTAAAAAGTTAATGATCTCTAGTCCGTATTTTTTACTGATATCTGAAAAAAATGTGTATGAGGAAAAGATACATTTTATGAGATATTTTGTTGTGAAATCTTGACTCAAAAATAAGCACAATAAATATGTCTTATAAATATGTACAATAAAAATGATGCTATTTAATATAATAATGCACTTGCCTGTTGTAATCCTCATCTCCTGTACAGTTATTCCAGACAGCTCTTCCTTCAGACATCCTAGAACTATAGGATAAAAAATAAATCTTTGAATGAGACACAAGACAAGATAAACACACACAAATATAGTCATGTTAGTTACCTGCGTCTCTTCTTGAATATGATAACTGCAGCACAAAGCAGGAGCAGAAGTACAGGAGCTATAACACACGGCCCATAAATCTCCATTCCAACACCTTGAATTCCTGATGATGATAATAAATTCACTGATCACAAATCATCAGATACAGAAATGCAAACTACTTTTCAAAATATGCCACTTACTTTTGACACTGAGTTCAGTTGAACCAGTAACCATCTTCACTTTATCACCCCAAAACTTTGCAGTGCAAACAATTTCATCTATCTCTTCGTATCCGGTCGGGATAAAGGTCACAGTAGAGACTGTTTCCCAGACTCCTCCGCTCACGCTCCTGTGGCTGACTGTTTCTCGGGCAGTTGGGATGCTCCAGGTGATGCCAGGGGGATGAGAGGGGCAGGTATGGTTGACTGAGCATTTGACTGTGGTGCGCGTCCCGGGCTCAATGTTGTCAGGAAGCGATGACACCACAGGATTGTCTGGATGGGCTTTTTTATAAAAGACACAAGTAATTTAAAAGTGCTTGCACATACTGTTTGTCATACAAGTATTTGGAAACTGAAAAATGTAGTGTATAAATGACATTTTGTAGATAACAAAATATTCAATGTCTGCAAAAGAGTATTAATATTCTGGAGATATTCTGAAAAGTAATTTGATCTCAAATTGTGGACAAATTTATAATATCACTTGGTTTAATATTTTGTTTTGATATAATTTAATCACAGTCATGTAGTATTGTGTGTTTGTATATGTGTTTGTACCTCGCATCAGAATGAACACACAGCTGTTGTTAAATTTGTATTCGACTTCTTTTTCTGCTTGGAAACAGAACGGTCCATTGTCATGGTCTTGTACATCATCAATCTCAACCGTACAGTTTTGTTTATTTGTTTTTCCAAGGAGTCTTGTGCGGCCTTTGAAGTTGTCCAAGATGTTGGTTGGTCCGGTGTGGTACATGTTACCTTTTTTCGAGACCCAACGAGCTCGAATTTGCGCAGCAAGTTCCTCTTTCATGTTAAAAGTGCAGGGTATCACCACACAGGAATGGGTTAATGCGGTGATCTTGGGTGCCACATCTGCCTTATACAGGACTTCAGCTAAGAAGGTGCATTATAAATATTACTAAACATTTTAAATAAGTACACAGCAAAATCACCAGTGTTAAAATTTCAGCGATGGTGTTAAATACACAGTGTTGATGCTGTTTTAACACCATATGGTAATAAAATAACACTGCCATTGCTAGGCCAGTAATATATCCACGACAGTGTCAGTGTAAAAAAAGGGTGTTATCAGATATCACTCTAAAGCCGCCTTTCCACTGCACACAACATTCGGAAACAGCAGTCGGAGTTCGCCCCCTAGTGGCAGTCGTAATGAAGTTTCAGTTTAATCATATATATTGTATATGGGAAAGAAGCTCATTCCAGCCCAAGAGGCTTCATTCTAATATGTTTACCATGGTTAAATAAATAAATCAACGCAAATGAATGAAACAATAAACAGCTATGCATATATGACAAAGATTGCCAATATTTTTTTTGAGAGAACATATAAAGACAAGATTAAAATAATAACATACACTAATTAAATTAATAATGTATTATCTATCAGCAATCAAAAGTTTTTTTAAGGATTCAAGTGTTACTAATAAAGTTAAACCAAAAGGATTAATCATTTTCACCTCACACACAGTTTGTGACTGGAATACAATGAAATACATCACTTCCGGTCGACATATCGGATGCGGTTTAGTCACAGAAGTTCAATTTTTTTTACGGATCTAACACTCAAAACTAATCCGAAATTTACACATCCGCAGATGGTCGGCACCTCACGCAGCCCCTTTGCGACTATCCATAAGAAATGAATGATTTCCGGCTTATCGGCCGTCATTTGTCGTGTGCATTGGAAAGGCAGCTTAGTGGTGTAAATCAAGCCACACCCCAACTTTAACATATCAACAAGGGATTTTACTGCCATTTTCTTTCACAGGAGGTCTAAAGATATCAGGTAAATCAGTCTCATAATATTCACATGGTTTGGCTAAATTGAATTGTTATTTCTTTGTCTGACATAAGCCAAAAAACCTAAATAAGGTATTTTCCCCATTTTATTTCCCCATTATTCGTTACTTGGTTCAGTTTAATCAAAGCTACCTTGTGTATGTTGTTCCCTTGTTAATTTTGTATAATGGTAAACTGCTAGTATAAATCAGTTTTAACCAAGAAGGATTATATTAACACGAGATATGAACGAAAGAATTGAACCCTGATAAAACGATGTGCACTACAAATTGGAGGTATGAAATTTGTGTTTGTAAACCGCCATTGATTGAAAGCTCATTTATTCAGCATATGATACTCGTTATGAGGTAATCATATAGATACTATAAGTTAATGAGGTTGTTTACGTGAGTGCATGGATAGCGGTTAATTATTACTGAAAAACACTGAGAAAACTGCATCGTCATGTGTTTTTCTAAGATGTATGCAAACAGGAGACATTTCGCCAAACCAACAATTAATTGTTACCAAAACCTCACTATCATCATTTGTATGTATAGATTGCTGGATTTGATTTACTTGATGCAGTGTGTTTTGTAAGCTTTTCATGGCACTAGATTAGAGCTGAAGATCTTTGCCCGGACCCGACGGGCTCGGGCGGGTTCGGGCTTCATTTCTAACATTTTACACGGGCTCGGGGCGGGCTCGGGCTTCCGCTCCGGCTTTGTGAGGTAAATGAGCGGTCAAGTTCAAATCAGTAGCGCAGGATCGCGCTGAATTCATTTACAGTGGATTTAATGATTTTCCTCATCAAAAACATGTAGCCTAATCTTGGTGAGTAGGTTTTTCAATGTATAACTAAATATGAATCGAGTCTTACATAATTTAGATAGAGGATATAGACTAATGTTGGCAGTAATGGAGAGAAGTGCCGACGCAAATCCCGCGGAGCCTGCCTCTTAATTTCGTTATTGCCAAATACCCATCTTAATTCAGAATGTATTATCTTAATTTAATTCGTTAAGAAATAATAATTTTATTGGCATATTTATAGTGTATTGCATAAGCCTATTTAGAATGAGATGTTACGATGTTACAGATTACTTATTTCTTTGTTTCAACTTCCAAGTGGCGTGTAGATTATTAGTCATGAATAAATAATGTTAAAACCTGTGTAAATTTCTCATTCTTGACAAAAGCTGTGTGTGTGCGCACATTTAAATAATGTCGGGCTGTAAACGGGTTCGGGCTTTTAAAAAGCTGTCAATCTAAATGTACGTTCGGGTTCGGGCTGCATTCTGTCGGGCTCCGGACATTTCGGGCCTAACTTTTAAGGCCCGATTACAGCTCTACACTAGATGTCAGACAGATGCAAAGGGCAAATACATACGGAAGTGTAAAACATGTATGGTGAACATTTGTTTTTTACTGTGTCATTACCCTGATAGCACAAAGTCAGGGAGCAGCAAGGCTTTATGATTTATTTAAAGTTATTGACTATGCAAATTTCAAAACGGTCAAAATGACGCCGTGTTCGTTCTAGTGTTAAAAATAATTACCATAAGTTTAAATGTTGCGGTTAAAATGACTGCTGGTGGCCGTTCTAGTGTTAAAAGTGCATGATAAGGGAACTCAATTTTCTCCCCATGTTAGGTCAAGAAAACGCTGGAAAACATAACTTTCTTACTTTGTATTTTTGTCTTATTTTGAGTAGAAATATCTAAAAATTCTTAAATTAAGATGCTTTTTCTTGATGAGCAAGTAAATAAGTCTAGTTTTAAGACAAATTAATACACAATTAAGGTGAAATTGTCCTTAAAACAAGCAAAATTATCTGCCAATGGGGTGAGGAAAAAATTGTGAAATAAGATTTCTTTTTTCTTAAACACTTAATTCAAGTAAAATTTTCTCACCCCATTGATAATCAAAATAACATAAAAGCGCATGATTTTATATAAATTAATATGAAAAAAGTCTCAGCTGTGTTGGGGGCCCTGTCAAGATTCTTTTTATGGGGCCCAAAATCCTTAGCAGAACTAAAATATTACTCTGAGCAGCTTTATACATACGGGCCCAGGTTGGAATGTATTTAAGAAAAATGAAACATCTGTTGAAATTGAAATGACTTCTTTTTTTAATGGTTAAATCTTTAGTCAGGGCCGCATTAATGCATGGGCTTACCTGGGCTTAAGCCCAGGGCCTGGGGCTGGGAAGGGCCCCGAGATGCCAGAAAAAAATAACAACATTTTATAAAAAGTTGATACTCCCTTTAAAATGATGCTTAATCGCTTTGCTTTGAATGTCCGTGCCTGAATGCAGTTCCTGGCAAGAAAACCTCTCATTTACTGTAGGCTACCCTGCAATCATTAGTGAGCTTTTTAAAATTTCTGTCTGAAATATCCATTATTGCTTTTCTGAAGGCAACACACAGACAACTTTCTGATAAAGTGACCACAAGTGCCTTTCAAGTGATGAACAAAGACGAAACTGAGAACGCGTTTTTATCTTAAGTTAATATGAAAGACAACGTGTATATAAACATTCATTAAATGATTCCTCGTAACATTTTAAAGCCAAGATGTACAGAAGAGCACACAAAGATATTACACAAAATATTTTTGATAACTTAACCTAATAAATAACAAATGTGATTCTGCCTCAGAAGCCACGGCTAAGTTCAGCGATCTTATTTCATTTTGAGATTTAGTGTGGCAAGGAAATAAAAGACGAGAAATTACATATAATTTGTTACTGTAAATTATAAAAAACAAGCTTTATATACAGTTCCTTAAACTTTCATTTATAACCAGAAAACACTGAAATTAATGATTTTATAGACACTATGCTTTATTATTTTCCACAGAAATATCTGATTGCTTACTTTCACTTTGATCATCTCTGTATTCACTTGAAACACCTGATGATTCTTATAACATTTGTTTCAGGAATCTCTTTTCTATCATTTGAAAGTTAACACCAACCATATTATTAAATCACAAGAGAGACAATTGTGTCAGATTCGGTAGAGATATTTTTGGTGTCATCACCGAAAAAGAAAAAAAAAAACGGCTTACCTGTTGTGTAGCTCAACTTTTGACAAGTTAACCAACTTTTTTAAATACATTTTAAAACTTATACTTGTCGAAAAAAATCCATTTTTTTTATGTTTAGTTTGATGAACGCCTAAATATAATCACGCAGAGCACCTAGCGCGTTCGACTAAATTGAATGTGACAGCATTCAACAGCGCAACATCGACACAACGGAAAGTAATCAAAAACGTATAAATTAGATCAGAATTTACCTTTAGAATTAATAAAAAATAAAAACAAAATGAAGTCAGAATCAAGTAAGGTGCAGAACATGTGTACAAAATGCCTAAATGCACAGGGGAATAAAACACAAGCCACAAATAGTTTAATCAGATAACACTGAATAATAAAAACAAAGAAATTATTAAAATAACGAAAGTATAGAATTGCCAGTTTTGTCTTTTTAATTGCAGAAACAAAGAGACTTTGCAATGGTTTCTGGATATGGACGTGTAGCCCTGTCACGGGATTTAGCCTATTCACACTACTTTAAAAATATTTATTGAAAGCTACTTTTTCACATATTTAGTATTATCATAATAGGCTGTATATTTTTTATATTGGGAGAAAGCTGTTGTATGTGAAATCAGATAATGTGCACTCTTATACAGCCAACATTAAATGATCCTCATTTTATAACACATCTGCAACGATTCGACTGTGCAGTAGTCGAATCAGGATTCTCCTGTCAAAGCATCCAATCTTAGACTATTCGGGTCACCCCTAGCTAGGACTATGTGCATATGTTATGCAGGGATATTTGTGTATATTGTGGGCATTCTGATGTGGTTTTAATATTTTGTTACTGATAGCCTGACAACTTCCACTTAGTGATTATAAAGATTGTGTAAATGTAGGCTGCAATTCTGTTGGATGAAGGGCCCCACAAAAGGGTAAAGCCCAGGGGCCCCTTACAGTGTTAATGCGGCCCTGTCTTTAGTATCGTGATTTCTGCTTGCCAGTAAGGTCACTGCGCTGTGGTATAAAATAACTTTTATTTTCCATACTGTATTTTGTTTCTAATTGTAGTTAAGGTATTTAAATAAGCAGTGTTTTAAATGCGTAGTGTTGTGTGTATCAATGTAAATATTAAATGTGATTAGTTATAGCGAAAGTAACTTTTAAGTTACTTTTATGTCTGCTTTTAAATATAAATATGAAACAATAAAATGATAGGCCACAGTGGGCGTCACTCTTTTGTTAGTTTGGTTATGTACTGCATTATTTTAGTAAAGTTTCTTATATGGATGGGCTATTTTACACGTTACAGTCTTTTTGTTCTTTCTTTGGACCATAATTAATATGGGGTGGCTGATGCAAAGCTATGTATGATAATATAAGTAGCAAAAGCTTGTTATTGAATTGAATGTGCATTGAAATAGACTTTTATTAGATTTAAAACTTAAATCAGTTCATGTAATCAACACTTTAGATGCCGTGCTGTGAATTAAAGGGTCAAGCTACGATCCTGAATCCTTGTGTGTCCGTTTCTCCTCTTTACCACCACCCATGAACACATAACACAACACAGAGTAGCAGTGGCGAAACTAGAGGCATGCAGAGAGAGACAGAGAGGGTTACATAAACATAATGTAAATACATAACACCTACTTTTCTTGTTGATTATGTCTGGTTTGGGTTCATACTCTGAAAAAAAATAAGCAACAGAAAACAACATGAATGAGATGTGAAGAAATTACACATCATGCATTGCTTTTTTAAATTACTCACGTTTTACATGTAAGTCAACAGATGCTGTGATTTTGTGTCCAGAAAAGTTTGCAGTACAGATCAATTTCTTCCCATCGTCTTTTTTTTCACCTAAAAATATTATGGTGACCAATGCAAACCCTTTAGGTTGTTTCTTTCCATATTTCACCGGCATGTTCTCATAGTTCCAGGATAGGATTGGAAGATTATTCTGGCAGGAATGGTGGACGGTACAATTGAATTCCCTTGCAACACCCTCTGTGACATCTGCCAGTTTAGGCTCAATGTTTATACTGTAAGGAATACCTGAAGTAAAAAGCAGATTGGAAATTGTTGCAATTAAAACAATTCAAAACACTGTAACATTTTGCTGTACTTCAAGTTTTAAAGAAATAATTAATTTCTAATCTCTTAAAAACTAAACAAAATGAGTATGTACCAATATTAATATAAGGGTGACTATTAGTATGTATCAGTGACCTAAACATTAACGCTTGCATTCATTTATTTGTTCACTCACATGCTGAATCTATGTTCGTTTTCGCTCTTGTTGTTATGCCTCCATAATGTGTTACAGTGCACTCAATATCTGAGCGTTCAGCCTTCACAACACCGGTGCGTGTCAGAATGATTTTCCTTTGACCATTTTTTATTTCAACATCCACTATTTGATCAGATCCTTCAATACCGTTCAGAGTGATGTTTGGTTTGCTGTATGGACAGGTGTGTAAAGTAAAACATGTCACTGTAATGCTGTCACCGGTCCTTGCCCCTCCATTAATTTTGATGATGGGCTGCGACGGTTCTGCTACAAGGGCAAAAAGGTTAGAAATTACATTATTTACTCTTTAAAAGGACTGTTCTTCCTTATTATTACACGGCTCTCTGGAATGCTTGATTCTGATTGGTCAGTTGAGACTTTGCAGGTTCGTTCTTTTCAAATAATAACCGCTCCAAAGTAATAACGCATAGCCGGTACTACTTGTACGAGTAAAATCGCTCCGCGCCAATAAAGATCAATAAAGATTACTGTTTGGCGCCATCTTGTGACAAACACTGGACAACCCTGACAAGACACAGAGAGCTTACTGAGACTGAACTTGACAAAATAGAGCATGACAGCTACGAAGCAAACACACAAAAAAATACAGAATGCGCATTAAAACTTCTCAAAGACTGGCTAAAAGAGAAAAAAATGGAGACAGACAATTATGAAGCAGAGGATCTTAATAAGGTATTACGATCATTTTATGCATCTGTGCAAAGTTTCGGGGAAGGCCAATAAAATGTTTCAAATTCATATTCATGTCCGTTTTTTTTCTTATGTGACAAGTAGCCGTGTAATACGCGAGATAATGTAGAGCAGGGGTTTTCAAACTTTTTGTGTGTGTGGACCACTATTTGTAATCAAGAATTTTGGCGGACCACCATAATACTCAATAAAATATGTCTACACAAAGTCCTCTAAATAGGCTTACTAGCACTAAAACTATAACGCTTAGGTTACTCACGTAACCCCGGTTCCCTGAAATAACGGGAACGAAGCATTGCGTCAGTTAGCTGACGCTATGGGGGGAAACTCCTGTTTACTCCGTGACTGAAGCCTATTGGTTAACGTCTGTACAAAGTACAGACCAATGACGTTTGAACCCGCGCGCGGGAGGAACGCGTCCCTATATAAGTGCGGTTCAATCGTCAGGAGCTCATATTATTCGACTGAAGCGCGCAGCCGAATAACACTCGCTGCGTAGACGTTTGTAGCACGGCAAGAGACGCAATGCTTCGTTCCCGTTATTTCAGGGAACCGGGGTTACGTGAGTAACCTAAGCGTTCCCTTTCAATACGGTTCACTTCGCATTGCGTCAGTTAGCTGACGCTATGGGGGAACGTAATCCCATCACGCCGTGCATACACAACGTACTGAAGTGCCTTACCGGAGAGACACTGCGTGTGGCCCTATACCCGGCATATTCACAGCTTTAAAAGCAAATGTGTAAGCACCATATAAATTGTTGACGCGCACACGGTGGGGTTTTAAACGCACCGGGGGCACATAACATAGCACAAGACGGCGAGGTACCGAGCGCGCCGCGGCTGTGCGAGATAAGTAAATTCAGAGTCACGTTGGTGAGCTCGCTGAGCGCACCGTGGTGTACACATAAAACGCATGAGCGTGCATGATTGAGCCGAGAGAACCTGCGCTCGTAGGGCAGGGACGTCTAAGCTGTACAATCTGACAACGTAGACGGCGAAGACCAGCCGGCCGCGTAGCAGATATCAAATATAGATATAGATACCCCTGTAGACCAAGTTCATGAAGAAGCCAAACTCGCACAGAGTGGGCTCTATATAGGACATAGCTCATAGAGGGGCGTGAGCCAGTGCGATGGTTTCAACGATCCATCTAAATAACCACTGTTAGCAACAGACATACGTAGTGAGTGATCTGCGAAGCTAACGAACGGCCGATCTGACTATAATATGCGGCAGAACGGTTCGTAGCGTGGGATTATACAGATACCACAATAGTGTGAACCCAGGTGCACCCTCGAGCGCATCGGGATGCATATAGGTAGTATTATAGTGCACAGATCGGTGAGCTTTCCAAGCGCGCCGTAAATGTGTATTGACTATAAATTGCACGGGCACAGGTGAACACTTGAATACATCGTGAATGCATATAGATGAATCAGAGTGATATAATGCACAGGCCGGCAAGATTCTCGAGCGCGCCGTCATGTGTTCTGATAATAAATTGTGCGCACACGGGTGAACTCTTCAGTGCACCGTGAATGCGTATAGATAAATCAGTGCACAGAACGCGCCGTGAATGTGTACAGATATGATTGATGAACGTAACGGTGGGCACCCAACGCACCGTGAACGTACACAGATAAACAACAATGTATGTGTCACAAAGCATAACACAGCTGTGTATACAGGTGAGCTTTCCCAAGCGCATCTTATTGTATACCAAAATGTTATAGCGTGTACATGTGAGCTTCTCTAAGCGCACGGTGGACGCATATAATTAAAAACCATATCGTGCATACAGGTGAGCTAATGGGCGCACCTTTAATGCAACAAACCTCAGTAGTGCGCGAAGCAGGGATGTCGAAGCTGTAAACTGACAACGTGGACGGCGGGGACCAGCCGGCCGTGTCACAATTGTCAAATGAGAAACCTCTAAGACCATGTCCATGCTCTAAGACAAGTGAGCATAATTGTCACGGGAGGTGATAACGTCAACGATCCATAAATAGCCTGTATTGACAGGTGCTCTAGTGAGTGATCTGTGACGCAGATGAACAGCTGATCGTCTGATGTACGTCAGACGTATGTGTCATACAGGACCTTGGACAGTTCCAGAGCGCTGTGCCTCGGGCACCGTCCGCATCTGAGAAATGACAGGCTTATGAATAAAGTGAATGGCCAGCCGTAAAAGCATGGTTCGCTGTTACCGCCGCCGTCCGCATCTGAGAGATGACAGGCTTGTGAATTAAATGAATGGTCGGTCGTAAAAGCGTGGTTCGCTGTTATCACGGCCACATAGATATAGGTAGGGGAGAGAGCCGCCGTGCCTCTGTAGTGAGGAGAAAAGTGTTCCACCGGCGATTCGCGGGGGGTTTTGACTTTCAAATGTCACTAGACAGAATGGATCAGACTTGCATAAGGACGCCTCGTGAAAGGGGTCCTAGCAGTTTGTGTCAATGTGTCATAAGGCACGTAATGTAGGTCGTGTCCCACGGATGCCATCTCCGCACGCCCATCGTAATGGGTTAATATTGGTAGTTTAAGCATGAGATGCGTATCACTCTGATTGAACATAGCTTATAAAGCGATGCAATGAGTTTATAAAGGAGATCCCATACGGAAATGTAATATATGTGAATATATGAAATATCCCTATATGAAATATATGGTAATATAAAGTAGAAACATATATGTACATATATGTACAACCATATATGACACCTATTCGAAAATGGAACAATTTCATATATTGACATATATGTCTATCCCATACAAATATATGTCTATGTGTGCAAAAAACATACATAGACATATATGTCATCTATATAATTATTTATATATGTGACATACATGACTTCACATATATGTCTAATATATGTTGCATACATATACTTATCATATATCATAAAATAATTAAATTTGAACTGTGGTTTTTATCTATTTTTTGCATGTTTCAGACGACAGGTAGGCCGTACAACCCATTCACACAACTTAACACACAAACACAATTTATTATTTGTAATGTACCTGATGAGTCCAGTCTGGCCTCGAACCCGGGTCCTCACGTTGAAAGTCATCCATGCTATCCACTGATCCACCCAGCAGTTGGATGGGAGGGGCTAACAACTTAAGCTATTTGTGTGTTACTGAAGTAGGCGCTGTTTAGCTTGTATTTTACAGTGTTCGTTTTATTATTCCTCCTGTTTTTATTTTATGCAGGGGTACACAGTGCAAATTTAACCCTTGTGCATTGTTCAAATTTAATACATCCACTAAATTAAACATCTGTAAAAATGTATCAGATTATTTTTTCACTTTTTTTTGCATAAATTTGTTAGTCAGTTCTGATCAAAACTACCAAATTTTTACAAAAATTCCATGATTTTAACTCTTTAATTGCCAAGTTCATAAGTGGATTTGGGGAAAATCTAAATGACAAATTTTAAATAAAAAAAGTGATTGTAGACTGGATTTTTTTTAACCTTTTTCGCAGTCTTGGGCATGTCAAATATAAAGTAAAAACATTGGCTTTTGATTATTGTTTTCTTCCTCATTTATTGTTAGTGGCTGTTTTTGCCCCATTGACTTCCATTATAACCACATTTTTTGATTGCAGAGCAATGACACCTTGTTATCATGCATTTTTTAATTTTGGTGGTTTTTCCTTTTGCAAAGAGGTCAAATTTGTCATTTTTACTGTTGATCACCATGTGGCACCATTAACCCTTTAGTAGACCTGTGCTGTGCAGAACTTAATTTCTAGCTTGTACATTGAGTAATATGGGGGCGGTTTCCCGGACAGGGATTATCTTAATCCAGGACTAGGCCTTAGTTTAATTAGGAAATATAACTAGTTTTAACAAACATGCCTTACTAAAAACATTACCTGTATGCATTTTGAGGCAAAACAAAGGGCCCTGATGTATTTTAAGATATGTCAGTGCAAGTTGTTTTCAGTTTGGACAGCTCTTAAAAATGTTTTAGTCTAGGACAGTAATTCTCAAAGTGTGGTCCGCGGACCACTAGTGGTCCGCCAAACCCCCCCAGTGGTCCGCCAAAAAATGACCTAAACTAGGCAAGTGTTTATACAATCGTCACTTATTTAAGTAGATTTTTTAATGCACTTGCAATGCTGTGGTATCAGTTCTTGCCATTCTGTTTTAATAACGTAAAAATGGATCGGTGGCTAAACCAAAGAGGAGTCAAAAGAAAAGATCAAGCGTCAACTGAAAGCAGCTAAAATCCACAGATCTATTAGTTTTGTAATGTATTAGTTTTTGTTTCATGTGTAAAATCCCTGTAATTTCAGTGAGTTTGGACATTAAGGGGAATTTTTTTTAGCATTTTATTGTTACCATAGTTACAACCATAGACTTCATATACCCACCACCTCAGTTTTAAACCAATGGCTCTTTGGAATGACATTAATGGGACCTAGGCTGTTATACTATAGTTTTATTGCAGTTTTTTTTTTCATATGTGCAGTTTGTTGTTCATATTAAGCTGTAACTCATTTAACATTTACTTGTTCAAATGAAATAAAAATCATATAATAATTTCTGAACATAGCACTGCATTTGTGTTTAAAAAACTAGACTTGAAACAGTTGCATATTAAGCTTAAACTTAGCTTATCCTTCCTATTTTGTTGTTTTTTGGGGGCGTGTTAGAGTGGGATTCTGTTAGGTGGTCCTCAAAAAAAAAATTGGAAGATAAAGTGGTCCTTGGGCTGAAAAAGTTTGAGAAACACTGGTCTAGGACTAGTCTATCTGTCCGGGAAACCGCCCCCATGGAGTATAACTCCATAATAAAAGTATAGTATTGTGCCAAATGCATGCAGTTTGAAACTAGTCAGGGTTATAATGTTATGACCCTAATAATTTTTAAACAATATATTTACAGACCTATATAGGCTATGTTGTTTTAGAAATCTAGACATAAAACATATTGATATCATATGGTTGGAGCATACAGTATCATGTAAAAATCCATCTTAGATGGTTGTAAAATACAAACCCATATAAGAATTCATACATATACATATTTTAAATATATGTATTTAAATACATTTTAATATGAGTATTCCATATAGGTTTAAAACATATATCTTCATATATCAAGAGTATCTATATATGTGATATTAATATATGTATTTATATACATTTTAATATGAGTATTTCATATAGGTTTAAAACATATATCTTCATATATCAAGAGTATCTATATATGTGATATTAATATATGTATTTATATACATTTTAATATGAGTATTTCATATAGGTTTAAAAAAATATATCTCATATATCAAGATTATTTATATATGTGATATTCATATATGTATTTATATACATTTTAATATGAGTATTTCATATAGGTTTAAAACATATATCTTCATATATCAAGAGTATCTATATATGTGATATTAATATATGTATTTATATACATTTTAATATGAGTATTTCATATATGTTTTAAACCTATATATTCATATATCCAGAGGATCTATATATGTGATATTAATATATTGCATATATATGTAACATATATGCCAAGATCGGTTTTGATATAGGGACATATATGTCATATATTACATTTCCGTATGGGATGACTCGTCAGCTTGTTCAGGGGGCGAGATCTCAGTCTGGTTCGGTAAATAATGAAACCACCGTAGATTGCCCGACCGCATTATCACAATAACACGGTCGAGAGTGCTGCAGTGCTAAATCATCCTCTTAATGTACCGTATTCACAGTACAAGGTGATTTATGAGAGACAAACGGCGTTCCACGCGCCGAAGGCTGATTGCCGTCGTAAAGCGTGTTCAACCCACAGCAAATGCTGGGCTAGCTCGTAATGACAGCACTTCATGCAGCCGTGTGTAACTTAAGCAAGCTTCCCGGCCGTCAGCTTGGGGCGGGACCTTTGCTTAGTCAAACTGAAGTGGACTTATGAACAGAATGCCACGATATTCAGCTTTCTGAGGCTCGTTAGAGGGGTACGTGTGCCCGTCTTAAACGAGATGCCGCGCGCGTCTGACTGTGCGCGCGCTTTAAGCTTTGAAACTTATTGTGGCGGGTAGCAAGCTCACTTGAGGTTGATATTACCCTTAATATCTCCGAGTATTGGAGCGGAGGTGTGAGCGTCTTCGGATCCGCTAATATAAATCAGCTATATGGCCGAAAAACGTCATAAACCGCTTGGCTGTAAGCCTTTGAGTGGCCGTCCGGAGAGGGCGCGATTCAAACGCTTGGAGCCATGCAAAAGTCTGAGGCTGTCCTTCCTCTAGGAAGAGAGAATAACAGCCGTAAGACCGTGCTCGTTTGCGCCATCAGTATCGTAGCGGAGAAACTGAGGTGGGCTGCGAGCGAATTTGGCAGAAAGGTGTTAGAGACACCGTACAGTCGTGGGGTGTCAATACACAGTATATGGCCAAACCGGGGTTTTTTCGGCAAGGGTCGATAGAATTATGGACAGCGGGCCGTGTGTGCGTATTACTGATTGCTTGTCAGTAAGGCGATAAAGTGTTTAGAGACACCGTACAACCGTGGGTGTCAATACACAGTATAGTAAGCACGGAAATTACTCTTTTTAGAGGAATTAAATACCGTTCGCCACTATAGTGAGGTCGCATAGCCGACAGTATTACACAGTATGTTTGGATAAACAGCACACAGAAAACATTTCAGGGCAGTCCAGCCGAGGCGCGACATAACCCCTTCTCTCCCAGACAGTTTCGTTCTCTGTTGATGCAGCTGTGCTGCGGAGACCAGAGCTCAGCCGTTCAGGTGCACAAGCCTCAGTAGTGACGGTGACCGAACGGCTCACGGAGCAGTGTAGTATGTCTAGGTGGTTTAATGTCAGACTGAACGCATCGCAGAGAGGAAGTCTGCCGTGAGGCCCGCGGTTTTGCCGTTTATTAAAAGGGCAGAAAAACCGGGTATATATATAGAATGTACCAATATTCAGCGCACTGATATAGGACGGGACTGAATAAAGGGAGGTATTCGGGCCTCAGTATATTATAAACAAATTCGTTCTGCCTCTGATTCCGTCTAAACCAGAGAGAAATTACCAGGCAGACGAAGCATGAGCTATCTGAAGTGAGATCGGCTCAGGCCAGTAAAGCTCTATAATAAGTGTTTTAGCGCTCCAATAGAGGCGTGTCCGCCTTATCGAGCAGACGAATGAGATCGTGCCGCTCCAGGAGGGGAGGGGCATGAAGCTCTCTTATAATGAGTGTTCTTGGTGCTCCAATAGCGGCGAATCGGCCCTATCGAGCAGACGAATGAGATCGCGCCGCTCCAGGAGGGGAGGGGCATGAAGCTCTGTAATCGTTGAACACTGGACAGCTGCATTTAGAGGCAGCGAGCCGTAATACCGCGTGCTAGCTAAGCCGTTAAGAGACCTCACCACTGTGGGGAAAGGAGCGAGGGACTCCGCGAGCGTGGAGCACGAGTGGCTGTGCTATGACAGAGACGGGGGCAGACCGCCCGTGTTTGCTTGTCGTATGCATCTATCCCTTGTCGTATGCATCTATCCAGGTCTACGGTTCCCCGCTTGTTCATCTCAACAAGAGAGGAACGGCAGAGGGGAGCAGCAACACAGACAGAACAGCCATGCGTCGTGACGGTATCACCCGATGCACTCGGGGGATTAATATATGTGCCAGAGATCTCGCCACTGAATGTAAGAGGAGCGAAGGGACTCTGTAAGCATGAACGGTTGCGGTGTGACAGAACACAGGGGGGGTTAGTCCGTGTGTGCTTGTCTATGCATCCATCTAGTCTCATGGCTCACCGTGTGTTCATCCCGGCGAGAGAGGAACAGCAGGGGAGCACGAAACATGAATAAGACAACCAAAGCATAAGCGCGGTCCCGGCGTGGGAGGTGCCAGACCGGTAACGCGCTCGGAGGAAATTCATAGCAGAGAGGCTCACCGAGCCGCTGTGCTGGACGCTATTACAACAGCGCCTGCTCTTTTAGCTTAAAGCTTTATTAAAAATATTGATCTTACCGGGCGGCCGCAGGGGAGACCTCGTCAGGCGTGTGTCCGCTGCACAGGGCTCGTACCACGGCAAGCGAAGGCTATCTTCGGTTCTCGGACGGAAAGCGGCAGGGGAAGACGCTAGACCTGGACTCTGCTATCTTCGGTTCTCAGCCGGAAAACGGCAGGGGAAGACGCTAGGCCTGGACTCCGCAGCAGGGCTTTTGTCAACGGCGAGGTAAGGCTTCTTCTTTTTCTTCGGAGCAGCGAGAGGTTCGCGCTGAAGGAGAAATAATATGAGCTCCTGACGATTGAACCGCACTTATATAGGGACGCGTTCCTCCCGCGCGCGGGTTCAAACGTCATTGGTCTGTACTTTGTACAGACGTTAACCAATAGGCTTCAGTCACGGAGTAAACAGGAGTTTCCCCCCATAGCGTCAGCTAACTGACGCAATGCGAAGTGAACCGTATTGAAAGGGAACTGGTCATCACATCAGTATAACAGATTCTTAAAACATATTCTTAAAATATATATATTTTTCTTAAAAAAATATTATTTTATATTTTATTTTGCCTTTACACGGACCACCTGCAGTACGCTCACGGACCACTAGTGGTCCGCGGACCACAGTTTGGGAATGGCCGATGAAGAGGCAGCTGGTACCCAGCAAGCAATTTGGGCTAAAACCAGGCTAAATTTGGGCTGTCAGTGAAAATCTAATAGACTTCTACCATAGCCCAAGAATAGACGATACGTATAAGTTTAAAACAAATGAAAGCAAACACCTTGAACACCTGTTGACCTTGCCTACATGTTGGAATATCATACATCTTCAAGTTATTT
Organism: Misgurnus mizolepis; assembly: GCA_025389145.1. NCBI lineage: Eukaryota > Metazoa > Chordata > Actinopteri > Cypriniformes > Cobitidae > Misgurnus > Misgurnus mizolepis. Next base: position 41,409,438 of record JAIFKI010000004.1, on the reverse strand, counting down.
TGGCAAAAATGGCATGTAACCAAATTCAAGGCTATTTAGGGTAGAAGTGGGTTACTCATAGCCGGTCTATATCGGGTTTATAGTTAGCCGTCATTTCAACGTCTTGGTTTTTGCTTGCTGGGTAGTTATCGGGAAATAAGCCCCTTCAGTGTGATACAAGACCCTCCGCTTCGCGTCGTGTCCTGATCACACTGTCGGGGCTTATTTCCCGATAACTACCGGCTGCCTCTACATTATCCCTTACTTAAACCTTTATATTAAATTAATTCTTTTAAAGAGCACCTTTGGTCCAATTCACGATTTTACATTTCCTTTGGTGTGTAGGTGTGTATTAGTACATGTTAACGATATGCAAAAGGTACAAACCCCAAAGTAAACGATGACGCGAGTTATTGTTTCCAACGTAAATCTCTTTTCCTGGACTACAAAAAACACACAGATTGTAGGCAACAGTTTACTTCCTGGGCCTGATGACATGGACAAGACCGCAATTCGTCCCGCTTGGAATCACAGCCTGTAAGTTAACTTCTGTTAGCATTGCATTGTGAGCGAATCTTTCAAACATGGTAAGGAGCGTCACATTTCCACCTAACGTTAGAGGTATTCAGGCCAATCACAACGTACAGATTAGCTGGCCAATCAGGGACACAGCATTTATCAGATCGATGAGCTTTGTACAAAAAGTGTTTTGAGGAAAGTAGCATATCTGGAGCTACAAAAATGTGTGGTATGTGGAAAATAATGTGTTTTTTTAACCATAAAGGACGTGAACACATTGTATTATACCAAATACACAAAATAACGTTTTTTTTTAGGAATGAAATAGGTGCTCTTTAAATAGTCATTAGAGCATAAATTGTGACAAATTCACCCAGTTGCTCATAATAAGATAATGGCTATTGTTGTACCACTATCAACCTCAGCAGTTGATACAGTAAATTACCAAAATTAAGTTAAATAAACAAAAGATTATATACGTACTGTCAACAAGAATCATGGAGGTGACCTCATAAAACTCATATGTGCGCCATCCAACATTTTCTGGGTCAATCCATGCATATAATTTCTCTCCATGGTGGGACAGATCCACACTTTTGATCAGCAGACTGCAACTCCATTTTGACGGGTTGCCGTATAAATCAGTTTTTCCTCTGAACTTGCCAATGACGTCATATGGATACCGGGGATCGTACACTAAAGGGTAGCCTTGAGAGACCCACTGATACCACACAACTCTATGTGGGTTAGTAGGTGGGTAGGATGTGTAGTAGAAAGAGCACGGTATAACCAGACAGGAACCTTTGAGGCCATGAATTTCCTTAGGCATTGTCACTTGCCATGCAAACGTCTCATACAGAAAAACAGCTATGAGGAAAATATTAGAGAATTGTAATATTTATTGTTTTTTAAATACACCAGAGCGACAGTTCAATAAAAGCTACTGGTGTCATGTTTAGAGTTTTATTATGAAAAACAGAAGAAAGGCACTATACCTTGAAAAAGTAAAGGAAGTAGCAAATTCATAACTCCAGGTCAAAATTATGCTCTTGTTTATAAAGAAAACAGAATGTTAATAACACTGATAAAACATGTACAGAAAATACAGCATACAAACCACTCTAGCCAGGCATTGTCATTTCCAATTTTACTATTTTGTCATGTGCAAGTTGTGCTACCAGAAACTTTACTAGAGACCAAGCTAAGTTAACAAAATGACAAAATATTTGATAAATGTTTTAATTTATATCTAATCTAGAGGGCAACACAATAAAAAGGCACAAATGCTGTCACTGGCCTCAACAATACATATTGATACATTTAGGGTACATTTCAGTACCTAAATGGCATTTCTTAAAACCTTTTAAAGGATACCATCCCAGTTACCGCTTTTATATCTTGCAAAAAGTAAGAGCATTAGTATTTGCTATTTCTAAAATAATGATTCCTCAGGACTTAGAGGAATAGTCTACTCATTTTCAATATTAAACTATGTTATTACCTTAACTAAGAAGAGTTGATACATCCCTCTATCATCTTAGTGCGTGCACGTAAGCGCTGGGGCACGCTGCGACACTTCGATAGCATTTAGCTTAGCCCCATTCATTCAATGGTACCACTCAGAGATAAAGTTTGAAGTGACCAAACACATCAACGTTTTTTCTATTTAAGACGAGTAGTTACACGACCAAGTTTGGTGGTACAAAATAAAACGTAGCGCTTTTCTAAGCGGATTTAAAAGAGGAACTATATTGAATGGCGGAACAGCACTTTTGGGAGTACTTCGACTCGCCTGAAAAGTCCGCTCCCCTTCTCCCTCTCATAATGGGAGAGGGAGGGTGTTACTGCGCCGTGTCGAAGTACTCACAAAAGTGCTATTACGCCATACAATATAGTTCCTCTTTTAAATCCGCTTAGAAAAGCGCTACGTTTTATTTTGTACCACCAAACTTGGTCGTGTAACTACTCGTCTTAAATAGGAAAAACGTTGATGTGTTTGGTCACTTCTAACTTGATCTCTGAGTGGTACCATTGAATGAATGGGGCTAAGCTAAATGCTATCGAAGTGTCGCAGCGCGCTCCAGCGCTTACATGCACGCACAGATGATAGAGGGATGTATCAACTCTTCTTAGTTAAGGTAATAACATATTTTAATATTGAAAATGATTAGACTATTCCTTTAAGCATGAATGCAGTCTCAGACAAATTCACACAAAAATGTATGACTACTATAGTGGAAGAAGCTGAATTGCTGTCACTCAGGAGACTACAATATACAGGCATACATGCAAAATCTTCTATTAAAATAAAAAGAAAAGGTAACATACCTTATACCCTAATAATTCTCTGATCCTCTGATCAGTCCCCTTCACAAGCAAAAGGATAGAGAGTCAGTCTTTAAACACTGCAAAATAAAAGAAGTAAAAAAACAAGAAACCTTTAGAAATTGATGAAGTGTACAACCTTAATTTCTCAGAATGTTTAATTTGATTCTTTAATGGCACCTATTATGCAAAAACCACTTTTACAAGGTATATGCACATAATGTGTGTTGGCAGCAGGGCCGTGCACAGGGGGGTGGCACAGTGACTTAAGCCACTGCCCCTCCGCCCTAATCGGCTGAGGTGTACCTCTCACCATCCGCCAACCACGGTCAAAGCATTCTGTTACTGCTTGCTAAAGATCCATTGTTTCCAGTAATCCACTTTATGATTTCTCACAATCTGTGTCCACTCTTCGAAGGGCAGATACGATAGTTTCTGAAGTTTGTTGCATTAACAGGTAGATTCATTGCATAATCTCAGTTGTTGAACTGCTGAATTAGTAATTTGGTAGTTTGTTTTTGAATTTCTGTCTGTAATGATTTGCTCTCGATCTTCTAAAAGTGCTAAAAACGTACTAAGCAAATAACAACAAAATAATGTACCCAATGAGATCTAAATAACACCAACTTTGCTGTTGTTGGCACACTTTGCAGACAAAAATAAAAATAATAAAAAAACAATGTTTTCACAAAAAAAAGAGTTCAACATTGCAAACATGGATTCAAAGCTTCAGCATGTAAATCATTTTGGGGTGGTTTCCCAGACAGAAATAGCTTAAGCCTGGACTAGGCCTTAGTTTAATTAGGAAATATAACTAGTTTTAACAAACATGCCTTAATAAAAACATTACTTCAGGCAAAACAAAGGGCACTGATGTGTTTTAAGATATGTCAGTGCAAGATTTTCTCAGTTTTGATAGCTCTTACATTTATTTTAGTCTAGGACTAGTCTAATCCCTCGGTTACATATGTAACCCTCGTTCCCTGAAGGAAGGGAACGGAGACGTCACATCATGACCGAGGAATTGGGAACCGCTTTGCGGGGACCTATCAGCTTCGAAAAACTATTTAAAATGGCAATGAACTTGGCATGCAGATATTTGCATCTGCCGGCATTTTTAGAGAGGCAGGTGCAGTAATCAAATCAGCTTATTTTCACAGAGAAAGCAGAGCAACAGTGCCGGCCGGTATCAGCAATGGAACAGCAAACTGTGGCAACGGGACGTGACGTCTCCTTTCCCTTCCTTCAGGGAATGAGGGTTACATACGTAACCGAGACATTCCCTTTCAGTCTGTCACTACGACGTCACGTCGTAACCAACGAATTGGGAATCCCTACCAATACGCCACTGAAGCTGACCCTTCCAGTGCCTGCAAAAAACCTTCCGACTTACATGTTAAGAGACGGAACCTGGGCTTTACTGTAGAGAGGCCGGTCACTAAAAGTTCCTTAACCCACAATAGTGAACTAGCAACTGGGAACCACTGGGTGGCGCTGGAGCCAGTAGGTCTATAAGTAAAATCTCTAAATATAACATACTAGAGCAGGGGTCGGCAAGTAACTTTGGCCACGGGCCAATATTTTTTAGCCAATAGATTGTGGGCCATGTTCAGGTGTTTCTTTGTCTGTTTGCGCCCGCAATAGACCTATAATCGTGGAACATGATGGGTCCGTGTATTATTAATTCAATCGTGGGTTTTTTCAAAAAAAAATTTTTAAAAAACTATTTGTTTTTCCATTATTTATTTCCGGAACTAAAATGAAAACATGAATAACGATGGGTTTTCTGATTTTCTGATTGTGTGCTCAGAACAGAATTAATATTTTTTTTATTTAACACCTTTATATGCATATATCAATGAAATAATTTTAAACAGATCAAATACTATTATGTTAACATATTACATATTAATTTTAATAAAGGTTTGAATAGCATTCATGCTCTCCTCTAAGTTTTATTTTCCGACCTGACGGGTCTGCACAATCTCGTTTCCAGAATCTCACATTCAAATGTCTCTAACGGAAAGAAAGAGATTAAGTAGCCTATAACAATTATAAATGCCATACAAAAATTATGTTTGTGCCAATATAAATATTATTTTAACAGTGTACTGTCAGCAAAGACAAAATGTCACAGAAAAAATAATGAAATATAAATAACATAAATTAAATAGGACAAAGCCTATCACTCAAATTTATAACAAACATAAACGAAAACCATATTCCCCTACTGAAAAATGAAGTAGGCTATTTTCTGCCAAACTATTTCAAACATCTTGCACAAAAATAATATTGTTGGCTGACAATGGTATCAGTACCAAACAGCTCCTAAAGCTGCACAGGTGGTCAGAATGAAGTGTGGATACGCTGTCAATAGATGTCAGGATCGCGCTATTGTCAGTCAGACCACCCGATTGTCAAGTCTTTCCAAAGTATAGGTACCACAGAGTTCCGACCGCTACCGTCTTTATATTTAAAAATTTCATCTTGCGCCGCATGAATCCTTTTGGGCGTTTCATACAGTGTGCAGCAGGGAATCGCCGCGCGGTTACTGCTTTTGTCAAGTAGGCTAGTGGAATGGTTTCGTGCAGCACAGAGTATGTGAGCGGTGCGGAGTGGGAGCGGAGCGAGGAGTGGAGTGGCGTAATTTTGCCAGGAGCGAGGAGCGTTTTTTTTTATGTCGGAGCGTTGTGATTTTCTCTCGCTCCGAAAACGCTCCACTATCGCTCAATTACGAGTCAGGACTCGTCAGACTCCGGACCAAACCACTGTGAAAAAAAACGGAGGGGGACTTAAAATGTTTCTTAAGATTTTGCATTCGTTTCCATTTGTATTGTTGTCTTACTAGTACTTTCACAAACATTTATCTACGCGACACTGGGAAACTACAACTCCCATGAGCACTCTGCACTAAGCGCAACACACAGAGACCGTTGAGACGCGCGATCAGCGGAGCGTTGCGGACCACAGCGCCACCTTCCAGAGAGCGCGCGAGAGCTGATGTAATTGCGAATGCACAAGAGGACGCAGTCTGAGCGCATACACACTTCGGGAAATATAGAACAATTGCATGGAAGTGATTGAAGAGATATAAATTGCATGCACACTCTCAGGGCAAGAGCGGATAGAAATTCAGCGCAAGTGCTTGGCACCTGCGACTCGGCAAAAGCTCGTTTTTCTTAAAGTGAATGCAGCATTGGAGATATAGCTTTAATAAAAAATGTGTTCAATCAGCCAGCATTTGTTTTGTTCCGATTCAGAATAGTTCTAGTATTAATATAAAAGTTGGCTTATAGTGAAGGCAGTAGACTATCTATATTTTTTCGTTTGGCTATTTGTCTAAATTAATATTTTAGTTTGTGATTTATTTATTTTATTTAATGTAATGTTTTTCGTTTGATAATTTATTTTATATGAGGTTTTTCATTTAATCATTTATTTAATTTCAAAACTTTTTTTTGTTTTGCTTCGTTTAAAAGTGAGCTAAATGATAGCTTAATTTGGGCTAATATTAGCTATTTCAGTATGTGATGTTCTTCAGTTAATAACTGCGTATAAAATAAAAAATATGTTCAACCAGCCAGCATTTGTTTTGTTCAGAATAGTTCTGTAATTGTGACCTGATCCAGCAAAATGAGTCACAGTGACCCAAATTTCAAAATTGAGATTTTGGTATCAGTGGAAAGAGGAGATAATAAGCTTTCAAATGATATCATAGTCAAAGTCAAACCTTGAATGGTTTTAAAGATATAGACATTTGAATTAAGGTTGTCTGTCTTCTTTTTCCAACTGAAAACCTGAGAAAAACGCCTTTAAAGGTTTTTGCCCCTTTTTTGTAGATATCTTTCAAAATCCATTGCATTTTTAAAGGGATAAACTATTTATTTTACAGCTTAATTTGACCAAAGACATTAATATAAATGCTATTTCAGTAAACCAAGAAACAAGCTTATAAATCAAACAGAATGATGTTTATAGAAAATGTGAAGTAACAGAAAGGTTTCTGTGATGGTTGGGGTTTGAGTTAGGGGAAGGGAATAGAACATGGAAACCAGAATGTGTGTGTGTGTGTGTGTGTGTGTGTGTGTGTGTGTGTGTGTGTGTGTGTGTGTGTGTGTGTGTGTGTGTGCGTGTGCGTGTGCGTGTGCGTGTGCGTGTGCGTGTGCGTGTGTGTGTTTGCGTGTGTGTGTGTGTGTGTGTGTTCGCGTGTGTGCGTGTTCGCGTGTGTGTGCGCGCGGGGGCGCGCGCGTGTGCGCGTGCGTGTTCGCGTGTGCGCGCGCGTGTGAGAGAAAATGAGAGAGACAGATAGACAAGCAAAAAGAAAACAAATAATGCTTGCCTATGCAATCATATCTTTGTGTAGGATAGTTAACAATAACAGTGTAAACAATTCAAAAAGGAGTTAAATAGGAGAGTAGTGTGCTGCGAGACTGACAAGAGGATGGCTGGACCAATCAGGTGCCCCGGGGTTTCCCATTGACAAACGATCAGCGTTTATGAAGATTTCTGATTGGCTCTAAAACAACGTGTAACACCATATTTGGAGAGATAGTGACGTTTCAGGGGATCCCCGGAATGCTCGGAGGTGAGGGGAGTATTTGAGAAAAGCAATTTCCAGCGGATTAAGTAAAACTGTTTCAACTTTAATAGTCATTTAAACACCTTTACTCAATTATTTGGACTACCAAACTTTGGGAGATTATGTTTTAATGTCTGTTCTTTGAAATTAGCTAAAAATATTTTTTTTGATAATTTCATTGTTTTTCCACATTATCGGCTCATATCTTAAAATAGAACGTTGCGACTTCCGACTCATTTCGCCAGATCGGGTCACAATTAATAGCCTATAAAAGTTGGCATAAAGTGAAGGCAGTAGCCCTATATTTTTTCGTTTGGCTATTTGTTTACATTAATATTTCAGTTTGTGATTTCTTTCTTTGATTTAATGTAATGTTTTTCGTTTGATTATTTATTTTATATGAGGTTTTTCATTTAATAATTTATTTAATTTCAACACATTTTTTGTTTTGCTTTGTTTAAAAGTGAGCTAAATAATAGCCTAATTTCGGCTAATATTAGCTACTGTTTCAAATTCCAATAAAGTATATGATGTTCTTCTCTTATTACTGCATATTCGTTGTTGTTTTTTTTTTTTTAAATAAAAATTTGCCGTAGAGCGAAAACGGAGCGATACGTAAGTAAGGACGGCGCGAGGAGTGAGCGAGGAGCGGAAAATTGTATACCCAGAGCGGAGCTTGAGCGGAGTAATTATGAAATGCTTTGAGCGCGGAGCGCAAATTCTTTCCACTACACTCCGCTCACATACTCTGGTGCAGCATTTAGTGCAACTATTTTTATCAGGTAATACATATTATTTATCAGTCTGTTACCCGAATAAATGTGACCAGTCACGGAAAGTAGTGACACAAGTTGGATCTGGGGCATTTTGAGTTAGTTACAGATTCTGAAAGTGCATTTTCTAAGCTTTCTAAGCTTCGTTTACAGTCTGGGGAGACGCACGCTATAAGTTTGAAAAAAAAAGCAAACATGTCTGAGGAACAGGGCAGCCGCGTCACTACAGTCACGTGACTTCCCGCTCTAGACGGAAGAGAAGACAATGCTGAATAAAGTCGTAATTCTTGCTCTTTTTGGACCAAACTGTATTTTCGATGCTTCAACACATTCTTACTGACCCACTGATGTCACATGGACTACTTTGATGATGTTTTTATTACCTTTCTGGACATGGAAACCATACATAGATTTTCAATGGAGACAGAATGCTCTCAGACTAAATCTAACGTTAAAACATCTTAAACTGTGTTCCGAAGATGAACGGAGGTCTTCCGAGTTTAGAACGACATAAGGGTAAGTCATTAATGACATTATTTTCAGTTTTGGGCAAACTATCCTTATTCAGTAGTCACGCTGTTCCCTTTGGGGGTGGAGGCGAAAACACAAGCTTATACAGTATGTAAATATACACAGACAATCCCGCCCCCCGCTACACGCTAGAATCTCCGGAAAAACAAGCCGATTTCAACTGCAAAATGTACGCTTTTAAATATACAAAAACTGCTATCTCAAACATGGAGAGGCTTCTTCGTGATCTCAACTAACAGATTCTGCAATAAAACGAAAATAACAAAATTGGAAAAAAAAACTTTGTTTCTCATTTTCTCGAAACTTGTGCTGCCAACTTGTGTCACTGGTTTCCGTGACGGGTCACAAATAATAATGAAAAATGTTCAAAAGTCGGACTGTAAGCGAATGAGACTTACAGGAGAGCATGGTTGCTATTCAAACCCTTATTAAAATGGCTGTAATCTGTTACCACTATAGTAATTGATCTGTTTAAAATTATTTCATTGGTATATGTCTGCTAGGGTGTTAAATTAAAATTTGTCTAAACCGGTTTCCTTCATTTTTTCTATTTTTGATCTGAGCGCACAATCAGAAAATTGGAAAACGCGTCGTAATTCGTTTTTTTTCATTTTAATTCAGGAAATAAATAATAGAAAACAAGTCGTTTTTCTTTATTTTCTTTTTGGTTTTACATACACACGTAGTGCATGAACAGGACATAACAAAGCCATGGCTGGGTCTGCCTCCTCCAAAGGCAGCGCTTGCAAGTTCCCCACCTGATCTTTAAACTGAGTGGTGGGTTTAGGCACGTAGCCAGACCTGGGTCTCAGAGTAATGCTGGATTCAGCAGGTTCAAACTGAAGGCATGAATCGTTGAAGGAAAATGCATGAAAGTCCCCTATCCTTTTGACAGAAGCCAATGCGAGAAGAGTTAGAGTTTTCATTGTAAGAAACTTAACACTCACAGAGTATAGAGGCTCAAATGGGCATCCTGTAAGACTTTCAGCACCACGGACAGGTCCCAAGGAGGAATAGAGGGAGGGCGCGAAGGATTCAGCCTCCGTGCACCTCTTAGAAACCTAATGGCCAGATTGTGCTGACCCACTAATGTACCGTTTATCGGCGCGCGGTGAGTGGATATCACCGCAATATCTACTTTAATAGTAGAAGGTGACAGCCTTTTCTCTAGACGTTGCTGGAGACGCAGCACGACTCTGATGGGGCATTCTCAAGGGTCTTCTCGTTGAGAAGTACACCATTCAACAAACAGGTTCCATTTAAGCTTGTAAGCCTGTCTCGTAAACGGTTCTCGCGCAGCAAAAATAGTGTTAGATACCGCTTGCGGTAAATCACTTAGAACCTCCTTGTCCTGTCCAGTGACCATACGTGGAGGTTTCAGAGATCGGGACGAGGGTGCCATAGTGTGCCCCCTTCTTAAAAAAGAAGGTCCTTCCTCAGGGAAATCTTCCAGGGAGGGGCTGTCACGAGGAGCATGAGTTCTGGAAACCAATTCGTGGTTGTCCATTATGGTGCAACTAACAGAATGCTCTCCTCGTCCTCCCTGATTTTGCACAGCGTCGGTACAATAAGGCTCACAGCCTATTTGTGCATCCCATGCGGCCAGCTGTGCGCCAGCGCATCCACGCCGAGCATTCTCTTGGTCAATGAATAAAACAGGCGACAATGGGTAGTCTCTGGAGAGGCAAACAGGGGGTAGAGTCCCCACTTGCTGGGGCGTGCTGCTCATGAAAGCTGTGTCCCGAGATATAAATGGCACGAAGAGACCTCAGATTCCTCTGACTCCAGATGAGGAGATGACGGGCGAGATGCGACAGGTGGTGAGAGCGTAGACCGCCTTGGCGATTTGATATACGCAACAGCCGCAATATTGTCGGTTCGGTTCGAACTATTACATCTTTGCCTCGGAGCTCGTTGCTGAAGCGGACGAGAGCAAGATACACAGCCCACAACTCGAGGCAGTTTATGTGCCAGTGCAGCTGGGGTGATGTCCAAACCCCCGTGGCTGCAAGCCCGTCGTACGTGGCCCTCCACCCCGTGTTGGAGGCATCCGTGCACACAATGGCACGCCTGGAGACCTGTCTAAGTTTAACACCCGCCCTGAGAAACGATGGGTCTAAGTTATCAAATAACACCTCAGTCTACAACAGGTTTATCACCTGCAGAATTGATAATGGGCAGAAAGTTGAGATGTACACTCGACAGAATACATCTTTGTGAAATCATAACACTGATAAATGAAAAAATGAAAACATTTCAAAATACGGTGTTGAGATGTGTCATAAAGTTATGTTACTGTTGTTTATAATTCATTTCTATAAATATATATGTTGGGAATTATTAAAGTGGATGTTTTCAAGTTAAGGGGGAAGGGTGTTATGTGTTATGAATGACCAGTAGAGGTCAGTGGCGGTGTATGTATGAGTATGTCATGCACTGGCAAATAAGTACACAGTGTGTATGTTAGACGCAGCACGAAGCTGTGCGTGTCTGTGTTGTGTTGCTCTTACTTATATAAAGTTAAGTTATAAACGAAATGACGTCTCTGTTCTTAAATGTAATATACAACACTTTACAGACACATTCTTGGCACACCTGAGACTTATACACTCTAAAATTGGCTAGGTTACTTTTGACCCATAGTGGGTAAATATTGGACAGAACACACCACTGGGTTAAAATTGACCCAATGCTGGGTTGTTTTAACCCAACTGCTGGGTTATTATACCCCATGGTTGCATAACATCAACCCACAATTGGGTCATTTTTAACCCAGCAAAAGGCAATGAACCCAGCATGTCCAATATTTATCCCTTATGGGTCAAAAATAATCCAGCTATTTTTAGTGAGTGAGTAAGTGAGAGTGAGAGAACTTTATTAATCCTGATAGGGAAACTGGTTTGCCACCAACACAGATAACACACAGATAAATAAGTTTGCATTAAGAGACTATTAAAAACCTGATTTAGAACCAATGCAAGAACAAAACTGCTGCAGGAACAAAATACCTTCTCAATCGCTCACTAGAGCACCAAGCATAATTAATCGTTCACTGAAAAAGCTTCTGAGTCCATTAAAAACATTGTGTAGTGGAAGGCCTTCAAAAAGCAAGAAAATGTTTAATTTCGACCTCATCTTCTTCTCCACAATGACCTCAAGTGAGTCTGGTGTAAGACCAATAGCTGAACCAGGATAGGTGGATAAAAAAACATAACTGGGCAAACTAAGATGCACGTGTGACGCGTCAAATCGTTTTGAACTTGTTTTGGTTGCTGCGGTGGTTCATGTAAGCGGCGCGAGTGCAGCAGCCAGCCAGCGTATCATTTGGAAAATGAAACTGCATTCATAAACAACAGAGGAAATAACTTACTCGCCACAACAACAATGGCCTTATTTACAAGAGTTTTTTTAAGTCACTGAATAAAAGAACGAGTCCTTTGTGTCTTCTCTGCCTGCCTTGAAACTGTGCTATTTCTGTTTACAAGAATACTGCTTCAAATCTAAGGAAACACGTAGAGGTAAGCCATTTTCATCCTGTTTATATTTTTAAATGAGCAATCTTAACAGCAGATTGCAGAAAACTGTTTCATTGTGTTGTTAAAATATACAACGTTATCATGCATGTTAGCTATGCAGGTTGGAGCTATTTTTAGCCATGGAGTTAGCTGTATAGTTAGCTGTTTCACTTAAGTTCATTGTTTTTGAAGCTCAGTCCTCTGTTATTGTGAAATGACAATTACTGTTGTAAAATATAAATTACATTTCGACTAGCCATGCAGTGTATGATGCTTAAACAGGCAGGTGGATTGGAGTGCTTCTTATTAACTGAGATTGTTATTTTCAAAAGTTTTGAAGAGACTGAGTGATTTCTAGATATGTTTTTAATGTTTTGATTTTTTTCTTTTGCAGAGAAAGCATGGTAGCCAACATTAAGAGGTTTGTTGCTGTAACATCATCAAGGAATCAATCGTCTGTTGTCACACGCCAGCAGCGCACTCCCAAAACAGTTCTTAGGATAGAAACCAAGGTTTCCTCAACACCACCAGAGCACGCAGACAACGATGCATGACTTTGATTGCAGACCTCCTTAGAAATTTATTAAAGAAACCACCGATGTGATGTCTGTCTAGACAAACACATGATGGCTCCTCAGGTCTAGAAGGAAATGGGAGTCCAACCCATACCACCATCATTCCAAGGCAATTTCAGTGCCATAGCAGATGATGAGTTTCAGCAATTTTGGCTTTCCATAATCGCAACAATCTGTGAGGGACGTGTCTGTTGTCAACGTCACACATCGACAACGCACACCCAACACAGGACCTTGAGGCAGAAGCCATGGCTTTCTTCCTGTTACCAGAGCACGCAAACAACGATGCGTGACTTTGATCACGCGAGACGGATTTCCCCTCGGGGAAAACCCTCCCATGTTGAATAAAGACATAAGCTCTAATGTAAGGAATCAGTCCTCGGATCTGATTAAATCTCAATCTGTCTTAGTCACAGCATAGGACTGATCTGCATCACTGAAAAATTACAAATCCCTCCTTTTTGAAACAATAAAGCAATGGCTGTAAGGTCATCATTTCTCTCATGTGGAGGTTCTACAGCCTTCTGCACAAGAACGTATACATGCTACACACCGGAGCTGGCTGTATGCAGTTCCAACAGTGTAGGTGAAGGTTAATTGTGGCTGCCTGTGGTACTATGCACAGCAGTGAGTGTGCCCTGCGAGGGCACTGAAGAAAAGCAGGCACCATAAATGAGGTGTGAGCTGCTTCGCTTCAATTCAATAAGAAATAATGAGTGCCACGAACGAAGACGTTAACCGCCTCAGCGGGTGATGGTCTCGAATCGTAACACACAAGATCAATGGCTGTTTCTCAATTCTAAGAACGCAAAGAACAGACTTGCGTTCTCGTGGAGATTGGTCTTGCCAGGCGACCTCGGAAGAACGAACTCAGACGGTCGAGAGAACACAGAACGCACTTATGAGAATTGAGATGTGTGCAATCTTCCTGCTGGTCACGTGACCTCCCCATATTTCAGCGCGCAAGTCTGCACTCGATGCATCCTCGATATCAAGAACACATCCGGGTATTTTCATGCGTCCTTCATGCGTCAATGTTAATGACGTAGAGCAAGATCGCTGAAGAACGCATATTGAGAAACAGCCATTATCTTGACTTATGGCGCACCAGCGGCCGATCAGGAGAATAAATGCTGTGCACAGCTGTACAAGCAACACACAGCATAGACACAAAATCACTGTTTGACGCAGCTCATGCAGGCTGTGACAGGCAGATATACAAACATAGCCTACACATACAGATGTAGAAAACATAAAAATATTATTATCATTATTAAGACACATATACATGTGTATCCTTGTCTGTGATATCGCGCCGACAAGGAGATACACATACTTGAACTGATTCTTAGAACATTTTTCAGATTTATGCAAACGTACACGCAGTCACTTGCTGAGGCACTAAAAGCGAGTGTGTTTGTGTGGGATGCCTTCTTATACCCCTGGTCCGCACGGCATCCAGCCTATATCCAATCATCAAATTATTGATTATGTGTTACAAGTGCTTCAGATCAGTCACGCCGAGGCGTTCCCCAAAGCGTTGCTATGGCGACGCAGCTCGAGTTCCTCGAAAGGGAACTGCATATCCCTAAAATCATTAATGATGCGGTGGATTTGATAATTAATGAACCTGATGAGCCCATTAAACCCTGAAATGTCAATCATAGAGTATAAAGAGCATATCAAATTCCCAATCCATTTATGATTGGATAGATTGTATTGATCAGCCAAGGGGAATACCAAATGAAGTTAAAGTCAGAAGCGAAATCAAATCTGGATTTGAATTCACGCTGGTTTGGATAACACCTAACAAAACAATCTGAATGGATTAACCATCTCTATTACAATCAGAATCAATTCATTTACTATAGTGATGATGAAATGAAACTGAGAGAAGAAGTAAAATTTTATGCTGGTACTGATTTGAAAATTTATGACTGGTTTGCTTCTGTCAATGGTTCCTGGGGAGCTTGCCGGACCAAAATCGCTATTTCATGTGATCTTGTATCTTAGTCCTGTTTGCACCGTCGCAGATGACGGTGCAAACAGGACTAAGTCTGTGCCAAAGTCCTGATGGACTAATTCTAAACATAGAAACTGCACCATTAGCTGACACTACACCACCACCGGACTATACTTATAAAACTATGAATTAAAATGTATAAATATTTTTGTTTCTTTATTTCTCATCTTTTTGTGACATCAGAAAGGGAGCAAGATTGTGATTGTATTTCTTTTTATTCCTCTTAACTTTAGTTATAAATCATTAGTCCTGAGTAGCAGGAAGTTAGAGAAATTTTATTTTGTTTTTGTTTTCATCTTTAATTTCACTTTTTGTGTGGTGACTGTAGGTCCAGGTGTATTTTTTAGATGTAAAAACGAGGGTAATATTTATTTAGCTCGGCCGCACAAGTGAGGACAATGTAAACATGTTCAATACACTGTAGGGTTCCCAAAATCTTACCCTGGAGGGCCAGAGCACTACAGAGTTTAGCTCCAACCCTGAGCAAACACACCTGAGCAAGCTAATCAAGGTCTTCATGATCACTAGAAAATCACAGGTGGGTAAGTTTGATTAGGGTTGGACTTATGGTGCGTTCCAGGCAGGTTTTTAAACCCGTGAGTTACGACTTCAAAACCACGACTCACGACCCTATGCGTTCAAGGCAGCCTGTAACTCGTGTTTTTACAACCTTCTACCGGTGAAAGTGCACTGGAACGGCAGTCAAACCCATGACTTCCCACCCGTGAACTCGTACTAGATCGATGTACTCCCAGTTCAAAGTCGTGAGTCGTGGTTTTGAAGTCGAAAGTTACGGGTTACAGGTTGCCTGGAACGCAGCATTAAACTCTGTAGTGATCTGGCCCTCCAAGGTAAGATTTGGGGAACCCTGCTGTGTACACATATTATAAACACAGATACTGTATGAGAGCACAACTTCACACCAACGACTACGCTAAGGAGCAGCTCAGGTAGCGCCTCTGGTGCCCGGAAAAGCCAGGAGTTCCTTTGACAACAAAGGATTTTTGGTCTCTATCATGATGCAACCGCTGAAATTATACTCCTTGCACCAAATCACACGTAGAACATCATTATATTACCTATCTTAATCTTATATGTGCAAAACAAAATTGGCTTCAAGGGCTTTTTAAAAATTCTGATGCTGGACACCTAAATCTGGAATCAATAATTTGTGTACAGGTATATTGTAAGCATTCTAGATTTTTGATCACTTATGGTTTCAATATTTTGTTACTGCATTTATTCCAGCAAAATATAAGGCTGACAACTTGCACTTAGTGATTATTAAGATGTGTGTGAATGTAGGCTGTAATTCTGGTGGATGAAGGGCCCCACAAGAGGCAAGCGCAGGGGCCCCTTACAGTGTTGATGCAGCCCTGCTTATAGTACACTTAGAAGTATACTTTTATATACTACAAAGTGGCTAATTTAGTCCCAAGTGGTATTCAAGTAGTACATCACAGAATCAAAAAGAACTACTGTAATGGCACCATTCTGTTTGTGTAAGTGCATATATTGACTTTAAAGGAAACGGGAAAAGAGTTCTCGCACCCTGTACATACTACAGACCCGGCACCAGACACAAATTCACGGACGGGCATTTCATTTTTTCAGGGGGGGCACACATGAGATCAACCTCACTGCAATGCATAATATAATTAATAATGAATTAAATGGGAAAAAAAGCGAGGAAGAAATAACATCCCTCTCCATTAAGGCAATACAACGGAGAAGTCGGAAAGATTGGACCTAGTCTACTGAAGCAATCTAAACGCAAATAAACACGTCGCAGGGCTCGACATCAAGGCTTTTCCGCTTAATATCAGAGACAAGTGGATTTTTTAAAAGGCCAAGTGAAAGAGAATTTTACTTGCTCGACCGAAGAAGTAGCCTATAAAAACGCCAATAACAATCACCAAACCACGATAATGATTCTGCATCCTTTAGTCTCAATGGCGACCGAAAGTGCATAATGTACAAATAACGCAAAGTTAAACAAATAAGCGCAGCAAACACACAGTGAGTTAACAAAGTGGGTTAAACATACTGCGGTAAAAATGTGGAGTTTTTAATAACATGATACAGTTAAGCAGCATCACATCAAGGTTGAAAATGTGACAGATTTAATGACAGTTCACTAAACAAGTAATTAATATTACAACCCAGTCTCACCCCATTTCGTCAATATTTGACGACACTTGACCATTCGTCATATGTTGACGTGAAGGGTATACCTTTCGCGTCATTTTTTGACGAACTGGGGACTTCAATACTATTACGTCCGTTGCATTCTCTTTCCTATTTTATTACCATTTGCGCGTCGGTTTAGGGTTAGATTTACATAATGACATCCCTACCCAAACCTAACTCTAACCCCAACGCCAGGTGACAACTGTTTAATTTCGCGTACACTGTTTAATTTCGCGTACACTGTTTAATTTTGCGTAATCTAACCCTAAACCGACGCGCAAATGGTAATAAAATAGGAAAGAGAATGCAACGGACGTAATAGTATTGAAGTCCCCAGTTCGTCAAAAAATGACGCGAAAGGTATACCCTTCACGTCAACATATGACGAATGGTCAAGTGTCGTCAAATATTGACGAAATGGGGTGAGACTGTGTTAAATATTAAGCCACTTACATTTTAGACGCAACGTTGACTGTTTTGTTGTTTCAGCAGCGAAAAAAGTTGAAAGATAACAGCAGAACCATAACGTGTCAGTCTCACTGCAGCACCACTCAATCGTGTCTTAACTTTAAGCGGTGGCGCGCTTAGCAAACAACCAAACATTTCCGCGCTCACTATTGACAAGCCAATCAAATACGTTTAAAATATATATTTTTTAGATCAGACCAAACACATTTTTATTTTTATTAAGTTATATATGTACAAAACAATAATTTTTAATTAATAACAGTGGCCTATTGATAAAAACATGGAGCTGGTGAACAGGTGAAGGGAGACCTGAGGCTCGTCCAGGGCGGGCACTGGTGACTCACAGGGCGGGCCCGGCCCCCTAAAGCCTGCCCATGGCGCCGGGACTGACATACTACAGGTACTCAATTAGACACTCAATAGTAAAATATTCAAAAACAATTAATAAATCATTAAGAAAGAAAGAAATCTAAATAATATCATTATTTGTTGTCTAAAAAAAGAAAGAAACATGTGAAATCAAAATAATTGTAACTTAAGAACATTTCATTGTTAACAGTATTGTAGTATAAAAACTTAACAATCAATCAAAATATTCCAATAAAATAAAAGTACCTCAGTGCAGGTAAAGAAATATTTTTTTACAAATTACAACAGTAACATTTCAGTATTATAATCAGTAGTCAAAGTATTTCATTGTTCTACTTCATTAAAGTATTAAGGGAAAATCCCTTATGGACTAAGCTGATGAGGCACACAGGGGAGAGGCATCTGCTGTGGTGCTTACGGTTCAAACAACTTCAAACAAGCAGTGTACTTTCCACCCGAAAGAGAGCTTCTCACATAGTGAAACTGAATTTGTTGGAAAATATTGATAAGAGAAGGTACTTTCCAAGATAAATTGCCAGAGATGACATCGGATGTGATGTTGATGAGAACTTGTGGCCAAATACAAGAGAGAGAGAGAGAGAGAGAGAGAGAGAGAGAGAGAGAGAGAGAGAGAGAGAGAGAGAGAGAGAGAGAGAGAGAGAGAGAGAGAGAGATTTTTTTTAACCCATACTTTAATTGAATCAACTACAATAACAAATATAAAAACATCAACAACAAAATGACATTACATCACCACAACCAGAGATTAAAAATTAAATCTTCCTCCACCACAGTACATATTACATCATTAAAGATGAAATTAGAGAGAGAGAGAGAGAGAGAGAGAGAGAGAGAGAGAGAGAGCAGACTAGAACCATCATTGTAATTTACCATAATGAAAAAATTACACATGTTCTTACAGTAATGTAAGGTATTTTATTTATTTTAAATTTGATCAATGCAGCCCTGGATTTCTTTCCTCTTTTGTCACCTTTTGGCTGTATATTCTTATTACAGTAAAAGAAAGAAATTCGGATTATTTTCTGAATCATTCTTGTTACAAATGCCTTAAATAAAGTGAAAAGGTGTTACAGTATTACATATGAAGAACTGTTTTATGTGAATTGTCATTCAAACTTTATAAAGAAAAGTTTATCATTTATGTAATGCATTGCTGTTGTTAGTGTTTTTTAGGTCAGTGTGTTGTGAATGAAATGTGGGTTTTCTGAATAAGAATTGTTGGCAGTGTTATTTTAGTCTGAGTAGGTTTTGGAGATTAGATTAATGGCTCTATCTTACACCCGGCGCAATGAAGCGCAATGCGTGACGCAAGTGTATTTTGCTAGTTTCCACCCTGTGCAATTATCATTTTCACGTTTAACGCCACGTTGTTTAAATAGAAAATGCATTTGCGCCCCCTTTTGCGCCCATGGGCGTTCTGGTCTGAAAACGAGGTGTGTTCAGGTGCATTGTTGGCGCATTGCTATTTTGAGGCAACTAAAATATACTACGCCATTGACCAACAAAAACCTGCTCTAAAGTCTAAACTCAATGGCACAATATGTTTTTTGTTATTTAAAGAGCGCATTAGTAATATGCACCTATAAACGGGACGACAAAGCGGCTTTGCTCATCACGTACATTAATGTGCAGCAGCACAAAAACGCTTTTAAATATGAAAGATTAAAGGATTGAAATGTTAAAGATTATTATTGAGTCTCTTGGACAAAAAAGAGGACAGATTATAAGACGTTAGAAGGCATAAAGAGTTGCTTCACCTGTAGCCTGGTAAGTAAATAAATGCTTTGCTTTAAACAAATGCATCTGTTTTTAAATGTTTTTTTAAATGCTACCTCACGGATTTATTGTATATGATGACTCTGTACCTGTGGATATGGTGAGATGAGAAACATTTTTAAGTAATGCTTAAAAAACTGACGCTGTCCAAGTGCTGAAACGTGCAGAGAACCGTTTGTAAATCCTTTATCTCCTGTTTGTTACAAATAAAGTATTTTTGAGTACAAACCTTTTCTTACATACTTGTAAATAATTTTTTATGATATTGTATAGCCATACATTTAAAGCAATTAAAAGCCTGCTATTTTTTACTTCCATGACTAAAAGAAAACGGGTTTTAAAGGTTTTAATAAAAAAATAAAAATTTCAATACAAGTGAAAAACAACACAATTTTTTAACATTATTCTTAAACTCCCATTACTCATAATTACTCATAAAAAAAAGGACCAACCCTTTTCGACCATGTGCTCGGCGCACAAACCATTTTTCCCGTCGTTCAACTAGCAAAAGTGGATTCGGACACGCCCATTTAGACGTTGCGCTGTGCGCTTAGACAATGCGCTTAGATCATTAAAATAGGGCCCTAACTGTTCAGCCAACATTTATGCTGGTAGTGGGGACTGTGTGAAGAGTTTTGAAAATGTGGTTTCAGTATTAAACAATGGTTGTTAGCAACTGAAAAAACTGTAATTCATTCTTGTAGGCTATGGTTTCACATGACATTTTCTTTACAGTCTGAGTTTATGGTCAATAAATAAAGAATTCATTGATGGGCACAAAAAGGACCAAAATTCCTCCAGTTTGTTACGGCCCACTTGGAATGTTCCTCTTCCCCAGCCAAAGGGCACACCCCATACTTTGAGAAACACTGGATTAGACATTGCAGAAGGGACTTTCCAAGATGCATTGCCAGACATGACATCACCTGTGATATTAGTGTGATTATCTTTTGGTGTGTACCCAGCATAAAGCAGCCTGTCTCAGTCCTGCAATGGATATATTAACATCACATAACGTGTCATTTGAGAAAAAAATCTCAAACACACACATGTTTTTCTGACAGTTAACTGGATCTTTATACATGTTCACAACACAAACTTGTCAGCATCTGCCAATCTGTTTTAAAACAACAGTAAACAAAAAAGAATGTGTGTGTTGTTTAGAGTGTCTGTTTGTTATCATGTTTTATATGAGTAGGTTATTTTTATTCCCTTTAAAGTGCAATTACTGAACATAAACAGGAGCTTGATAAAAATACAAATTTAAGAGTTTTATTTGGAACTATCTGTTTTTGCAAATCAAAATTTTCTTTTTACATACTTTTTTCTTTTATTTATTCTTTAGGAAGGATGTAAATTAAATACAATCCCGTTTTTATTTGTATGAATTTTCTACACTTAAGTGAGGTGTCTGGATTTATGTATAAATGCAAGATGTCAGATTATGCTGTTCAGTTTGTTTAGTTTTGTGCAAGGCTTTGAACCGGTTCACCGAATGAAAACGAAAACCAGAAACTTTTGATGTCTTGCAAGGAACAGAAACGAAAACCAAAAATGTAAAAAAATATGTTCCGGAACAGAATCTTTTATTTAAAATAATGGTAACCAGTTAATACCGTTATCTTTTTCGTTTTTTGACAAGATTTCTGTCTAATATGATTCTGTGAAGTTCACTTCCGGTCGTCGTTGACTCATCTGAGAATTGAGAAGCTTGTCACCAGTAAGTAGCCTACTCAAGCCCAAGTCTCTAATGCTCAATCATAAGAGGTAAATATTGTTGGCTACCAAGTATCTCAAGATCTTTGTTTTTACTAATTAGTGGTGTAACGAATGGCAGTTGATACAGATCCATACAGATCACCACCCACTGTTTGGCTCGCATGCGATTCGCGGATTAATACGCAAATTTAAATGGGGTAAAAGTTGATCATTTGCACGCGTTTCAAAGGCTTGCAAATGTTAACCCTTAAGTGATTTTAAACAATTTAACCGCTAAAAGACGCTAAAGTTAGCAATTTTCTGTACACACATGCGGTTGAAAGTGTCCGGTCCAGCTACAGTCAGGCGTGAACATCCCTATGCCCTTCAAAGATAAGAACTCTTGATGTATAAACTTGAGACAGAGCTGCGCTACTGTGTCTCATTCTGTAATCCATTAAAATACATTTGGTCGCATTATGAAATTTTCCTTTTGACCTCTTGGATCGAATCCTCCTTGCAAACACCATAGCCATTTCTCAATGTCAAGGATACGAAGGACTGAAATTTCGAGAATCCTCGACATTGGAACAGTCCTTCGACGGACGTCGATGACATAGCATCCTCGAAATTCTGTCTTCCGAGGATCCTTCCTTGACATTGAGAAACGGCTCATATGTGTACTTTTCTGGTTGTTAGAGTATTCTGACTCTTTGTTGTATTGTGTTGTACTGCCTGGCTAGTTGTAGCCCTTTAGTGGAACTACTCTTTTTTTTTATTTACACCTTGAGCTTTACTCCTGGAAACTTTAGGGAGGTGGGTGCCCGCTTATTTATTTTTGTAGGGGTGGGAATCGCTTGGACCCTCATGAATCGATTCAGAATCGATTATTCTTATGGTCCCGATTCGATTCAGAATCGATTCTTGACGTACTAATTTGCATATCTGTGACATCATTACATCACATTTACTATCAAAGCCAGGTTAATGTTTGTGCTTTTGCTACTAGTCTCTGAACTGTTATATACTGTACTTTAATGCAACTAAGGGATAAATAATGTCATTCTTATATGTCCTGTTTCTGTTTTAAGACATTAAAAGCAGTAAAAATAGTAATTAAACATGACATATTAATTCTATATGTTAACCGTCATTAACTTCCACGAACTGACTTAAGCGTCTAGCATCATCATTATACACAGTGATTGGCAGTATTACTGTATTTATATAATGCAGCACACCCAGCGACTGAATAACAAACTATGTGCATATTTTATAGAAGTATATTCATGTTACATCTAAACAGTCAGCGGATGGTTTAGGCAAACTCTATTAGCACAGTCAGAATAGTCATTAAATTAAATGCGCTGTTTCTCCCTGCTGCTCACTGAACAGAGGAAAGGCAGAGAAAGACTGTCCCAAAGTGTCTCTTGTTTTCTTGCAGTTTAGAATGAGTCAAACATGGCTGTTCTAGATTTTATTTCTTTCTCTTCTGCTCATGTAAGCTCCGCCAAGGTGTATAAGCACAAGAGGGGAAACTCTCATTCGTTTTTGGCAACAGCAACTATGTGGCGCTTCAGTAGCGTGGCCGCCATTTTGGAATGAAAATTCTCACAGCCAATTCATTCTCAGCGAATCTCACAGCCAAATCAGAAGAGCAATAGTAAGTTTCTTAAATTAAAATTTTGTTCACTTGCTACACCTACACGAAATGCTGTATTGTCTTGTATGTATGTGTTGTGTTGAGACGAGGAGAGGAGTCGCAAGCCCGAAGCTCTGTTGAGCTTATCAGCTAAATCCTATTTTTTTCACTATTTTATTCCTATCTATATAATATAACTTATTAGTTTATCTTAAGAATACTTTACCTTGACGATTACTGAATTGTATTACTAAGCACAATGATTTTATCACTAGTAACACACAGTGTTAGCATATAGCCCGCTAGCATCACCAGTCGGTGCCGGCTAAAGCTAGCATTTCTTACCGTCAGTTTACTTAAACCTTCCTTCGTTGGCAATCTAATGGCGGATTCATCCGATGTATGCTTTTCTGACCTGTCCTCACCAGATCGGGAAGCTGTGAAGGAGGTGCTGCCTTATCTTCGCAGAGTCAGCGTGCCTCACATCACTCTGACCACAGACGCTAGGGGGCCGAGGCGTGCTGCGAGCGAGCACCCGTCTCGATGCAGCTTCACGGACCGCGTTCGGGCGAACGGAGACGCCACCGCCCAGCATGAAAACGGTAAGACTACACTTGTCATTGTAACCTGCACTACTTGCCACATGTACAGTTTAGCTTCTTCCGTCAGCATAGAGGGGTTTACATGTGCTAAGTGTATTAAAGTAGTAAGGCTGACGGAGAAGGTTGCAGAACTAGAAGCACGCATCCGAACGCTAGTTGAGGACAGTAAGGCCGCTAATGTTAATGTTACAAACACTGTTTCGGGTGCGCCTAGTGTTAAGCGTAATACACATGGCTCGGTTCCGACTTCAGAGTCAATGCGGCTGACTAACTGGGTGACTGTCAGGCGGCATAGTAACATTCGTCACCCAAATCACGCTCCGGTTTTAATATCAAACAGATTCTACTCAGCAATACACCGGCTGAGACGTCTGTTAATAGTGCCCTGGTTATTGAAGATTCTATACTCAGGAACGTTGACATTGAGGCACCAGCCACCATAGTCGATTGTATAGAGCCAGAGCGTCTGACATTAGATCCAAACTTAAAGTGCTGGCTAATGCTAAACGTAAGTTTTCTAAGATTGTTATCCACGCCGGCACGAATGACACCAGACTCCGCAAGTCGGAGATCACCAAAGATACTATTAACTCTTTCACCGCCAGCGTTTTTAAAAAAAGTTGCCAGCCAGCGCCAGCGTTTTTCATGATTTTCACCAAAGTTTAATGCCTTCCAGAAAATGTTCTTCTTTAAATAAATAAACATACAATATACCAAATGAAAGAACAGACCCTCTGCTTTCAAACAAAAAAACCCGTTTCATCCTACCTTTAGTGGTTCTTTTGCAATCAGCTTTTGAATATGGGTAGGTTTTTGCAAAAACACCATATTTTGAGCAAAAAGCAAAAATAATTCCATATTTGTGACGGACTTTTCATAGAGATCTCATTCAGAGCGATCTTTAAAACAGACACGGACATGCAGCAGCTTGCCATAGGGCAATACTTCCGGTTTTAAAAAGTTGCGGAAGGGCCACCTGGTGGATAATAGCGGTATTGCGGGAAGACGGAAAATCTCGTCATTGGCGGGGAAGCGTTTTCTCTTAATTGACGAGATATCTCGTCAATGGCGGGGAAAGAGTTAAAGAGGTGTGTGAAATTGCAAAAACAATGTCAGACAATGTAATTTGCTCTGGTCCCCTCCCCGCATACCGGGGGGATGAAACTTACAGTAGATTAGTGTCTCTTCATGGCTGGATGTCAAAGTGGTGCCCTCAGCATAACGTAGGGTTTATAGACAATTGGAAGCATTTCCGGGGAAGACCTGACCTGCTAAAGAGAGATGGCCTCCATCCGTCTCCGGAAGGTAGTGCTATACTCTCTAGAAATCTGACCAACAGTCTTACTTTTGATATTGTCTGACTATCCAGGGCCCAGGTCAGGAAACAGACAGATCGGCTTACTCATGTCTTGACATGTCAAGATCACATATATCCCAGCACATAGAGCCTTTTTTACCAGAGTACCAACACATCTCGACTGTGTCTGTTCCTCGAACAAATAAATACAGAGCACCGTTTACCTCGTCTCGTACAAATCTTATTAACATAAAATTAGAACACAATACATTAAAAGATGAAACTCAAATGTTAAAATTTCGGCCTTCTTAACATTAGATCGCTTACCAATAAAGAGCCTATTATCAGTGAAATAATTACTGACCAAAAAAAAAAACCTTGACCAGGGAGATCTTAATAACTTTATACCAATCTCAAATCTACCTTTTCTTTCTAAAATATTAGAAAAAGTAGTAGCAAGCCAGCTACGCACATTCATAGCGAATAATAATACATATGAAAAGTTCCAATCAGGATTCAGGCCCCACCATAGCACAGAAACAGCGCTGCTTAGAGTTACAAATGACCTATTAACATCTGATTGTGGTGAAATCTCAATCCTTATATTACTAGACCTTAGTGCAGCCTTTGACACAATAGATTAGCACTCTTCCAGACCTGTCTCAAATGAAACATGTAGCAGATAAACGTGAAGATCTGGATATTATAATAGAAAACCTGAACAACGTTTGCTCTAGCACGATGGATGCCGTTGCTCCCATTCGAAAAAAGAGAATCAAAGAAAAAACGCCAGCTCCATGGTATGACCATCATACTGCAGCCCTTAAAAATTAGCTAGAAAAATGGAAAGAAATTATAGAAGCACAAAGTTTGAGGTATGGCGTTCAGCATGGAAAGAGAGTGTTCAACACTACAGACAGGCTATTAAAACTGCCAGATCTACCTATCTCAGTACGCTTATTAAAGAAAATCATAACAACCCTCGTTTCCTGTTTAGCACAGTTGCGAAACTGACTAGAAACAAAGAACAAACAGAAACCAATAGTAAACTCCAACACAATAGTAACGACTTCATGAACTTCTTTACTAACAAAATTGTGTTTATTAGGGAAAACATAGAAACTACGCAAGCAGCCACCACTCTACCCAATAGTACATTTACCACTAGATTATCATACGAACATCTTGAGTCATTTAAACCTACTACAATAGAAAAGCTCTCTAAATTAGTAACGCCATCTAAATCATCGTCCTGTATATTAGACCCCGTTCCCACAAAATTACTAAAAGAGGTATTCCATGTAGTGTCAGACACGGTACTAAATATCTTTAACTCATCGCTAGAATTAGGATACGTTCCAACAGCTTTAGGGCTGAAACGATTCATCGAGTTACTCGATTTACTCGATTCAAAAAATTCCTCGAGGCAAAAATTCTGCCTCGAAGCCTCGTTAAATTCCTATGACGCGCACTACACGCGCCGAGATCTGATTCACACGGACCGTTGTTCAATGTTCAGGAAGCACATCATAGCGCGTGGTACATTTTGAATTTAGTTGGCGCGATGGCGGAGCGAATATGTCCATAAACGGCAGAGAGAGAATGTCTAAAGTTTGGGATCATTACATTCAGCATCTGAACCGAAAACATCCACTGCTGTTTCACCAAGCGTCGATGAAACAAGGTAACGTAGCTTCCGTTGATTTTAATCCCATACTGTATTTGTAGCGATGTCGTTATGCGGTTTGACTAGATATGATGTTTAGCTTTGATGTTTTTAAGTAGTAAACGTATTCACGTTCAATTGCAGGACAGTATAGATTAAAAAAGAACCCCCGCCTTCACACACACGCATGCACTACAGGTGTGTGCACCAAAAAACGGCACCACAGTGCAATCATATATACGGGCAACTTGTAATCTGACATATTCTGTTCAATAATAATAATCTCTGTCTTATTGGAGTTTAGCATAAGGAAGTTATTCTCTCTCACGCAAGTCAGACCGATCGCGCAATGCATCACATATGCTTAAACTTTTATGTAGCCACGCAACAATAATTTCAGCATGCATTCACTGTATACAGCGGGACGTGATGTTGTGATTTTTCGAACGGATTCTTAACCTAAAATGCACCGCAATGCAAGTGATGCAAACCAAATGCAGCGTTCTATTGAAAAGTAATGTATGTATTTCTGCAGTACCAAAATGCAATGAAGCAACTGAACGTCTGACTGGGGTGTCACTCTTCCTCACGCACAGAACGCGTGCACACACACAAACACAAGTGCACGTGCGCGCATACACACAGGTTGTTACCATAGCAAATAGGCTCATCCCAGAAATGATATATTATATGTTAAAAGCCTAATGGTAAATGCTGCAGGTGTAGAAATGTACATAAACCAGATATTTACTTTGATGTCAGGGCTAGATTATAGCATGAAACCAGTTGTGCATATTAATAAATTAAAGTGTTTAATTGTTGGCACTGGCACTTATAAACACTAAATGGGTAAAAATTTGAAATAAATAGGCTTATTTCTTGGAGCCAAATACCTCTGGTTTTTTTAGAAATAAAAGCCAAATGCTTGAACATTTTACAGCCAAGTCATTTTCGTTTTGCATTATTTGTTTTGGTTGTTTAAAAACACACAAAAAAATTATCCGATTACTCGATTAATCGATCGATTCAGTGCTAGATTAATCGATTACAAAAAGAATCGATAGCTGCAGCCCTAAACAGCTTTCAAACTAGCAGTTATTAGACCGCTCATTAAAAAACCAAACCTTTACCAGGGAGATCTTAATAACTTTAGAGTCCAATCTCAAATCTAGGGATGTGCATTTATGTCATTTTTTCATTTCGATTAATCCATAGGTCTGAAGAACGAGTACTCAATTAACTGGGGGCGGGGCAATCAAAGGGGCGGGGCGTAGACGTCATGGTGAAAATGAAAATATTTTGATTAAAACACTCAAATAAAACTTAATTTTTGAAGAAACTATGACAGAACAATGAACACATACTAGAATATTAATGAATTAAATGTTTTTAACAGAAACCTCTAACAGGAAAAGTTGCGTGATGAAGTGAAACTAAAGGGTTAATAAACACAAACCGAAGCGCTTTCTGTGCATCTATCTGCATAAAATGCAAGACTTCAACTAAGGTTTCAACTAAGTTATCTAAAAAAAAAAGAAAGTTTAACTCCCTTTGTGGATGTGCATCAAAAACAGCGCACTTTTAAACACGTGCAGTCAAAGCTCAAGCTTCATAACATTAAGCAGCTTTAAGTGTTTTGCTATCATTTTAGTGTTTACCTAAATCTCTTGACATTTGATGTTTAAATATGAGATGATAATCCATTGAACTTTTGACGGCCCTGTACATTTTGCACCTGACTGACTGTTTCCGAAAATCACGACATCCTTTTAAACCATAGTGCCTCAGTGATGTGAGTTGTGGCTGGCTTCACGGGATCGGCGGGCTGGCGGGCTGCCGCGCATTGCGCGGATCGGTGGGTTTCTGCGGTGCGGTCCCGCGAATTATCTGTTTGTTTTTGAATCACGCATGGTAATGTTACTGATGTCATACGTCGGTGTGCGTAGCTTGACACAACGTCAAACACGCATCTCCAGATCCTGTCTTTACTGCCACATGCGCTTGTTATGCTAACCAGACATCCAAATGCCGCCATATCCACAATAAATAAATAAATAAACCCACATGATCATCGTTTTCGTGATCGATCATCGATGCCACGTTCGAGTACTCGAGCAATCGAGAACTCGTGCCCATCCCTACTCAAATCTACCTTTTCTTTCTAAAATATTAGAAAAAGTAGTGGCAAGCCAACTACGCACATTCATAGCGAATAATAATACATATGAAAAGTTCCAATCAGGTTTCAGGCCCCACCATAGCACAGAAACAGCGCTGCTTATAGTTACAAATGACCTCCTATTAACATCCGATCGTGGTGAAATCTCAATCCTTATATTACTAGATGTTACGGGTTGTGTTCTTTTGCATTCTGCATGCTGTTTTTTTTTCTACGCTCTCTCTCTCTCTCTGGCCTATCTTTCTACCAGGTGTTTGCTGATTGGATGAGGCGGCTGTCCATCTCAATCAAGTGTGTGTGTCGACAGCCAATCGAGTGCCGCCCTGCTGGTTAAAAGGCTTTCCGGTGCGCGTGATCGCCAGTTCAGTTCTGGGTGTGATTGTGTTTGAGTTGCCCCTTTGATGTGTGTCTTTCATTTTTCTGTGTGAGTGTGTGAACTCACACTTGTATTGGTATAAATGTATAGACTTTATACGAACAGTTCTTGAGTGCATGTTATCACCCTGTTGGGGGAGAAGGGAGCAGGTAAGAAGATCGCGCGATGTACATATGACCCGTAGAGAACTATATCTGTTAGACACACTAGGTAAGAGGGGAGCGCTTCTTTTGTAAGTTTGTATTTTTATTTAGGGAGTCTAGTTAAGGCGTCGGATGCGCCGAAGATTTCGGTTTTCTTTTCACATTTTTCTTTGGGTAGTAAGTTTAGAGGGGTTTGGGAAAGTAGTTACTCAATTTTTGTTTTGTTATTTTCTTTAATTTGGCGCTACCCATTGTTTCTTTTTCCCCTAGGGGTTTATAGTCTTTAATTCTTTATTCCCCAACGTTTCATACATTGTAAATAGCTCACACTATACAGACTGAATAGATTAGTGGCTTCGGCTTTAAATAAAAGAAAAACTCATTTAACTGCAACTCTTTTTGTGTCCGGTCTTTTCTGATGCCTTATTCCAGCAGTATCTAAACTAAATGTTATGTGCTAACCCTGGATTTATTAAAAGTTCATAACACTAGACCTTAGTGCAGCCTTTGACACAATAGATCACAGAATCCTACTCAATAGACTAGAAAACTATGTTGGCATCAGTGGTCAGGCGTTAGCCTGGTTTAGGTCGTATCTAACCAATCGATATCACTTTGATTATGTAAATGAGGAAGAGTCCTATCACTCCCCCGTTAAATGCGGCGTACCTCAGGGATCCTATCCTATTCTCGTTATATATGTTACCTCTAGGAAACATTATCAGGAAACATAACATAAGCTTTCACTGCTATGCGGATGATACCCAGTTTACATCTCGTCACATCCTGGTGAAACACAGCAGTTTGCTAAGCTAACAGACTGCATTAGTGATATTAGGGACTGGATGGCACATAACTTTCTTATGCTAAACTCCAATAAGACTGAGATACTTATTATTGAACCAAATCGCTCCAAACATAATATGTCAGATTACAAGTTGCCCATAGATGGCTGCACGGTGGTGCCATCTTCCATGGTTAAGAATTTAGGCGTAATGTTTGACAGCAATCTATCTTTCGATAGTCATATCTCCAACGTCTGCCGCACAGCATTCTTCCATCTTAGAAATATCTCAAAAATACGCCATATGCTGTCTGCATCAGATGCAGAAAAGCTTATCCATGCTTTTATGACCTCTAGAATAGACTATTGTAACTCGTTACTCGGGGGATGCAATGCAAATCAGGTAAACAAGCTACAGCTGGTTCAAAACGCCGCCGCAAGAGTGCTTACTCGATCTAAAAAGTTTGACCACATTAGTACAATTCTAGCATCTTTACACTGGCTACCAGTTAAATATCGCATACAATGTAAAATATTACTAATCACCTACAAAGCCTTAAATGGCCTAGTGCCCTCATATATTAAATAACTACTATCAGAATACAATCCACCACGTAAACTGCGATCACAAAATTCTGGTTACTTAATTATCCCTAGAATATCAAAAGTGTCTAAAGGTGCATGTAGATCCTTTTCCTACTTGGCCCCTACGCTCTGGAATGATTTACCAAAAAATGTTCGAGTATCAGACACAGTCGAGCAATTTAAATCTAAGACATTCTTCTTTAACAAAGCATTCACATAGAATGTCAAGTAAATTTACTTTTCCAGCTTGATTCTGATTGGTCAGTTGAGACATTTGCAGGTTCGTTCTTTTCAAATAATAACCGCTCCAAAATAATAACGCATAGCCGAACTACTTGCACGAGTTAAATCGCTCCGCGCCAATAAAGATCAATAAAGATTACTGTCTGTTTGGCGCCATCTTGTGACAAACACTCGACAACCACGACAAGACACAGACAGCTTACTGAGACTGAACTTGACAAAATAGAGCATGGCAGCTACGAAGCCAACACACAAAAAAATACAGAATGGGCATTAAAACTTCTCATAGACTGGTTAAAGAGAAAAAAATGGAGACAGACAAGTATTTATTTATTTAACATTTATTAGAGGATCAACCCCATGAGATGCAACATCTCGTTTTCATGGGGGTCCTCAGGATCATGAACAAACAACAAGTACAAGCGAAGTATACTTGACAGTAAATGCAATTATAATAAATTCAAAGTAAAAAAAAAAAAAAAATAGAATACAAAACACACACACACCCACACACACACACGCACACACGCGCTCTCAATATCCCCACCCCCATCCCCATCACATGGAATATGTCTCCAAAAAGCCAAAGAAACATTTTACATAACACAATAATCCAAGATATTCCTAAGAAGTTCCCATCGCTATAAGTGTACATACATACATAGATACATAACATGACACATATCAATGCTAAATCTAAGAAACTAATAACATTGACAGGAATTCTGGAAGTATGTTAACAAAGCAGTGCGGAACCGAGAAAGAGACGTAAGCGAGCGAATGAATTCAGGAAGTGTGTTCCAATCATGAGGAGCTCTAACACAGAATGCATATTTCCCAATTTCTCTTTTAATTCTAGGGACAATAAAAAAGAGCTGTTCATTATGACGAAGGCCATATTGTGAACTGTAAGGCACTAAATATTGCGATAAATAATATGGATATTGAAAGTAGATACATTTAAAAATGAACTGAAACCAATGATATTGTCTTCTGGCTGAGGGTGCAAGCCAGGACAACTGTTCATACATCACACAGTGATGTGTCCTATAGGGGCAACGAAGCACAAATCTGCACAAGCTGTTATATACCACATCAAGAGGGTGTAAGTTGGTAGCAGTTGTATTAGCATATATAACATCTGCATAGTCCAAAATAGGTAAAAGCAATTGAGAGACTATTCTTCTCCTAACTTGATAATTAAAGCAATCTATCGATTGATATAATGTTTTAAGACGAAAGTTAAGATTATTGGTAAGTGCAGAAATATGAGCTTTGAACGAAAGATCAGGTTCTAACCAAACACCGAGATATTTAAATTTCTCGGTTGTCTCTAGGGGAGAAAGATCCAGAAAATGCAGATTAAGCTTACTTCTATCTTTCTTAGGTTTCTTCTGGAAAAGCATACAATAAGATTTTGTTTTATTCAACAGGAGTTTATTAAAAGACAACCACTGCTGTACTGAATCAAAATCGTGTTGTAAAGAATAATTTAAGTCTGTAGTATTTGATTTGGAGCAATATATAATTGTATCATCTGCATAAAGGTGAATGTCACATTCTGAACAGCAGAGAGGCAAATCATTAATAAAAATGGAAAATAACAAAGGTCCAAGCGACGAACCCTGAGGTATACCTTTATCTGCACCTATTAAGTTCGACTGACTGCCCCCAAAGGACACACACTGGCGACGATGATGAAGATATGAATTAAACCAAAGAAGAGATGAACGAGAAAGGCCAATTGAATATAGCTTATCCAGAAGCAAATAATGATCAACTAAATCAAATGCTTTCGTAAGATCTAAAAAAATGGCACCAGTCCACATATTATTATCTAAACTAGAAAAAATATCATTTGTAAATTTCACAATAGCAGTGGAAGTTGAAAAGTGTTTCCTGAAACCTGACTGGCATTGAGACAATAAGTTATAATGAGAAAGATGGTTAGATAATTGATCAAAGATAATTTTCTCAAAAATTTTTACAATACTATTAATAATCGAAATAGGTCTGTAATTGTTCATGTTTAAAGTAGTGAAGTATG
Source organism: Misgurnus mizolepis (assembly GCA_025389145.1). Classification (NCBI taxonomy): domain Eukaryota; kingdom Metazoa; phylum Chordata; class Actinopteri; order Cypriniformes; family Cobitidae; genus Misgurnus; species Misgurnus mizolepis. The sequence continues at coordinate 41,376,533 of JAIFKI010000004.1, read as the reverse complement.
AAGCAGAGGATCTTAATAAGGTATTAAGATCATTTTATGCATCTGTGCAAAGTTTCGCGGAAGGATAAAAATGTTAATTTAAAACAAATATACCAATAAAATGTTTCAAATTCATATTCATGTCCAGTTTTTTTTCTTATGTGGCAAGTAGCCGTGTAATAAGCGGGATAATGTAGAGGCAGCCGGTAGCTATTGGGAAATAAGCCCCTTCAGTGTGATACAAACACTGTTGGGGCTTATTTCCCAATAACTACCGGCTGCCTCTACATTATCCCTTACATAATGTATGACACTTGCATTACATGCGAACGGCCCCTACGCTAATAGAATTCTGTTTTTGTCTCCCTGTCTCGTCCTCGACCCCGAGGACAATGAGACAAACAGACCCAGTTCCTGTAGCTGTGAAGGTCATCGCACCACTGATCTACTGGCTGTCCTTCAACGTGATGCCCAGCTGATGCGCGACCAACGAACACCGGCTGAACCAGTTTAATCCGCTTACCCGCTTCCTATCCCTACCGTGTCTATATATATAAATAACATGGGCGCTGAAAAAAACATGCGCACACGTACTGCTCACACTTGCTGTGTGAAACTAGCAAGTGTCTTTTGCTAGTTTCCACCCTGCGCAATGATCATTTTCATGTTTAGCGCCACGTTGTTTAAATAGCAAATGCATTTGCGCCCATTTTTGCGCCCATGGGCATTCTGGTGTAAAAACGAGGTGTGTCCTAGCGCATTGTTGGCACGTTGCTATTTTGGGGCAACTAACCAACAAAAATCTGGTCTAAAGTCTAAAGTCAATGGCGTAATATGTTTTTTGTTATTTAAAGAGCGCATTAGTAATATGCACCTATAAATGGATCGACAACGCGGGTTTGCTTATCACATACATGAATGTGCAGCAGCACAAAAACGCTTTTAAATATGAAAGATTAAAGGATTGAATGTAAAAGATTATTATTGAGTCTCTTGGACATAAATGAGGACCGATTATGAGACGTTAAAAGACGCAAAGAGCTGCTTCACCTGTAGCCTGGTAAGTAAGTAAATAAATGCTTTGCTTTAAACAAAGGCATCTGTTTTTAAATATTTTTTTAATGCTACTGTACCTCACGGAATTATTGTATATGATGACACTGTACCTGTGGATATGGTGAGATGAGAAACATCTTAAATGCTTAAACTGACGCTGTCCAAGTGCTGAAACGCTCGGAGAGCCGTTTGTAAATTCTTTGTCTACTGTTACAAATAAAGTCTTTTTAGAGTACAAACCTTTTCTTACATACTTGTAAATTATTTTTTTATGATAATGCATAGCCATACATTTAAAGCAATTAAAAGCCTGCTTTTTTACTTCCATGACTAAAAGAAAACGGGTTTTAAAGGTTTAAAGATGCTGTACGTAACGTTTCTACTTAAACGAATCCCTTTTCAATTGCCTGTGTGCGAATGGGTTGTAATCTCACATTAAAATTATCCACTTTGCAGGTTTGGCTATTACCTCTGAAAAAAATATTATAATTTTTATGGGAAAGTACCGGGTCGGATTTGGCGCGAAATACAGTGATGTCAACCGCATGCGCGTTCCCGAGCCTCTCGCCTCGTCTACTGACTATGCGCTCAACAGCGACGACACTGTCTGATAACAGACTGAAACGACCTGCTCCCAGCACAACACAGACTCCAACACAAACTCCACATATTGTGAAGGATAAAACGCTTTGTTCTGGGTATAAAAACGGATCCGGAGTTGGCTTTCATCCTTTTGGACAGGTAAGCTAACATTACTACAAAGCATGTCAAATATATTTCGATTATGTGCTTTAGTTTTGTAGATGTTGTTTCGGTTTGCTAGCCTTCGCTTTAGCGTGTGTTCGCCCAGCCGTCGTCGATCGATGACGTAAAACTGCGGACGCGTTTGTTTGCGTGCGTCCGCTTTTTAAAAGTCTTTAAACTCGTACAGTCTGACATTGATGGAAACTGAGATTATACAGTGTGACATGGACTTAACTACGATATTGATCGCACAGTGTGGCAAGCATCAAGCCTAAATGACTATTTAAAATAGCACAGTGTATACCAGGCTTTACTGTTATACTGAAATTGTTCAGTGTAGTTCGCTAACCGTTTTCGTTATCTTACCGTAAATGTACCTACGTAAAACCACATTACAAAGGCTAAATGCAGTCAATTAAACGTTGCAGTGGGAGTTTACCTGAGTTACCTGTAAATTACATACAGCACCTTTAAATAAAAAAATAACAATTTCAATACAAGTGAAAAACAACACAATTATTTAACATTAATCTTAAACTGGGGATCTTCTTCCTCCGGTTAGTTTTTCAGCTTACAAAATCCGTCATCTAAATAGGGATTAGACATAGCGCCAGCGCAGCTGGCTTTTAAAGGGGATGATAGCTGAGACTCTCATTGGTTTATTGCACATTTCACCCAAAACACACCCATTAAACCCAAAACACACCCACTACTTAAAATGTATATTTTTAAGTTTTTCTTTAAATAAAATTAAAACATAATCACTCTTAAATTAACATTAACTTAATTTAAAGTTTATCTACACTTTGCACGTGTAAAAACTAAGGTTAAAAAAGTCAATAAAAAAGTTTTATTAAAGATTTTTATTTTAAGCAAAAGAATCGTGATTCTCATTTTACCCTATCCAGGTGTGGATCTAGAAAATTGTTTATGGGGTGGCATGAGAACTATAAGGTGTGGCAACACTAAAGTAAGCATCCTTGCATGGTTCTCATCAGAAGTGTGAAGTACTTGTAAAAACTTGTATAATCCGCGCCGCTAGAGGGCGCCAGATCAAATCAATAACAATGACGTAGATTAATGACGCTCTGAAGCAGCGTGGACTGATGGGATTTGTTGTCTTTAACTCAAACGCTGATGCTCATCAATCAGATGGGAACGGGAAATCATGTTACACATGAGGTAAAGTTATCAAGTTTTATAAATGTTGTGTTTGATGACATCGTTTTTTTTTTCATTATGTAAGGTTTCATGTAATGTTCAAAACGCAGTTGTTAGTCATAGATGTTACAGTATTAGTCCAATACGATGGTTTGTTAACACGGCACATTAAGTGTTCAGATGAACAAACTTACCATATATTCTGGAAATGCGATTGATTTAAAAAAAAAAAAAAAACATTTTTTAAATGGATTAGAAAAAAGGGATTTCATGTGGTGTTTGGCCGTTCACATGTTCTAAATGTGATTGGATTTCTATCGGATATGCACCAAAATTGGATTTGGACTGACAGTGCTAACAAGGTCTAATACACCTGTTCCTGCATCGGCAGCCTGTGAGAGGCTTAATAGAGCTTGAATTTTGAAAATCGGCTTCTGCTTAAGTTAAATTCGAGGTTTTACAACTTTGAGTAGCATGTTGCATACTGAAATTAGGTAGTAGTCTTATAATTTGATAAATAAATACAATAGTTGTAAAGCAGAATAAAACCTTGTAATGTGGTTCATTCACTTCAAACAAGAATCTTTAGTTTTTATTCTTCCTGTTACTTTTACTTTAAGTACAATTTTAATGTGGTACTTTTTTACTTTTACTCAAGTATGATTCTGGCCACATACTTTTACTTTTCATTGAGTAAAATTTACACTCAGTTCTTGTACATTCATTTGAATAACATTTTTTTGTGTGTGTGTGTACTTTTTACCTCTGGTTCTCATGGATTCAATAAATTGTGTAAATACATACACTGTGGTGCACATGTTTGTAACAAAAACAAAACAAACATAATTTTAGTGCAACAAAAACAACAAAAGTCCCTACTGTAAGTCAGGTACAGTACCTTCAGCATCTCTACTGTAGCATGTTATTTTTAATGTAGATCTCACTAGTATCTAAAAAGCACAGACTGCAACCACGATAAGCAAGGGTATAATGTCATTTAAAACTTTAAAAAAGAGTTGTTGTTTTAAAACGAAACTATAGTCTTTAATTTAATAACTAGTTTCGTTTTAAAACAACAACTCTTGATGTCAGCCCATTTTCACAGTAGCATATCCTGTGAATGCAACAAGCAGAAGATTTGTCTTTCTAACGTTAGCTGTCTTAACATACTCTACACTGAATATTTTATTTCTATTTAATGAATAAAAAATAAATCATAAGACTATACCATGACTGAGCGATTTCATGTATAAAATATTTAGATTGCTAAAACGACATAACGGTCTAGAATTCCACAAACCTGCTGTTTCGTTGTCATAGCAAACAACTACCTCAGTCAATATTAAGACAATCAGCAGAAGTATTTTGTATTAATATCCTGATTAAACAAATTAGTAAAATATGATAGTTATTAAGTACCTTGATTTGTTGGGGTGATGCTCGACTTAATCGACGTGCAGCATCAAAGTCATCGTTGTCACGTGAAGTCGCTTCAAGGTTTAAAAGTTCGGACAATCTGATACTTAAATTAGTTAAACAGACTGATAAAGACTGCGGTCAAGTGGGCAATACCTACTCGGAAATGAAGCCAGCCGCACTTACCGTGTTGGAAACGGTTCAAATGGATTTTATGTGCCTTGCGATTTGAGAGCTGGGTCCTTCTAAAGACGCAGACTTTGAAGACGAGACTTATTGGTCTTTGAAAGGCTGCAGCCTCTGATGTACACGAAGCGAACTGAAATACGGTGTAGGGCTGCCAACTTTCTCACTCTGATATACGGGACAAAAGATGTCCTGCCGCAGCAGTGAGGATGGTTTTGTAGTGTAGGCTATTTAAGCCAAATGATAGCTTACCTCATAATTAAATATTAATTTATAACTCTTATGCCATGGTACCAAATTTATTAATAGTTTGTTAATTTACAGCAGGTACATTTAACACAGTCCTTCCCTTACGAAAATGAACCATGGTTTTATTATGGTAAAAATGTAGTAACCATGGTTTTTTGGTGTATTGCTATGAGCAAAACCATGGTTTTACTACAATAACCATAACTATATGATTTTTGAAAAACATGGTTGTCAAAACGATGGTTATTTTCTGGTTACCATGGTTTTACTACAGTAACCATGTTTTTTTTTTTTTTTTTTTTAACTGTAGTAAAACCATAGTTAAATTTCGTAAGGGTTTACTTGAACCATTACTTTTAATATCTGTCTAAAACAAAACACTTGTGTCTCCTGGACTAAGGGTAAAAACGTTATCTTCTTCATTTTAATTACGTACTGGAAAATCCAACTAAGACCAGCATAAATTTTAAAGTTTAAAGTGACACTAGCTGGTTTAAGCTGGTCCTTCCAGTCTGGCAAAACTGGTCAGCTGGTCTACCAGCCTGACCAGCTAAGTTGACCACACAGCTAGACTTGCTTAAAGAGTGTCCAAAACACAGCTAGACCAGCTTGCAACACCAGCAATAAGCTTAAACCAAACTGGGAGACCAGCTAAAACCAGCTCACCAGCTTATGCTGGTCTTGGCTGGATTTTTCAGCAGGGGTGTGACAAACTAAAACTAACATAGATTATGTGAGCTGTATTTTTTTTTTCAAGTCAACACTAAATACTTTAATTAAAAAACACTTACAGTAAATCAAAAGCACGAGAATCTTCGAGCAAAGTTGCAAATGCCTTGGGGCATTTCAGATTGAGGCGTTTTAGGGATGTCTCTGGATCAGTGATCTCTTTAGAATTGAAAACGAACTTTGTAAATATGCAGATCTTATAGACGGTTTCAGCAGTAACAACATAATCAAGTGGCTTTCGTGGAACACATGTAACTTCCAGGAAACTCCGCTATAAGAATCAATAACAACAAAGTATTTTTAAAGTAGCTTATTTCTGATAACAAGCTAAATAAACAACAAGTAGATTACCATTGTTCATATTTTATAGCTAAAGCATATTAAAAATGACAGTGAGCTAATGTTGCTGTGTAAAATGTGTACTATAATGTATACAATGTTAACTACAAACCGTCTGGCAAACCTCCCTTCACATAGTGGTGATTCATGATCGTCGTATTGTCTCCCCTCGTCTCTAGGAAACCAAAACATTTATTTTTGACGAGGTATTTGTTCCAGAGTTCATTTTGATTTTAGCCACTAGTCAGACCAATAAACAAACAGAAACCGGAAGTAAAGTTCCGACCAGACGCATAATGGCAACAACGCATGTGCATCTGATGAAACCGTCTTCAATATACATGCACAAACAGCTAAATAACACACACTATATAAAAAAAAATCGTGTTATTTGACCCTCTTAAATGTATAATGATTGTGATTGGATGAAGAGCTCGAGATCATTTCAAAAGCAGTCTTCTCTGTATGATTTCTCAAATCGCTCTCGCTGGATTTTCATGTTATCTGCCGCTTGGTTCTTGTGACGCCGCATGAAGTTGAACAAGCCTGTTGTATCAGTCACTGGTTAGATCAGCGTAGCAGTAAAAAAACGGGACACAAGATGGGATAAAAAAAATTAGGCTCAAAATATGGGACGTCCCTGCTAATACGGGACAGTTGGCAACCCTACGGTCTAGCCTTCGGAGAAGGGTGCTGCGTTCAGCCCCAACAAAACTTTACAGAACGTTTATTAGACAGAAACAGTGATGCGTTGAACACTCTGTTGTGATGACGCAAGAGTTGGAACTACGGTAGCCGATAGGCTATTCTTTGTGTTTCTTTTTAAATGTTTCTGGAGCCTGATAAAATCGTTATAAATAGGTGTTTAATACTGTAAAATATGCTTGATGTTACAGTCACTGCCCCTGCCTTCCAGAATGAAAGACAACATTCCAACTTAAACCCATTGTGCGAGCTGTCTGTTTAGTACCGCATGGTTTATTTACATGTTGCTGCTGATTGGATTGCAGTTCTGACACCCCCACCAAACAAGAGAAAACGTATCTCAAACCATCGGTGCACACCGTTTCCAGGAAACATGTCGCTCAACCGTAGCAAAACGTTGCGCACTGTTTTGATCTTGAACGTGCCCCTGCGGTTCCCAACCTCCGTGCCAGTCAACCAAGGCTTTGAACCGGTTCAGGGAACGAAAACCAGAAACTTTTGATGTTTTGCAAGGAACAGAAACAAAACCAGAAACTTTCCAAAAATAAATGTTCCGGAACAGAAATGTTTATTTAAAGTAATGGTAACCGGTTAATAACGTTGTGCTACTGTGTCTCATACTGTAGTCCATTACAATGCTGCATCTTCTTCCAGCGCTGTTTGGAATTCGTCCTTCATCTGTGTGTGTGCGCGTGTTTAATTGCACTCAACAAATGTAGGCATGTCAGAATTACAGTTATGCTGTCACAGGTCGGGGCGGACCACAGATGTAACCAGCCACGCCCCTTCCTAGTTTCCACCTCGAGGAGGTCCCAAAGCCAACCCAATGACCAGAAAACCAAGCGTAAGTATAAGTTTAAAATGAACTTTATTTAATTTACTTAAAATATTTGAGGGAAAGTGAAAAGGGGAAGTTAAAAAGGTTTCTCCTTCTGCCCTCCAGATGGGCCGTGCCAGGGGGAAGAGAGGTGCCTGGGTTCCAAGGCACTGCTGAGGGGCGGAGGAAAGCAAGGGGGGACAAGGCTCCTATGTCTTGTTTAATTGATCCCGTGGCGCCCTCCTCTTCTCCTGGAGGCAGATTAAAATAAAGGTACAGTGAATTGTTGGGTTCAGTGAGGTAGATACCTGGCAATCTTCTCGTATTAGAGTAGTCCGCTCTCTGGCTCTATCGTAGAGTTGACACAGGTAGGTTCTCCCAGGCGACTGGACTCACACTCTCTTCTTCCACGGCTCACAACTGTAAACACAGAGTATTACTTGACAGTGACCACGACTTTTCCTCTCACCCAGGTACTTGTAGCGGCGTGCAAGGCAAGTATTCCACAGGTGCTGGACTCGGGACTCTCTCCCTCTGCAGTCTTATAGCTGTAACACAGAGGATTACTTTTACAGACACTGGGACTTTTGCTCTCACCCAGGTGACTCGTGACGGCATACAAGGTAAGTATTTCACAGGTGCTGGACTCGGGCTCGCTCCTTCTGCAGGCTTATAGCTGTAACACAGAGGATTACGTTTACAGACACTGGGACTTTTGCTCTCACCCAGATAACTCGTGACGGCATACAAGGTAAGTATTTCACAGGTGCTGGACTCGGGCTCTCTCCTTCTGCAGGCTTACAGTATAGCTGTAACACAGAGGATTACGTTTACAGACACTGGGACTTTTGCTCTCTCCCAGATAACTCGTGACGGCATACAAGGTAAGTATTTCACAGGTGCTGGGCTTGGGCTCTCTCCTTCTGCATGCTTATAGCTGTAACACAGAGGATTACGTTTACAGACACTGGGACTTCGGCTGGTCACTCTGGTGGCTCATAGCATAAAGCAGAGGTAAGTAATATTTGGCAGCTGCGTCTCTTATAATCGTTCTTTTAGCTGGTAGTAGTTTTTGGACATTCAACAGGTATTTCAACAACAAATACTGCTTGTGGACGGTGGACTTACGGCGACTGCACTGCAACCAATCAATAGGTATACTTACAGACCTTTATGTAGTGAAACGTCGTGGCACGAGCCTTCCCAGAGGTCTCTTGTACTTCAGGGGGAGCCTGACACTGTCATGTCGAGCCAAACGCTGCCCTCTCCTCTCTTCCACTTACGGCCACCGAGAACAGGACAGGGGCGCACCTTTTTGATGAGGCTCTTTAACAGGTGAGATTAATCCACACCACCCTTTTTACAACAGTACAGTTTTCTTCATACACAAAGCACTTTTTGTTTCTCTTTACTCACAGCAGTATAGTACACCGGTATACTTCACCACCGTCTCCACCGAGCCAAGGCAAGTCCAAAGGATCGTCGAAAGAGCGCTACACCTGGGTCTTCAATACAGGGGTCACAAGCAGCATATAATGTAAGTTGTTTCACCGGCTTCCACAGCCCCTCGTTTTCCCACGGCAAGTTCAGTAAAGGGGGCTACTGACAGCATAAACACAGCATCACACTGCACTAATTTTAATTGTACACTCACAGCAAAGGCACAGACTCACCCACAGCACTTCTCACACTCTACGTGAAAAATAAGGTCAAAGCCCTGTCTTCCATGAACTGTTCCCGGGACCGGTTGGGCGTTGTAAAAGTGGAAACCAGTCAGATAGACGTCGCTGCCGCGGCTCATTACTTCTCCCTGGGTTGTTACTTCCCGGCTCTCCCACCACTCTGCTCCGTAGTAGGGCCGTTAACCTATTTACTGAAGGCTCACAATACACGTTGAACAGAGCGATCTCCACAATAACAAGCTGTATAAGGTACCCAGTACTCACAGTGATTAATGATGTTCTCCTTTTGTTTCCTTCTCCTTAAGGCGGACGAAATCCTCTTCACCCCGTATTCAAATCCACTGCTAAAGTCTTCTCCGGCAGCACTTCCGGTGAGTCGTTCCTCAATAAACACTCACACACATCAATGATGTACGTAGGACGTTTCGTTTAGAAACTTTCAAATGGATAATATACTCAGCCCCTGGCTCTGTATCCTTCTCTGCTTCTTTATCCAGTGAACATCAATTCCTGCCGCTACCAACGCGACCTTGCCCAGATCCTCCCTCTGTACACCGGAACGGTTCAACAGCACACCCAACAATAACGCAGCACTGCTACCACAACACACCTGCTTTGCGTGTTTGAAGCTCTCTTCATATCCCTCTCCGTCTTTACATCATCCAATCCCCAGCCGCTACGTTTGCTACTCACACCTGTGTTTAATCTGGCTGGATTTGCCTCCCGGCGTTTACCGGAAGTTCCGGTGTTTCCGTAATGTAGCCTTTTTTAATGTTTGATGACAAGATAGAGACTTAAGGAAAATTATGTAGACTAATAATTTAAGTTTAATGTCCTAATGATCAGCCTACTTATTTGTATGTCCCACAGCTGACATGGAACGTTATTAACCGGTTCGGGAACTTTATTTTTTTGTTCTAACCGGTTCAGGAACGTCAATTTTAGGGTTGAACCGAAAACCGGAAACGTTAAAATACTGTTTCTGTTCGGAACGAACAGCCCTGGCAGAAACGTTTAAGACTTAAGAATATATGGAGCCAGACTTTTTTTATTTTACAGCTTTTTTCAGCTGATAACAAACATTGTGAAACCAGATTTTCAAAACTTTTTATGGTTTATACTGTATGTTTTTTTTTCAAAACTCTTTATGGCCACCATCCACCATGACCACATGAGTTTACTGGAGGTAATGAATGCAGGGTGTGGGGACATATTTTTCAAAAGACTTGCCAGGGTTGGATTAGACATTGCAGAATGTACTTCCCAAAATGCATTGCCAGAAATGACATCAGCTGTGATGTTGATGAGAACTTGTGCAAGAGGGATAGCACACTAGAACCAACCTTTACGAAAATTAACCATGGTTTTATTGTGGTAAAAGTGTAGTAACCATGTTTTTTGTGTATTGATTACTATCAGCAAAACTATGGTTTTACTACACTTACCATGGTTTAACTCTGATTTTTGAAATCATAGTTGTCAAAACCAGGGTTATTTTTTGGTTACAATGGTTTTACTACAGTAACCGTGTTTTTTTAACTGTAGTAAAACCATTGTCATTTTCGTAAGGGCATCACTGTAATTTACCATAATGAACAACTACACATCATGTTACAGTAATACTGTATGTAGAATTTATTTTATTTATTCTTTTTATTATCATTGCAGCCCTGGAGTTTTTTCCCCTTTTTTCACTATTTGCCTGTAATTTTCAAGTATATTCATATTAAAAGAAAGAAATTATGATTACAGTTTATCTGATGCACTTTTTTCCCACAACGTACAGGTTAGCTCGCCAATCAGGGACACAGCGCTTTTCAAATCGATGAGTTTTGTACAAAATCAGTGCGTTCCAGGAAGACAGGGATATCTGGAGCTACAAAAATGTACGGTATGTGGAACATATTGGCCCTCATTTATCATTCTTGCGTAGAAACGGCCGTATATGTTGGCGTAAGATTATGCTTACACTCCTCTCACCGCCTGATTTATGAAACTGTGCGTACCTTTGATATTCAGGTGTACGCAATACGATCGTCATTAGAATAACACGCCCATATAAATTCAAGTCTCCGCCTCCCCCATGCCTCATTTTATGCCATGGACACATGGAAGACGGCAAAGAAGAGAAACCGGGGGAAGTGGAAAGAAAAAAAAATGTTTTATTTGGGAGTTTAAAGAGGATTAAAGACCCATTAATTGCATGACAATTTGTAATATTCATATTATTATTCTTATAATTTTTTATTATTAATGGTGCTTATTGATATTTAGAATTATTATTATTATTATTATTTACTGCCTACATCTAAATTCTATGTCTGCTTAATGGTTCGGTTCGGTTTCGATTTAAAAATGTTGTAGTAACTTCTGTCATGTGTTGTTCTGTATTTACATACAGTTGTTTGTTAGCTATATCTTAGATCCAGTTTGATACGGAGCTCCGGATATAATTCAAATTAACAATTTGTTTCCACGACATCCACATGTTTTACTAGGCTAATTCATAATTTGAAGTAATAAAAATTGTAATATTAATTACGAACTATTATAATAATTCATTCCAAGGAACAAACTGTTGAATATTGGAAACGAATTCTAAATTTATGGCCATACTTTAGACTAATTAAGAAAAATAATTGTTAATTTGTGTCCAAATTCGTGGCCATGATTTTTTCCGCATGTCATCATTATCAAATTCAACACAAGCATCTCACCATCATGTCTTTATTTATCATCGAATATTTGCTAACTCTTACAGTCTCTCCACACTCCATTTCAATTTCTTCTCCCTGCTCAATCTTAACTTTGATTTTTACTTTACATTTATGTATAAGGCTTGAATTCCATAAATTATTGCTAGACGTTTTCACAGACTCTCAAACTAGCAAATTATCAAAGTGCGTTCTGGGTTGAGCGAGCGGTGCTGATCGTCGTAATGAGCGAGCGGAGTGGAATTTTTAGAAAGGCCCTCTGATGGTGATATTACCGCACCGCTAAACGCTCCGCTCCCGCTAAGCTCCGTTCACATGCTTTGCCCTGAAACGTCAGGTAAAGCGCACAGGCTCGCAACTGAAGGAATACATATGCCTACAAATCAAATGCTTTTGTCACAGGCCGGAGAAGCGGACCGCCCCTGTCGCGGGTCACGCTCCTCCTATTTCCACACCGAGGAGGTCCCAAAACACCTCAGCGGGTTGTTCTCTCCTCACGACAACTCTGGTTTGTAGTGACTCCTGTCGACACAAGCACAGCACTCCTCTGCAAGCTTAAATGTACACTCACACACAATAAAGGCAATGACTCACCCACAGTACTCCTCACACTCTTCGTGACTAAGGACGGAGCCAAACTTGATCCGTGTTCGTCGTGTGGCTTGGCTGGGCGTAGTTCTTAGCGGAGGGGGGGAAAAGTGCTTAAATGATGAACGCCGAACCTCCTGTGTTTACTCCTGATTATACTCCTCGGCTCGCCCACGCTTCTCTCCACAGTGGGGCCGCAAATCTGTGTGCTAAACTCCACAACACACGTCAGGTAATATACCCTCTTCAGTATCACTGGCTATAATGTACGATGGTACTCACGTGCATTTACCAGTACTTCACGACACAGTGGCCTTCCAGTACTATTTCCCGGCTCACCCACTCTTCTCTCCACAGTGGGGCCGCTCACTGAGTAATAAACTCACAACACACATCAGGTGAGGAAATCTCCTTAATTCTTCATGAGCAACGAACTGGGTACTCACACTATGGATGACGCTCTGCTGTTCTGCTTTCCGGTTTAGCTTACCCGCCGCTGTAACCTCGTCCTCGACGAGGCCTTCAATGAAGACTCTTCAATACCGCTGCTCCACCAACGTCAACACATGACAGCACATCCACCTCACAACTGTAAGTATTCGTTACGTACTCAACTCAGTCGCTTGTATCCTTAATACGTCCTTCACTCAGTCACTATCGAACTCTGCTCCTTCTATGAAGATTCTCCCTAGGCCTCCACTCTCTCTCCACCGGGTCGGTTTCCGTGGCCACACAACAACACAACAGCAACCGCTGCTCCGGTACTATACAGCACACTCCTTTCCTTCGCCTCTTTCGGCCCTGCACTCTTTCCGCTCGCTTTCCAAGCGATCCCCTGATCAACGGCGCTCTTCTCAGGAAGTGTGGGTTGTGGTCTGCCCTTGGCAGAGCACCACTCGCCCCGGAAATCCAACTCTCCTCTTGTGTTTCTAACAGATCTATTTATGTCCCATCTTCACCACCTCCTCCAATTATGAGTTGCCACCTTAATTCTCCACACCTGTTTCTAATAAGCCCTAAATTGATCTGCCATGGAAACCAGGAAGTAAAAAGGTGTTCATAAAATGAAGTCCGGCGGAAACCATCTTCAGGCGGAACCAATCTCCACCGCTTTTGGTTCCGCCCTACAATAGTCACCCTGTGACACTTTGGTAAAGTCTCACAAATTAAACATTTAAGTCCATGTTGCATAAAAATAAACAATGAAGTTTATAATTACTATGTTTTTTTTTTTTTTTACAGTGGGTCATAATATATCATATATTTTAGTTTGTCAGTGAGTTTTGGGGTGTTAGGAATTGTGTTCCTGCGCATTTCCGCACTAACTCAAAACGTGCATACACCCCCTCTTGAGCTGGCATAGAATTTGAGCGTGCCGTATGCCAACTTCAATATTGATAAATCTCAAAGTCACCGTGGTTTTGGGTGTACGCCAGGTGTACGCTGGAAATTTGGTGTACGCATTTTTGATAAATGAGGGACAATGTGTTTTTTTTAACCATAAACCATGCAAACACATTATTATACCAAATACACAAAACATTGTTTTTAACAATGAAATAGGTGCACTTTAAAAAAATATAATTTATGTAATTCATTGCTGTTGTTAGTGTTTTTTTTTAGGTCAGTGTGTTGTGAATAAAATGTGTGTTTTCTGAATAAGAATTGTTGCCAGTGTTATGGTCCGAGTTAGATGAACTGTTTGGCCAACATTTATGCTGGTAGCCGTGGGGACTGTGTGAAGAGTCTTGAAAATGTGGTTTCAGTATTAAACAATGCTTGTTAGCAACTGAAAAAAACTTTATTTTAGAGAATAAAACTACACAACAGTATCTCAAATTTAACAACCTTAGAAATATACAGAAGTAAAATGCATCATGCACACTATTGCAGCAATAATAATAATTCACATCATTAAAACATTATTTATAATACTAAAACAGTGACCTTACATTTGATAAATATACACTTTAATTTAACTACAGTTTAACTACATGTTTATTTTAAAATACCCAGATGCCGCAGACGTGCATTAAAGTTTGGGATAGCTGAGGCTGTGAATATGTGTGTGTGTGTGTGAGACAAAGAGAGTGTGTGTGTGTCACAGTGTGTGTGTGTGTGTGTGTGTGTGTGTGTGTGTGTGTGTGTGTGTGTGTGTGTGTGTGTGTGTGTGTGTGTGTGTGTGTGTGTGTGTGTGTGTGTGTGTGTGTGTGTGTCTGTGCACCTGGTAAGCACGTTTTGGGGACAAAAAATCTTACAAAAACTGTTTTCAAAACACTTTATGGTGTATGACCACCATCCACATAACCAGATGACTTTCCTGAAGGCATTGAATGCTGGGTGTGGAAACATCTTTCCTGAAGAGTTGGATGGGTTGGATTAGAAATTGCAGAAGGGACTTACCAAGATGCATTGCCAGAGATGATATCAGCTGTGATGTTGATGAGAACTTGTGGCCAAATAAAAGATAGAGAGCAGACTAGAACCGTCACTTGTGTCATTTACCATAATGAACAACTACACATTTTGTTACAGTAATATGTAGAATGTATTTTATTTATTATTTTTTATTATCTTTGCAGCTCCGGGTTTTTTCCCTCTTTTTTCACTGTTGGCTGTAATTTTCAAGCATATTCATATTAAAAGAAACACATGATGATTCATTTCTGAATTATTCTCGTTACAAATTCTTGTGCTACAGTATTCTATATGAAGAATTGATTTGTGTGGAAAATCATTCAAACTATAAAAAGAAAAGTTTATCATAGTTTATCATTTATGTAATGTTTCCTGTTGTTAGTGTTTTAGGTCAATGTGTTGTTGATAAAATGTGTGTTTTCTGTTGCCAGTGTTATGTTAGTCTGAGTGAGTTTTGGAGGTGAGATTAACTGTTTGGCCAACATTTATGCTGGTAGCCGTGGGGACTGTGTGAAGAGTCTTGTAAATGTGGTTTCAGTATTAAACAATGCTTGTTAGCAACTGAAAAAAAAAACTTTATTTTAGAGAATAAAACTACACATCAGTATCTCAAATTTTACAACCTTAGAAATATACAGAAGTAAAACGCATCATGCACACTATTGCAGCAATAATATTAATTCACATCATCAGAGGTGTAAAGTACTTGAGTAATTTTACTTGATTACTGTACTTAAGTATTATTTTTGGGGAATTTTTACTTTACTTGAGTACAATTAAAAATCAGTACTTTTACTTAGTTACATTTTTGTAAGAAAAAAAGTACTTTTATTTTAGAGATCTATTTTCCCTTGCTCTATCAAACCAATTGAATTGCGCTGATGGCCAGTTTAACTTAAATGTTATTTATTCTGGAGCCTTTGGACCACACTAAGGAATTGGCCAACAGTTCATCTAATGATGAAGATTTTTTTGCTTCTTTGAAACCGACAACACGTGAAGTGTGACACGTTCCCTGCTGTTTGCAGCCTACCTTGTTCAAACTGTCAGTCCAAATCTGATTTTGGTGCATATCTAATTTGACAGACTCACTGTCCACATTGTGTATCACAACTGTTAAGATCCGATCTGTGCGTCCTGTAGCCGTTTTCCCGGATTATCTGCACTGTTTCTATAGCAATGACATCACGGCACGACAATCTGTCTCGACGTCTGACGTGTTTTATATGACTTGACAGCATGACGTAACCGAAAAGCTACACAAATGCGTTCAGGGAGGTCAGACTGCAATGGATTTCCGGAAATTATATTTTATAAAGGATTTCAAACCACCTCTGGATGTAGCCTGAAACATATAAAAAAAAACTGATTTCATGTGGTTTAAATATTTATCGATAATTGTATACTTTGCTTTAGGGTTTTCAAGGTTTTCTCACTAATTATGCATTGTGTTTTCTTGTATGTTTTGCTGCTCCGATTACATAAAAAAAACAATTATACATGATTTCTGTGTCTTAATGTCAGTAATGTTACCATTACTGGTCTTGTTCAGACAACGTGTGACATTGTTCATGTTTTTTATATGTTTTCTCGATTATGCACAGAGAAACGTAAACATTAATAGAAATTACATTTGCCTTTTCCTTATATCTTTCGGTGGTGTAAAAATAAAGGTCACATGCGTTAGTATGAAAAGCTAAATCCCACAGGCATGACCTGATCTTAATTCTGGTCAGTATGATAATATAAATAGTCAATATGATTTTAAGAATATTTTAACACACATTAATTTATTTATAAAACAGGCATGATCTCAACATTATCATCAGCGGTTTCCAAAAATGTCAGACTTTACATTTCCATGTGGTGTTTTGGATTAATGTACACACCACGCTAAACCTGAGTGTATTTAAACAATGGTAAACTGAAACATATTTGATCATTAAGATCATTCATTTTATGGCATGATTCACAAAGACGACAATGAATCATCAAACATTATATGTTTTTTTTTTTAGTTTTCGAAAGTTTTTATTTGATTTTTCACTTATCACACCAATTTTTGTAAACAAACAATATTGATCAATAATCATATACTTCAACAAAAACTATGCTTTAGGTGTTTGTTTTCATGTATTGATTTCTAAATGTCAACTTTTTTCTTTTTATCTTCTTAAGATACACGATGATGAAGAGGGGTTTTTAGGGGTTTCTTGTATGCCTGATGCACCGATTTCATAAAAACAGCCATTTACATTCAAAACCTTTGACGACATTGTTTTAATGTCAACACTTTTATCCGTTATTTACTATGTAATATTATTTCGTTTACACAATCATCAAAATGTATCACTGTGCGTGCGTACAACTATTATAAAGGCATGCACAGGTTTAATGTTTGTAACAATAACTATATCAAACATATGTTGTGTGTCCGAAATAAGTATTAGTAAACTTTACTCGTGTTCCTAACACACAATTCTAATCATATCACAATCCTGAATGTTTAGAAACATAAAACAAAAAACTTTTTGAAGACCTCACACAATAGTCATTTCATCTAATAAGATAACTTTTAAAAATATGTACATATCTCCTCCCCATTACCTTCCCTGCTTCGCTCCTCTCATCTCGTCTAGTCTTATGTCTATAACTTTGAGAGACTCTCTCCGCACTGCTCTCCAAACTAAAAATCATGGATTTGATAAACTGGTCTCTCAAAGCAATTGACACTATCTTCTCGACGAGAAACTTGGGTTCGGGGGAACCTGTCTGCCCTGCCGAAACTTTGCAGCTGGCTACACGATTGATGCGTGGGAGAGGTGGCGGGTCGTGTGTCTGGCGGCTCTTTCCGTGGAGGACATTGAAGATATCTCTCTATTCGGAACAATGATAACAAGCCTTTTGCTGACTGGATTAGGCATTGCCCTGGTTTAACGAGAAATTAAGAAGACGGTGACAGCTGTCCAAGGCCCCATAAGGCTGCCCGGCATGATTGAAGCAGTGGGCAGAGCGGTCAGCACTCAGGCTGGGACTATTAACCACATTATGGATAACAACTTGGAAATGACCCGCAATATGGATAACATAATAGAGAAGCTCACGCTTTCGCCGCTTTGTACCGCTAGTCTGACAAGCTGACAAATTTTTCCCCTGTTGCAAAAAATCTTGTGTTTTCATGTTGTACTGTTTACCCCAATCTTTAACAATTATGCATGACAAAAGTTGCACTGATTCACATAGCACTACAAGCGTAGCTGTAAATGTTAAAACTAAGTAAATACAAAACAACCAGCACAGCAATATGTTTTAATCGCTTGGTAACGATTTCAACGTTTATATTTCCAAACTATTTCTAAGTTGTATGTTTGCATCTTAATTTAAAATTGTAAAATTTACAATTTTAACAAACACACTCCTGTTTTGTCTTTGTGTTTTTATCGCATCAATGCTGTTACATACAACAGACACTTCACTTTATTTGGAAAGATTTACAAAAAAATAATCTTTTATTGTTTTATGTAATCCACTTACACAAAAATTAAATGCAGGGTATAATAACATTTAAAATAATGGATTTGTGACTAGTATGTACTGTAAATAAGCTATACCGTATGATGATAAATAACAGTTTTATGCTGTAGATAACAAAATCAGTATTATGCTATTAAATAACAGTTGTATGCTTTACACTGTAAAAAAATCAGTAGAAATTGCAGCTGGGTTGCCGGTAATTTACCGTAGATTTAAATGTATGTTATTTACTGGCAACATTTTGTTCAAAGTTAAATGAACATTTTACATTTACAAGTCTTTGTCTTTACAGAGTAAACTAAAAAAACAGCATCAAGCAAAACATTCTGGGAAACAAAATCTGAAGCAAAACCCAGAAAAAGGTTGATGATGATTTCTGGTTCCCAGAATGCTTTGCATGAGACTGTTATTGTATAGTTTTATTCTGTAAAGATAAAGACTTGTTAATATTTAAAATGTATTTAACTTTGAACAAACTCTTGCCAGTAAATAACACAAATTTAAATCTACAGTAAATTACCGGCAACCCATTTGCAATAACATTGTAATTTCTACGGATTTTTTTTTTACAGTGATAGCTAACAAAAAGCATCATGATGTTAATTCAAATACCAATAACCCACTGTAATTTTACAGTACAATGCTGGCAACCACAGAAGCCAGTAGATTACTGTTTTATGTACTATATTTAAAGAGTTTGGTAATTCCATAATATAACTCCTTTTTTACAAAAATCCTATTTGTTGATTGTGCATTCCAGTTAATATCAATCAAACTGCAGTTGGTTTGTTTTGATTTAAGCCTTCATAACTAAACAAACACAGCTAAGTAGCACAACATGAAACATAAAAACATGATAACATAATAATACACGTTTTGACAAAATGTTTAAAGTTTTTAAAGTTTTTAAAGAGTTATCTCGTTTTGGAATCAAACTCTTCATCTTTTTATAAAAAGTTAAAATAGTCAGGTTGATTGATATATAAGAGGTCCTTATTTTTAGCCCTGGCTGAGTCAGGAGGCGTCGATGTGTCAATGTGGGTGTTCCCCAGGTACTCAGGTTTCCAGCCACTGTCAAAAGACATGCAAGTCTAGGTTGAATTGGATATGGTTAAGATGGCCATTTCCTACTGTGTAGATTAACAATTTCTCTCACCATAAATATCTAGCAATTGATGCTGGAATGGCACTTAACAGTAATAAATAAATAGTTTATATAGGAGTGGTTTCCCGGACAAGGATTATCTTAAACCAGGACTAGGCTTTAGTTTAATTCAGAAATATAACTAGTTTTAACAAACAACTAAATGGCTCTGTTTTACTTATTAAAGTGTCAGGGGAACTTTTCTTGGTTAGGAATATGCTTACTTGTTTCTTTTGAAGATTAAGAAACACAGTCCTCCAGTTAGAAAAGCAGCTCCAAGCCCACAGAAAACTGGAATCAGGATGTGGTTGACAGTTGCTTGTTCTGTTAAAATCACAATCATATAATTTACTCCATAAAATTATTATTTTCCATGTGTGAACAAGATAACCTTTGGCATTAAAAAAAGAAAAAGAAGCGATATAATATGGCTGTAGCGATTAATCGTGCAAAAGCGCGGTTTTTGGCAATGACTGAATATGAATGAATATTGTGCAGAAACAACATTTTTGCCACAGAAAAAGTATCCACCTTATTCTTGACGTAAATGTGGGAACTGGCATATTTAAGCTTCTTTGTGTAAGACATCCGGTGAGCCACTACAGCTAATTGTAATCATATTGCGAGGGAAACGAGTTATCTCGTTTTGCAACGAAACTCTTCATACATCTTAATATAATATCAGGACACTTCTTAATTTCATCCCCCCACTGGTTCATATGGCAGGTGTAGTAAATATTTACCATAACTGTTTAAATCTTGTTTTATGCGTGCTCCCACCACACTGCTTTCTACCGGCTCGCTATTTAAAACGGACGTCTCTCACAAAGAAGGGAAATACATCACTTCATTTACTTCAGCGTTCGAAAATAAGGTGGATAAGAATATTTATTTTTGTTTCAGGTTTTTTGTGGTAATAAAGAATATTTTGAATGATTTTGTTTTACAAGGTTTGCTTTTTTAAATGCACATTATATACGACTCAAACTCATAGTGATTTTAGATTTATAAGGACTTTCAACTGACCAAAATGACGTAGTACACACACGAGCTGCGCATGAAACACAGAATCGTAGTATTGCAATTAAGAATCGATTTTGACAGGTCTTTTTAATGGGACACGCAATTTATCATCACAACCCTATGATATGAATTTAGAGTGATACAAAGTTGGTGGACGACAAATGTCAAATAATATTTGACATTTAATGTTTGACAAATGTCAATTTCTGTTTACACGAACATACAATGTATGCCACATATCAAATTGAAAAGCAAAGTCCATTTGTAATTGAATTTCCTATGTCTTTCGAGTTACGACAATGCCGTATTTCAATCATAATTGCAATTCACCTTTTGCTATTTCACTTCCTCTGGCGTGGGGCGTACTATTGATTCGTGGGTCAGGCTTTTTTCCAACTCACAGGTCCCGGTTATATTAAATATTTTGCGAAGAGGAAGATGTGACATGCCAGACCCAACAATGCAGAAGAGCTAAAGGCCACTATCAGAGCAACCTGGGTTCTCATAACCCCTGAGCAGTGACACAGACTGATCCACTTCATGCCACGCCACATTGTTGAAGTAATTAAGGCAAAAGTATTGAGTCCTGTACATGCTCATGCTTTTCATGTTCATAATTTTCAGTTGCCAAGATTTCTAAAAATCCTTTTCTTTGTATTGGTCTTAAGTGATATGGGATTTTCCTTAGTTTTCCTTGTTTCCTTATTTTCCTTATAATCATCAAAATGAAAAGAAATAAACATTAGATATAGTAGTCTGTGTGTAATGAATGAATATAATATACATGTTTCACTTTTTGAATGGAATTAGTGAAATAAATCAACTTTTTGCTGATACTGGCAACACTGAGCATGACATCAGAGCAAGTCGCACATAACTCGGGCTGTGCCCAAAATCGCCTACTTACATAGTAGGTGAAAAGCAGTAGGCGAGGCGAGTAGTATGTCCGAATTCCTAGTATTCCAAAATAGTCACTACGATTTGTTACTGTAAGTTTAGTTACTACTAAAACTACTAATTCAGGAGAGACATTATCCAACGAAGAAGAAGAGGCGTCTTCATATTAGGAAATGGCGGAAAGCCGCGATGCGACTGTATTCGCGCTGGTATGACATGATGTGATGATGACGTATGTCACCTGATGTATCAACATTTCGGATGTAGTACGTCTGAATCTTATTCATACTACCAGGATTTATACTATACAGTACCTACTGTTTTAACGGTGAGTAAGTAGGTATTTCATCTCATTCAGTATGTACTGTCACAGTATGCGTTTTCGTACGCAGCCTTGGACACTTTTCTAACCAGCATGCATCTCGCGGTGATTATCTGTGATCGATTCTGCGCAGAATTTGCTCATCTTAAACAAGCCTAGTTTTTACAACCCGACCCATGACCAATAAAATAGACATACTAAGCATTTTTAATGAAAATGAAAAGAGGCCGTATTTTAGCCTAAAAATTTTCGGAAACAGCCATTAGATTACATCGCCCTGTAAACTGGCAACAGCATAATTATGAACCACAGAAACCAGGATGGTCATATAAATAACAAAGAAAATGATAAAAAAAATTTACATTTACAAAGCAGCGTTTGTGTTATCCATTTACAAATTCCCACCCTTAATTTCTCCCGCACCTTGACTTTCATCTTAACTTTTATTTCTCCATTTGTTTTGCTGTTGTGGCTGGCAGTGCGAGCTGCTTGGCGCTTTTGTCACGTGAGGTTTGGGGATATCAAGTTACGTTGCGCAAGTTACGTTGCTACGTAGGACTACGTAATTAAACCTTATCAAAGAACCTAATAAAATCTGAAATCTGAACCTAATAAATGTTTTTTTTATTTTGTTTTTAATGGTCCGCCCCAACCCGGCATTTCTTTATGTATATTTAGTTATATATTACTTATATATTATCAGTCACAGTTTTTACACTCACAAGTAGGAAACACAATTGCAAATACAATTTGCAATTCCTTTAAAATATTGTCAGGAAAAACGCCCCATAATTTACAGCGTCATAACTTTACCGCCTATGACAAACCAAGAACTCACGCAACTAAACATGACAGGGTATGATGAAATATGTGTAATATATGCTATTAAATTAAGAAACAATTAAATTTTAATGTATTAAGGAGTATACTTCAGAAAAAAGCAGTAAACTTAAAAAATATGTATCCATTATTACAATCAAATATCATCCACTTTTATTGTTATACCTTTCACAAAGAGAGGACGTCTGGTTTCATACTGCGTTTTGACACCATGGTATTTGACTGTGCATGTGATATCTTTGTGATCGTCCTCTTTTGTGGGTATGAAGGTCAAAACAGATTCAACTTCCCAGTTTCCATGTCCAATAACCTTATAGGTCACCATCTCTTTCCCATCGTGGTTCCAGGTGAGAGTGGGCTGATGGGAGGGGCAGGTGTGCCTGACAGAGCATCTGAAGATCGCAGGATGACCCTCCTCTACAGACTGCTCAAAATGCAGCTCTGGTGGTGGGGCTTCTTCTATACAGTAGATATTGTGAATGACATAGAAAATTAAAGTATACTGTAAAAAAACAGGATTTTAGACAGTGTCACAATTTTAACAAATTATTCTGCATGTAGAAGTTACCTGCTGAGAAAAACAATAGAAATTCTAATGGTTTCTATACTTTTTTTTTCAGCTGTCTACCATTCAAACTATTACAAAATTTATATACACTGCCGTAGGGCGATGCTTCCAGGTTTTATAAATTGCGTAAGAGCGCGTGGTGGATAATAGCGGTAAAAACTCATCATTGAGTTAACATGTCAATGGCAAGGAAAGAGTTAAAAGGTCCTAAAATGTACCATTTAGAGATAGACATTTGGTACCAATATGTACCTTTGATTATATCTCTTATCAAAGCCAAAACATTTCCATTATGACCATTAAATCAATTAGAATTTCTGTGAAAGTTTCTATTGTTTTTTTCCCAGGGTTCATATGCTATGAAATGCTTACCAATCATTTTAAGGTGAACACAATTGTTCACAAAGGAATGTGTCCCTGTCTGTAATTCAACCTTTAAACAAAATGGGCCGTTGTCATGGCCTTTGACTTCATCAATCTCCAATGAGCAGTTTAATTCACCCAGTCGACCAACCAATCTGGTGCGCTTCTTGAAACTGTCTTCGACATGTGGTTGATCCTCATGATAGATATATTCATTATTTTTGTCTTTTTTGTGCCACATAGCAACCGTTCGATCAGAGGGCTGTGTTTTTCCGGGGTATTTGAATGAACAGGGCAACACAACACAAGATGAGACCAACGCGTTCATTTCAGGCTCCACTTTCACCTTCCAAACATCAGCCAGCACAAAAACACAAAAAACTGTGAAAAAAAATAATTGGGTTAAAAATCTGTGAAAAAAAGATGAGGTTAGGAAGTAAATTGAAATACATATTAAAAGAAGTCAATGTAAAGAAAAAGTACTGTAACACACGTTAAAATCTAATTTGTAATGTTATAGTAATGTTATGACGTAATGTTGTCCTACTCTGAAGCCAAAGCAAAACTGTTGTCTTTGCCCTTATAACTGATATACATTACAGAGTTTATGGCTGTCTCACATTTCAAAGTGAGAGAGACATCAGAAATGCAAAAATCGGTCCACATAATATTGATGGAATTAATTCATGCCCATCGTCTGCCTTATTTGTTTACTGTAAAGTCATGTTTAACTGAGAGAGACTTTGCAAGAGTTTCCTTGTTATCACTCGGGCTATTTGTGAAGGGAATCTGTTGGTGTGGTGTGATACGTGATGCGTATAGAAACCCCTGAAACGTCAGCTGGACCCGTAATCGAAAAAAACTTTCCGAAACTTGTACGAACCCTGGTGAAGTACATTCAGCACAGAAATAGTCTGTAACACGCCCAACTGCTTTTTTTGACACTTTGCCTACGTTTAGCATGAGGAAACAACTCTATAACTGTGTTAATAAGTCAGAATGCACGAAATACCACCCCTTTAAGGCACACAACTGATGAATATAACATGCTCACTAAAAATATGGCCTAAAAAATTATTTCAATGATTTTCCTTTTTGTTTCCTTGTTTTCTCATTTCTATATAAAGCACCACAACTAACTTTCCACTGTAGGATACACACAGCGATCACAGCGATGAAAAATTAAAAGCGTGTTCAGACTTTAATAGCTCATTTGCATGTCATGCCAATCATATCATGTCACTGAGCACTCAGTTAATAGGGTCAGAACTTTTGAATGTTCACCCAGAATAGGAAAAAAACAACTAACTCAACAGTACAAGAAGGAGAAGCGCGTTTAGTTTGGGTCAACTCAGAGCTTCAAAGGCCCTGGGTACCCCTAAGTCTTTTTTTCCTGCTGCCAGCATTGTTTTTCAGTTGTTTCCAATGGAAGTGATGAGTAAAAAATATGTTGCCATCCTGTGAGAGGATTTATGCGCTCTGTGTTTTATCTACATTTAACAGTGAATGCTTACCATTTTTACCGGTTGCCAAGAGTTAAAAAAGTTGAGCTTGTCAATCTTAATTTTTACTCAGCCATCCAATCACAGTGTAGGGTGGTTGGACAAATACCACACCAACCGGTGCATCGTAACAGAATTATCATAGCAACTTAAGCACTCAACTGAAGAAATACCAACAGTTTGCTTTATTAAAAGAGCACCTGGCACTTTCAGCTGCGTTTGAGCACTATGGTGAACCTTTTGGCGACACCTGGGGTTATGTCAGTAGGGAGCGTGAAAGATTTAATAAGCACAAATTGAACAATATGTGGGAAAAGGTGCGGTTTCTCGGACAGGGATTAGACTAGTCATAGACTAAAATAAATGTAAGAGCTGTCCAAATTGAAAACAACTTGCAATTGCATGTCTTTAAATACATCAGTGCCCTTTGTCTTGCCTTAAAATGCACACAAGTAATTTGGTAACACTTTATTTCGATAGTCCACTTTAGACATTTTACTAATTATAAGTAACTTTGCAACTAATTATCAACTACCAATCTATAGAGAATTTCTAGACTGTCTACTTAATATCTACTAACACTTTATTGTGAAGATATGTCAACAGACATTCAACTGACTATAAGTATCTTTGCAGGTGCATGTCAACTTATTCCACTTACCCAAACCTCTTCCCTAACCCCAACCGTTACAGTCTACTAATACACTAATGACAGTTAGTTGATGAATAGTTGCAAATTATTGAAAGTTAGTTGACATGTAGTTGCAAAGTTGTTTATAGTTAGTAAAATGTCTAAAGTGGACTATCAAAATAAAGTGTAACCAGTATTTTTTTTTTAGTAAGGCATTTTTGTTCAAACTAGTTATATTTCATAATTAAACTAACGTCTAGTCCTGGCTTAAGCTAAAGCCACCCCAAAATGTTTAAGCCATCAGGTACACAGATTAGCAAAAGTACAAAGGATAAACGTGCAAAAGATAAAATTATTTATATAATGAATCTAATAAATCCCTTATAGGTTTATATTGCTTTTTCTAGATTACACAACATAACTTATATACTAATGTTCAAAAGATTAGGGTCTCCAAGACTTTTTTCACATTTACCTTTATAGTTATAGTGGACAATGAAACTGGGAATCATTTTCCAAAAAATCCAAAATAAATGAATTAGAAATTAGGAATCAAATGTATTAGTTTAGTGCAACGTTTAATTGAGTTATTAAGGACAAAATAATAGAAACCACTGTCTACATTTAAGTATGACAAAAAATTATATGTGATTAGAAAGTACTTTTATAGAAATATTGTGCTTTTTTGTTGTATGAATGTTAAATTGACCCAAAGATATCAATCTCAGCAAATTTGAGTTTAGAACCCCTGTATTATTTTTAATTCAGGTCCATAGTAGTTTTTTTTGTAAACAGTGATGTACATTTTTGCACATGAAACATTATGAACTGATTTATTCAATTGTATATGGGTTAAAACAAAGCAAATTGTTACAAATGCAAAGCTATTTTTACAATTGAAAATATTAATTATACTTAAAAAAAAAATGCATGTGAAACATTTATTGTCAGAATCTAATTCCCAATAATATCCAAGAGGAAAAGAAACACAATACCTTGGAAAAGTAGACAAAGTAACAGCTGTCCTTTCATCCTTGGATCAATGTGTGCTCCTATGTGCAAAAACTACAAAGATTCAATGTCATTTAATACACCAAATACAATGTTATGTGCAGAACTGTAGCCTACAATTTGCAAAAGTTTACCACCCTACTGTTATTATAACTTTCACTTTCTATTGGGCGGTGCCTGTCACTACTCAATCTGGACTGGTTAAGCAGCCGATTCCGTTACCTTTTGGAATTTATGTCCCCCACCAGTCGACTTACGTTTCTGCAGGCACGTAAATTATTTTTCGTCTCATTTAGCGTTTATTGGGTGGTGCTGTTTATCATTATAACTAAAAAGTGAAGTTGCCAATACTGGGGTACAACTGGGCCCGCCTCTCTAAGATTATAATTGGTCGACGGATACCACGTCACGGGCGCACAAGCTGCTGATTCAGTGAATTAATTTCGAAACTTAACAAATAATAAATAAACGTATTACATTTGTTTTATCAGCAGATGAATATCAGTTAACCATAAGAGAAACGAGACTCAATTTAACCAATCGCTTTCCAAAATTATTAACTCTATAAAGCAGTCGATACATTGCACACTGAGGACATCTGCTGGTTTAACGTCGAGTTACATTGGGTTATGTGACAAGTGAATCATGAAAATTTTTAATAAAACATAGACCACTTGACATATATGACAGACTGATATAGATATATTAAAACATGATATATTGCCTGTGATAAATGTTCATATATATACTAAACGCTGAAGTAACACGGAAAGTGTTAGATGTTTCTTTAGAGATTAAATAAATAGAAAAAAATTTTGCACACTGTGTTTTTAAATCAAAACATTATAGATGTGGTCCAACATTTAACATTAATAATGGTATATATAATTGTAAACTGGCAAAACTATAAATAAGTAAGATTAAGCACATTAAACACTCCAGAAACAGACACAGAAAAAGGCCCTTCGAAAAATCTTACTGCAGGTGATGAGAATGTGTGTGAAGGTAAGCCACAAAGTGTAGTCAGACAACTATAAATTGTTTATGCTTATACAACAAAGTTTAATTTTACAGAAATTATAATGTTGTTTATTATTGTTTTTAATATCGTCTTTAAAAATAACTAGATTGCCATCTCCTCTTTTACTTTGTACTTTTCACTATGCACATCATTTAAATAGAGGAATAAATATCTGACATGTATTTTATGGTTCTGGGTAATTGTATCCTGTATTATATTAAAGAATTAATTATATTATTCAATTCTGTATGTTATACAACTTCAATGCTGCGAGGCAGTAATTCACAAGTGGTTACTGAATCATATGTCCTGTGTATAGAAAAAATACTAATTACAATTTTTTACATTATCCGGTATAAAAAAAGTGATATAGGGGTATCTTTGCATAGGGCCCACGATCCAGTGCTATGCCCCTGGCCACGACATAATAATTTTTTTGCATGTCATCCAGAGCTACGCAATATACTATATAGATTTTTATATGATCATGATTTACTCTTCACTCCAACCTATTTACCACTCAGATACAGTCTCGATTTTAATCATCTTACAACACGCAGTATTGTTCATGGTTTATTACTCTCCGGTTCATATTAATAGCTTAAGACTTTGATATTCCTGTATTTTAATGGCATGCATATTTCAAGACTATACCGCCACCTACTGTATGCTTTTATAACTCTCATCTTCTGTTTCACACCGTTTTACATTTAGGGGCTTTTTACACCAGGTCACTTCATTCGTTTTCTCTGATCAGATAGCTATTAGATCGTAAAAAGATCATGTGTAAATGCCCTAGAAACGTTTTCGAGACGGATTTAAATCCGATCGCTCTAGTCTAACCAGGAGGTTATTTTGTGTGAAGAAGGAGGAGAGCTGTATGGAAGTAAATCTGTGCCGTTGGGTTTTGAATTCTAATTCTTAGCACTGAATTTTTTTACATCAAATTTTTAACACCGAATTTTATTTTGCATCTAAATCAGACTTTGAATTTTAAAAGCCATCGAATATCTAGCACTGTTTTTTTTGCCTATGACATTTTTCAAATGTTTTAAAAAAATTCAGTGTAAAAAAAATTCAATGTCTAAAAAAATTCAATGAAAAAAAAATTCAATGTGTTTTAAAAGATTCAGTGTAAAAACATTCAATGTTTCAAAAGATTTGGTGTAAAAAATTCAATGTCTCAAAAAATTCAGTGCAAAATAATTCAACGTCTCAAAAAATTCAGTGTAAAAATATTCAGAGTCAACATCCGGGGAAGCAAGGAGAAGCAATCGATCCCTGTATCAAATCATTCAACATCCAGCCAATCATTTACGCTCCATTGGTCACGTGACACCGAAACGGGAAGTGGGTGAAGTTTAGGCAAAGGGTTTATTTGCATTAACATACGAACACATTTTTCACATCTGGCAGATCGTATCATCAGTTTATCAGGACACAGTCCGTTTACATTTATCAACATCAAAGTGGCTTCTGTATCTGGATGTGTGATCGATCCCGTGGGGGGAGACGCGCTGGATGAATAGCTTTAAATCACAATGGCTACAACTGGCTTTAACCATATGATTTAGGGTTGTCGCGGTAACCGCACTCCCGTATTGTACAGTTCTACTGAGAAGCAAACAGCAGAGAATAACTAGCAACCCTAATAACCGTGATTCACCTTTTTAGCTTTATATTTTAAGCTTTAAAGGTTTTATCTTTGCTTATTAATATTTGCAGCGTCCGCACCGCGTACTTTACCTGAACTCGACTTTCACCCACATGCTTTTTACCAACAAAATTAATGTGAAACATGAGGATGACAATCTCGACTTCACTGTTTTAGTCTGCCTTAATAACGTGCTTTAGGCTCTGTCTGAACTTATACGTTTTTGTTCTGTAGCCTACTTTGTTCACTCACATATTTCTATATCAACAATAAACTGTTTGTTTCCTGATAAGTTTAATATGATTTAAATAAAAGAGCTAACAATTTCCTAAATTTCCTGTTCATGTCTCCCTCTAGTCTAGTGTGTAAGAAGTGAAGTAATGTAATTTACAAACACATTTAGGTATAAGAAACTTACTTTGCATAAAACCAACACTGAGCAAATGTATTTGTTATATCTGACCCGAGTCGAACTTTTTAATTCTCCCCATTAGGAATCTGTGTCCGCAGATATATAGTCACTGCATCGCGTGTGTTTGTGAGTAGATGTCTGTAGATGTCTTTTTAATAGCCTATTTAATATGTAAAACTTGAATTTGAAATAAAACTTTCTGCGGAGAAGTTAATGAGATCTCTATCGTCTCTCATGACGCGACAATTATTTATTATTTCAAATCCGTTTACAAGATAAATATATATATATATATATATATATATATATATATATATATATATATATATATATATATATATATATATACACATTGTGTTGTTAAACTGATGAAATTATCTTGCTATATACGCTACATTCATTATGAGAAGCCTTTTCTTTTTACTCTTACACTGTAGACAGTAATATATGTATATTATTATAAAACTATGGTTGTGACAGCACATTATCCATTATCTGTTGGTTCATGTTGGTCCAGTTTAATTCATGGTAATCCTTTAATAAAATGTATAATATAGTTATAAAATATTTTATTGTTTTGTAATATTCACAGCGCACATTCTCTCGGATCATTTTAAAACATTTTAAATCATTCTGTAAAATTCCGTATAGATTTTGCAAAAGAAATCCAAATAACTCCTTACACAGCTTGTACAGCTGTACTCTTGCAGCAATTAAAGCAGTTCAGTTTTGTTTTAAATGGCAAAATAGTTATATTTCTTTTTTATTTACATTTTAGAGCATTTTTGTTTGTTAAAGTGTTTTATGATAACCAAGTGTTAGCGGCCGACAGCAAGTTGACGACATGTTTGATGAATTGATCCTCTCAAATCAACACTTCACTTGCCTATAATAACAACTATATAAAATAAATATTTTCAGCACATCACAATGTTAGTTTAAACGTTTATTATCAACACACACTATTTTTAAAAAGCGAAGGCAGGTTGCTCTGCTGCTCGCAGTTGCAACGGGTGCAGAAATAAAAAATTAAAAAGGGCTATACAAAACGAAACTAAATAAACATGAAACAGAGCAGAATAAACATGCATGCTACCTTATCTTACAACTTCGCTTTTGCATATACCTTTTTTTTAATGTAAGGACTTACCACAGAACATGGCTATTCATGTATCCATCCAACAGTTAAACTAAGAAAAAAGTCGATCCATACACAAACAAGAAATAAAGACACAGCCTTCTTACACGAAATTAATACAGGGAGAAGTCTTTAATAGATTATGTCTTGGATGCTGTCTGCATAGATTATATACAGTATCCAAGGTTTTAATCTAGTACTCCATTTATAATTTTTCCTGGTGCGCTGAAGGTCCTGCTGTTTAAATACGCTGTTAAAACAGCTGCATTGTAAATGTGTGGCTGTGCGTAGCGGACTCATGCGGTAGGTTAAACGTCTTCCAATGTTTGTTTTGCAATCATAAATGTCTGTCAAAAGATTATTTTAATTAAATTGAAAACTATAAAAAGATGGAGAAGTCTAAATAAGCCCGAGGTCCGGCCCGCGTATCTGCTGTGATGTTAAAATTGGCCCGAAACCCGACCCGAAGGGCGTAAACAGGTCGGGCCCCGTCGGGCTCGGGCTGAAATGCAGGGCTCTAAATGAGATAGAAACTGCTGACTGACCAGCGCAACATTCACATAATGGCCCTTGATATGTCGCCATGGAAACTCAAACATTAAAACGATCCATTAAATTCTGCTACTAAATATTAAATCTCTACATTAATAGTTGGAACATATTAAACATATGCCTGAATAACTTAAAAATACAAGCAGTGTTAAAATGCTTTTGTATATCGATTTATTTCAAGATACTTTCAAGCTTATATTGCTCCACAAATATGAATAGAATAGACAGGATTTAAATTGAATTTCTTTATCTAACTTTTGCGAGTTTGTCCATGGTTTATATTGTTGTAGTTTTATATTGATTAAACAAATGATTGGTTTGCTTATTTTAAATAAATCTAAGGATCTTTAGATGTATTTATGTATTAAGGCAGGTAAAATATTTTCCATTTATTCGTTTTTGTTAAACCTTCTCCTTTATATAAGTGAGTCATTTTAGTAATTTATTGTTGTTCTGTTATAATAAAATAATAATAAACAAACACTAAGCAGTCGTAGTAATGGAAAATTATGTCTTTCATTTATTTGTGTTAGAACGCATACCATCCATCGAATTTGTTTTATTAATAAACAAGCTGTTTTAGCGAGTTTGTCTGAACTTGTTGTACTATTTTATTGGTTTTAAGTTTTTCGTTCATAATAATAATAAAGAAACATTTTAAAAAACTATTTTAATTCAAGAAATTTAAATATTTAATAATCTGACTTTAAAAGCAAAAGTGATCTACAGATGAACGTCTTTGCTAAATATAGGCTATTTCCTATAAAAATATGCGGTTTGTTTAGTTCAGAAGGTGAAAAAATCCTTACCTGTATTTCCCTAATAATAAAAATACAACACATCTATGTAAGAACGTAAGTCTCCGTGTTATTTTTACATTATGACTTAAAAGAACAATTTGGAAAATTAGATTAGAAGCGCATGAATCCGCAATTACACTTGCTTTGAAGGCAGCTTATTTTTCCAGAGAAAGATATGGTAACATTTCTTCAGAAGAATTGCTGAAACCTATTAATTTACTGATGTTTTTATTACTCCAGCTGTTTTATCGGCCTTTGAGATGGGACGCGGCAGTCAAGTTCATGCTGAAAACGGGGTGAATTCCAAATGGCGTTTTAGCGCCCTTGAAGGGCACTTCAGGAAGGGGATGTCACACAGTCGATCCAAATAAAGAGAAACTGATGTGCGTTTTTCATTGCTCTATTCGCCAAGTCTATTTGAATTGACCACACCATGAGACAATTGTGCAACTTTCTCTAGAGTTTATACATCAAGTGTTCTGATCTTCGAAGGGAATATGGCATAGGGATAGTATGCTATTGGAATACGCCCTTTATCTTTTCGTGAGCGGCAGTCGCGTAGGCTTCAACCAATCATTGAACAGATTTTTAACAACAAATCATACAACATTTTACTGACCCTAAAGTGTTAAAAAGATTGCGGGAAAATGTTTTGGAATTTCTTTTAATTCAAACATTAAAAATCTCATACATATAAACTAAGAACACAGGGCTTTGAATGTGATGGCGCTTTAGGCAAATCATTAAACAAAATACACAGAAGAATTTTCGTTGTGTTTTATTTATCCATCTTGATGTGTGGCGCAAGAACGGATAACATTCCGATCACAAACGCAGCCGAGGACGGATCTCACTCAATCCAGCCATGGAATCTGCATTTACAGGTCAACGTCACACAAAACACCGCTAACTATCATTAATCTTCTCCCTGACAGCTGTCAAAAATAAAGGAGGTTAGGTAATGGAGCGCATTTTAACACTCCTGGTCGTATTTTTAAGTTATTCAGGCATATGTTTAATATGTTCCAACTATTAATGTAGAGATTTAATTTAATATTTAGTAGCAGAATTTAATGGATCGTTTTAATGTTTGAGTTTCCATGGCGACATATCCATGGGTCATTATGTGAATGTTGGTCAGTCAGCAGTTTCTATCTCATTTAACACGTTTTAGGTTAAACACGTACTAACCATAATAAAATTGACCAAATACATTTGCTCAGTGTTGGTTTTATGCAAAGTAAGTTTCTTATACCTAAATGTGTTTGTAAATTACATTACTTCACTTCTTACACACTAGACTAGAGGGAGACATGAACAGGAAATTTAGGAAATTGTTAGCTCTTTTATTTAAATCATATCAGGAAACAAAGGTAACAACAGTTTATTGTTGATATAGAAATATGTGAGTGAACAAAGTAGGCTACAGAACAAAAACGTATAAGTTCAGACAGAGCCTAAAGCACGTTATTAAGGCAGACTAAAACAGTGAAGTCGAGATTGTCATCCTCATGTTTCACATTAATTTTGTTGGTAAAAAGCATGTGGGTGAAAGTCGAGTTCAGGTAAAGTACGCGGTGCGGACGCTGCAAATATTAATAAGCAAAGATAAAACCTTTAAAGCTTAAAATATAAAGCTAAAAAGGTGAATCACGGTTATTAGGGTTGCTAGTTATTCTCTGCTGTTTGCTTCTCAGTAGAACTGTACAATACGGGAGTGCGGTTACCGCGACAACCCTAAATCATATGGTTAAAGCCAGTTGTAGCCATTGTGATTTAAAGCTATTCATCCAGCGCGTCTCCCCCCACGGGATCGATCACACATCCAGATACAGAAGCCACTTTGATGTTGATAAATGTAAACGGACTGTGTCCTGATAAACTGATGATACGATCCGCCAGATGTGAAAAATGTGTTCGTATGTTAATGCAAATAAACCCTTTGCCTAAACTTCACCCACTTCCCGTTTCGGTGTCACGTGACCAATGGAGCGTAAATGATTGGCTGGATGTTGAATGATTTGATACAGGGATCGATTGCTTCTCCTTGCTTCCCCGGATGTTGACTCTGAATATTTTTACACTGAATTTTTTGAGACGTTGAATTATTTTGCACTGAATTTTTTGAGACATTGAATTTTTTACACCAAATCTTTTGAAACATTGAATGTTTTTACACTGAATCTTTTAAAACACATTGAATTTTTTTTCATTGAATTTTTTTAGACATTGAATTTATTTTACACTGAATTTTTTTAAAACATTTGAAAAATGTCATAGGCAAAAAAAACAGTGCTAGATATTCGATGGCTTTTAAAATTCAAAGTCTGATTTAGATGCAAAATAAAATTCGGTGTTAAAAATTTGATGTAAAAAAATTCAGTGCTAAGAATTAGAATTCAAAACCCAACGGCACAGATTTACTTCCATAGAGCTGGTCAAACACCACCTGTTCAAGAGTCTTGGCAATGAAGGGATGAAGAGAATTGGGTCTGTAGTTCTCTAGCATAGCAGGATTGAGCAGGGTTATCCAGGCCTCTTTTAAATGCCGCTGGGAAGGTACCAGTGGAAAGAAAGGAATCGATAAGGTGGGTGAGAGCTGGGATAACCGATGGAGATATGGCCTGAAGGAGATGGGTGGGTATGGGATCTAGCTGGCATGTAGTGAGATGGTTATAAGCAAAGACCTTGGTAACGTCTGCTTCAGATAGGAGAGAGAAGGTCCAGATGTCGGAGGGCATAAACTGGCTAAGCAGGATAAGAGTGGAGCATTCTACTGATTGAAGACTTGTTTACCCTGTTTACCTTGCTGTACGGTACAGCAAGGTAAACAGGGTAAACAAGTCTTCAATCAGTAGAATGATGTACCATACCTGTCAACATTGGGATTTGAAAATAAGTGAAAATTCCTAAAGCCTAACAGGCCCCCTCCTTGCAAAAAATGAGTCTTAAAGTCGCCATGAAACAGAAGTAGCGATTGCTTTATTTTCCCCGTGGTGACGTATATCCGAATGAAACGGCTTTTGAGATGAAATAAGGCAGGGCTGGATTTGAATTTGTCCATCGAGATCTAATTTGGATCGTTTGAAGTTGGGTCGTGTTGCTAATTGCTAATCGCTGCGATCTTCTTCCGGACCCCGCCCACCTGCCATACTTATGACCGGAAGTGAAGAGAGATAGTTTTTAGGAGGGGAGGAGATTTGCATTTTTGATTAAAGATCATGAGCACACACGAATTTAAAAAAAATAATGAAGCTCACAGATAAGTCATTTGTTAATAATACCACAATATTAAAAATATATATATAGTTTTTCATTTCAATTTCATTGCGACTTTAATATTTTTGTCTTGTTTACAGAAATAAAATGCTTAAATTAAGATTCATGTTCGTGATGTGCAAAATAACCTAAGAAAATAGACAAAAATATAAAATGTATACGTATGTGAATTTGTGCTTAAAACAATCGGGTAAAAAAGTCTTGAAATAAGTTAACTTTTTTTTCTTAAACACGTAATTCAAGAAACATTTTACCCCATTGGCAGATTTTTTCCTTGTGTTAAAGGGACATTTCACTTTTTTGGAAAATATGCTAATTTTCCAGCTAGAGATAAACATTTGATTTTTACCATTTTAGAATCCATTCAGCTGATCTCCGGGTCTGGCGCTACCACTTTTAGCATATCTTAGCATAATCCATTGAATCTGATTAGACCTTTAGCAGCACGCAAAAAAAAATAACCAAAGAGTTTTGATATTTTTCCTATGTAAAACTTGACTCTTCTGTAGTCATATCGTGTACTAAGACCGACATAAAATTAAAAGTCGTGATTTTCTAGGTAGATATGGTTAGGAACTATACTCTCATTCTGGCGTAATAATCAAGAACTTTGCTGATGTAACATGGCTGTGATAGTGATATTACACACTGCCCGAAAATAGTCCCCTTGATTACTTTCAATAGCAAGGGACTATTTATCACTTTGCCTCCTGCAGCCATGGTACGGCAGCAAAGTCCTTGATTATAACATGGCAAAGATGAATGTACATTTATATATTGATTCAACAGATTTATAGCGTTTTGAAAAAAAAACTTGTTATGCATTTATTGCATTTTACGAAAAAATTAAATAATTAAAAGTCTTTATAATAAATCTCTGAAAATCAAATTATGGATTAGAATTTTTAATGCTATTATAACCTAAAGATGCTATGTGAATGTTTGTAATAGAAAATAGTGGTTTTCATCTGGTCACTTTCTTGGAATAGAAAACACATTTTTTACCGAAATTAGTCAAAATTTATTTATTGTGTTTTGTAACAAAACTCTTAATTTCTACCCCCCAAACCAAAGCTTCCAAAAATGAATCATTTGCTGTGAGCTCAATACACATGAAGACTATTTTCAAACTATTTTTTTATTCATTGACATGCCATAATACAGTGAAAAGTGTAGATGAATGTCATTCTGAATTGTTGGTAAATAGCCACTATGTACTGGAATATTGAGAAAGATTGTAGGTCCCTTCAAGGGTCCCTGATGGTGTCAAAAGGATATGAAGATAGGGCACTGGCTTTAGTTAAAAGTTGAAACTTCTGCACCTGACACACAGCACAATGACTTAACTTCTTTGTTCAACCCTTGTGTGTCCTGTTTCAAGTGGAAACAGTCTTGAAAAAACACTGACATACAGGGGTTTATCCAACATTATTATATGTATTGCGCACCTTTACCTTATTATAACCTTATTTTTGTACCTTATTGAAGTGGTTCTCAAACTTTTCCAGCGTGTGGCCCCCCTTGTGTACGGTGCATCTTTTCTTGGCCCCCCAAAGAAAATATATGACATAAAACAAACTTAAAATATCTCAAACTTAAAATTTGAAGTAAACAAAACATTTTCAATTATACAATGTAGTGCTGTTTGTGAGTAGCCTTATTTTTCTGAAGTTTAATTACACAGAATTTATGATAAATTAATGTATTTTATCAAATGTCATAAATCTGTGGTATGAGAACCACTGCCTTATTGTATACAGCTGGTTTCTTTTCTCAAGCAAGACAGAAACACCAACCTATTTATGTTGCTTCTGTTTTGGGTGATACGGTTGCTAAGGCCCAGAGAGTGAATGTAAGTCATGTTTTCACGTACTAACTTAGATGTAATTCACACATATAAACATAGATAACCAGAGCAAACTGTTGTCTCCATCACACATAGACATGTTCAGTCATAAGCATGCTACTGTATATGTGATAAACTTGATGCATTTTTATTTAATTTGTCATTGAAGCATATCAAGGTGCATGCACATATTTGTAAAATGTATGGTGCGAAACTAGATAAGTTAAAGCTAAAAAGACTTGACTAAATGACTAAAAGTAAGTAGATCAGGGCTGCGTTCCACTCCAAATTTTCATTCTCTTACTCGCAATCATCCCTGTCTCATTGACTCAGATGTTCGTCTTGCTTACGTTGCATGATAACCCTTTAATCATCTGGGGTAAATAAAGTGCAAGTGTGCACACACCGATCGGGTTATGACTTCAAAGCACCCCGAGATCAATTTGAAAACTGCAGGAATCGGGCAAGTTGCTTTTGTGACATCACAATCGAGATGCATTGTGGAGCAGTTTGGAGGATTGAAAAGCCGTTCAAGAGCATCTCATAAACCGAGCTTATTGCTTACAAGTAAAACCTTATCTGCCTTTTTGGCAGAAACTTGTTCCTCTTTTCATATACAATATTTCCTGTTGTGCTAAAAAGTGCACAGAGGTAGATTTGTGGTTCTTGTGCAAGAGCAAAGTGGCCTTTATTGTCCCAACAAAAACAAACGGCTGTCCGCATTGGGGGATAACTGGCTAGAGTTTCATTTGTGATCATGGTCCTTAATTGCATTTATCAGCTGGGGGACAATAAACAAAACATTTACTAGAAGCAATTTTTAAAAGGGACACAAATAATACAGCCAAAATTGTAAAGCCACATTTGTACACAGAGCTAAGCTAGTATTAGTTTCTGTCTGATTCAATGAATAAATAGATTAATCTAGATAGATAACATTAAAATCACTAACAAAACAACAAAGTGGCACCTCTAAGTTTTGACATGGTCAGTCTATACAGGTTTTTTTTCAAGACGAGTTAAAGCTAAAATTTCATTTATTGCCCTCTGAAGGCTTTATTAACCCCCTGGAGCCGTGTGGATTACTTCTGCACTTTTTTGGGCTTGAAAGTCGTGGACCCGGTTTTTAACCATTATAAAGCTTGTAAGAGCCAAGATATTTACTAAAATAACTCAAATTGTATTCGTCTAAAAGATGATGGACTTATGTATCTCAGATGGCTTGAGGGCGAGTAAACCATGGAGTATTTTTCATTTTTTGCTGAACTATCCCTTTAAAGCTTTGATGTATGGTATGAGATCTGCTGTTGAAAATCTGCTTAACGACTTATTGTGAAAAGTGTTTTGTGCATAAAAACAGCTACAAGAGTTTCTTAGATAACATTTTATTTTCACTAAATTGCTTCACATGGTTTTGAATGAAAAAATGAGTTAATAGTTAAATTAAACATTTGTATTTGCTGCTGCGTGTTTAGCATTTACTGATGTTGAATGTTAGCAGATATGTTTAGTTTAGTAAAAAGTCTTCTAAAAAACATTACTGCACATTTTTTTCATGTGAATACATCATGAGCATTTTATCAAAATTATAGCTATATTCCCATGAAAGTGTTAGTCAGCTTTATGTAGGTATAAAACCATTAAAATCTTTGTGGTATTTCTAGAAAATAACAAACACTTGTATTACTGTCACAGCAAAAAGAAAATGCAAAATCTTGGAATTAAGTCAATTTTTACTATATAAACATGTTAGATACATAACTAATTATAAAGATGACAAAATATTTTAATTTCCAAGAACTAGAACTCAAACAAAAGTGATGTACAGAACAACATTCATGTACCTCCTTCTGGTAAATTCGCTGGTTGCTCAACCATAATCTCTACTAAGATTTCAAGTTTCTTAAAAAGACAATGATCTCAAGTCCGTATTTTACTGATATCTGAAAAAAATGTGTATCGTATAGAAGGAAAAGATACATTTTATGAGATATTTTGTTGTGAAATCTTGATACAAAAATAAGCACAATAAATATGTCTTATAAATATGTACAATAAAAATGATGCTATTTAATATAATAAAGCACTTGCCTGTTGTCATCCTCATCTCCTCTACAGTTATTCCTGACAGCTCTTCCTTCAGACATCCTAGAACTATAGGATAAAAAATAAATCTTTGAATGAGACCCAAGACAAGATAAACACACACAAATATAGTCATGTTAGCTACCTGCGTCTCTTCTTGAATATGATAACTGCAGCGCAAAGCAGGAGCAGAAGTACAGGAGCTATAACACACGGCCCATAAATCTCCATTCCAACACCTTGAATTCCTGATGATGATGATAAATTCACTGATCACAAATCATCAGATACAGAAATGCAAACTACTTTTCAAAATATGCCACTTACTTCTGACACTCAGTTCAGTTGAACCATTAACCATCTTCACTTTATCACCCCAAAACTTTGCATTGCAAACAATTTCATCTATCTCTTCGTATCCGGTCGGGATAAAGGTCACAGTAGAGACTGTTTCCCAGACTCCTCCGCTCATGCTCCGGTGGCTGACTGTTTCTCGGGCAGTCGGGATGCTCCAGGTGATGCCGGGGGGATGAGAGGGGCAGGTGTGCTTGACTGAGCATTTGACTGTGACACGCGTCCCGGGCTCAATGTTTTCAGGAAGCGATGACACCACGGGATTGTCTGGTTGGGCTTTTTACAAAAGACACAAATATGTGATTATTTTACATATTTGTAATTTAAAAGTGCTTGCACATACTGTTTGTCATAAAAGTATTTGGACACTTAAAAATGCATTGTATAAATTTAATTTTGTAGATGATTCAATGTCTGCAAACAAATGGAGAAGTAACTATTTAAGATTATTACTATTCTGGAGATATTCTGAGAAGTAATTTGATCTTTAACTGTAAACAAGCAGATCTCAAAGTGCGTTTTAGTGCATGTATGAAGTTCATACAGAAATCTAGCTAAGTACAACATGTGTACTTTATCACATTACATGTTCAACTAACTTTTTGACGAACTAAAGTGTGTTAATCTACGCTTGCCTTTCTTTTGAAGTTGTTTTATAACTTAACTTAAACCTAAACTATCAAAACTCTTTTTGTTAAATGTTTAAAAATGTCTTTGCGCCACAATTCTTTAAAATTGAAGAAGAAAAGAATGAAGTATACTCAAATTGCAGACAAATATATAACGTCACTTGGTTTGACATTTTGTTTTGATATAATTCAATCCCATTCATGTAGTATTGTGTGTTTGTATATCCTTTTGTACCTCGCATCAGAATGAACACACAGCTGTTGTTAAATTTGTATTCGACTTCTTTTTCTGCTTGGAAACAGAACGGTCCATTGTCATGGGGTTTTACGTCATCAATCTCGACTGTACAGTTTTGTTCATCTGGGTTTCCAAGCAGTCTTGTGCGGCCTCTAAAGTTGTCCAAGATGCGGCTCGGTCCGGTGTGGTACATGTAACCTTTTTCTGAGACCCAACGAGCTCGAAGTCGCGTTGCAAGTACCTCTTCCATGTTAAAAGTGCAGGGTATCACCACACAGGAACGGGTTAATGCGGTGATCTTGGGTGCCACATCTGCCTTATACAGGACTTCAGCTAAAAAAGTGCATTATCACATGTAGAATACGTATTATTTACATTAGTAATTCTGAATTTCTGCATATTTATCTGATATATATCTGAAAAAAGTTGGACACGTTAGGTACTGGCAAGTGCAAAACATTAAAATTCTAAGGATTTTTGTATTTAATGTTAACTTTATTAAATGATTTGTGATTTTGGAGGAAGTATCATTACTGATGACCTAGACGTTCAAGGAAATGATATAAACATAAATACATAACACCTACTTTTCTTTATGTCTGTTATGTTCACTATTTTGGGTTCATACTCTGAAAAAAATAAGCAACAGAAAACAACATGAATGAGATGTGAAGAAATTACACATCATGCATTTCGTTTTTTAATCACTCACGTTTCACACGTAAGTCAACAGATGCTGTGATGTCCTGTCCAGAAAATTTTGCAGTGCAGATCAATTTCTTCCCGTTGTCTTTTTTTGCCCCCAAAAAAGTTATGTTGGAAAAGGTGGCCAATTTTAAGCCTGTAAGTTGTTGCTTTCCATTTCTGACCGGCATGTCCTCATAGTTCCAGTAGATTGTTGGAGGATTAATCTGACAGGAATGTTGAACGGTGCAATTGAAGTCCTTTGCAATGCCTTCTGTGAGATCTGCGAATTTAGGCTCAATGTTTATACTGTAAGGAATACCTGAAGTAAAAAACAGATTTGAAATTGTTGCAATTAACACAATTCAAAACATTTGCTGTACTTCAAGCTTTAAAGAAAGAATTCACCTCTAATCTCTTAAAAACTTAACAATATGAGTATGTACCAAATTATTAATATAAAGGTTACTATTAGTATGTATCAGTGACCTAAACATTAACGCTTGCATTCATTTGTTCACTCACAAGCTGAATTCTTGTTCTTTGTAGCTCTTGTTGTTATGCCTCCATAATGTGTTACAGTACACTCAATATCTGAGCGTTCAGCCTTCACATAAGCGGTGCGTGTCCGAGTGATTTTCCACAGACCAATTTTGATTTCGACATCATCTACTTTATCAGATCCTTCAATACCGTTCAGACCGATGTCTGGATTGCTGTATGGACAGCTGTGAAAGGTAAAACATGTCACTGTAATGCTGTCACCGGTCTTTTCGCCTCCGTAAATATTGATGGTGGGCTGCGTCGGATATGCTACAAGGGCAAAAAGGTTAGAAATGACATTATTAAGCTTTAAATTGACTGTTCTTCCTTATTGTACCTTTATTTTAAGTTCATGCTTTTTAAAATTCTTCATTAAAGCATAAAGTGTGACAAATTGGCCCAGTTGCTCATAATAAGATAATGGCTGTTGTTGTACAGCTATCAACCTCAGCTGAAGAATAAATGAACAGTACAGTAAATAAACAAAACTAAGTTAAATAAACAAAAGATTATTTACATACTGTCAACAATAATCGTGGAGGTGACCTCATAAAACTCATAGGTGCGCCATCCAACATTTTCTGGGTCAATCCAT
Organism: Misgurnus mizolepis; assembly: GCA_025389145.1. NCBI lineage: Eukaryota > Metazoa > Chordata > Actinopteri > Cypriniformes > Cobitidae > Misgurnus > Misgurnus mizolepis. The sequence goes on along the minus strand of JAIFKI010000004.1, from coordinate 41,334,085 downwards.
GCATATAATTTCTCTCCGTGGTGGGACAGATCCACTCTTTTGATCAGAAGACTGCAACTCCGTTTTGACGGGTTGCCGTATAAATCAGTTTTTCCTCTGAACTTGCCAATGACGTCATATGGATACCGGGGATCGTACACTAAAGGGTAGCCTTTCGTCACCCACTGATACCACACAACTCTATATGGGTTAGTAGGTGGGTATGAAGAGTAAGAGAAAGTGCACGGTATAACCAGACAGGAACCTTGGAGGGCATGCATTTCCTTTGGCATTCTCACTTCCCATGCCAAAGTCTCATACAGCAGAACACCTGTGAGAAAAATATTAGAGAATTGTAGTAATTATTGTTTATTAAATACACCAGCAGCCACACTTGAAAAAAGCTACTGGTGTCATGTTTAGAGTTTCATTATATGTCAATGTGTGTATTAATGTATATAGGCTATTTACATGAATGACAAAAAGAAGAAATGCACTATACCTTGAAAAAGTAAACGAAGCAACAAATTCATAGCTTCAGGTCAAAATGATGCTCTTCTTTATAAAGAAAACAGAATGTTAATAATACCAAAAAACATGTACAGAAAATACAGCGTACAAGCCACTCAAGCCAGGAGTAGTCATTTCCCATTTTGCACTTTTGTCATGTGCAAGCTGTGCTACCAGAAACTTTACTATAGTCTTGAGCCCCTTCTAAAAGTTAACAAAAATACAAAATATTATATTAATATTTATTTTTTACATCCTCTCTAGAGGGCAGCACATTCTCAGATAAAAAGGTGCAAAAAGCTTTACATCTTTGTACCCAAAGAGCACACATTAGTACATATTGATACCTTAAGGGTACATATTAGTACTAGAACCATCCCAGTGACAGCTTTTATACCTTGCAAAATGTAAGACACTCGAGGCATTAATATTTGCTATTTTGGAAATATGTTATAAAGACACTTTAATTTAAAAAAAATATACAAAGAGAGAAAAACATGTTATTGCCAAACTAAATATTTGTTATCTCCGTACAGCCCAGGACATCCTGTTAAAGATTTCTCAGGACTCTGGCATGCATGAAGGGCCTCAGAAAAATTCACATTTTTTTTTTTTATATATCTGCTACCTGTGAAAGAAACTACAGGAAACTACAATATACAGGCATACATGCTAAATCTTCTCTAAATATTAGATGAAAATATAACATACCTTTTATATGTTCACGTCCTCTGAGCGGTCTCCTACACAAGCAAATGGATGGAGAGTCTGCCTTCAAACACTGCAAAATAAAAGAAGTGATAAAACAAGAAAATTTGAGAAGGGGAAGTGAAAAACCTTTCTCTCAGAATGCTTCATTTGATTCTTCGCCAACCAAAATAACACCCTTATCTTGAAATGTTTAAACTTTGACAAGTGAATCACCCACCATGTTTCCAAAGACATGGGTTTTGTCTGTTGTAAAATCACCTAAATATGTTGAGTTTGTTTCAAAAACATGCAAAGACACATGGCATTTTAAATAACTTAAAACTCTAATTAAACACTGCACCAGGAGCGGCTCCAGATTATATATTTAGGTGGGGCAGATTCTGGGGCTAAGACCAACCTATGATTGACTACTAGTGGTATAAGTTAAATGACTGAACGCATGCAGCACAGGTCTAGTGTCTTACCTTAATTCAGCCTGACAGAAGCGCTCTAATGCTGATTAATTTGGTTGCTTTATCATTAAAAAATAATAAAGCAAGTAAGGAAATAAAACTAGAACTGTATTCCATTTGGTACAACCAGACAGCCAAAGCTTTATGTCGTCCCAAGACCCTTTAAATGCCCCATTGAATTACTTAAAATTGGTCGTTTGACTGATGCACAATTGTTAAATCAGGCTTGTCAGGGCAAAGTTGTTTGATGTTCATTTCCTCATTAGCTTACAATCTTTTTGTGTGTGGAAGTTGAAACATGTCACTAGTCCCTTTCACACATACAGTCTTTACTGTTAATTTACATGTAAATTGCAGTTAACAGGTCATGGGTGAACAGAACCTTTCCTGTAATGAGGTTGTAAGATTAACAGTAACTTACTGCCAAGCGCTATGTGTGAACACAAAAATATAGATTACCAGCATTTAGAACGGACGACGTCAGAGTGCGCTGACAGCTTTGGGCCAATCAGAACGCTTTAATACAGATGACCCGTTTACGCTGCTTACAAAGCTAGCACACCTGAAATTTATGTCCACATTTCTCCACCAAAGTTGTTTAAAACAGCTTACCATCTAGTTTGCTTAATTGCCGACGTCCTCAGCACACCCTCTGTGAAGCTCATAGGTGTACCATCCAACATTTTTTGGGTCAATCCATGCATCCATAATTTCTCTGCATGGTGGGACAGATCCACAGTTTCGATTAGCAGACTGCAACTCCATTCTGATGGTTGTTATATAAACAGTGGCGGCCGGTGACTTCTTTTTTCGAGGGCACATGATGCGAAGTTCATCACAACATGTATGTAGCCCGTTATGGGTGTGGTTTGTAATTTCAAAATATGTGTTCTGCGTGTCGAGTGAGCCTGTGTGCATTACGTGTCTTGGCAAAATACGTGCCTGCTGCAGACGCGTCTAAAGGGTTTATGATAAAAGAGACGCTTGCGTTTGCCAGATACTCGCATAATCTCATGCGTAATCAGAGTTTACTGTTAAGGGAGTGTCTTGTGTGTATTTTGTGAACGTGAGCGTCTCTTAAACGGTTTTGACGCGTGTGCAGCAGGCACTCATTTTGACCAAACAAGTGATGCACATGGTTCACATGACGCAACAAACACATATTTTACAAAACACGAGCAACACGTATGACTCTCTGAACACTTATTTTGAATTTGAGCCCCTCGGAAGAGCAGTCACCAGCTGCCACTGCATATAAATCAGTTTTTTCTCTGAACTTGCCAATGAAGTAATATGTATATCAGAGATTGTACACTAAGGGTAACCACGACCCACTGATACCACACAACTCTATGTGGGTTACTGAGTGAGTAAGAACATGGCACATTTACGAGTTAACAGTTTAGATTTAATCAAGTTTATAGACCTCTGGTTTCACAGACATGGCTTAAGCCTATAAGACACATGTTTGAGCTGTTTCAACTGAAAATAACTTGCACTGACAGATCTTAAAGGGGTCATATTATGTTTTTTTAGATGTAAAATAAGTATTTGGTGTTCCCAGATTGTGCATGTGAAGTCTTAGCACAAAATACCCCACATATAATTTATTATAGCATGTTAAAATTGCCACTCTTTAGGCCTGAGCAAAAATGTGCTGTTTTGAGGTGTATCCTTTAAAATTCAAAGGAGCTGATGAAATGCAAACACTGATCACAATGATGGTGGTTTGTTGCAATTGAAACTCAACTGTGCTGTCAATTATTTTTTCTCTCTCTCTTTCTCACTGCACCAAATGGCAGTGCCGTGACTGGATAGTGCAGATTTAGGGGCGGTGTTATTGTAAATGGCCTTGCTACCTCACAAAACAGGCGAAATCTGAACTACCTAATTTTTCACAAGGTCACAGAGAATGACTTACCAAAACAAAGTTATTGGGTTGATCTTTTTCACATTTAATAGGTTGATACAAGCACTGGGGACTCAATCATGGCACTTAAACATGGGGAAAATCAGATTTTCATGCTATGACCTCTTTAAAATCAGCCATTTTATTTATTTTAACTTTATTTTAAGTCTCATTTAGATCAAAATTCTCTTTTACAAGAGAGACCTTGCCAAGGTAGCAGCCATACATAAACAACATATTAACTCTTTCACCGCCATTGACGAGATATCTCGTCGATTAAGAGAAAACGCTTCCCTGCCAATGACGAGATTTTCTGTCTTTCCGCAATACCGCTATTATCCACCCTTCCGCAACTTTTTAAACCCGGAAGTATTGCCCTATGGCAAGCTGCTGCATGTCCGTGTCTGTTTTAAAGATCGCTCTGAATGGGATCTCTATGAAAAGTCCGTCACAAAAATTGAATTATCTCTGCTTTTTGCTCAAAATATGGTGTTTTTGCAGAAACCTACCCATATTCAAAAGCTGATTACAAAAGAACCACTGAAAGTAGGATGAAACGTTTTTTTTTTTTGTTTGAAAGCAGAGGGTCTGTTCTTTCATTTGGTATATTGTATGTTTATATATTTAAAGAAGAACATTTTCTGAAAGGCATTAAACTTTGGTGAAAATCATGAAAAACGCTGGCGCTGGCTGGCAACTTTTTTTTTAAAACGCTGGCGGTGAAAGAGTTAAAAATTCCACATACAAGGTAGCAGCCATACATAATAGAGCCCGACCGGTAAAGGATTTTGAAGGCCGATACCGATACAAATCGGTTTGTTGGTTAAAAAAAAACGATATTCTGATATATCGGCCGATATTTATTTTTTTTCAGAAACGCGCAACAAAACATTAACAGATTTCCCTAACATTAGTTATTTAGGAGTTTTAACTAAAATAATGTAACACACTCTAAAAAAAAAATGGTGCTATATAGCACCAAAAGTGGTTCTTTGCTCGTAATCATAGAAGAACCGTTTTTAGTGCCATATAGCACCGCTGAAGCACCTTTAAAGCACCTGTGTAGAACCACATAGTGCCATGTAGAACCATATTTGGTGCTAAAGTGGTGCTATATGGCCCCCATATGGTTCTACACAGGTGCTTCACCGGTGCTACGGCACTAAAAAACGGTTCTTCTATGATTACGAGCAAAGAACCACTTTTGGTGCTATATAGCAACATTTGTTTTTAGAGTGCACAACATAGTATAATATACATACATACAATCATGCAAAAATCATTCAAATACAAGGACCTCTCAAGAAAAACAACTACATGTCTCCTGTACCAGATGATTTTTAAATGGTCTTAAATCTATTAATTGGTGTTAACGTTTTGAGTTTAAGTTCTTTTTGCAAGTCATTCCATGCCCATGGTAAACAGTATGAAAATTAAGTTTTCCCCAAATCTGCCTAAACCCTAGGTACATTAAAAAGCAACCACTTGGAGTAGCATAGCTGGACGTTTACCTAGTATGGCTTTATATATAAAAATATACCTATGCAGTTTTCTGCCGGTGGTTAGGGATGTCCAACCCACCAGATTATAAAGAATGCAATGGTGAGTAAGGGACTTTGCATTTTTTCAATGTATTTACCATCAGATGTAAAAATGCTAAGATCCTCAAGCAACTGTGAGCGAGTTTTTGAAAAGACCAAGCAGAGCAGTTTGTAATGACATTGATTTGTCTCAAGCAGAGATGTATAGTAACGAAGTAGAACTACTTCACTACTGTACTTAAGTACTAAAAGACAGTATCTGTACTCTACTGAAGTATTATTTTTTTCTCCTACTTCCACTTTTACTTCAGTACATTTTTTCTTTGAGTTTAATACTTTTACTCCAATACATTTTTTATGTGCTGCATAGTTACTCGTTACTCTCAAATGTTACGAATCATGGTCACATGGTGGTCTGAACCAATTGGAGATAGTAAAGGGCGACCCCTCCCAACCTCTCACTCACAAATATGAGCCAGGGTTGTTGACAAATGTGAAGCGAAGAGAGAACCAAAGTGCGCGAGAAAGACAGAGAGAGAGAGAATGCGCAAGAAAGGGCGAGTGTGCGCGAAAGAAGGAAACCTAAATTCAATGAAACACCTTGTACCTTTACCTATTACCATTTTATCGACTAATATTTCATTAATTCTGAATTCTCTATCGCCATATCAGTTAAATTAATCTGAATTATCTGAACATTCATGTCCTTGTACTCCTGCTACAGCCAAAGGAATTGTAAGTGTCCTTAAACTTAGCTTAAACATTTGAAATAATATAAACAATATTATATTCAAACTTTTGACTGTTTTCTTTAATAACTACATTACACAATACTTGTACTTTTACTTTCAGTACTTGAGTAGTATATTTTAAAATAAACTACTTGCAATACTTAAGTACAAAGCATGTTTAATACTTTAGTACTTCCACTTAAGTGCTGTGCTTAAAGAGCACTTCAACTTCTACTCAAATCACTTTTTTGATAGAGCACTTGTACTTTTACTCAAGTCTGGGTCGCTAGTACTTTATACATCTCTGGTCTCAAGATACCAGTTACCTCTTTTTCAAAGCCATGTTTATTAAAGATGCTTACACATCTTATTTTAATAGTGGATTAATATTTTGGTGGGGCACCGCTCCATCTGCCCATACAGATGAGCTACGCCGGTTCTGCACTGGTGCCTTAAAGTTCAAAACACAAAGACGTTTCATGTTTGATCATCAATTATATGATTTATTTATATTTAATTTTCAGCATTAGAATGTTTTTATATTACAATGATGCACACTTTGTATACTTAAGTGAAAAGTTGTCTGATTAGCCAACTTGGTCATTAGAGCTGAAAAGCCAAAGAGAGATCCAGGTGCCAAACAAATCAGACAAAGTTACAATAAGTACACTGTAAAACCTGAAACGTTAATGTGAATTATGTGAATTAAAATATTGATGCTATTATTTCCTTGACATATCCAAGACATAGTTGTATTTTTTATATTAATAAAAATATATGTTTGACTTTTTCTGTTTAAAACACTCTATTGAGCACGTTTTGTAGGTGATGTGGAGCATTTTCATTTGATGTTTCCAAAAATGTTGAGATCTTTCATATTGAATCTTAAAGAATAAATTCAGAGACAAAAAAGTAAGATTAGTCAATAACATTTCAGACACTATCTGAGGTCAGAAACTGTGTGTTAATTCACTAAAATGGTGTAAAGTAATAATAATGATGGATTATATACTTACAATGCAGACAATAAACAATTAAAAAACAAGGTTAGTTTTATTAAATGAATTAATTTTAAGTAAACATGTTACATCTGATTATAATACAATCTGAATATTTTGATCTGCCAGATGGCAAAGAAACATTAAACTTTTCAGTAAACATACTTTAGCATAATCACAAATATCTAACCGGCACATACACTTTTAAAAATAAAGGTGCTTAATGTTTTTCACAGTGATTCCATAGAAGAACAATTATTGGTTCCACAAAGAACCATTCAAGTAAAAGATTCTTTAAGAAAAAAAAAATCTTATACACTGACTATGAAGACTTTAATACTGCTTAAATACTTTATATTTGACTTCTATACCAAAATCCATTAATAGAAACATTGTATTACTATAAAAATCCTAACATGTCATACTCATTTTAAGCTGTAGAGGCCGCCATTATGTTTCACATAGTAAATTCTGGGTCAATGACATGTAATGGTCATCACAAAATAATAATACAGTTTCCTATAGTGAATTTCTAAAAGGCCAATGTTGACATTTGAAATCACCTAAACAAAACGCCCCTACCCCAATAGAATCTGGACCTTCTTTTGATAGATGTGTTATGGTAGTCGGCCAGACTCACTTTTCCAAAGCGTTTTTTTCAGAAATCATGCACTCCGCCTTTAATAGCATGCAGATGTTAACCACACCTCCTACTGTCTGTGTGCATTCAGAACTCTCATCTTCTGTTTCACATCATTTTACACACTCAGAAATAAAAGTACAAATGGGGACTTTTAAAAAGGTCCTAAAATGTACCATTTTGGTACAGATATATAAAAGTGTACTTTTTGACAAGGTAACACCCCACTGACAACTTTTGTACCTAAATGTACCTTTTTCTAAAAGTGTATAATGTACTGATTGAAGACTTGTTTACCGTTTACCTCGCTTTAGCGTTAATAGTACAGGTTTGGATTGCAACCTTTTGACGTAATCAAGATGCACCACTATTTTTAAAAGTGTAGTAGACAGATACTCCAATCTACTAAAATACTACACAAGAAATATTTTATAAAACAAACTACAGTTTTATAGACTAACTTTAGAGATGCATAATACCTCTTTGGTGATGGTATACAGGTTTAAAAAATAGTCTCGTCTGCTGATGCTGCATACAGATCTTTTGACCTGTGAACAGATTAACACATACATTAATATCACAACAAGAAAGGTAGTGTGATATTGTAAGTATTTATAAAGAGATTTATGTATAAGTACCCCAGATGCATTCAGATCAGCAGACAATATAAATAAAATAAAAAACATATGGTTTCAAAGAAATTACTATAAGAAATCAATCACATGCTGGATGATGTCACCCTCCACTGTCTTTCTGCTCCTGACCTATACTCACAGAATTGAATGGTACAAAAGCTGTCACTGGGCTTGTACCCTTTTAAAAAGTACACCTTTGTACCTAAAGAGTGCATATTAGTACATCAAAGATACATATGGTAAGTTGTGTAGTCCTAACAAAAGTGGTGTACTACCCCCCCCCCCCCCCAAATAAAAAGACAGAACTCAGAATATTTGTTTGTTTTACTAATATGACTGTTATTACAGTTGAATATGCCATTTATTCATATATATGCATAACTCTTTACTTATGCTTAGCTTATAAAATAGGATCTGAAAATTCACCAATTAAAAGTGATGTGCCAATCAGTGAAATTGCGAGGTTGATCATCATCAAACCATACATTTTTGAAACAATAAATGCAGACCTCTTGTTGCTCCAAAATTATAATGTGTAACACTAAATACATTCAAAGGGCACTGGATTACTACAATATACTGATGACTAAATTACAGACTATTTAACTGGTAAATTGGCAGCACTGATTTACCAGAAAGGTTCTGTCCACACATGACCTGTTAACTGCAACAATTTACCAGTAAATTACCAGTAAAGACTGTATGTGTGAAAGGAAAAAAATATCTCATTTTATATCTTGCATGGTTCTGATTCTTGCGGATTACCAGGTGAAGACCTATAATTAATATTGACAATGTTGTATTAAAAAGCTATACATCCTCAATGAAACTGCACCATGTCAATATATAAATACTTAACTCAGACTTTTAGCATAACCGTGATGTAACACACCTGTTACATGTCTTGAATGTGATGACTCCAACAAATATGCAAATGAGAAGAAAGGCAAATGAGGGGGCAAGAATGTAAAGACCAACTGTCTTCAAGTCAAAGGTCATCACATCAGTTTCATTCTGGAAATCAGCTAAAGGAAGTTGAAGATGAAGTCATTAATTGGTCATTATGATGTATATTTCATGTAAAGAGCTACAGGACAAATGTGAAACACATACAATTATTCTGGACTGGAGTCACTGGTCTTGGAGACTCTGTAAAAGAATCTGCAGACAAAAATCTATAAGTGAAAAGACACAAAGGAATCGCACACACTAAAGGAAGTAAAAGAAGGAAGTCATTTATGGGTCATTATGATGTATATATTATGTAAACAGAATGTGAAACACACATACATACATACATGTATTATCTTGGACTGGAGTCACTGTTTTTGGAGACTCTGTAAAAGAATCTGCAGACAAAAATCTATAAGTGAAAAGACACAGAGGAATCGCACACATCGGGTATGATGTCTTGAAATCACTCACGTTGTACATGTAAGTCCACAGATGCTGTGATTTTCTGTCCAGAAATATTTGCAGTGCAGATTAATTTCTTCCCATCGTCTTTCTTTGCCCCCAAAAATGTTATGGTGGAAAAGGTGGCCAATTCAAACCCTGTTAGTTGTTTCGTATCATATTTGACAGGCATATTCTCATAGTTCCAGGAGAGGATCGGAGGATTCATCAGGCAGGAATGGTGGACGGTACAAGTGAAGTTCATATCAACACCCTCTATGATATCTGCTGCCAGTTTAGGCTCAATGGTTATATTAGAATGGACACCTGAAATTGAATTACTGTATAAGCAGTTGACACAAACATCAAACGTGATTTAGAGCTACATTTCAATGGATTTAACATTAACTTTCATAAATTTTTTACAAATAGTTAAATGACTGTAACACACAGATAAAACAGAGGTATAGATGTATGCTTTTGAATGCATTTAATTTTTTTACTTACATTTTGCACTTTGTGATTTTGTAGCTCTTGTTGTTATGCCTCCATGATGTGTTACAGTACACTCAATGTCTGAGCGTTCAGCCTTCACAACACCGGTGCGTGTCCGAGTGGTTTTCCATTGACCATTTTCCATTCGGACATCATCTATTTTATCAGATCCTTCAATACCCTTCAGAATGATGTTTGGTTTGCTGTATGGACAGGTGTGGTAGGTGTAACACGTTACTGTAAAGCTGTCACCCGTCTTTGCGCCTCCGTAAATATTAATGATGGGCTGCTGTGGATTTGCTTCAGTAGGGAAAAATGTTACAGTTAGGTAACCGATGATACAGCTGTAATGACACTTAAAACCAAAAATATTACATTAAAAGAACATGTGAAGTATTTACGTACTGTCAACAATAATCGTGGAGGTGACATCATAAAACTTATAGGTCCGCCATCCAACATTTTCTGGGTCAATCCATGCATATAATTTTTCTCCATTGTGAGACAAATCCACGCTTTTGATCAGCAGACTACAATCCCGATCTGAGTTTGTATGCCTAAATAAATCAGTTTTTCCTCTGAACTTGTCAATGACACTGTCTGGATATCTGGGATCACAAACTACAGGGAAGCCTTTCGACACATACTGATACCACACAACTCTGCGTGGGTCAGTAGGTGGGTATGAAGTGTAAGAGTAAGAGCACGGTATAACCAGACAGGAACCTTTGAGGCCATGAATTTCTGTTGGCATTCTCACTTCCCATGCCAAAGTCTCATACAGCAGAACACCTGTGAGAAAAATATTAAATGTAAGAGTTTAAATATTTGTACAAACATACTGCAACATATGTTATAAAATACTTTCTCAGTTGTTAGTAGATTTGTAAACATTTGTATTTGTGACTGCTGTAAACATACAGTGTAAGATCCATAGCTGCAAAGTAAATATGTTTGATTCTTAAGTCTGGTTAATAGTAGACTAAATAGCTGATTTTGGATAATACAAGAATAAATTTGTACAACAAACATAATGTAACTTTTCCTTATTGTATACTGTAAAAAACCAGGGGAGAACGATTTAATTAACCTGATCTGATGTAAATGGTATTTTTAAACCCAGTTTATTGTTGTTAAATATGAAAATTAAAATATTACAAATACAATACATGCATGTAAATATTGTAAGTGTCAGACTCTCGTGTTTAGTAAAATATATGAATAAGTGACACTGTACCTTGGAAAAGTAGATGAAATACTTGCTGTCCTTTCATTCTTGAATCACGTGTGCTCTTTTATGCAAAACTACACTTATAAACTACAAACAAAATTAAATGTTAATAACGTTTCAGAATACAATGTTATGTGACAATGTAATGTCATAACTTTCACCAGTTTCCACCTAAATACTTTTTCATAATATCCTTTTGCGTTTATTAGGCGTTGCCGTTTACCATTAAAAACTAAAAGTGAAGTTGCCAGTACTAGGATTAATTTACTTAAATGTAATAATATAATATCCATAATTCATTCTTACCTTCACGGCTCCCTGCACAAACGACTGCATAAGAAATACTTTATAATAAAAAAGTAACAAAAACTAACAAATGCTTGGCGACAGAGAAGGGCGGGTTTTTATAAGGTACTGTATGTGTATTGTTCTGATGTCTCCCTAACCACCACCCACAGTTTCCCAGTTCTGAATTTATTTTTTCATGTTTCACAAATGCCTTACCAATGACATCAATGCGTTTGTGGAACCAAAAAAACAGGCGTAGATTTAGGAATTTATATCCATACCAACATCGGAGTAATTTTTGGTTATTGTCAGAAACAACCTCCCTGTCAAATACTTGGAATGTCACATAACTGTGGAAAACACGTTCATTTTCAACTCAAGCGGAAATACAGCCAATTAGAATTCATAATGTACAACTGGACCCGCCTCCCTAAGATTCTAATTGGTCAACGGATACAACAACGTCAGGGGTACGATCTGCTGCAGTGGAATAATTTCGATAATAAATTGTATTTATCACTTATATTACATTTGTTTTGTCAGATGCATATCAGTTAACAATGAGAAAAACGAGACTCAATTTAACCCATCGCTTTCCTAAATTATTGACTAAAGCAGTCGATACACCGCACACTGACGACATCTGCTGGTTTAACATTGGGCTACATTGGGTTTTTTCCATTCAACAATTCTAAAAGATTTACGAAAGTGCAGACAGAGGCAGACACTACTTAAGTATTTTTACTTTCTACATAATAGTACATTTTTAATTATTAGTATTTTATTGGCGTTTTTCTTTAGAAAACATACATTTCAAAGAATATTAGCATAATTTTTACTCCACTACATGTCATAATTTCAAGTGTTTTGGTATATATTTCATACAGTATTTAAGTACATTAAACATCTTGTATTTTTACATTTAATTAAGTAAAAAGTAGTTTTGTACTTTTACTCAAGAAAAGTAAAAGTACACAATTTAATGTAATTGGGAATTAAATAAATTTTAATATGCAATATAAAAGGAATACACAATATGATTCTATGCTTTAGAATGTAGTGAACATTTGTTTAGTAAAGTTATTTTTTCCCAAGACAAACACTCAATAAAGCACATATGCTTGGAAAATGTACTTAAAATACTCAAGTAGTGTATGCCTCTGCAAACGTGTATCATGTACTCATTTGTAACAATATCAGACAGGAATAAAAAACTGGAAGGAAAATAAATATAATAATAATTAAAAACAGGAAAGAAAAAAAGAAAAAGCCAGGTTAATTTTGAAAGCAATTTTTGACTTTTCAGAAATTAATAATATATTGAATACAAAATTTGTAATTATGATAAAAGAAAATAATATTAAAAGCGTTAATACATTTTTCAACGTGAGTTTTTTTCCAAGAGATATGTAAATAAATCATTCCAAAAGGCTTTAACACAAACACATTCACAAAAAAAAATTACAATTGTCTCCTCCATATCACAGAAGCTATTTTTTTCAATACTTTGAATATACTTATTGATTGGGTAATCAATGACAAGTGTATCATGAAAATTTGAAATAAAACATATAGACCAGCCAGCCTGACCATTTATTTATTTTTTTGAGCAGGCTGGCTGGTCTCAGCTGGTTTTATATATGATAATGTTTTACTCTTCCCTCCCACTTTCTTACCTCTCAGATCGTCTTGATTTTAATCATCTTTCATTTTTATGTTATATGTCTTGTTTGTTATTTATTACTTTGCGGTTCATATTGAAAGTGTTGAAGATGTTGATTGTACTTTAATGGCATGCAGATGTCAAGACCATATACCGCAACCTACTGTCTGTGTGAATTTATAACTCTCATCATATGTTGAGAGTTTAGAGAAAGTATTGTTTGCTGACACTACATACAGATCATTTGACCTGTGAACAAATTACTGTAACACTTACAATAATACCACAACAAAAAATGTGAAGTGAAAAAGACTTACTTTATCCTTTTCTTTAAATCTTTTACACTGCATTTAGATCAACAAACTATTTCAATAATAAAAAAACAGATCAATCAATCAATCAATCAAAATTCTATTTATATAGCACTTTTCCAAACTAATGAATGCAGTTCAATGTGCTTTACAGGTTTAGAAAAGAAAATCAAGTACAAAATAATGAAAAAGCATGAAATACACAAACACATTAAATACAAATTGCATAATAGTCCATGAAATACCAGAATAACAATTATATATGATATTACAGAATAAAAGACATCATAATTTAAAATATAACAATATGTGAAAAGACAAACAAAGCAAAAATCAATTGAAATGCAAAGTAGAGAGTTTCACGCTAGGGGATCCCCGACAGCCATGTTTCTGCACACTGCACTGGTGACTCATTTTTTGATAGAAGCACATTTAAAAGTGTTTTTGAGGCTTTAACTTCACACCTAAATTCACCCAAATTAAGAATATTGGTGTATAATTTAGCTGCATGAAAAACATGTAGTTTAGTAAAGCATAAAGAGTAGCTTATGATAAATATTGTAAAAGTGGTATAAGATTAACTGAGAAGATAAACACACAAAACCCCTAAACACTTATTTATTAACAACAGCAGTAAACACTGCTCAGTCAAGACATTATTAATAACCAAAACAGAACCATAGGACACATATTTTTTGCTTTATGTAAATACTGTTTTCTTTAAATTTTTATTTACTTACATGCTTACTGTGTACTTTAAGGTACATTTAGTCATTTATATGAACATCTATTCACATGCATTCTTTAATTTCTATTGTTTTATTTAATACATGGTTAATGCTGAATGTTGTTATGAAAGCTGCGGTTTCATCGATCAGCACTTCTCCAGAAAGGTTTTAGCAGTTACACAGTCACAGACACATGATCCAGCACTGAGGCTAAAGTCTGTCAGCTATACAGGTACAGAAAAAAATTATTAATATTAATTTGTACAGCTGTCAAGATGCAATTATAAATAACATTTCAATATTTTTTTTATATATATATATATATTTTTTTTTTTAATAAAGTTTTATTCTGACATTTAATCTACTCTTGAAAATGCTGGGTTGTTTTTCAATATTGGACAGAACACGCTGCTGCGTTAAAATGACCGAGCCGTTGGGTTAAAAACATCCCATCTGTTGGGTCATCTTAACCCACCAGCATGTACTGTTACTAAACCATGAGTTGAAACAACCAAGCAGCTGGGTCATTTTACCCAGCAGTGTGATTGAAGTCAGAACCGATCCTCCCTATACACAGGGCACGCAAGCTGCATAGAGGCCTGAACCACTAGGGAGCTCCCTTGCTCTTAACTTTTTGCGGAGCTGCACAGTGACATTGTGCTGCAAGAGCCATTTGAAAGCATAACAAACACTCTGATCTCACTATACTGTAATTTAATTCCAGTTGTCAGTCAGACTGTGCAGCTCCACATGCCATTGTTGTGCCTATCTATTTTAAGCTATCCATCCAGAGCAGAAAAGATAAAAAGTGCCATGAAGTAAAAGAAAAGAGGTTAAAAACACATTATGTTTTAATCTCCTATGTAGTCTTGACTAACCATGCAATGGATTTATTAATCAAATTCCCAAATTCAGTATTAGCCAAGTCAGGGGCATAGCTAGGGGGTGGTGGCAATGTGTGCCCAATGCCACCGCTAATTTAATGATATATTTAATATGTTACATTTATATGGCGCTTCTCTGCAGCACTCAAAGGGCTTTACATT
The DNA here is from genome assembly GCA_025389145.1 of Misgurnus mizolepis. Classification (NCBI taxonomy): domain Eukaryota; kingdom Metazoa; phylum Chordata; class Actinopteri; order Cypriniformes; family Cobitidae; genus Misgurnus; species Misgurnus mizolepis. The sequence continues at coordinate 41,318,822 of JAIFKI010000004.1, read as the reverse complement.
TTGTATGAAAGGGGGATTTTTCTCAACCACCATCAATGTCCGGCATTCACGTGGATCGTGTAACGATAGCCATAGTGCCCCAGAACGCCCACCACACACCAGCTTATGAGTGGAGAGGAGACATCAGTAATATCACCAATTAGTATATGAGGGGATGTTTGGCCAGAATGCTGGGGCTTATTTACCACTGTGGGTTATTTGTTGTGCCCTTAGATCCCCTATCATGGCCCCTAAGAGCTTGGCTAGAGCTACCCAGCCCATCGTGTTTGGTTCTAAGTACCATCAAACTCGGCTATGTGATTAAATTCGCCCCTGCATCCACCCAAGTTCTCCGGCATCCTCTTCACTTCTGTGAAAGATGCCCATGTCTTGCATGCGGAGATTATGGTCCTACTGGGAAGGACGAGATAGAGCTGGTCCCTCCAGCTGACATGAGATGAGGGTTTTACAGCCCTTACTTCATTATGCTCATAAAAAAGTTGGTTATGACCGATCTTGGATTAGTGCTTGCTGAATCGTGCACCTCACAAGATGCCGTTCAATATGTTTTTGCAGAAAAGCATTTTTTGATGCATTCATCCCCAAGATTGGTTTGCAGCCATATACCTAAAGGACACGTACTTTCATGTCTTGATTCTCCCCGAAAAAGGCAGTTTTCTTCGCTTTGCATATATATATATATATATATATATATATATATATATATATATATATATATATATATATATATATATATATATATATATATAAAACAAACTTCTGGATTACCAGGTGAATTAATATCGGCTATATTGTAATATTAAAAAGCAATACATGCCCAAATAAATTACATTATGTCAATATATAAATACAATTTAGACTTTTCCTAAGTATAACCATGATGTAACACACATGTACCTGTTACACTTTTCGTATATGGCTTCAGCAAATATGCAAATGAGAAGAAAGGCAATTGAGGGGGCTAGAATGTAAAGCCTAAATGTCTTCAAGTCAAAGGTCGTCACATCAGGTTCATTCTGGGAAACAGCTAAAGGAAGTGAAAGAAGAAAATAATTTGTCATTGTGACGTATATTTCATGTGAATAGCTACAGGACAAATGTGAAACACATACATTTACTCTGGACTGTAGTCACTGGTTTTGGAGGCTCTGTAAAAGAATCTGCAGACAAAAATCTATAAGTGAAAAGACACAAAGGAATCGCACACACTAAAGGAAGTAAAAGAAGGAAGTCATTTATGGGTCATTATGATGTATATATTATGTAAACAGAATGTGAAACACACATACATACATGTATTATCTTGGACTGGAGTAACTGTTTTTGGAGACTCTGTAAAAGAATCTGCAGACAAAAATCTATAAGTGAAAAGACACAGAGGAATCGCACAAACTACAGTAAAGAAAGTGGAAGATGAAGTCATTTATTAGTCATTATGATGTACAGGTACTTCTAAAAAAAAAAGTTAATTATTTTCCATAATGTAATGGTAAAAATTAAACTTTCATATATTTTAGATTCATTGCACACCAACTGAAATATTCCAGGTCTTTTATTGTTTTAATACTGATGATTTTGGCATACAGCTCATGAAAACCCAAAATTCCTATCTCAAAAAATTCCCCAGGTCAAGCCACTTTTGAACCAGAAACAGAAGAGTACTTTTTTCGTATGAAAGCAAATTTTGCATTTTATTCGGAAATCAAGGTGCCAGAGTCTGGAGGAAGACTGGGGAGAAGGAAATGCCAAAAAATATTGAAGTCCAGTGCTTCTGCCGCTGTTTCTGGTTCAAAAGTGGCTTGACCTGGGGAATGCGGCCCCTGTAGCCCATTTCCTGCACACGCCTGTGCACGGTGGCTCTGGATGTTTCTACTCCAGACTCAGTCCACTGCTTCCGCAGGTCCCCAATGTCTGGAATCGGTCCTTCTCCACAATCTTCCTCAGGGTCCGGTCACCTCTTCTCGTTGAGCAGCGTTTTTTGCCACACTTTTTCCTTTTCACAGACTTCCCACTGAGGTGCCTTGATACAGCACTCTGGGAACAGCCTATTCGTTCAAAAATTTCTTTATGTGTCTTACCCTCTTGCTTGAGGGTGTCAATGATGGCCTTCTGGACAGCAGTCAGGTCGGCAGTCTTACCCATGATTGCGGTTTTGAGTAATGAACCAGGCTAGGAGTTTTTAAAAGCCTCAGGAATCTTTTGCAGGTGTTTAGAGTTAATTAGTTGATTCAGATGACTAGGTTAATAGCTCGTTAAGAGAACCTTTTCATGATATGCAATTTTTTTGAGATGCCAAAATCAGCAGTATTAAAACAATAAAAGACTTGAAATATTTCAGTTGGTGTAAAAGGAATCTAAAATATATGAAAGTAAAATTTTTATCATTACATTATGGAAAATAATGAACTTTATCACAATATGCAATTTTTTTGAGAAGGACCTGTATATATGATGTAAATAAATACAGGAAAATTGTGAGAAACACATTTATTTTTAACTGGAATTACTGGTTTTTGAGGCTCTGTAAAAGAAATGTAAAAATGTATAAATGAAAAGACACAGAGGAATCCCACACATCGTGTATGATGTCTTGAAATCACTCACGTTGTACATGTAAGTCGACAGATGCTGTGATTTTCTGTCCAGAAATATTTGCAGTGCAGATTAATTTCTTCCCATCGTCTTTCTTTGTCCCCAAAAAGGTTATGGTGGAAAAGGTGACCAATTCAAACCCTGTAAGTTGTTTCGTATCATAATTGACCGACATGTTCTCATAGTTCCAGGAGAGGATCGGAGGATTCGTCTGGCAGGAATGGTGGACGGTACAAGTGAAGTTCATATCAACACCCTCTATGATATCTGCTGCCAGTTTAGGCTCAATGGTTATATTATAATAGACACCTGAAATAAATTTGAAATTATAAGCAGTTGGCACAAACATCAAACATGATTTAAAAGCTACATTTGTATGGATTTAACTTTTACATTCTTTAAAATTTACAAATAATGAAATGCTTAATGTCTTTAATTTCATTTTGAAACTGTAAGACACGGATTAAACAAAGCAAGCACACATGTCTTTGAATTTGTCTGTGATTGCATATGCACACACACATTTAGCACTTTGTGATTTTGTAGTTCTTGCTGTTATGCGTCCATGATGTGTTACAGTACACTCAATATCTGAGCGTTCAGCCTTCACTACACCGGTGCGTGTCAGAGTGATTTTCCATTGATCATTTTTCATACGGACATCATCTATTTGATCAGATCCTTCAAAATCCTTCAGAATGATGTTTGGTTTTCTGTATGGACAGGTGTGTAAGGTGTAACACACTACTGTAATGTTGTCACCGGTCTTTCCTCCTCCGTAAATATTAATGATGGGCTGCTGTGGATTTGCTACAGTAGGGAAAAGTATTACAGTTAGGCAACCGATGATACAGCTGTAATGACACTTTCAAACCAAAAATATTACATTAAAAGAACATGTGAAGTATTTACGCACTGTCAACAATAATCGTGGAGGTGACATCATAAAACTCATAGGTGCGCCATCCAACATTTTCTGGGTCAATCCATGTATATATTTTTTCTCCATTGTGGGACGGATCCACGCTTTTGATCAGCAGACTACAATCCCGATCTGAGTTTGTAGGGTTATATATATCAGTTTTTCCTCTGAACTTGTCAATGACACTGTCTGGATACCAGGGATCATAAACTATAGGGTAGCCACGAGAGACCCACTTAAACCACACAACTCTACGTGGGTTAGTTGGTGGGTATGAAGTGTAAGAGTAAGAGCACGGTATAACCAGACAGGAACCTCTGAGGCCATGAATTTCTGTTGGCATTCTCACTTCCCATGCCAAACTCTCATACAGCAGAACACCTGTGAAAAAAACTGAAAATATGAGAGTGTCTACCTCTCAATTTTAGTATTCAGTTCCTGAATCTCAATTACTATCAGCATTCACCAAAAGATCCTGAGTTTGATTTTCAGTGAAGGGACAGTAGGCACTATAAAAAATATTTCCTATGCAGAAAACAGAAAGCAATGTGAAATGTAATGTAACTTTTGCTTCCTGTTAGCATACTGCAACATAAAACACATATCACATTAGTTTGCCTCAGGATATATAGCTGGAAGTATATATATTCTGTGACAGAACTTGCTATTTAAAATGCATGAATAAATATAAAGTGACACGGTACCTTGAAACAGAAGATATATCAGTCCTTTCATCTCTGGATCACAATGATTCCTCTTATATAGAAAAATCCCAGTTTTAAACTGCAAACAAGCTCAAATGTTAAAAACATTTCAGAATATCCCAAACACAACATGCAGAACTATATAACAATGCACATCTCATGACTTTCATCAGTTTACCATCTAAAGTGTTTTTCACTATTGTTCCCATTATGGGTTTATTGGGTTTAGATCTTTACCATAAGAAAACAAGAAGTGAAAGGGTACAATGTAGGGATGTTAACAATTGATTGATTCATTGTCGATAACAATTAAATCGGTAAAACTTAACGATGGTCGAATAAGCAAAGTCATGCAAATGTGTGCAGCGCCTGCGCAAAACACATACAGCAGGAGGATTTTCTTTTTCCGTGTGGATCATCAAGACTATTGGTCCTCCTAGTTGTCAATCAGAAGTGTTGTGCAATTGCATTTTTTAAAAAAGTGTAGAAGGCGGTTCTTTTCTAAAATTCGATAAAATCCTTCGGTACACCTTTAATCTATAGCCATGATCACAACAATGCTCGATGTCAAACACACACATGAGCTTTTTAACGTCATGCAAGACGAGGCTGGCTGCCAATGCAACAAAATGGCATCTGCAGTGGATCTGGGGTCTGATACACAAAATGCAAATACAGTAAGTGTCACAGGTCGGAGCGGACCACAGATGTCGTGTGTCACGCCCCTTCCTAGTTTCCACCTCGAGGAGGTCCCAAGAACACCCCAATGACCAAACACACGAGAAGAGGTAAGCAGGGGCGTTGCTAGACATAAAGCTCTACTGGGGCACAGGCCCCCAATTTTTTGCTGACTTTTTTTTGAAAGCCTGCTGCAGGCCCGGGGTGGGTAATCGGGAGAACCGGGAGAATTCCCGGTGGGCCGCTTCACTTTTGGGCCGGTCGAGTTTTTTTTTTTTTTTTGTCACGTTAGTGAGTCTATCTTCTCTTAAATGACACTTCACACGTTTCGCATTGGCACTGCAGCGCGCAGCCTCTGCATGGGTTGTACCATGTGAAGGAGTTTTCCCCTCCCCTCCCATAGAGTTGGTTCGGTCCATAGCACGTCCAAGAAAACTTTTCTCCGGTAGTCTGGGCCGGCCCTACCATAACAATACGCGTCTGAGAGGAGGGCGTACAAAAAAGGTTGAAGAAAAAATCCATTGGAGGAGGATGCTGCCAAATGTGCCAAACTTACAGATTTATTTTCAAGAGGACAAACAAATGTGACAACAGGTAACTTAAAGAGAAATAAGCCTAGTAATGATTAGCATTAGCAACGTAATTATTCGGAAATACCGTTGTCAAACTATTTACAAGCCAAACATTTTTTTTGTTAAAATATTACCCTTTTGTGTATACATGGCGATTCATAGACTTTGCAAATATTATGCAAGCAGCTTCTGAGCAGTCCCCCGCTGAAAATGAGGAGGCCATGAATAAACAATATGAATTAAAGTTATTTAACCCTCAGGTTGTGTTCACAACCCTATAACACCTTTTGTTTTCCCAGTCAAAAATGACCAGCCTAAAAAAGCTTATAAATCACTTGTTATGCTATATAACCAATATTGTATTCAATATTTTTGTCAAATTGTTTTCTTTTTTAATTAGGACTTTTATATTTCTATTTGCATTAATCATCGGCCTCATAGCATTAGCAATGCTAATAATTTATCAACCTTTCCTTGTGGAATACACTATAAAAAGGGCTGGGTTATTTATATATTTTATATATTGTACAGAACACGCTGCTGGGTTAAAATTGACCCAGTGCTGGGTTGTTTTAACCCACCTGTTGGGTTATTATAATCCATGGTTGCATAACAACAACCTAACATTGGGTTATTTTTAACCCAGCGTGTGTTCTGTCCAATATTTACCCATTATGGGTAAAAAGTAACCCAGCCTTTTTTAGAGTGTAGAGGAATATTTTTGTTTACTTCTTAAGTGAAATATTATTTAACTGTTACCTTATTTGTTGAACCATGATATTAATAAAAACTATGGTAAGAGCTGAACTGTTGCTTTATTTATCCAATTTGAAAAAAAGTGCTAATTTGGAATAACACTATGGAAAAAGTGGGCCGGTCTTGGGCCTGAAACTCCCGGGCTGAAAAGTGGCCCCACTCCGGCCCTGGCCTGCTGTGTGCGAGAAGTGTGCAACACTTCTATACAATGTAATTTGCTTAATCCACTATTTTAGTGCAAAAGTTACATATATACAAGTGTAATATTCATCATACCTAACATTATTAACATGTTTGAAAGCATAAATGGCATAAAATGTTTGGAAATAATGACAGCAGAGAAATATTTTCTACATTATACAATGATAGCAATGATTATAAACTTATTTTTACAATAATATTTTAAGAAACCATTCATTTTATGACTGCTATACTAAATAATCTCAGTCATAGTTACTGCTAACTGTGCGTATTCACCGGTAAGTAGCTCTTTGTGTGGGGGGGCATACAGGTACGTATTCAGATTTAAAGGACTCTTAGCTTTGGGGGCATACAGGTACGTATTCAAAGGTAGGTGGCTCTTAGCTTTGGGCATACAGGTACGTTTACACGGGTAAGTGGCTCTTGGCTATGGGCATACAAAGCGTACTCAGGTAAGTGGCTCTTAGCGTTGGGGGCATACAAAGCGTACTCAGGTAAGTGGCTCTTAGCGTTGGGGGCATGCAGGCACGTCTACACAGGTAGGTGGCTCTTGGCCTTGGGCATACAGGGCATACTCAAGTAAGTGGCGCTTAGCACTGCTAGCACAGCGTGCATTCTTCGCTGGATTTCCTTCTCGCCCTAAAGGGTAAATGCAGACAACAGGGACACGGCACAGCACTGCAATCTTCAGGTGCACACACGTCAAATACTGACTCACCCACTGCATTTCACACACTCTAGTGAATTTAAGGTTGACACTCGATGTTTGGACCAAGAGTTCGCCCAGGGAAGAATCGACACCGCTGACACAGCAGAAGCCCAAGATAGACGTCGTAGCCACAGCAGAATAACACCCTCCCAATCTAACTGGTGTTTGGCTCACCCACTAATCATTCCCACAGTAGGGCCGCTCACACACTGTTTTACAACTTAAAGCAATTGTTGGCATTCCATATTCCAGTGGTTCTCAAACTTTTTTGGCTGAAGTACCCCTTTTTATGATTTTTTCAAGCCAAGTACCCCTTAACCAGTCAACAACATTTGATTTTGAGATACAGTGAAATGAGAGTGAGACAGTTATTATATCTGATGCCCCAGAGCAGGTTTATTGCTTATTAGTATTCATCACGAAACTGGTGGTATTTTTGAGGCTCTGGTTTGTTTTTTCTTTTTAGCATCCTCTTTTAAGAAGCCACCTTTCATAACTTTTATTATTTCACGCAGACCCTGCTCCTGATTTTGGATTCAGGTCTCAATAAATACTGTTAATGATATCAGTACTGAACATATATCAGGGGTCTCCAACCTTTTTTTATTGGAGAGCTAAAGACGCGTATTTATTTATACTTTTTTATCACCTCTTATATGGGTAGGATTCGTCCAAAAATACCACATTTTGAATAAAAAAATAAATTATTAAAGATCAGATTTAGAAAGATGATCCAAACATAGAGTATTTACTGCTTTTGGATTCATAATAGGGATGTGCATGTATGTCACGTATGGCTCTCTGGTATCTCTTGACATTTGATGTTTAAATATGAGATGATATTGAACTTGTGACGACTGTATTTTCGTTTTATCAAAAATGAATCTGAAAATGACGGCATCCATTTTAACCATAGTGCCTCGACTCGAGATGTGCGCGGATCGTCCGGTTGCCGCGGCCAGGGCTTCACAGCGTTGCGCGGATCGTCCGGTTGCTGCGCCGCGGGCTTCATAGCGTTGTGCGGATCGTCCGGCGCGGGTGCGCCGACTTATCTTTTTGAATCATACATGTTAAATTACTGATGGCATATGATACGCCGGTCTACACAGCTCAACGCGACGTCAAACACGTACCCAGTCTTTACCACAGGCGCTTGTAACCAGACATCCAAATGTCAACCCACGAAAATAAATCAACCCACGAGCGAGCTACCTTCAATTAAGACGCGAGCTACCTGTAGGAATTTGTGTGGAATACAGCTGCTTTCCCAAGGTTATTATGGAAGATTTAATGAGGTACATTTAAATAAAACTCAAACATATTTACAACACTGACAGATGTCACTCTCCGTGTATCTCCGTTGCTGAAGCTGCTGAACTGAAACCTTGTGCATGCGCCAGACAAGGTCAACAGGTTGAACTCGCACATGCATTTTGTACAATGTGCTTTAAATTTATGATTTTTTTTAATGCATGTTTGTGTAGTCCTAATGTCATATAAAAATACTATCATCATGAATTACTGATTTTATTAATTTATTCCTAAATGTCAGTTTCCACTTTCTCTCACGTACCCCCTGCAGTACCCCTAGGGGTACGCGTACCCCCATTTGAGAACCACTGCCATATTCGATGTAAGATGCATAGACGTGTTGATAAATTCAATGTACTCACAACTCCATTGATGTTAATCTCCTCTCTATATCTTTCCAGCTACTCACACATCCACAGCCGGAAGAATGATCTCCACTTGTCACCGTATCCTCTAGCAGCGCTTCCGGGTAGGTATTCCTTTTGTCAGAGAGACAGCACAAATCAACAAAGCACTGTTTCCATCAATTTCTCCGTCCCAAACCGGTATATTCCTTCGCTTTCCGAGTGCCCAAGTCCACAGTGCATCCGTCTCGATTTCCTATCCAAATGCCCCGATCGTTTCGTTCCACAGTATCTGCTGGAAATCCACAACTTCACTTTTGGAAAACAACAGCGACTCCTTTTCGTCTCTTTCAGCCCCGTATTCTTTCTGCTCGCTTCTCATGCGATCGCCGGATCAACGGGCCTTCCGACTCTTCAGAAGGCGTGTGTTTTTGTCCGCCCTTGGCGGAAGTGAGTTCGCCCCGACATCAACCGCCTCTCCCTGTGTTTCTCATGCACTATTTGTGTGCCTCTTCTTCATTGAATTACCCAATCAGCAATCGCCACGCTCAATGATGCACCTGTTTCTAATAAATCCCCATTTGGGTTGCCATGGGAATACAGGAAGTGAGTGGTGTTTGGAAAACACATTCCGGGCAGAACCTCTCTCCACCATTTTCGGTTCCGCCCTCAAAGTCACTCCGTGACATAAGGATACTGAAAGCAAAGACCCTCTTCATGGAAGCCTGCAAGATTAGCACAGCAATGCTGCTAATGCTGCTAAACACAGGGAAGGAGACCAGAGGCCATTTAAAAAAAATTGGATTAAAAAAGTAATCTTAAATTCTGGCAAGAAACTGTCAAATGTAAACTGCAACTGACTCTAAACGCCTGCAACGAGTAGGAGGAGGCTGCAGACATGGATCAAGACAGATATACGATAAGGTCACTAGATGTCCCAGTTTTCCGTCACATTTTTTGGTGTTCTGTCCCTGACTAGAGCAGTCCCCGGAAATGTCCCCGTTTTACAGCACGTCCAAAACAACCAGCAAATACACAAAAAAACCCGATCAACGTAGCCTTTATAGTTCCACACCGGAGCAATACTGTAATGATTATTTTCCCCAGCAGAGGGGGCCGTGAGCTACACTGATTACTTGGTTGCGCGTCACTGCTTTAGCGAAGAAGAATTTACTTCGAGACACATGAGAAAGCGTCATCAAATTATCATCAATCAAGTTATCATAAGATATAAAAACAGTCAAAGTTATCTGGGTTAAGGTACTAACTACTCCTGTTAAATTAAAGTCATAAACCAATGAAGTGAACTGATCACAGCATGGTACTGAGCATTTGTTTTGTGTAGGCTAACGTTAATATGTTTACATTTTGCATTATTCCTTCTGTTCTTCACGTTTACAATGCTATGAAATCAGCTGAAGTAGTACCTTAGAAGTAATGTTTGATGAGGTGTCTCTGTGCATTGTATAAAAAGGGGAAAATTATTTAGGCTACAGAAATTCAATTAATTGAATTAGAAACACTGCAAAAAAATAATTTCTTATTAGTATTTTTCTCTTTTTTTTAGTACAAATATAAAATAATTCTTAAATCAGGATGCATTTTCTTGATGGGCAAAATAAGAAAATAAGTCTAATTTTTAGACCAAAAATATTTTTAGCTATTTGTACTAAAAACAAGAACCCACAACAAAAAAAAAAAACGTTATGTCCCCATTTTTATTTCATAGATAACAACTAATAAGATGTTAATGATATTTTGACCATTGAACTAGGACATGAAATAAGTTTACAGTTTGTTTTAAGTTTAAGCTTACAACCAGGGTTAGCTGTTTCTAGACCATTGTTCTTCACTTATCATGTCCCTCTGATTTTAGGGTTTGGTTATAGTTAGGGTTGGGGTGGGTTTAGGTTTTATTTACAAAAATGTTTTCCTTGGGTCAACACAAAACGTTGCCCTGAGGACATCTCTCACTTAGCAAAATCAGCGGGTCCAGACTTAGCAGAGCAAGTTTTGGATCGACACGATATAGATAAACAGTGTAATGATCCGCACCAAATATTAAAATACATGTAGATATTCACTTTTGATTCAAACACAGCCTACAGGAGACAAATTAACTGCAATAGAATTTAGTGAATTGAACAATTAATAACATACATTATGATCCACGGTACCTCCCTTAAGAAAATTAACCATGTTTTTATTGTGTTAAAAGTGTAGTAATCATGTTTTTTTTTTTGCAGCGATTTTTGTGTGAGCATATCAGTGAACACCCCTGACCACTCGGTGAGGTTCACGTCTTTGTATACGAAAGTTTAATGCACTTTAGGAAGGATTGTTCCAGTACATGCAGCCATTGTAGAGGTGGGGGGTAATATTAGCCTGGCTCCGACCTCCTACGTTCTTCCGCTTAATTTTCATTTAGCTTCAGAACAACGTCTGGGACTGCTGTGTAGAGTTTCGTTTTCTCCGGCAAAAATCTGCAGGTCCAATCAGCGAACAGCGGGGAGTGGCTAAGAACGCAGACGTTGAGGTCTTGCGCCGGACTGAGTGACATACGTCACGACCAAACGTTGGCGATTGGTTATGGCAGATTCAAAGTGACTCCGGGCAGATCCAATAGTTTTAAACTTCGACAGAGGACCCTCCTTAACGGAAGTAACGCTTTGCATTGGACGCTGGCCAGACTCTCTGTACAAATGAAATGAATGTACGAGAGGCTGGTTGCACAAGGCTAGGGTAATATAACAAACACCCGAAAATTCTTAAACCTGCTAAGTGTAAAAACTTGCAAAACTTGCAATTGGAAGAATAATTCAACATGCATGTTATGGATCTTCACACTCACAAGAACACTTGGGCCAAACACAGGAAATCCGTAAGCAGTCAAGTGGTAAAGTGCAAAGACTGCAAGTGTTGTTATTTGGACGCATAGTGTATCAGCGACTCGGAATGCGAGGTGAACAACTAGAAAAATAGCACTAAATACAATGAACCCTTTATTATGACATGTCATGGACGCATGGACTTTCATGTGACTGTTACCGGAGTGCCCATGTGATGCATTATACACTGTGTCTATTAGTCATTATATTTCATTACGAGATAAGTTTAAATGTATGATATGATCAAAACACAAACTACACTGACATATTTTACAATCCCACTAGCTGATGTTATTTAGAAAAAAATATTTTAATTTGCATGAGGAAGCTGCCGTTTTTATGCACACTTTCATGTTATTGGCTATATGCACACTGTAGTAAAGGCTTATTGCACTATTACTGTTAACTATTATTCGATTGATTGATTGTTCAATTAAATGATTATTCGAATATGGGAAATTGCATAAATTGACATCTCTAGTAAAAAGTTACTTTAATACACTTTATGTAATATTAGCTTCTAAGTTTCATCCTTACCTTCTCAGCTCAAACAAGTGGACTGGATGAGGACCGACAAAATAAAAGAAAGTAAGAAAAAAGACATAATAAATGCCTCTCTTGTTTAACTGAAGAAAGAATGATTTGTTTATAAGGCTCAATATGTGTTGTGCTCTGATGTCTACGCCCACCAAGATCTAAAGCATTTCCTTTGTCATCATGGTTTTGTGGCTTAACAAATATCTTACCCGGTACTCAAATTGAATCTAGCCTTAAAAGGCAATGCAGCAAACACAAAATAGCAACACATTACTACCTTATAGTCTCACTGTAGTCAAGAATTTATCACTTTAAACTCATCTTTGAGCATCATAATAGCATAAATCTCTGAAAAAGATCTGATCTTTATAAAAAGAAGCCTTTGTAAATTCATTACATGCTGGTTGCTGGATGAAACATTCAAAATAGTGACCGGGTAAAATATGAGAGGAATCATCTGCTCGTGACATTATTACACTCATGTTGTCCCACCTGTACTGTATGTGGTACGCTTTCTTTTGGTAAAACACATTAAGTTTATAAAATGTATCCCAGCTTTATGTAAGTTAAGGTAAGTGGGGTATATGAATTCGTAATTATAGTCTGTTTACACAAAAAAATGAAACAAAGGCACAATTAGGTTAATACATAAGACTTAAGCAGTCCAAATGGTTCATTTTGAAATGTAACACTTTTTTTAGAAGTGTCTGTTGCAAACATGATTTCACACTTGATAAGTCATTATGCATCAAGTACAAGGAAGTGCAATCAAACCTATGATTTTGCTTGGAAACTGATGTACATTTATAAAGAGTTTTGGTAAAAGTTACAGTAGGTGAATTGGAGATATCCAAATTGCCCCTACCCCAAATTGTGTATGAATAAAACTTGTATGGATTAACCGGTTCTCACCATGAATATACACTGTTAACCCTGATATTGTCTTAACTTAAACAATCAAATAAACATCACTTAATATTTTCTGTTTTGAAGCCAAAGCTTAAAAAAGTTTAGTTGATTTAACTTTTAAGCTTACCAAATCCATTAAACTAAAACATTCAAGTAGAATGAACTTAAAATGATTAGTTCATGTTGTGAGGAATACCCATAATCCTTTGCGCCTGAATACTTTGATTATTTTCTGCTTTTTCACAGAATAAAAACTGATAAGAACTTTCACTACTTAAATATTTGTTAATAAAATGTCATATATGTTTAAGCTCTTATATTATTGATGTTGTTTTGTTGTAAATTATAATTTTGTAAAATCACCGTTCAGGTGATCAGTGTTTCCATACATGAATCCTGTTCAGAATACTTTGTTGTATTTCTCTCCACAGTACTGACAATGCATGTCAAAAACACAGTTTTGTGTGTGTGTTTCTGTGGAGAATCACGTTTATTCAATGACTGACTTAAAATCACTCATCAATTCTGTGTTATAATACCATTTATAACATCAAAAGTAATATAAAATGATAAAAACTAAAGTTATATGCAAGGGGTTTCCTCACAAATTTCTAGTAATGTCAACTAATCTGGGTTAAGAGTGCAGGAATATTGGAAGAAGTCTATTCAACTTAAAATTGTTGTTAGAACAGTTTATATGTTTAAGTAATCATTACTTAAAGTTTTTAGGGCAACAAGTTTGCTTAATTTTTTTAAGTATATTCAACGTATCCGGGCTTACAGTGTAGCCATAGATGCTGGAAAGGTGTAAAGAATAAATAAATAAATAAAGTCACTGTAAAAAATCTCCCTGTAAAAAAACGCTTAGGTTACTCACGTAACCCCGGTTCCCTGAAATAACGGGAACGAAGCATTGCGTCAGTTTGCTGACGCTATGGGGGAAACTCCTGTTTACTCCGTGATTGAAGCCTATTGGTTAACGTCTGTAGAAAATACAGACCAATGACGTTTGAGCCCACGCGGGGGCGTGGCACACGTCCCTATATAAGCCGGTGAAATACGTCAAGAGCTCATTATTATTCGACTGAAGCGCGCAGCCGAATAACACTCGCTGCGTAGACGTTTGTAGCACGGCCAGCGACGCAATGCTTCGTTCCCGTTATTTCAGGGAACCGGGGTTACGTGAGTAACCTAAGCGTTCCCTTTCAATACGGTTCACTTCGCATTGCGTCAGTTTGCTGACGCTATGGGGGAACGTAATCCCATCCCGCCGTGCATACACAACGGACTGAGGTGCCCTTACCGGAGAGACACTGCATGTGGCCCTAACCCAGCATATACATAGCTCTAGCGAGCGCAAGTGTAAGCACCATATATGAGACAGTAATACGCATACAGTGAAGTTTCTAAACGCACCATGATGCATATACAATAGAGCACAAGACGGCGGGTTCTCTGAGCGCGCCGCGAGCTGTGCATGAATTATTAATAGGTAGCCATGACGGTGAGCTAACAACGCACCGTGAAGGCATACAGAAACGCAGTCGCGTGAATCATTAAGCCGATAAGACCTGTGCTTGTAAGGCAGGGACATCCAGGCTATAAAATCTGACAAACGTAGACGGCGAGGACCAGCCGGCCGCGTTACAAATGTCAACGATAGAAATCCCCGTAGACCAAGCCCAAGATGAAGCCATACCCCTCGTGGAGTGAGCTTTTAAACCAACTGGACAATGTTCATTCAGGGAGGCGTAAGCCAAAGCAATGGCTTCGACGATCCATTTAGATAGCCTCTGTTTAGTGAGCGGCATACCTAAGGAATGTTGCGCGAAGCTTACGAACAGCTGATCTGACTTGCGGTATGAGGCAGAACGGTCCGTGTATATTCTTAACGCTCTGACGGGGCAGAGCGTGTTCGGGGTTTGTTCGCCGTCCGCCGTCGGAAGGGCGAGAAGTGAAACCACCTGAACTCTAAATGGCGTGGTCAAAACTTTAGGAATGTATCCCGCTCTCGGTCTAAGGATCACTTTGCTATCGTTAGGACCGAATTCCAGACACGACGGGTCAATTGAAAACGCGTGTAAATCGCCCACTCGTTTAACCGATGCCAACGCCAGGAGGAGAGCGGTTTTAAACGAGAGAGCGCGCAGGTCAGCCTGTTCGAGGGGCTCGAAAGGGGGGCCGCGCAGCGCTTTCAGGACCGTGGACAGATCCCAAGACGGGACTGTGTTAGGTCGCGGTGGGTTTAGTCTGCGAGCGCCTCTGAGGAATTTAATGATGAGATCATGTTTTCCCACGGTGCGTCCGGCGATAAGGGCGTGATTCGCCGTTATCGCCGCCACATACACTTTAAGCATCGAGGGCGCGCGACCGCTGTCCAGCATTTCCTGCAGAAAGGAGAGAATATGCTCCACTTCACAGGTGTTTGGGTTTAGGTCTTTCGTCGTGCACCAGTCAGAAAAAATAGACCACTTTTGAGCGTAAAGGCGCCTGGTAGATGGGGCCCTAGCTTCATTTAGAGTATTTAACACTCGTCCTGAAAGGCGTGATGGTTGCCGTTCAGAGACCAAACGTGTAGATTCCATAGCTCCGGCTGTGGATGCCATATCGTCCCTCTCGCCTGAGATAGGAGGTCTTTCCTCAGCGGTACTGGCCATGGTGCTGATGTTTTCAGCTGCCATAGGTCGGGGAGCCATGGTTGGTTGTGCCAAAACGGGGCGACCAGAATTATCGCGCATTTCGTCTCTCTTATCCTCTGAAGGACCTGTGGTAACAGAGCCACCGGAGGAAAAGCATACAGAAGACACGCCGGCCATGCTTGCGACAGGGCATCGTGGTGTCTCGAGAAGAAGATCGGGCAATGCGCGTTCTCGTCTGACGCAAACAGATCGATCTCCGCCCGGCCGAAGACGGTCCATATTCTCTCGACCGTCTGAGGATGCAGTCTCCATTCTCCCGGCGGCGGACCGTTGCGCGAGAGAATGTCTGCACCCGTATTGGCTACACCCGGTACGTGAGTCGCTTTCAACGAACGTACATTCGCGTGAGCCCATAATAAAAGCCGTCTCGCCAGCCTGGATAGGGGGCGAGATCTCAGCCCTCCTTGGTGGTTTATGAACGAAACCACCGTCATACTGTCCGACCGCACTAGAACGTGTTGATGTTGGAGTTTCGGTCGAAAGTGTCGTAGCGCCAAGATAACCGCCCACATCTCGAGGTGGTTGATATGTAGCTGAGACAACTGGTTGTTCCACGCACCGAAGGCGAGCTCGCCGTCGCAGTGAGCGCCCCAACCCGTCGCAGACGCATCCGTAGTCACCACTTTCCTCCTGCTCACGGAGCCGAGCTCCGTGCCCGAGAGGAAAAGGTGAGGGGATGTCCATATCGAAAGCGCTTTCACGCAGCTGTACGTGATTTTGATTAATAAGCGGCCCGACAACCAAGCACGGGGCGGAACTTTCGCTTTCAACCAAAACTGAAGCGGCCTCATGAACAGCATTCCCAACGGTATTAGTGGGGATGCTGCTGCCATCAGACCCAGCATTTTTTGGAATCGTTTGAGAGGGAGGTGTGAACCCGCTTTGAACGATGCCGCCTCGCGTCTGACCGTGAGCGCGCGTTCCTGTGTAAGCCATGCCCGCATCTTTAATGAGTCGAGCGTCGTGCCTAAGAACGCGATTCGCTGCGTGGGGGTGAGCAAACTCTTCTGGAGGTTGATTTTGAACCCCAAATTCTCCAAATGCTGGAGTACAACGGTCTTGTGCGCAGTAATTTCCCTCTCTGACTGTGCTAGAATAAGCCAATCGTCGAGGTAATTCAATATGCGGATGCCGCTCTGTCTGAGAGGGGCGAGAGCCGCATCCGCACATTTGGTAAATGTGCGTGGTGCCAGAGATAATCCGAAGGGCAGAACTTTGTACTGGTATGCTGTCCCGTCGAGCGCGAATCTTAGGAACGGCCTGTGACGTAGCGCTATCGGAATGTGAAAGTAAGCGTCTTTCAGATCCACTGATATGAACCAATCGCCCGGTCGAATTAACGCCATGATTCGTCTGGCTGTAAGCATTTTGAACGGCCGTTTGGCAAGAGCGCGATTCAAAACGCGTAGATCCAATATCGGTCTGAGGCCGCCGTCTTTCTTTGGAACGAGAAAATAACGACTGTAAAAGCCTGATTCGCTTTGATCCGCCGGGACCGTCTCTATCGCGTCTTTTAGTAATAAAGAACGCACCTCTTCCCTGAGGATCTGCATACGATCGTCTGGGACAGTGGTGTAGAGAACGCCGCGAAACCGGGGTGGTCTCCGGGCGAATTGAAGTGAATAACCGTGTTGGATTACGTTTAGAATCCAGCCCGGCATACCGGGGGTGGATTGCCAAACGTGAAATTTGACGGCGAGCGTCGATATGCTTATGGACGTTAAGCCGTGTGTGTGTGTTTGTGTGTACAGAGGAGGAAATTTGCTCTTTTTGTGAAAAGGTAAAAATTTGTGTTTCGCTGTTACAGCGAGGGTGTGTCCAGTGCCCGAGGGGACTGAAACACGCAGAACTTTCGAGGGCGGGCCGGCCGAAGCGGGACCAGAGCCTCTTTTCCTCCTCAGACTCTCTTCAGGGAGGCGGCGCCGGCGTCGGGTCCAGCGTAATCCGAGGACGGGGACCGCGGCGTCGAGGCGGGCCAGCCGGTCGTGCAGGACGCTGGCGCTTGACCTCCGGTTCAGCTCTCTGCTGGGGCTGAGCTGGTGCTGGCTTAGGGCGCTGAGCTGGCGGCGGTTTTGGGCGGCCGGTCTCAGACGCTGAGGCAGATCGTTTTGGTAGAAAATGCCGCATAGCCTGCGACGATTTCTGTGCCTCAGTGAAGCGCTGGGTGAACCCCTCCACAGCGGAGCCGAAGAGCCCCGACGGTGACACGGGCGAGTCAAGAAGGGCAACCTGATCCGTGTCCTTTATCTCCGTCAAGTTCAGCCACAGATGTCTCTCCAGAACAACCAGGCTGGCCATGGCTCTTCCTACAGCCTGAGTGGCGACTTTAGTGGCGCGAAGGGCCAGATCAGTCGCGCTGCGCAGGTTCTGAAAGGTCGACGGGTCCGGACCTGTCTCGTCCATGTCACGGAGGAGTTTTGCCTGGTATACCTGCAGCACCGCCATCGTATGGAGAGCGGATGCAGCGTGGCCGTCGGCGGCGTAAGATTTCGACGCCAGGGTCGATGTCAGGCGACAGGGCTTTGACGGATGGTTCAACTTAGCCCTCCATCCGCCGGCTGAAGACGGGCAGAGATGGGCGGCGACAGTTTCCTCGAGCGGCGGCAGCTTGGAGTAGCCGTGTTCATCGGCGCCGTCCACTACGGAGAGGACGTGGGAGACGGCGCTCTGAGCTCGGGTGGAGTGGGGAGCACGCCAAGATTTGGTGAGCTCCTGGTGAACCTCAGGGAAAAACGGCGCCTGCCGTTGGCGGGACGATTGACGGCGCCCGGGCTGCAGAAACCATTCGTCCAACCGGCTGAGTTGAGGCTCTGACGGCGGCGACCACTTAATGTTGAGCTCCGCCGTAGCTTGCGTCAAGATGCGGATGAGCTCAGAGTCGTGAGGACGCGACTCGGTAGGTTCATCAGCGGGGGCTGCGTGGGCGTCGTCATCCGAAGCCGCCCAATCCTCTAACTCCTCAGAGGATGACATCACTTCCAAGTTGTCACCGGACCCAAAGGAAACCATGCCGCTAGCACTCGGCAGGGGGCGTAGGTCCTCATGGGCGAAGGTGACAGGGTGACGGCGGGGAGACAGAGCACGCGGGGGATGAGCCGGCGTGGACTCGGTCTCAGGGCGTCTTCCAGCTTCACGGCTCCGCTGCTGTTTAGGCGGGAGAGCACGGGAAGCCTTCCGTTTAAAGATCTCGAGGCGGGAGCGCAGCACCGCGATAGGAAGGAGCTCGCAGTGGGCGCAGCCCGCCTCAGCGAGTACGGCCTCGGCGTGGGCAGGACCCAGACAGATGACGCACTCCTTGTGGAAATCCTCCACAGGCAAAGGGGCTCGGCAGGAGCCGCAATGCCGAAGCGACATTATCTCAACGCGCTTCTGCTCTTTTAGATAACTCTTTTTTAGGCTCACCGGAAAGCGGCAGGGGAACACGCTGGTGTGTTGTAGTCCGCTGCAGTGCTTGGATCGACGGCGAGTAAGGGCTTCTTCTTCGGAGCAGCGAGAAGGTTCGCGCTGAAGGAGAAAAGTAATGAGCTCTTGACGTATTTCACCGGCTTATATAGGGACGTGTGCCACGCCCCCGCGCGGGCTCAAACGTCATTGGTCTGTATTTTCTACAGACGTTAACCAATAGGCTTCAATCACGGAGTAAACAGGAGTTTCCCCCATAGCGTCAGCAAACTGACGCAATGCGAAGTGAACCGTATTGAAAGGGAACTGTATTTTACTGGGAGCTGTGGTTGGCATTATTGTACTGTTAATTTACATTGGGATACTGTTATTAGAAAAAAACTCCATGATACTGTTTTTTATCTACCACAGTCAACTGTTATTTTAACAGCATGGTACTGTTAGTGTTAGCTTTAGCTGTTTTTTAATAGCATAATACTGATTTTTTTAGCTACATCAGAAAAATGTTATTTAGCATCATAGCTGTTAATTTACAGTATAGTAATCACATTATTTTTTATTTTAAATGCTATCATACCCTGCATTTTATATTTGTCTAGTGGATTACATAAAACAAAAAAGGCAAATTAACACCAGATTAACTGTTATGCAATGTTTGTTATGCCATTAAATAGACACAAATACAAGCACACATGTTTTAATATTCAGTGCATAAACTGTGGTCCAACACAAAGGCACCACTAACACTAAAATACAAAAATGACAAAAAATCTAACAAACAAAGAACAGTATAGAGATGTCTTACCTTTACCTACATATTTTTTAAATTAGACTTTAAAAAGCATAACAATTTAAAAACTAAATTCACTAAAAACAAAGTGAAAAAACTCACATGTTTAGAACTACATGAGGGTGAGTATATGAAAGAATTCTTTGGTTGAACTATTCCCTTAAACAAATGAGACCTTAGTGTGAAGTGTTACCAAAATTGCCTTCTTAAAAGTTACAAATTGTGGTTCGTTGTTTTCCCCTCTTCATGTTTAGTCCACTTTTCCTGCTGCTAAAGAAACTCTTAAGCCCAGGCCCGGATTTGACATAGAGAGAACCGGTGGGCCTGTCTGTTTTTTGCCACGAGGGCCGGTGTTGTCATGCCACTGGGTTGAATATTGCTGTCCGTATAGGCTGCCAGCACTCACAGCAGGCCCACTCGCGTATTTGCGGAGATGTCCCCGCCACTTTATGCCCAAGTTGATTGTATCCAAGTCCCAACCAATTATTGGAAGAATTCTTGCATCAGGGTCCATTGTGATCTAAAACGCATGGAAAACGAAGGATGCGTCGCTTTCTTCTGCTTTTAAAGAGCTCACCTGTAAACACGAGTTTTGTTTCAAACGTGTCTATATTTGAGTGCGCTTGTTGTGCATCTAGATTTAAAATAAACTTGAGCGTGTCTTGATACAATTGGCCTCTAAAAGACAAAGGATATACAAATCGTATACAACAATAACTAGATATAACTCAAAGATAACAATTAATCGTTTATGAATAGTCATTTTTCATCATTATTGCAAGAGGAACAAAAATTGATTTGATGAAAAACTCATCAATTTATTGGAAAAAAGCAAGTTTATATGAATATGGTGTTTTCTCAAGTAAAACAACATTTTGAAAGGCTATATATTTGTTTTTTGACACAATGTAGGCCTTTCTTGGGTTATTTGGGAATATACATTATCTAAGTAGTAAAAAATTTAAATAAGGATGTTTTTTATCTGTTTCCCCTGCATACTTGATAAATCTTGCTTGTGTATTGTATATTAGGGGTTTCCAAACGTTTTCAACCCAATAGGTTATACCAAGACCCACATTTTTTTAGAAATGGAAATATAGTGGAAAACACAAACATATTTGTTCCTTTTCAGTAGTTTTGAAAAATATGCCTTATGGCAGAGCTGCACAATTATGGCAAAAAACATAATTGTTTAGGCTATTTGCACTGAATTGGAAATTATATATTTGAAAAATAAAACGAATTTGCAAGGCTGTAGAGAACAGTGCTAGCCTAGAAATCTAGACGCACCCTAGCGGCCGCAAAATATATTTGCTGCCAGGGTTTAGTCTAGGCACTCACAATACACTTAACCGGTCCAAAAACCAAAATTTGGTCAGGCCAATCACATCGTGTGTAGCGTCTGTGGGGCGGGCTTAACATGATGACGATAGAGCTGCAACGGTTCCTACTTGAAAACAGAGAATGGTTGCTGCTGCTGGCGAACAGCTATCTTTTGAAGCGGCTTTGGCCGCGACTCTGGAGGACTTAGACTTATGTTTTTCTTTGAGAGAAGAGCAAATAAACCCTACTGAAGTCCTTTTTAAGCAAGAAAGATGTGTTTGGAGTTTTGCCGACTGGTTATGGTAACTACGTCACCTTCTTCGTTGCTCTGATCCGTCATAGCGCTATCCTATTGCGTGTAGAGGCATTTTGAGGGACAACCTTATATCCCGCCCCTTGCATTGAGCCGTTTGTGTGAAGAGTTGCCAGACCTTACATCTTGATGTAGGTCTGGCTAACCAGGCTAGAACAGTGCACTATTTCAGACTTATAAACTTATAAACTACTAATTTATATAACATATATAATAGCAAAATAAACAACACGCAGATTTCCTAGGAAACCAAAACATTTGTTATTTGCGACGAGGTATTTGTTCAAGAGTTCGGTTTAGCAAACTAGTCAGACTATTAAAAAAAACCTGAAACCGGAAGTAAAGTTCAAACCAGATACGTAATCGCGTCACCACACGTGCATCCAATAAAACCATCTATAGTAATTAAGGGCCACTGTAGCGGGGCCTGTGCCACGGGGGCAAAGGGGGCGTGCCCCCACAGTTTTATTCACATACATAAATGATATTAAAGAGCTAAATTCAGTCATATACTACATATAACTTCTTTAATAACGTGTTTAACTGAATTTATCCAATGAATGCAACTACCTAATCTCAAGCATATGGATTCAGCTGGCAAATAAAAATGAACCCTACATGAAAGCACAGCTGCAATTCGGTGACCTAGGTGGCGTTTCCTTCATGTTTCAGCCTGCAAGGTTTTAAACTTTTGTTTCTTAAATACAACTCACACAATCTCAGGTACGTGCACAGATATGGCTCAACCTGTGCAGAACACATGCCCTTTTTGTCCTTACACTCCAAAGTGCCCTTTTTTTGGAGGTCTTTATTTTTTTTTCATTTTCTTTAGTAAATCAATGCTATTGGCAACCCTTTGCATCTGTCTGTCTGTTTTACAAATATATTTATCAAATAAAAGGTATTCAAAAACAAAATCTTTTTGGATCTGCTTAAACTGTCAGTCAAACCTTTTAACTCCACCCCCTGAGTGCAGAGCAGCTAAACATCTTGCAACAGTAAATAAATATCTTGTTGTTTGAGCACAATGCTGTCTCATTACGAAAGTATGCTATTATGTCTATAACGGCGCATGTTTTATACATTTGAGCAGAGCCGGATTATCCATTGACGGGATTGGGAAAGTGGGCAATCAGGGGGCACAAGGGCTCCAAACTGTAACCAAATGGAGTTTTTGACACAGTGCGAGCAGTTTTAAAAAGTGTTCATGCATGTGAAGGGCACCCGTGACAACAATACGGAATGCAGTGTCGGTTTTTTACTGTTTATTTGCATGATGCGTCTCAATTGTTTAACTACGCAGCCCGGGTAAAGTCAAAACATCTCACATCTTAGAAGACGTGCCCACGAGGGTTTAAATTTAGACATTGCAGAAATGAGAGATGGAGAGAAGTTCTTGCCTACATTAACACCAAAAACTTGTTTTATGTTGTATGATTATTTGGTTCATAACTTTTTTTCTGCATACAGTTAAAGCAACACCAAAGAGTTTTTTTTTTTTTTTTACCTTAAAATAACGTTTCCAAAAAAGTTTCAGTCGTTCATCCACTTGAAACAGGGTGAACGGCACTTTTACACTCGCTTTGCAGCCCTCTATCGGCCAAACCCGCACTAAAGAAGTTTCCAACCGTCGGGTAGCGGTCCTGTAGTTCGAGTGAAAACTACAAAAACTTGCTTTATGGCAGACCTATAATCCAATCAGAGCCAGCTATGCTGCAGTATTTACGACAGTGGTAATGGACAATTACGCTTCTAACCTGTAGGGGAGCAAAGAGCAAAAACTCTTTGGTGTTGCTTTAAATCTATTTAGTATTATTCAGTAATGCAGTTATTTTGGGGGAAATGTGAATAATTGCAGGCTGATTTAAGGTGTGCTCAAAATTTTCTGCTTGCGCTCCTAACATTTTCTGTCAGGGGCTATTGTGCTCCTAATAACAAAAAAGTAAGCCCTGAATGACCAGACTACATTTTTTATACATTTTCATTGCTGGCTTATTTTAAGGAAAGTGTAGTGCATGAGAGAGAACACCGCTGTGCTTAGTGCACTTTCAAGAGACCAAGGTTCCTGGTCCTCCGTACAGTTTTTGCCAGGTAGGAAGATACATGTTGGATATGCTAATGGTATGGCTATAGTGTAGTATAATCTCCTATTTTGATCTTTTATCTCCTATTTCCCCCTCTTCTCAATGACATACATAAACATGTTAACCAAATAATAAAGATTAGCTCATAAAACCAAACAGAATAGGTTTTTTCCTTCAAACATATTTTTACTTTATGTATGCAAAGCAGAGGAAAAAAATGAATATTAATATATTATACAATTAAATAAGAGGGAGAACATAAGAGCAGTTCACACACACATGACTACAAATAGGCCTAATACGGACAAACACCTAGGAGGTTAATTGTTAAAGCCAACTTAGAAGGCC
This sequence comes from Misgurnus mizolepis, assembly GCA_025389145.1. Classification (NCBI taxonomy): domain Eukaryota; kingdom Metazoa; phylum Chordata; class Actinopteri; order Cypriniformes; family Cobitidae; genus Misgurnus; species Misgurnus mizolepis. The sequence goes on along the minus strand of JAIFKI010000004.1, from coordinate 41,294,740 downwards.
AGATATCCTTTGCAATGTATAATATCAAGCTATCATAAAATGTAATTTTTAATTCAAAGTGAATAAATATAAAGCTTTTAAGACAATTATTATGTGCTATTTATTTGGAGGTGGTGCCCTTTTTTAGTTTCAGCACATGCCCCTCAAAAGGTCTGTGCACGGCCCTGCACAAGCTAGTAATGTAGCAGTCACTATCATCCTCAAAGTGAACTGCAAAGATAAATCATGACTTTATTAATGAAGCTTAACAATGGGCTAACAACTCCAGGAGGGCAGAGAGATGAGGATAGAGTCACTTCGGTTCGCTTTTTGGGCAGTCCAGTCAGAAGAGAGAACAATCCAAAAGGTAAGAGCAGGTGAGGAGACAGACGGCCGGCAGAGAAATCAAAGAGCCATACAGGACCACAGACAGCGCAGAGAGAGACAAACCAGGAAGCACCATCAAGGCCGAAAGGATAAGCCAAAGACGACACATGTAAAAAAAGATCAAAACAAAATTTTAATAAAAGTATTAGTAATTGTTGAAATTAACATTAACAAAGATGAATAAATGCTGTATAAGTGCAGTTCATTATTAGTTCATGTTAATTAATGTAGTTAACTAATGTTAACTAATGAACCTTATTGTAAAGTGTTACCGATATCACTTTTCCAACATTTGTTTCATTAAAAGTACTGCTTATTACTGTTCATGAAGCAACAATTTTATTTTTCCTTTTGTTTTCCTTCTCCTTTTTACACTGTAAGAAAACGAAAAAAGAGTATATGCATGGCAGGGACACCGGGAACATCGACAGGGCAATTGAGTATTGCACTTTTTGTACTAACTTCTTATATTGATCTATTTATCTATCTTGTTCCTCTCTTGCATATTTCCTATTCTTTTATTTTTCTATGTGTTTTCAAATCTCTACTGTCACTACAACTCATAAATCATTGTATCACGTCGCCGCCAACCCAGTGCTAATAATTTCCGCACTCTTTCACCATCCACCACCGCCCCACTGACTTTTCCCATTGACTTATGGAACTGCCAATCTGCTGTAAACAAAGCAGATTTCATCACAGCTATTGCTTCACATTCTGGACTTTCTGTTCTAGCACTTATGTAGACCTGGATCAAACCAGAGGACACTGCCACTCCAGCTGCCAATAATTATCTGATGTTCTCTGCAAGCATGGATCCAAGCTCAGAGCTGCGGAGAGGAAGTGCCCAGATCGAAAGATCCTGCAGACCTCTGTCTCTATCAGTCTCTTTGGCCTCTTTCTCCACTGATGTCTCCTCTGCTAAAACTCAGTACTATCACTCTTAAATCAGTAACTTACCTGACGCTAGAACTCTCTTTAAGAACTTCTCTGCTCTTCTTTGCCCACCTGCCCTTCACCTTCATCGGACTTAACAGTTGGTGATTTTGCTTCTTTCTTTGTGAAGAAAACGAACTCAATCAGCAGTCAGTTCTCTGCCCCACTGCCTCTTGCACAGGCTCAAAATCCTGATGCATGCTCACTCCCCTCTTACTCTCTCCTATCTGAAGAGGATGTTTCTAAAATCTTTGCTATGGACAACCTGACTACCTGACCATTAGATCCCATACCCACCCATCTCCTTCAGGCAACTTCTCCTTCGGTCATCCCTGCTCTCACACACATTATTAATTCATCCCTTTCCACTGGTACATTTCCCACTGCTTTTAAAGAGGCCAGGATTACCCCGCTGCTGAAGAAACCTACACTTAATCCTGCAATGTTGGAGAACTACAGACCTATATCTCTCGTTTTCTTCATTGCCAAGACTCTTGAGTGTGTGGTTTTTGACCAGCTCTCCTCCTTCACACAGAATGACCTCCTGGACAGTATCCAGTCCAATTTCAAGAGTGGTCACTCTACCGAAACTGCACTGCTCTCCGTCATTGAAGCCCTAAGACAGGCAAGGGCAGCCTCTAAATAATCTGTGCTGATCCTGCTGGATCTATCTGCTGCTTTTAACACCACATCCTCAAAGCTATTGGTGTCTCTGGAATGGCACTACTGTGGTTCAGGTCTTACCTCTCAGGTAGGTCATTCAGAGTAACCTGGAGAGATGATGTCCCCGAACACCAATGTCTCAGTACTGGGGTCCATCAAGGCTCAGTGCTTGGACCACTGCTTTTTCGATATACACAACATCCCTGGGCTCTGTCATTCGGAAACACGGCTTTTCTTACAACTGCTATGCAGATGACACACAACTCCACCTGCCGTTTCAGCCTGATGATCCAACGGTTTCTACCCGCATCTCAGCATGCACGAGTGACATCTCACTATGGATGAAGGATCATCATCTCCAGCTGAACCTTGCTAAGACAGAACTGCTTGTCATACCATCTGACCCTAAGATTCAACACAATCTTTCAGTTCAACTAGGTTCATCAACCATTACGCCTTCCAGAACAGCCAAAAACTTGGGAGTGGCTATTGATGATCAGCTCAGTTTCATGGATCTTGTTGCCAGCACCGCCCGCTCCTGTAGATTTATCCTCTACAACATTAGGAAAATTAGACCTTTTCTATCTAAGCATGCTACACAAGTCCTATTCAGGCTCTTGTCCTTTCCATACTGGACTATTGCAATTCGTTATGCAGGACTCCCAACCTGCACAACCAAACCTCTACAGATGATCCAAAATGCTGCGGCAAGAGTGGTCTTCAATGAGCCAGAGAGGGTGCATGTCACTCCTCTCTTCGTCATGTTACACTGGCTTCCTATAGAGGCTCGCATCAAATTCAAAGCTCTTCTCCTGGCCTTTAAAACTACCACTGGGTCAACGCCCCCTTACCTTCAATTGCTTTTACAGACTTATATACCTTCTAGATCCCTGCGTTCTGCCACAGAGAAACAGCTTGTGGTGCCATCGCAAAAAGGAAAAAATCACTATTGCACACCTTCTCTGGTTCTGTTCCTCATCTTTGGAATGAACAACTGGTTGGGACAAGATCTGCTGACTCTGTAGCAGTCTTTTAAGCCCAGGATACACTCCACGATTATTGGTTGTACCAGACGAAAGATTGCCATCGTGAAACAATCGTCGCGATTTCTGTGATCGTGGCTCTTCATCGGTGGTCCTATGTCGTACAATGAGAGAGGTTCAAAGATTGCCGTTTTCCAGGTCTTGCGTCCAAAGATAGCCTACGATAGTTTTCTGACAGTGTCAGAAATTCGACAAGATCACCGCACAGTGTGTTTGCTGCTATGACCTGCGCGCCGGTATTTGTTTACCACGAGCGCATGCTGGTGACGTTGCGCAACGTGTGACGCTGCCGCCAAAGCTTCAGTGTCATCGTCGTACAGTCTACATGCCTCTCGTACCCGAGTTTAAACGATACATGTTGCACAGTGTGATAAGGTAATGATCTTATAGGAGAACAAAAATCGTGCAGTGTATTCCGGGCTTAGACTCGGCTAAAAAAACATCTCTTCCGCCAACACCTAAATTAAAGACATTTCTCTTTAACAAAACATTCACATAATTTGTCTAGTAAATGTACTTATCCCGCAATAGTCAGCTTGTCCTGAACAAAGCATTCACATAACTCGTCTTATGCCGGAATAGTTAGCCTGTCTGGAACCTAGCGGATATTAAACCACAATACTGTATGATGCTTGCATTACATGCGAACAGCCCCTACGCTAATAGGATTTTGTTTCTCTTTCCATGTCTCATCCTCAATCCCGACCCAGTTCTGGCTGCCATCACAGGTCATCACACCACTGATCTACTGGCCTTCCTTCAACGTGATGCCCAGCCGATGTCTGACCAACGACCACCGGCCGCCCCCGTTTAATCTACCTATTCGGAGAGAGAGAGAGAGAGAGAGAGAGAGAGAGAGAGAGAGAGAGAGAGAGAGAGAGAGAGAGAGAGAGAGAGAGAGAGAGAGAGAGAGAGAGAGAGAGATTATTTTTTTTTATTCCCATAAAATCAGAGATCAAGCAGATCATCAGTCAATCAGAACACAGCACGTTTACACTTGGCAAAATTTTCTATAACCGATCGGATCAGTCTTTCCCACACAATATTTAAATAAGTCTGCAGAGAATGGCCCGGTGCAATGTCAACCTGAAATGGGTTTTCTTTTGAAAAGCATTTTCAGTCGAGGGACAATTTACAAATCAAAGGTAAGGGTAGCAGTCTCAATAGCCTCCATATGGGGGTTCTCCATCTCATCCATTTTTCGCGAGAGAGGGGGCGGCGTTTTGCATGATGTCGACCTGTGAATGCAGACACAATGGCTGGACTGCGTTTACATTACACTGAAATTCAATCACAATGCGTCCTCAACAACCTCTGGACCAGGACACACTGATCGGATAACTTTCTGATCAGACGTGCATTTACACTTGTCTTTTCAATGTGTATGTGGACAACATCCGGCTACAGGTTGCATGTTAATGCCAAGTGTAAATGCAGCCTATTTCACCAAAATACAAATTAATCAGATTGTTCCACTTACTGACAACGGTTAAATTCAAGGGTAGTTTTATTTTAATGACATGCAGATGTCAAGACCATATACCGCCACCTACTGTCTGTGTGAATTTATAACTACCATCATCTGTTTCACATTATTTTATAATCTATTGATTGAAGACTTGTTTACCATGTTAATATCGCTGTAGCATTAGCTAATAAAAATGAGTTTTGTTTGCAACCTTTTGATGTGATGTATTGTGATGAACAAAATGGTGGCCTCCAAGTTAAAATATCTTCACATCCATACAGCCAATCACGGTGTTAATCTATTACACCATGCATGTGTTTATAGTCTGGTTACCCTTTAATACTTTGTTTTAATCTAAATATCCTTGTTCCTATAAAGAGCCTTTAGGATTCATACTATACAGCCGAAAATAGTTATTCTATGGCATCATAAAGCATCCTTGTTTTTAAGAGTCTAGACAATTCAAACAACTATACTTCACCAAAAATTAACAGTTTTAGTGACTGACTGGGTTAAATGGACAACATCTCTTTGTTGGTGGTATACAGGGTTTAGATAAAGTATTGTCTGCTGACACGGCATACAGATCATTTGACCTGTGAACAGATTACTGTAACACAATAATACCACAACAAAAAAGGTGAAGTCACAAAGGCTTACTTTATCCCTTTCTTTAATTATTTTACACTGCATTTAGATCAACAAACAATGTTAATACCAAAATACACATCAATCAATCAATAAATCAATCAAAATTTTATTTAAATAGCACTTTTCCAAAAACTAATTAATGCAGGTTTAAAAAAGAAAAACAAGTACATAATAATGAAAAAGCATAAAATACACAAACACATAAAAAACTAATTGCATAATAGTCCATGAAATACCAGAATAACAATATGATATTACAGAATAAAAGACATCATCATTTAAAATATAACAATATGTTAAAAGACAAAGCAAAAATCTATATAAATGCTAGGTAGGGGGTTTCACATTGCTAGGGGATCCCTGAGAGCCTGTTTTGTGTGACTGTTGTGGTTTAAAGGAGATAACACAAAGAAGAATAAATGGATTTGTATAATAATAGGATGTTTCTGTACACACACTGGCTACTCGTTTTTTGATAGAAACACATTTAAAAGTGAATTTTTTTTTAGGTTAGGGGGCTTTAACTTCATACCTAATACCCAAATTAAGAATACATAGCTGGTGGATAATTTAGCTGCATGAAAAACATGCAGTTTAGTAAGGCATAAGAGTAGCTTATAATAAATATAATAAAAGTGGTGCAGAGGTTATAAGATTAACTGAAAAGATAAACACACAAAAACCCCTAAACACTTATTTATTAACAACAGCAGTAAACACTGCCCAGTCAAGACATTATTAATAACCAAAACATAACCATAGGACATATCATTTTTGCTTTATGTAAATACTGTTTTCTTAAAGCAGAATTTTAATTTACTTACATGCTTACTGTTTACTTTAAGGTACATTCAGTCATTTATATGAACATCTATTTACATGCATTCTTTAATTTGTAATGTTTTATTTAATACAGGGTTAATGCTGAATGTTGTTATGAAAGCTGCAGTTTCATCGATCAGCACTTCTCCAGCAAGGTTTTAGCAGTTACACAGTCACAGACACATGATCCAGCACTGAGGCTAAAGTCTGTCAGCTATACAAGTACAGAAAAAAAATAATATTAATTTTTACAGTTGTTAAGATACAATTAAAAATAACAATAAAATCTTTTTTGTAATATATTTTAATAAAGTGTTGTCATGACATTTAATCTACTCTTAAAAGTGCTGGGTTGTTTGTCAATATTGGACACAACACGCTGCTGGGTTAAAATAACCGAGCAGTTTGGTTAAAAACAACCCATCTGATGGGTCATCTTAACCCACCAGCATGTACTGTTACTAAACTATGAGTTGAAAAAAACAAGCAGCTGGGTCATTTTACCCAGCAGTATGACTGAAGTCAGAACCGATCCTCCATATACGCAGGGCATGCAAGCTGCATAGAGGCCTGAACCACTAGGGGGCCCCCTTGCTCTTAACTTTATGCGGAGCTGCACAGTGAAATTGTACTGCGATAGTCATTTGAAAGCATAACAAACACTCTGATCTCACTATACTGTAATTTAATTCCAGTTGTCAGTCGGACTGTGCAGCTCCACATGACGTTGTTGTGCCTATCTATTTTAAGCCATCCGTCCAGAGCAGAAAAGTGGAAAAATTCAAGCGCCATAAAGGTGAAGTAAAAAGATTTAAAAAACACATTATGTTTTAATCTTCTATGTAGTCTTGACTAACCATGCAATGGATTTATTACACTTAGTTTAAATTCCCAAATTCAGTATTAGTAAAGTCAGGGGCATAGCTAGGGGGTGGTGGCCATGGGTGCCCAGTGCCACCGCTAATTTAATGATATATTTAATATGTTACATTTATATGGCGCTTTTCTGCAGCACTCAAAGGGCTTTAAATTTTGTATGAAAGGGGGATTTTTCTCAACCACCATCAATGTCCGGCATTCACGTGGATGATGTAACGATAGCCATAGTGCACCAGAACGCCCACCACATACCAGCTTATGAGTGGAGAGGAGACATCAGTAATATCACCAATTAGTATATGAGGGGATGATTAGTAGGCCAATGTTTGGCCAGAATGCTGGGGCTTATTTACCACTGTGGGTTATTTGTGGTGCCATTAGATCCCCTATCATGGCCCCTAAGAGCTTGGCTAGAGCTACCCAGCCCATCGTGTTTGCTTCTAAGTACCATCAAACTCGGCTATGTGATTTAATTCGCCCCTGCATCCACCCAAGTTCTCCGGCATCCTCTTAACTTCAGTGAAAGATGCCCATGTCTTGTGTGCGGAGATTGTGGTCCTACTGGGAAGGACGCGATAGAGCTGGTCCCTCCAGCTGACATGAGGTGAGGGTTTTACAGATTGGCACCTGTTTGTTTCAACCTACTACTGGCAACCTAGAGTTAATGCGCGCGCACAGAGAATACATAAAAACATTTTCAATTTCAAACATACCCGGGTATGTCACATAACCAGCTTTCTGGAATACCCCCCAGGTCTCCATGCACACTGTGATAGTCACAGATGGCTCCGCCATGGGGTGGTGGGCCACGCACAATGGGCATGCTTCCCACTGTCACTTATTTAACTTTCTGACCGAACACTTAATACACTTTGGCGCACAGCTGGCGCACCACTTGCCTCGGGGCTTTGCAAATATGTTCCTGTATAGCTCAGTGGTAGAGCATTGCGTTTGCAGCGCAAAAGTTATGGGTTCGAACCCAGGGAACACACATACTTATAAAAAAAATATAGCTTGTAATGCACTGTAAGTCGCTTTGAATAAAAGCGTCTGCCAAATGCATAAATATCAATATACATTTCCCCCAGTGAGCCTGCTTGACAAATAACTTATGCCAAAATAAACCAGCGATGTCCTGTACTGATTGGCTGAATAACTTAATTAAGTGGCGCTGTCCCGCTCACGGGACACCTACGTTTACGTCAATATTTTCCATATAAATTTTATGTATATCACTACAAACTATATATTGTTGGAAAGGTCTAAGCCCCTAGAATACATATATCAACAGTGTTTTATAAAATAAATTATGTAGGGAGAGTAATTGATTCAATTTTACAGAGGGTGCGCCTCAAAACATTTATATGTACATTATAAGATTGATAATAGTGGTGTTACGTACATGTGTTTTCAATTAATATTTTAAATGAACGACTTCATGTTTTTAATATGCATCATATTCTTGTTACTGTATATTAACTGTAACAACCTACTGGACTCTAATAGTGGAATTTTTTAAATATTAAGATTATAACTTTTTTTAGGATAGGCCTATATAAGAAGATGTGTATAACAACAGTTAGGCTACATATTTGTCAGCATAGCACATTCAAGTACACAATGACACTAAACTAAAATAAATAGGTTTAAATTATGATTTTGTCAACTAAAAAATCATGGCATTTACTGTAGTTGACTAAAACTAAATTAATTCATGACTAAAATATCAAAAGACTATGACTATGTACAATCTGTGTTTGTTCTGCCATGTCGAAATATTGAGGTGTTTGATTTCTATATTAGGAAGTAAAACCTCATAAATAAACTTTCTTGTTTTTCACTGACCTACAATATCTCTTTGTGTTGAGGACTAGTGCATCTTTGAGCCAACATTCAGTAAGTAAAATAATTAAGTACTTTTAAATTGGGTTACTTTAAGACTTTTACTCAAGTCTTATTTAAATTGGTGACTTGTAACTTGTAGTGGAGTAACTTTTAGAGTAAGGTATTTGTACTTTTACTCAAGTATGGCTTTAAGCTACTCTTTACACATCTGAAGTGCATATTGTTAATGACACAAACATGTAGTGAATCATAAGTTATCCAGGTGTTTTGTGTGTGTTGCTTGCTCGTGAATCGTTCCTCCGGCTAGAGGCCTCTTAAATTTTGTGCTTTTCCTAAAACAATCGCTAGAGCTGGGCTGGGTTTCCCGATAACAATTGAACTTAGCCCTTAAGAGCGCTTTCTACGAGCTACTTAACGAACATTCGTTGTTCATTTATGTGCGTTTCCCAAAGATGCACGTACAAGGATCGCTCGCAGCTGGGTTTTGTGCTACTTACGAGTCGCTATCCATTTGTCAAGTGCTGAAATGTCACCAATAGAATGACTCAAATTTGTAGCAGAAGCTTGTTTAGGCTAATGATCTTCAGCTGATGTGCACTAATATTTTTTATAATTTTTTTTATTATTGTTTAATGTTCAATGACTTTTTAAATGTTTTAATAATTTGTGCATAATGAAATATTATTTTCCGTATTTAGTTAGGACTCGTGCCACTGCAAAATGCCTTCTGCATTTTATATTATAGTTTAGATTTTTATTATTATTTGTTGTTTATTATCTGTGTTTATTTATTAGTATGGATTATTGCATTGTACCGTAAATATTTATTTGGTTTCTTTAATCAGATGCCATACCCTTCAAAAAAATTTTTTACTGTAGCCTAGATGAATTATAGCAGCAATTGGTAGGAACCATTTATCAATTTGCTAGTACCAACTTTTACCAAAGTTGTACCAAATACGTTTTCCTTCTTTATTAATTTATGTTTAGTCATTTAAATTTGATTTCTCATTTGAATTTTAAATATATTAAAGTAATTTAAACAAATAAACAAAGAAAACCCCAATAAATAAATATACATTTGAAACATTAAATTATCGTTATTGCAGGAGTAAAATTTGCTGGTTGTCCTGCAGGTGACCTTGTAACACTGTTGTCTTACGATGCACTTAAGAATTAACGATTACTCCAGACCACTCGTAGATCTACAATGATTTTCAAGTGCTACTTAAGCTACGAAGCTTTTGGGAAACAGCCCGTAATTCTAAGATAATTCGTACGATTGTTTTTATGATCTACTTAGCCTTACGATGCTTTTGGGAAACCCGGCCCTGATTCTGTCTTTTATAAATCTGATAAAAATAAAGACTCAGAGATATGAAGAATGTACGACTATAGGTAGTCAAGATTAGCATGAGATGAGCAGAAACAGCGCCAGCGAGAGCTTTATAGATTCTGCCAACAAAGAGGTATTTTTAAATGGCCTGAGGCCAGGAGCAAGTGGATTTGAAGCGAAAGTATTTGATGAATGAATAGACGATTTCATCAGATGCATGCACGTTGTCACAGTTAAACATCTGGCCTAACCTCCGGTAACTTCCTCTGTTTGTTTAATGGCCTGGGGCTAGTGGCTAAACTGAACTCTGTAACAAATTCCTTGTCAAAAATAACAAATGTTTTCCTAAAGACGAAGACAGACGGCAATCATGGATCGACACTATGTGAAGAGAGATTTGGCAACCGATCTGTACTTAAAATGATAAACATTCATTTTACATAGTAACGTTAGCGCAGTGTAGTTTTTGATAGCTGATTTGAACTTAATTACTTGTTATTTATTTTGCTTGTTATCAGAAATAAACTACTCCAAAAAGACTTATGTTGTTTCTGCTGAAACAGTCTATATTCCGGAAGCATTTGTCAAAATCATTACCTCATTTTTAACAGGGATGGCATTTAGCAGCTTTTGCATCTGAACTAGATATATATTACCTCATTTATTCACCATTTATTACCTCATATATACTATTGGCTATATTGTAATATTAAAAAAATATACATGTCAAAATAAATTACATTATGTCTATATAAATACATAATTCAGACTTTTCCTAAGTATAAACATGATGTAACACACACATACCTGTTACACTTCTCGTATATGGCTTCAGCAAGTATGCAAATGAGAAGAAAGGCAATTGAAGGGGCTAGAATGTAAAGCCTAAATGTCTTCAAGTCAAAGGTCATCACATCGGGTTCATTCTGGGAAACAGCTAAAGGAAATGAAAGAAGAAAATAATTTGTCATTGTGACGTATAATTCATGTGAATAGCGACAGGACAAATGTGAAACACACAAACATACATTTACTCTGGACTGTGTTCACTGGTTTTGGAGACTCTGTAAAAGAATCTGCAGAAAAAGTCTATAAGTGAAAACACACAAAGGAATCGCACACACTAAAGAAAGTTGAAGATTAAGTCAATTATTAGTCATTATGATTTATATATCATATAAAGATCTACAGTACAAATGTGAGAAACAAACATTTATTTTGGACTGGATTCATTGGTTTTGGAGGCTCTGTAAAAGAAATGTAAAAATATATAAAAAATAAAACACAGAGGAATCACACACATCGTATATGATGTCTTGAAATCACTCACGTTGTACATGTAAGTCGACAGATGCTGAGATTTTCTGTCCAGAAATATTTGCACTGCAGAGTAATTTCTTCCCATCGTCTTTCTTTGCCCTCAAAAAGGTAATGGTGGAAAAGGTGGCCAATTCGAACCCTGTAAGTTGTTTCATATCATAATTGACCGACATATTCTCATAGTTCCAGGAGAGTATCGGAGGATTCATCTGACAGGAATGGTGGACGGTACAAGTGAAGTTCATATCAACACCCTCTATGATATCTGCTGCCTGTTTAGGCTCAATGGTTATATTATAATGAATACCTGAAATTAAAATTATTGAAATTATAAGCAGTTGGCACAAACATCAAACATGATTTTAAAGCTAAATTTGAATGGATTTTACTTTGAAATTCTTTCAGATCTACAAATAATGAAATGCTTAATGTCTTTAAATTCATTTTGAAAATGTAAGACACAGTTTAAATAAAGGCAAGTACACATGTTTTTGAATTTGTCTGTGATTGCATATACACACACACATTTTGCACTTTGTGATTTTGTAGCTCTTGTTGTTATGCCTCCATGATGTGTTACAGTACACTCAATATCTGAGCGTTCAGCCTTCACAACACCGGTGCGTATCAGATTCGTTTTCCATTGACCATTTTCCATACGGACATCATCTATTTTATCAGATCCTTCAATACCTTTCAGAATGATGTTTGGTTTGCTGTATGGACAGGTGTGTAAGGTGTAACACGCTACTGTAATGTTGTCACCGATCTTTAAACCTCCAGAAATATTAATGATGGGCTGCTGTGGATTTGCTACAGTAGGAAATTTTTTTTACAATTAGGCAACTGATGATTCAGCTGTAATGACACTTTTAAAACCAGAAATATTACATTAAAAGAACATGTGAAGTATTTACGTACTGTCAACAATAATTCTGGAGGTGACGTCATAAAACCTGTAGGTGCGCCATCCAACATTTTCTCGGTCAATCCATGTATATAATTTTTCTCCATTATGGGATAAATCCATGCTTTTAATCAGCAGACTACAATCCCGATCTGAGTTTTTAGGGTTATATATATCAGTTTTTCCTCTGAACTTGTAAATAACTTTGCCTGGATACCAGGGATCATAAATTATAGGGTAGCCTTTCGACACCCACTGATACCACACAACTCTACGTGGGTTAGTTGGTGGGTTTGAAGTGTAAGAGTAAGAGCACGGTATAACCAGACAGGAACCTTTGAGGCCATGAATTTCTGATGGCATTCTCACTTCCCATGCCAAAGTCTCATACAGCAGAACACCTGTGAGAAAAACAGGGAATATAAGAGTGTCTACCTCTCAATTTTAGTATTCATCTATTTCTTCTGTGACAGAACCTCTTGCTATGTAAAATGCATGAATAGAAGTAAAGTGACACAGTACCTTGAAACAGAAGATATATCCGTCCTTTCATCTCTGGATCACAATGCTTCCTCCTATATAGAAAAATCCCACTTATAACCTGCAAACAAGCTCAAATGTTAAAAAACATTTCACGCTCCTCCTATTTCCACCTCGAGGAGGTCCCAAAACACCCCAATGACCAAACAGACAAGCATTAAAATTTAACAGGTTTTATTAAATATTAAAATGGTAGAAAGGGGGGGGGGGGTAGATGTTAAAACAAAAATCAGTCCTTGGACCTTCGTAGCAGGGGGGGGGGGGCACAAGGATGCCCTGGGTAAGTACTTCACAGGTATTGTACTCAGGTTCTCTCCTTCTGCAGGCTTTTAGCTGTGACACAGAGGATTACTTAGCCGACACTGGGACTTTCACTCTCACCTAGTTGGCTCGTGAAGACATACGATAAGTACTCCACAGGTATTGAACTCAGGTTCTCTCCTTCTGCAGGCTTTTAGCTGTAATACACAGAGGATTACTTGGCAGACGCTGGGACTTTCACTGGTCACTCTGGTAGCTCGTGGCAACGTACAGGTAGGTTTTCACAGGTAATGGACTCAGGCTCTCTCTTACTGTGGGCTTCAATACAGGGGTCACACACAGCATATACTTTAAGTTAATTTACCGGCCTCCACAGCCTCTCGTTCTCCCACGACGAATTCAGTGTAGGGGGCTACTGACAACACAACACAGCATCACACTGCACTAATTTAAAGTGTACTCTCACAGCAAAGTCACAGACTCACCCACAGCACTCCTCACACTTCTATGTGAAAAATAAGGTCGCAGCCCCGACCTCCTAGAACTGTGCTTGGGACCGGTTGGCATGGTACAGTGCAGACCAGTGTTGTGAAACGTCGCTGCTGCGGCCCCTCACTCCTCTCACAACCCAGTATCACGAAATTGCGTGACTATTTCACGCATGGACCAGCGTGACAATGTCACGCTTTGCCGCGTTTGAGCGTGAGCATGTCACGCTTTCTGTTTGTGTCACTGTCACGAATTGGTTACTCAAATTTTTTGTCCTAATTTCTTACCATTGTCGCTTCGGTTTAGGGTTAGATTTACATAAAATGACACCCTTACCTAAACAAACTCTAACCCCAACGTCAGGTGACAATTGGTTAAAGTTTAGAAAATATAAAAGAATAAGTATTGTATCTTTTTTTTATATAAACCAATACTTAAAGTGACAAATACTTAAAGTGACATATAACACAAGCACCAAATCTAACCCTAAACCGAAGCGACAATGGTTTGAAAATAGGACAAAAAAGTTGAGTAACCAATACGTGACAGTGACACAAACAGAAAGCGTGACATGCTCATGCTCAAACGCGGCAAAGCGTGACATTGTCACGCTGGTCCATGCGTGAAATAGTCACGCATTTTCGTGATATAGGGTTGCCTCTCAGGATCGTCACTTCCCGGCTCTCCCACCACTCTACTCCGTGGTAGGGCCGTTATCCTATTCACTGAAGGCTCACAATACACATTGAACAGGCAACTCCACAATGACACACTGTATCAAACACTGAGTACTCACAATGGTTAATGCTGTTCTCCTTTAGAATAGATGAAATCCTCTTCACCCAGGTGTAAATCCACTGCTACCGTTTCCTTCAGCAGCACTTACAGTGAGTCATTCTCTAACAACACTACAAACACATCAATGATGTACATAGATCAATTTGTTTCCGTAAATCTTCAATGAATCGTATACTCAGCCTCTGGCTCCGTTTCCTTCTTTGCTTCGTTTCCAGCAAAACATAATTTCCTACTGCTACCAGCGTGACTTAGCCCAGATCTTCGCTCTGCAACACCGGAACGGTTCAACAGCACCACACGGCTGCCACAAACACCAACGATCCACTCCTTCCTTTCGTCCCTTGCGGTCCGCACTCTTTCCGCTCACTTCAAAAGTGATCCCCAGATCATCGGCGCCTACGGACTCTTCGGAAGGCGTGTGTGTTGTGATCCGCCCTTGGCGGAAAGGAGCTTTCCCCGAAACAACCGAACTAGGCGGAACTGCATCTTTCCATAGTCAACCGCGCTCACTTGTGTTTCTGCAGATCTATTTATGTGTCTCTTCTTACACACATCCTCCAATCACAGCTTCATTAAATCCTCACACCTGTGCTTCATCAGGCTTGATTTGCCTCACGGCATTTACCGTAAGTTCCGGTGTCTCTGCTCTTCCGTCCGGGTGGGAACACTTCCGGAACCAATCTTCCCCATCTTTGGTTCCGCCCCTTTGAAATCGTCACCGTGTGACATACATACATGTAGCTCATGTAATATTGTAGACCATGTTTTTAAGCAACTGAAAAAAGCACAAATGTCAGTGCATGTCAAAACGTCCCCAGGGCCCTAAAAAACCCTTAGACCCCAGAGGGTTAATTTAGCCATGATCACAACAATGCTCACTGTCAAACACACACATGAGCTTTTTAACGTCAGGCAAAATGATGCTGGCTGCCAATGCAACAAAATGGCATCCACAGTGTTTCTGGGGTCTGATACAGAAAATGCTAATACGGTAAGGATTCTGAAAGCAAAGACCCTCTTCATGGAAGCTTGCAAGACTAGCATAGCAACACTGCTAATGCTGCTATACACAGGGAAGGAGACCAGAGGCCATTTTTAAGACGTTTTTTAATTAAAAAATGTAATCTTAAATTCTGGCAAAATTCAAGGCAGATATTTGGCCGAGGCAGTTTTACGTCCCTGTTGTTCCTGGTGCGTCCAGTAGGGTGTACAGTGAGATCGCATCATCAGATCAGACTTAGCAGAGCAAGTTTTGGATCGACACGATATAGATAAACAGTGTAATGATCCGCACCAGATATTAAAATATATGTAAATATTCACTTTTGATTCATACACAGCCTACAGGAAACAATTGAACTGCAATGTAATATACTGAATTGAACGATTAATAACACACATTATGATCCACCGTACTCGCTTAGGAAAATTAACCATGGTGTTAAAAGTGTAGCAATCATGTTTTTTTTTTTTTTGTGTGTGTGTTGATTACTATCAGCAAAACCATGGTTTTACTACAGTTAATTTCCAGAAGGGCTAAGCTGTTCATTAAAGGTTTTCATAGTAATATTTAAAATTACTGTCACCTCTTTCTCTGTATACACACAGGAAGAGAGAGAAAAGGAGAGAGAGAGAGAGAGAGACAGTAATTTTAAATATGAAAACCTTTAAAGAGCACCAATTATGCTAATAAATTGGCACGTTAGCACGTTATTGCAATATCCCATAGTACATACATGTTATTAAAACTTGAACTAATGCATTGTGAGTCTTATAAATTGCTTACATACCTCACCGATTTCCCACTGTCTGGAAAACGCTCGGTTTAGTTCCTGTCTCCGCCTCCCAAAATGTCTAGTGTAATCGGATTGGTCAGATGACTACTCAACTGTTATTGGTCAGCTGGGTTCGGCGTGTGTTTGAAAGGTTACGCCCCTGACTACGCGTGGGAGAGTCACAGCCTCAGAGGCAACGTAAACAAGCGTTATATTTCTCTATAAACGATGGTGTCTGTACTGCCTTACCACTTCGAGCTCGATCCAGAGAGTTCAGAAGGCCGTTACGATATAAACGATGTCCGTCAATGAATGCGATTGGATTTAACTTTTTTAGGTGTCCTTAGCTCTGCCAGAATGCTAAACGAAGACGAAAATGTGTTGCAAAGACATCCAAAAGGTAATTATAACGTACAACATAACTATATGGAAACACCAAATGTAGCACATAGAAAGTATTTGTTGAAATGATTATAAAACGATTTCACTTGGTAATTTCTACATTATTTTACTCTAGTAAAATTTATTATAAAAGACTGCTTACATACTGTATTACTGTGAAAACTATATGGAAACACCAAATGTAGCACATATAAAGTATTTGTTGAAATGATTATAAAACGATTTCACTTGGTAATTTCTACATTATTTTACTATAGTAAACTTAATTATAAAATACTGCTTACATATATTTTACTGTGCAAACTATATGGAAACACCAAATGTAGCACAGAGAAAGTATTAATTGAAATGAATGTTAGTTCTACATTATTTTACTATGGTAAACTTTATTATGAAAGACTGTGCTATGTTTTTACTTACTAGGTTTTAAGGAGAATGCAACAAGTTCCATGGCCTCTTACCTGCGTGATTCATCATCCAGGTTTTGCACAAATTGTCTAAATCCCTACACACAGAACATTTATTGTACCGACTATAAGCCTTTGAGGCGCAGGACTAGAGTAAGTTTTATTACATTTTTAAACCAATAACACTAAAGTATTATTATAGTAACAAAGTACCCAAAAGAACAAAAGATGTAACTTTAAAGAAAATATAGTAGTCAGTCAAAAGTTTATTTATTACAAATATATATTTAAATGTTAAACAATATACAAATAAACATACTTTAGTAACCATATTGTGCTCTTCTTTCAAAAATTGTTCAATTCACTTCTTACAGCTATCTATTCAGATAAATGGCATATCAAAGCTTTGTCAGCTGATGCTATCTAAGATGACACTTTAGGGTTATCATCCTGTCGTGTGTTGTTCTCCAGATATGCTTGGACCTTCCTGATCGGAATGTTGGCTTTCGACGACCCCTGCACTGAAGATGGCATGCAATCACGTCCTCCTTTGAAGGTCTCTCAAACTGTGATGCCAGGTCCATTGGAATCGGGGTTTCCTTCAGCTTATCTTCAAATACCTCAGCAAACACAAGCCTGATCACATCCTCCACATAACTGTAGAAATATTGCAGTCAATAAATCTTTTGTTTTGATAATTTATTTCCCTGCTTCATACATTAAGTTTTTAATTATGAATGTATTTGAAATAAAACATTACTGCTTACGGTATGTCATTTGTGTGTTTTGGGAACATAGCCTTGTACTTTCCCTCTCCTGCTTTTGTTACGGCTTGGTGACATTGTAATGGATGGCTGCAAGGTACAACCTGTAAAAATATAAGCAAGCATAAATTTATTGTAAAAGTAAATACTACTTTATTTAACACAGTTACTAAAATACTTAAATACCTGCATAGCATTCCAATAAATGAGAAAATCAAATTTTTTTGCTGCAAATCTGAAATCTCAGGCTATGGACGGCAAAGGCATCCACTGATGATGGTGATGGAAACATTGTGAAACGATGCTACTGTCTGGGTTCCTATGATTATGTGTCACGGGGTGACGATCTTTCAGGGCGGAACCAAAAGTTGAGGAAGTTTTGGTTCCGCCCGGATGTTTCCGTCCAGACCGGAAAACAGGAACACCGGACATCCGGCAGATTCGCGGAGGCTGTAATCAGCCGATTGGGCACAGCTGTGCCTAGTTGAAGAGATCGCCGGGCAATTGGATGACTGAAGTACAGAGAGGAGTATATAAAGCACAGTTAGAACACAGTTAGAGGTGCGTAGTGTGTGCTGAGAAACGGAGCTGTGCTCATTGTTGGACGTGGTGGCTGTCTGTGTTTCCCTCTCTCTCTCTCTCTCGTTGTAGTCTCTATTGTGGACCTGCTGGAGTAAACAGGAAAATCCTATGGGTAAAAAGGAACTTTGTTCTAACCAATACTGAAGGAGTAAAGCAGGAAGAAAATTGACCTTCTGGTACAACGTGAACAAAGGCTATTCGCCGTGAGTATACCCTTTTGGTGTGGAGTAATTTGCAAAAATTAACTTGTGTAACCATTGGAAACCTCCAGGAGAAGGAGGGCGGCCCTACCCCTACAATAGCGTGGTGGGAGAGCCGTTAGAAGTACAAATTCAAACAGCCACCGCTACGAGACTTTATTGTGGTCGTATTTCCCATCGCCCTATCTTAGCCCAAGCGCAGTGGAGGACACCGGGCGCTTCCCTTGTTGTGGTGCACTTATAGTGTGGTGAGTGAGACTGTGTAATAAATCTTTTCACGTTGGAGTGGTGCTGTGTATTTGCTGTGGGTAGCTGTGTGTCTTGTAGACGAAGCCCCGCATCATCCATTTTCTTCCACTGGGCAGAGGACGGAGAGGCCAACGACCTCAGAAATTACTGTTACCATATGTAGTGGGCTGTTCGGAGTACGAAGGGACGCAGACCAAGAGCTGTCCGTGACCGTGAGTAAACCATTGGAAACATTCGTGGTGTAAACTTACCTGTGTCTGTTTCGTCGCAGAGTCAGAGGCGAAAGGGTCCGCCGCCCCGTGGTCTCTACGAAAAGGGCGCCCCCGTCTTGGATTCGATCGGCCTATGGGCATTGGAGATAGGGCAGCGCTCGACCCGGTGAGGTGGTGTGTGACCTTCGCCCCTCTGCTGACTTACGGAGGAGAACCATACCTACCCAGAAAGCTGTAAACAGCAGAGCCGGTGAGAAATACTCGAAGTCTCAGTAACAGTATCTTTGTGTCCTAGTGGCCACCTGTGGAGAGAGAGCAGAACGAGAGTGAATAATTGAAGAACAGACGGTGAACGTGATACCTACCCAGAAAGCTGTAAACAGCAGAGCCGGTGAGAAATACTCGAAGCCTCAGTAACAGTGTCTTTGTGTCCTAGCGGCCACCTGTGGAGAGGGAGCAGAACGAGAGTGAAAAATTGAAGAACAAACTGTGAACGTGATACCTACCCAGAAAGCTGTAAACAGCAGAGCCGGTGAGAAATACTCGAAGTCTCAGTAACAGTGTCTTTGTGTCCTAGCGGCCACCTGTGGAGAGAGAGCAGAACGAGAGTGAAAAATTGAAGAACAAGCTGTGAACGGGATACCTACCCAGAAAGCTGTAAACAGCAGAGCCGGTGAGAAATACTCGAAGTCTCAGTAACAGTGTCTTTGTGTCCTAGCGGCCACCTGTGGAGAGAGAGCAGAACGAGAGTGAATAATTGAAGAACAGACTGTGAACGTGATACTTACCCAGCAAGCTGTAAACCGCAGAGCCGGTGAGAAATACTCGAAGTCTCAGTAACAGTGTCTTTGTGTTCTAGCGGCCACCTGTGAAGAGAAAGCAGAACGAGAGTGAATAATTGAAGAACAGACTGTGTAGCGTGATACCTACCCAGAGAGCTGTAAGCAGCAGAGCCGGTGAGAAATACCCGCAGTCCAAGTAACAGTGTCTTTGTGTCCTAGTGGCCGCCTGTGGAGAGCAAGGAGAAACAATTGGAGAACAGATCGTGTAACGTGATACCTACCCAGAGGGCTGTAAGCAGCAGAGCCGGTGAGAAACACCCCAAGTTCAAGCTAACAGTGCTTTTGTGTCGCAGTGACTATCTGTGGGGCACAAGGAGAACGTGGGTGGACGTACGACAGGGAACGTAAAGGCACGTGGGGCGAAGACCCCCTGCTGACCCGAGGAAAGATACACCGACAGTGGAGATCCTCCTTACCAGTCACACCGAAATTATTCTGCCTCCAGGACGGAAGAAGGAGGGCGCCACGGTTAGCAGGGTCCAGGCCGGAGCCTGACGTTTCCCTTTCTCCCCCGGCTTATGGTGGTTGGCACCCCTGTTGCCCTTGCTCTGTCTGCCCGTGGCTGCAGTCTCCCTGGAGGGAGGAGAAGAGACCTATTAGTTTTAATTTCCCCTTTCCCCAATTCCCCGTTCTTTTAAATATTTAAACCAAATAAAGCTTGTTTTAAATTTTACTTACCTGTTCCCGTGTTTGTCTGGTCATTGGGTTGGCTTTGGGGACCTCCTCGAGGTGGGAGTTGAAAAAGGGGCGTGGCCTAGTACAAAATAGCCAGCCCCTGGTGGTGACAGATTTTGGCGTAGTCGGCAGGGCCCCACCTCGAGTTGAGTAACCAAGGTCACCCAATGACTGACAACGCGGGGCCTGCAGCCCCACCCCGTGCCACATCTATTATCATGGGAAGCCCATGGATCCAGAAATATGGAGGAGCAGAGTCGGAGGTACGACTGACCGAATGGAAGGCCCAAATAGAGTACTTGGCCGACTTACAGGGCCTTAGCGCCGCTCAGCGGCTCCAGTTTGTGTTGAACTCCCTAGAGGGAGAAGCACGGCGAGAGGTACAAGCCGCCCCCGAAGCCATCCGAGCCACCGCCCAGACTGTGTTCCAGTTCCTTACCGAGCAATATGGCGACCATACCCCCGTAGCTGTCCTCCGTTCACAATTTTTTAATTGTAAGCAAGGCCCCCGACAACCTATTAGAGCTTTTGCCCTCAGGCTGCGAGAGCAGTTCACTCGCCTGCAGGCCCGACGAGACCATGGGCTAGGAGACGGAGAGACCTTGTTACGCGACCAGTTCCTCCTGGGAATGAAAGAGGGCCCCGTGAGACAAAGTCTGAGGGTCCAGTTTCGGAGGGACTCCGGGCTCACCTTTGAAGACCTAAAGAAGGAGGCGCTGGCCTTGGAGGGTGATGAGGTCGAAGCAAGTGAAACCCCTGTATGTGCAGCCGTAAGTGGGAACACCGCAGCACCACCTGAACACGCAGATTGGAAGCAAGCCCTGAGAGTAGAGTTGTTGAAAGATGTCCGAGAGCAGATGTCGGAACTATCTAAGACTCTTCTGGGAGAACTTCGCCAAGGTAGGGCGCGAGAGGAACCGAGGCCGGCACCCCGAGAGCGAGTCTACTCTGAGAGGGGCCGAGAGCCACCGGGGCGCCCAAACCGTTTTAACCGGCCCCGCTTCGAGTGGGATGACCAAGGGCGACCAATCTGCAATCGTTGTGGAGAACCAGGGCATTATAGCCGTCAGTGTGGGCCTCGCAGGGCATCGGAAGGGGGTTTTTAGGACGACCGGCCACAGTGGGTCGTGTGGCCGGGACCCCTCGAGGAGACCCGGAAAGACGTGATAATTCAAGAGACCAGATGGTTGGGCATAGCCCAATGGCGGAGGTGAAGGTATGTGGCAAGACAATACAGTGCCTGGTAGATACGGGCTCTCAAGTGACATTGTTTGCCGAAAGTCTCTCGCAGGAAGTATTCGGGAAGCAGAGAACCCAAGGAGGAGAGGCCCCCTGGCTGACGTTGCGGGGCGCCAACGGCTTAGAGATTCCTTACATTGGCTATCGGCTGACGGACTTAGAAGTTCACGGGGTGTTAGTTCCCCAAAAAGGGGTGATCATCGTGGAAGACAGGTGTTTGGGTGTTCATCGAGCCCTATTAGGGATGAACGTGCTCTTCGAGTGTTGGGAGGAGTTATTTCGGGCTAAGCCCGGCCCCAGGATCTCCCCTGTCGAGAGGCCCCTATGGGAGCGGGTAGTCGCCGACTGTCGTCGGGTCCAGATGACCCAGGTCCGCAGAGGCCGGGAAGAAGTAGGAAGAGTGATGTGTCGCTTTGCTTTGTCTATTCCCCCTAGGAGTGAGGCCATGGTGTGGGTGAGAGTGGCCCCCGAGGAGTTGGCCCCGAAGAGTGG
Source organism: Misgurnus mizolepis (assembly GCA_025389145.1). Lineage (NCBI taxonomy): Eukaryota > Metazoa > Chordata > Actinopteri > Cypriniformes > Cobitidae > Misgurnus > Misgurnus mizolepis. The sequence continues at coordinate 41,272,577 of JAIFKI010000004.1, read as the reverse complement.
GTATTGGTCGAACCCCACGCCGATTGCCCCCAAGTGGAAGTAGCACGAGGCCTAGCGGCGGTCCACCGGGGGAGGGTCCCTGTAAAGGTTCGAAACGACCACCCCTATCCAGTACACTTACATCGGCACCAGCGGCTGGCCCGACTAACGGGGGTTGCACCCCATCAGGTGAGGGAGGAGAGAGATGTTAGTTTCCGTCAGGTGTGCCCCACTGTCATCGAGGTGGCCCTGACACAGATGGAAGCCCCTTCGAACGACGGGGAGAGGGACGTGCCGAGACACCTGGCAGGTGAGTCCCTGCAAGGGGAAAAGCTGGAACAGGCGCAGACACAAAGACTCCAAGCCCTCCTTCAGGAATGGCAACATGTGTTTGCAAGACACGAGGAGGATTACGGATGCACTAAGGTGGTAGAACATCATATTCCGACTGGAGATGCAGGACCCAGTAGGGAGAGGTACCGGCCGATCCCACCCACCTTGTATACGGAGGTACGCTCACTATTGCAGGGCATGCTGGGGCGGGGCATCGTCCGGGAAAGCAGCAGCCCATGGGCAGCCCCCATCGTACTTGTGCAGAAGAAGTCGGGAGCTTGGAGGTTTTGTGTGGACTATCGTAAGCTCAACCTGGTGACCAAGAAAGACGCTTTTCCCCTGCCCCGGATCGAAGACTCCCTTGCGGGTCTCACGCGGTCTGCATGGTACTCCACTCTGGATCTGGCCAGTGGGTATTGGCAGGTGCCAGTGGCCGAGGCCGATAGGGAGAAGACCGCTTTCACGACCCCGTTTGGATTATTCGAGTGGGAACGGATGCCCTTCGGGCTCTGCAACGCCCCAGCCACGTTCCAACGCCTGATGCAGCGCTGTCTGGGAGGTCAGTTAATGGAGTCAGTCTTGGTATATCTAGATGATGTAATTGTGTACTCCCCAGATTTCGATTCCCACCTCCGGCACCTCGAAGAGGTTTTCCAGGCAATGGAGAAATATGGGCTGAAGTTGCAACCCGATAAATGCCATCTGTTGAGGCGAGAGGTCCAGTTCCTGGGTCACGTGGTCAGCGCTGCTGGGGTGGCTGTAGACCCTGGGAAAGTCTCTGCAGTAAGAGATTGGAGTGCACCCAAGACTGTGAGGCAAGTACGGTCATTTCTAGGGTTTGTGGGATACTACAGACGGTTCATAAAAGATTTTTCTAAGATCGCTAAGCCACTTAACCAGCTGCTGGTCGGTACAGGGCGGAACCGGGGACGGGGATCACCCCCTATTGACTGGGATGAGTCCTGTGAGGGGGCATTTCAGAGATTGAAACAGGAATTGTTACAGGCTCCTATCTTGGCCTATGCAGACTTTACTCAACCATTTATCTTGTATACAGACGCTAGCAACCTGGGGTTGGGAGCGGTCTTGGCCCAACGACAAGCGGGAACAGAACGGGTGATTGCCTACGCAAGCCGAAGCCTCCACCCAGCTGAGAGGAATGATGCAAACTACAGCTCATTTAAACTGGAACTGCTGGCCCTGAAGTGGGCCCTGAGCGAGAAGTTTAAGGACTACCTCTGGGGTGCTAAGGTAACGGTGATTACGGACAATAATCCTTTGGTGCATTTACAGACAGCGAAGTTGGGAGCTGTGGAGCAGCGCTGGGTGGCACAACTGGCCAATTTCGAGTATCAACTGCAGTATCGGCCGGGGCGAGAACACACGAACGCTGACGTCTTGTCCCGATTGCCAGAGGCGGATAACCCCGGTTGCCGGGGGAGCCAGGAAGAAGAAAGCCAGAGGGAAGGCTATCTGATAGGGGCCGTGGAGGCACCAGGAGGCCAGCAGGAGGCGGTACCGGAGAATTGGGGCTGGGACCCCTGTCGGTGGAAAGCGAGGCAGGCCCAGGATCAGGATGTGCGTCAGGTAAAGATGTGGGTGGAGCAGGGCCGACGGCCAACATCGTCTGAGAGGCTGACCCAAACAGAGACGGGAAAAAGACTGCTGGGACAGTGGGACAAGCTGGAACTACAGGAAGGGGTGCTTTGCCGGAAGGTTAGTGACCCGAAGCTGGACGAAGAGGTGCGCCAGATCGTGGTGCCCGCCGATCAAGCAGCAGCCTTGGTGTCCGCTTACCATGATCAGCTGGGGCACCAGGGACAAGAACGGACAGTCTCGCTGCTGCGCAGGTTTTTCTACTGGCCGGGGCTAGAAACATCAGTACGCAGCTTGGTCCAAGCTTGCCCCAGGTGTATGTTGTTTAAATCTCGACGAGAGGCTCGAGCGCCGATGGTGCCCATACATGCCAAAGCCCCCCTCCACATCATGGCGATGGATTTCCTGACACTGGGCCGGCCACAGGACCGCTATCCGAACATCTTAGTAATCACCGACCTGTTTACAAAATACGCATGGGCAGTTCCCACCCTTGATCAGACGGCAAACACCACCGCAACGGCTCTATGGCGGCACGTCTTCCAAACGTTCGGATGTCCAGAGTTCCTGCACTCAGACCAAGGGGCCAATTTCGAATCAAAGGTGATCCGAGAATTATGCCAGCTGTATGTGTGCACGAAGACCCATACGACGTCGTATCACCCTCAAGGAAATGGCTGTTGTGAGAGGTTTAATCAGACCCTGTTGGGGCTCCTAGGGACCCTGGACCAACGGAAGCAGAGCGATTGGGTGAGTGCTCTACCGAACCTTTTGCAAGCTTATAATAACAGCGTTCATAGTACGACGGGGTATGCCCCCACTTATCTGATGTTCGGCAGACATGTGCGGATGCCCACGGACCTGGTCTTGGGAGTGGCCGCTGGCCAAGAGGAAGGGAGCGTGACGGAATGGGTGGGGCGCCACCACCAACGGCTGCACTTTGCTTACGAACAGGTATCCCAGAAGATACGGGCTACAGGGGAAAAGAACAAGCGGTTGTACGACCGGACGGCCCGGGACGCCCCCTTGTTGCCAGGAGAGAGAGTCTTGGTACGAGACAATCGGCGGCAAGGCAAAGGAAAGCTGAGTGACCGTTGGGAGACCACCCCGTACGTAGTCTGCAGGCAACAGAGGCCGGGACAGCCGGTGTATACCATCCGGCCGGAAGGAAAGGCCGGCCCTGAACGTGTGGTACACCGAAACATGATTCGCCCTTGCCCAAATTATCCCGAGGTCGCGAAGGAGGTAGTGGCGGAACCGGCACCGACGGCCCCCTGGATGGAAGGATGGGCTGTGGTACCAGGCCTACCCGTGGTGGCACCACCCCCGGCCACCCCAGGAGAGCCAGAGCTAGCACCTGAGCCAGTTGAACCCCCGGCCGCCCAGAGACAACCAGAGCCAGTACCAGAGCCAGCCGAACCCCCGGCCGCCCAAAGACAACCTGAGGTTGTGCCCGAGCCCGCCGAACCTGACTCCCCTGTGAGGCGCTCCCAACGGGAGAATCGAGGCCGACCCCCTTCCCGTTACGGTGAGTGGACTACTCAAAAGCATTCCAGGGACTAGAATGCATTGGCGGGGGAGGATGTCACGGGGTGACGATCTTTCAGGGCGGAACCAAAAGTTGAGGAAGTTTTGGTTCCGCCCGGATGTTTCCGTCCAGACCGGAAAACAGGAACACCGGACATCCGGCAGATTCGCGGAGGCTGTAATCAGCCGATTGGGCACAGCTGTGCCTAGTTGAAGAGATCGCCGGGCAATTGGATGACTGAAGTACAGAGAGGAGTATATAAAGCACAGTTAGAACACAGTTAGAGGTGCGTAGTGTGTGCTGAGAAACGGAGCTGTGCTCATTGTTGGACGTGGTGGCTGTCTGTGTTTCCCTCTCTCTCTCTCTCTCGTTGTAGTCTCTATTGTGGACCTGCTGGAGTAAACAGGAAAATCCTATGGGTAAAAAGGAACTTTGTTCTAACCAATACTGAAGGAGTAAAGCAGGAAGAAAATTGACCTTCTGGTACAACGTGAACAAAGGCTATTCGCCGTGAGTATACCCTTTTGGTGTGGAGTAATTTGCAAAAATTAACTTGTGTAACCATTGGAAACCTCCAGGAGAAGGAGGGCGGCCCTACCCCTACAATAGCGTGGTGGGAGAGCCGTTAGAAGTACAAATTCAAACAGCCACCGCTACGAGACTTTATTGTGGTCGTATTTCCCATCGCCCTATCTTAGCCCAAGCGCAGTGGAGGACACCGGGCGCTTCCCTTGTTGTGGTGCACTTATAGTGTGGTGAGTGAGACTGTGTAATAAATCTTTTCACGTTGGAGTGGTGCTGTGTATTTGCTGTGGGTAGCTGTGTGTCTTGTAGACGAAGCCCCGCATCATCCATTTTCTTCCACTGGGCAGAGGACGGAGAGGCCAACGACCTCAGAAATTACTGTTACCATATGTAGTGGGCTGTTCGGAGTACGAAGGGACGCAGACCAAGAGCTGTCCGTGACCGTGAGTAAACCATTGGAAACATTCGTGGTGTAAACTTACCTGTGTCTGTTTCGTCGCAGAGTCAGAGGCGAAAGGGTCCGCCGCCCCGTGGTCTCTACGAAAAGGGCGCCCCCGTCTTGGATTCGATCGGCCTATGGGCATTGGAGATAGGGCAGCGCTCGACCCGGTGAGGTGGTGTGTGACCTTCGCCCCTCTGCTGACTTACGGAGGAGAACCATACCTACCCAGAAAGCTGTAAACAGCAGAGCCGGTGAGAAATACTCGAAGTCTCAGTAACAGTATCTTTGTGTCCTAGTGGCCACCTGTGGAGAGAGAGCAGAACGAGAGTGAATAATTGAAGAACAGACGGTGAACGTGATACCTACCCAGAAAGCTGTAAACAGCAGAGCCGGTGAGAAATACTCGAAGCCTCAGTAACAGTGTCTTTGTGTCCTAGCGGCCACCTGTGGAGAGGGAGCAGAACGAGAGTGAAAAATTGAAGAACAAACTGTGAACGTGATACCTACCCAGAAAGCTGTAAACAGCAGAGCCGGTGAGAAATACTCGAAGTCTCAGTAACAGTGTCTTTGTGTCCTAGCGGCCACCTGTGGAGAGAGAGCAGAACGAGAGTGAAAAATTGAAGAACAAGCTGTGAACGGGATACCTACCCAGAAAGCTGTAAACAGCAGAGCCGGTGAGAAATACTCGAAGTCTCAGTAACAGTGTCTTTGTGTCCTAGCGGCCACCTGTGGAGAGAGAGCAGAACGAGAGTGAATAATTGAAGAACAGACTGTGAACGTGATACTTACCCAGAGAGCTGTAAGCAGCAGAGCCGGTGAGAAATACCCGCAGTCCAAGTAACAGTGTCTTTGTGTCCTAGTGGCCGCCTGTGGAGAGCAAGGAGAAACAATTGGAGAACAGATCGTGTAACGTGATACCTACCCAGAGGGCTGTAAGCAGCAGAGCCGGTGAGAAACACCCCAAGTTCAAGCTAACAGTGCTTTTGTGTCGCAGTGACTATCTGTGGGGCACAAGGAGAACGTGGGTGGACGTACGACAGGGAACGTAAAGGCACGTGGGGCGAAGACCCCCTGCTGACCCGAGGAAAGATACACCGACAGTGGAGATCCTCCTTACCAGTCACACCGAAATTATTCTGCCTCCAGGACGGAAGAAGGAGGGCGCCACGGTTAGCAGGGTCCAGGCCGGAGCCTGACGTTTCCCTTTCTCCCCCGGCTTATGGTGGTTGGCACCCCTGTTGCCCTTGCTCTGTCTGCCCGTGGCTGCAGTCTCCCTGGAGGGAGGAGAAGAGACCTATTAGTTTTAATTTCCCCTTTCCCCAATTCCCCGTTCTTTTAAATATTTAAACCAAATAAAGCTTGTTTTAAATTTTACTTACCTGTTCCCGTGTTTGTCTGGTCATTGGGTTGGCTTTGGGGACCTCCTCGAGGTGGGAGTTGAAAAAGGGGCGTGGCCTAGTACAAAATAGCCAGCCCCTGGTGGTGACATATGCAGAGAAAAAAAACTTTGTCATCATCAGTTATACATTCAAGACTGGTAGTGGTATCACTAGCTAAATACATCATTTGTGTTACACACCTTTGCTCCTCATATGCCAGTCTGACTCCTTGTACTGTGTTATGATGTTGCATGTTTGCATACAGTGTAGAAGGATGTGTCCAGCTGCGAATCTAAGATATAGACAAATAAAACAAACATGTATTCAGTCAAAAAGACATATTATAACAATAGAGTACAACGATTATAAATCGTTAGACTATTCATTAAAACGTTAATGTATTACATATTACATGGCCCAACAATAGCAACACACATTACGTGTTTACTTCGTTTCAAAATCTAAGAAAGCTTCAAGTAAATACAACAGTAAAATACATATAACTTTAAACAAATCATCTGTACTTAGAGTTTCTTGAGTTTGATCATGAGAACAAATTTTACCGGTAACAGTTTAGCTGGTAACTTAGCAAGTTTGTAAACATGTCTTAACCAACATCGATAAAAAAACGATAGTCTGCATAATTCAACATACACGTGTGTAAATATGGTACGTTGTTTATGAAATACAGTATTACAACACAAAACAGTTCGCTTGCAAGCTTAGCTCTACACGCACATTATGTTAATCTCCGGTTACCGGTTACGTAATGTACAGTAAAAGGCAAATAATAAACGTGAATACTTACAGCCTGTGATCCAGAAGTGCACAGTAATCCAACTTTCAGGAGGAGACGTCCAGCTTCGGTTCATGAGAAGCAGTTATTGTGAAAACTCCGTGAACAACTTCTGACTGGATTTTTCCGGAACCGTATTAAACATGATGTCCTCTGTGGAAGTCCAAGTGCTATTTTTCCCTCGCATCTAAAGAGACAGCGTCTACTCGAGAGATTTAATCGCTTAAACGATGAAACAAGAGTTTGCAAACAGAGTCAAAGCAGGGACTCCCAACCTCCGCCATTTTAGCTCTCTTCTGACTCGGCGCTCCCCACCCTCGTCTTTGAGGGCGTACCCAAGCAAAGCAGAGAGGGCTGAACTATGATAATGTTGGTCTTATCTACGTCACTAATCCCAGGAAGTAAACTGTTGCCTACAATCCGAGTGTTTTTTGTAGTCCTCGAACGTTAGAGACGATAACTCGCGTCATCGTTTTCTTTGAGGTATGTACTTTTTGAATATCGTTAGCATGTACTAATACACACTTACACACAAAATGATGTTTAAAAACGTGTATCCCATAATAGGTGCTCTTTAATCAATATAGCTTATACAGTGGATAACTGTGTTATTAATTGTTCAATTCAATAACACACAAGATTCCATTGCAGTTCAATTTTCCCCTGTAGACTGTGTATAAATAAACAGTGAATATCTAGATATTATTACACTGTTTATCTTAGATGCCGATGTAATTTGTTTATGTTTAAATTCACGTAAACGCTAAATAAGTACCTTTTAAAGGACAATACGTTAAAATGGTACTGTTTATTTAAAGTTTTTTTTTTTTTGCCGTAGTTATGTATGTATATTCTCCCCCTTCTCGACGCACAAGGAACAACAGGGGCGTAAAAATGCCTGGGACGTATATCTGCCTGAGGCCATAAATATGTCTTGCTCCAGGTTTTCAGCCTCACTGTATAGGCTGCAACAGATATCACTGATCACTGAAAATATTTTGGTGCAAATTGTTGCCACTACCTGGTTTGACATTTTTACACTTGCTATGTCCAATTGGGTGAATAATTCAACATGCAAGATCTTCCCATTTAAGATCTTCCCATTAGAACACTTGGGCCAAACCCAGTAAATACATCATGTAAGTGCAAAAACCGCAAGTGTGGTTATTTGGATGCAGCCAGTGTATCAAACACTCAAAAAGCGAGGTGAAAAACTAGAAAAATAACACTTGATGATAATGAAACCTTTATTCTTTATTCTGACATGTCATGGACTTACATGAGACTGGGTTAGACTGTTACCAGATTGCCAATGTGAGGCATTATACACCATTAGTCATTATATTTCATTACGAGATAAGTTTAAATTGATGATTTTATCAAAACACAAACTACATTGACTCATTTTACAATCACACTAGCTGATGTAATTTAGAAAAAAATATTTTAATTTGCATGAGAAAGCTACCGTATTTATGCACACTTTCATGTTATTGGCTATGCCACTGTAGTAAAGGCGTATTGCACTATTACTGTTAATTATTATTCAATTGATTAATTGTTAATTTAAATGATCATTCGAATATGGAAAATTGCATGAATTGACATCTCTAGTACAAAGTTACTTTAATACACTTAATGTAATATTAGCTTCTAAGTTTCATCCTTACCTTCTCAGCTCCCTGCTCAAACAAGTGGACTGGATGAGAACCGACAAAATAGAAGAAAGTAAGAAAAAAGACGTAATAAATGTTTCTATTGTTCAACTGAAGAAAGAATGATTTGTTTATAAGGCTCAATATGTGTTGTGCACTGATGTCCACACCCACCAAGATCTAAAGCATTTCCTTTGTTATCATGGTTTTGTGGTTTAACAAATATCTTACCCGGTGCTTGAATTGAATCTAGTCTTATAAGGCAATGCAGCAAACACAAAATGGCAACACATTACTTCCTTAAAGTCTACCTGTAGTCAAGAATTTATCACTTAAAACTCTTCTTTAAGCATCAAAATAGCATACATCCCAGTCAAACATTTAATCTCTCAGTAAAGTCACATTGAGCTCACAAGATCCTCATAATGTTGTCACACTGTTTGCATCACAGTGATGATTGTAACCACACAGCGCACTCACATTTTGCTCATATATTAAGGTCACAGTATGAGGTTACTTCATACTCACTGTCAGCTCATACTACACTCTAAAACTCCTGGGTTATTTCTTCAACCCATATTCTGGGTTATTTGTGTTGGGTTAAAATTATGGGTTATTTTTTCAGAGAGTAACCATTTTCTGGGTTATAGGGCTAATATTTTGACCCAATTCCTGGGTTGTTTGGGTTTCTGGGTTATTTTTCAAAGATTAACCCATGTTCTGGGTTAACGCCCCGCCCCCCGCTGTTCTGGAATTGTCTCACAACTGTCACTTCACGGAGTTCGCTGCGCGCTCGATCCGTTTTGGCCTGGGCTTCTTCGTTGTGTATTCAAGGTAAGCAAGTATTTTAAGTGTCAATGTAACGTAAACTTTCTGTGTCCATATCCCCGTTGCTTATCTCATTGTTATAATACCGGTAAAAATACGATAAGTACAGGGCAGCTATGACTTCGTGCAACGTTAAGGGGGTCGGGGGTTAAGGGGGAACACCGGACGAGAAGCGCCGCGCCGTAAAACCACTCGAGGTATCCCGCACTTTCTCAGTTTATGGCCAGCAATATTGTTATGTTTAAGGACATTATGGAATAAAGATATATCAGTACTATGTTATGATTGTACTGTATAATTAAATACAATCGTTGCTGAGTCTGCAGTCTGAACACTTTACCTCAGAGCGTCCGTAAACTGAATGACAATATCAGCCAATTTTCATGAGAGTATAGCTGATTTCTGTAAATGAATGTAAAATTTAATGTACATTACAGCACATGGTGAAGTCCGTATATATATTAACGATGATTTGAGACAAATTAGTGTAAATTTAAAACTATGTACATGGCGCTCGGCGCCGCAGACAGATGCAAAATGGCGCCGCCGGTATACACACATACTGTACCCTGTGTCTCTTCATTCCCTATCTCCCGAGGTCGTGAATCAGTTTATCATGTTCACAGGTTCGGGCACTGGTAAGGACTTTAGTTCACTTGACATTGGGACACTGTTCACTTATTATCATGTGATGTGGCTGCTTAAGCGTGTTGTGATCACTCACAGCTGTTACTCATCAACAACCGGCAAAACCAACAGCTCTCTGACTTATTTTTTAAACAATACATTGTGAAAAACGCGGTCATTATCCTCTTATATATCCATGCATAAAATTGGAGGAATATGATTACATTTTAAATATTTTTTTTTAAACAATTTTAAATAAATGTTATTATTTTAAATATTGAGTAGATTGTGGTCCCTTACTGTCTAGAGATGTGTGCTTTTTATTTAAAACTAAAACAAAATGTTTGTCTTTATAAAAATTCTGTCGCATTTCATTTAGTTTATTAAGTCGATATTCAGAAAAGGTCATGTGATTTCCAGTAAGGTACATAGTGACCATCGATGCTCACTGGGTTTTGCGTTGCTTTAAATTATGTTTACCAGCTGCACCATGCTTATAATATTATAAGCTGACAGAGACATTTTTGAGGTGAACTTTTTACTCTTATTGCCCTCATATCATCTCTCTATACCTAAACATTTTTCTTTAAAGGAAAACTACACCGTTTTTCAATATTTTACTATGTTTTTACATCAACTTAGACAAAATAATACATCCCTGTCTTTTTAATGCGTGCAGTACATCGTGTACAGCATGTCGTGAATGTGTTAGCATTTAGTCTAGCCCCATTCATTCCTTAGGATCCAAACAGGAATGAATTTAGAAGCAACAAAACACTTCCATGTTTTCCCTATTTAAAGACTGTTACATGAGTAGTTGCACGAGTAAGTATGGTGGCACAAAATAAGAGGTGACGATATTTTAAGCGGATTAAAAAATGAGAACTATGTTGTATGGAGGAAGAGCACTTAGTTTGCAGCACTTTGACAGTAACATCACTCCTGTGAACTCTCCCATCTTTTTCAAAATCAGTGTGATGAGTTATGATGTTACTGCACCAGAGGTCGAAGTGCTGCAAACTAAGTGCTCTTCCGCCATACAATATAGTTCTCATTTTTATCCGCTTAAAATATCGTCACCTCTTATGTAGTGCCACCATATTTACTGGTGTAACTACTCATGTAACAGTCTTTATATAGGGAACACATGGAAGTGCTTGGTGGCTTCTAAATTCACCCCTGTTTGGATCCTAAGGAATGAATGGGGCTAGGCTAAATGCATTAATAACGCGCTGTACAAAGATGAACTGCATGTATAGAAAAAAGACAGGGATGTATTATTTCGTCTAAGTTAAGGTAAGAACATAGTAAAATATTGAAAAACTTTTTCTTTAATAGGGCTTAAAGGGATAGTTCACCCAAAAATGAAAATTCTGTCATCATTTACAGGCCATCTACAGGGTTGAGAAGAAGACTATCCGGCATTCGTTGCTCGACCGCATACGTCATCGAGGTTCTCACATTTCAGTTAAAATACATTAGAAAATTAAGATTTATTTCTTTTAAGACATACAATCATTGTAGTTTCAGTCTTACCTTGAAATGTAACGGTTGCTTTTCTGAAATTAAACCCGAAATATTAAACCTTGATGACGTATGCGGTCAACCAACGCGACTTCCGGAGAACGAAACCGAAAACATGTTCGGGACATGTCCGGCGGAACTGCCACGAATGGCCACCCTAACTAAGACTTGAAACACTAAACAAAGAACAAAGACTAGACTGAACTAAACACTAAGGGGTGGTTTCCCGGACAGGGATTAGCTTTATCCAGGACTAGACCTTAGTTTAATTAGGATAGTTTTAACAAACATGCCTTACTAAAAACATTACTTATGTGCATTATGATGTAAAACAAAGGGCACTGATGTATTTTAAGATATGTCAGAGCAAGTTGTTTTCAGTTTGGACAGCTCTTACATTTATTTTAGTCTAGGACTAGTCTAATTCCTGTCTGGGAAACCGCCCCTTAATATACAATGGCAAACTTGACTAGACTTAACAAAGTATTCACAGGCAAGGCAACGTAACGAAACTGGACACAAAACGAACGTGCAGGACAGCAAACACAAGGGTATTAAATTAGGAAGCAAACCAATGGGGAACAGGTGACATGAATCAAACAATAATGGGATAATTAAAACTGCAAGCAGTGATGGAAGGGCCCTCGCACACCTGACACCGCCACACCGTGGCATGAGAAGAATTAAAGGGAACAGTAGTAAATAGGCATTTAAGCATGTAAACATAGGTGAACCATTTAAAAGTGTAGTATAATGTGCCACATTTCCTGTTGCTAATTACAAATGACAGCGAGGTAGCATCGTGTAAGATAGCATGAGAGAGAGAGAGAGAGTGAGTGAGCGAGTGTGTGTGTGTATGAGTGACTACATGTAAATATTGGCACGTAGATGTGTTCTGTCCAGGACTCTTATCAATCATGTGAAGTTTGGGACAAATCTGACATTGCATTATCATTGTAAACATGTTACTTCCTGTTACCAGCTGGTGGCGCTATGACCGTAACTGACTATTGGCATCATAAGTGACTATCAGTGATGGGAGTAACGCGTTACTGTAACTCCACTATTTTTTTAAATCAAGTAACGCAATTACAATTACTGAAATTTAAATGAGTTCGTTACGCGCGTTACTCTATTTTGTAAAAAATAGACAAGACATATCTGACGTCGCAGGACTGTAGTTGGCGGCGCAATAATTCATTACACTTCATCATAGCTGACAGTGCATATAGAATGCACATGAAAAATCTAAACGGGACAACATACCTTTGTTTAAAAATTGTTCGCAAGTCATAATCCATCCGGTCTCATGTTTGTAAATTATCTTCACCAAGCAATCGCAGTATGACATCAACTTGCATTTGTAGTCCACAAAGGTAATAAATCTAAGAAATGATCATTCTTAGATGTTTACATCGGCTTCATGGAAGAGAACGATCCGCGATTGTTGTTTCCACTAAAATATTCACACTGCGGTGTACACCCGTGTTAAAACTCCATAGTATATGTGAGCTCGCTTTTAGTTTTAGTTTCAGTCTCTCCGTATCCGAACAAAAAATCCACTCGCTCTGTGTCCATCTGACAAAACAATCCACTCGCTCTGTGTCCGTCCGACAAAACAATCAACGTAGCCTACTCCGTTTTCTGAATAAATATCTTCCTTTAATCCTGTGTATCATTTAAATCCAACAGAAAACAAACAATATATGACCAAAGAGCGCAGTCCCTGTGGCAAGCTTCACAAGCTGTGTTCCAATTCAAGTGCTGCACCCTACTAAGCATGCAATAAAAGGTGAGCACTTGCCCATTCAAGGCGCTCAGAAGTTCGCGAAGAGAACTGAAATGAGACGGTCTAACCTTCGAAGGACCCATAATTTGCCTCATCTGCTGCACACGCATCGTGCCTGTCAGCAGGACACAGCGGAGACGTTTCTAACTTATTAAAATAAATATGAAATCAGAAAAATTATAATTTATTTTAGAAAATTTGACATGTTGACACAATTGTCTCCAAATTTTTAAAGAGACACTACACAATTTTAACACATTTTATATTTTTGTAAACATGCAGAATATTTGTCTAAATGGTCTAAATGATATACATAAATAAACTAAGTTTAAATATTAAGATAATTTCTAACAAAAATATTCAAAGGTTGAATCTAAAGCAAAATAGGCTCCTACAGTATGTGATATATTAGAGTCTTATGTGTAAAATAGCCCATCCATATCATTTTACTGTTTGACTGTTCAGTACTGTTCATATTTACATTTAAAAAGCAGACATAAAAGTAACTTAAAAGTTACTTTTCTAAGTAACTAATTACTTTTGATATGCAGTAACCGGTAGAGTAATTCAGTTACTTTTAAAAGAAGTAATTAGTAACTGTAACTAATTACTAATTTTTTAGTAACTTGCCCAACACTGGTGACTATTGACATGTAGATGTGTTCAGTCCAGGACTCTTATTAATCATGTGAAGTTAGGGAAAGATCGGACATTGCATAATCAGTGTAAACATGTCACTTCCTGTTGTCAGCTGGTGGCGCTATAACCATAAGTGACTATTGACATGTAGATGTGTTCAGTCCAGGACTCTTATTAATCATGTGAAGTTTGGGACAGATCAGACATTGCATAATCAGTGTAAACATGTCACTTCCTGTTGTCAGCTGGTGGCGCTATAACCATAAGTGACTATTGACATGTAGATGTGTTCAGTCCAGGACTCTTATTAATCATGTGAAGTTAGGGAAAGATCGGACATTGCATAATCAGTGTAAACATGTCACTTCCTGTTGTCAGCTGGTGGCGCTATAACCATAAGTGACTATTGACATGTAGATGTGTTCAGTCCAGGACTCTTATTAATCATGTGAAGTTTGGGACAGATCAGACATTGGATAATCATTGTAAACATGTCACTTCCTGTTGCCAGCTGGTGGCGCTATAACCATAAGTGACTATTGACATGTAGATGTGTTCAGTCCAGGACTCTTATTAATCATGTGAAGTTAGGGAAAGATCGGACATTGCATAATCAGTGTAAACATGTCACTTCCTGTTGCCAGCTGGTGGCGCTATAACCATAAGTGACTATTGACATGTAGATGTGTTCAGTCCAGGACTCTTATTAATCATGTGAAGTTTGGGACAGATCAGACATTGGATAATCATTGTAAACATGTCACTTCCTGTTGCCAGCTGGTGGCGCTATAACCATAAGTGACTATTGACATGTAGATGTGTTCAGGTCATGACTCTTAGCAATCATGTGAAGTTTGGGACAGATCGGACACTGTATGCCTGAGTTCCAGCAACCTGTTTCATAGCGAAACATCAAACTTTGGCTGGCCGAAACAGACACAAATTTTTATATAGAATCAAATCCTTCGCAATTTAGCATCACAAAGGCCTTAAGATGACACTCGCCAAATATGATGATGATCCGACGAAAACTGTAGGAGGAGTTAGTTAAAGTATGACTGCTGGAAATGAGAAAAACTGAGCCAAAATCTGAGAAATAATTCAAAATAGCTGACTTCCTGTTTGGTTTAGGGCGTTGCTCCAAGAGACTTTTTTGTAGGGCTTGTAATAATACATGAGCATACCGAAATTCGTACATGTAAGTTAAACACAGTCCAAGGGCTGCTTCATTCAATATTTGAAAGTGGCGCTAAAACATGTTCCTTCAGGTTGCCAGCTGGTGGCGCTATGGCTATAAATGAAAATTGTTATGTAGATGTGTTCAGGTCAGGACTCTTAGCAATCATGTGAAATTTGGGACAGATCGGACACTGTATGCATGAGTTCCAGCAACTTCCTGTTTCATTGGAAAACATCAAACTTTGTCGGGCCAGAACCGACACAAATTTTTACGTAGAGTCAAATCCTTCGCAATTTAGCATCACAAAGGCCTTAAGATGACACTCACCAAATATGAAGATGATCCGACGAAAACTGTAGGAGGAGTTAGTTAAAGTATGACGCCTGGAAATGACAAAAACTGCGCCCAAATCACAAAAATAACTCCGAATAGCTGACTTCCTGTTTGGTTTACGGCTTCGCTCCAAGAGACTTTTTTGTAGGTCTTGTCATGCTACAGACGCGTAGCGAATTTCGTAATTGTACGTCAAACACAGTCCGAGGGCTGCTTCGTTGAAAATTTGTAGGTGGCGCTATAGAGCCATTTTCTCACGCCTAATTCTAAAGCATACACCACATGTAAATTTTCATCACTCTTGACATCTGTGCAAAATTTCATGAGTTTTCGAGTATGTTTAGGCCCTCTAAAGTCCCGCTGAAGTCGGAGAAAAAGAAAAAAAATAATAATTAAAACTGCAAGCAGTGATGGAAGGGCCCTCGCACGCATGTGCAGTGCCACTCTATGGCCTTAGTAAAGCAATGAACCAGGGGGATCGAAATTTCAGTGGGTAAACATAAGCGGATATTCAAAGGAACTTTGAAGTGCCACACCTCCTTTGTGCAGCAGGTGGCGCTATGATTGTTTTTGATTGTTGTAACATTGTTGTGTTGAGGCCAGGACCTTTGTCAAACGTATGATGTCTGTGACAGGTCGGACATTGCATGCCTGAGTTACAACAGCTTTCTCATGGAGAAACATCACTCTTTGCGAGGCCGCCACTGACACGCCCTTCAACGAAAAGTCAAGATCTTCGCAATTTATCATCGCAAAGGGCTTAAGATCAGTCTCACCTGATATGATAATGATTTGATTAAATCTCTGAGAACAGTGAATCACAGCGTAAAACAAGGCATTTACTGCTACCTCTAGGTGGCGCTAGGACTGAAGCTGAATATTGGCATTGAAATGTGTTCAGGCCAAGACTCTTATCAAACATGTGAAGTGTGGGGCAGATTGGACATTGTATGCCTTAGTTATAACAACTTCCGGTTTCATGGCGAAAACGCTGAACTTTGTCAGGCCGCCACGGACACACCTTCCAACGAAAAGTCAAAAGCTCCGCAATTTAACATCGCAAAGGCCTTTAGATGAGATTGACCAAATATGATGACGATCTGACAAAATCTCTAGGAGGAGTTCGTTAAAGTACGAAGCCTGGAAATGACAAAATTTGCACAGAAATCACAGCAAAAATTAAAAATGGCTGACTTCCTGTGAGGTTTAGAGCTTCGCTCCAAGAGACTTTTTTGTAGGTCTTGGGCTGATATATGACCCTACCAAATTTCGTTTCTGTAGGATTTTCGTAGCGGCGGGGCTGTTCTCTTGAAATTTTGCAGGTGGCGCTATCGAGCCATTTCTGCACGCCCACTTCTGGCGCCTATGCCACATGTAAATATTTGCCACTTCTGACGTGTGTGCAACGTTTTATGACTTTTTGAGCTTGTTTAGCCTGTCAAAATGCGATTCATTTAGCGATACTTTGCCAGGCCGCCACGGACACGCCCTTTAATGAAAAGTCAAGGTCGTTGCTTTTTATCATCACACAAGGTCTTGAGATTACACTGGTGAAATATGATGTTGATATGGCTAAATACCTAAGAGCAGTAAGTCACAGCGTCAAACATGGTATTTCCTGCTGCCTCTAGGTGGCGCTATGAGTGTTACTGAATTATGCCATGTTGATGTGTTCAGGCCTGGACCCTTATCAAACGTGTGAAGTCAGGGGCGGATCGGACAATGTATGCCTGAATTACATCAGCTTCCTGTTTCATGGCGAAACATTACACTTTGCCAGGCCACCACGGACACGCCCTCCAATGAAAAGTCAAAAGCTCCGCAATTTAGCATCGCAAAGGCCTTTAGATGATACTGACCAAATATGATGATGATCGGATTAAATCTCTAGGAGGAGTTCGTTCAAGTACAACGCTTGGAAATGTCAAAAAATGACAGAGAAAATTCAAAATGGCTGACTTCCTGTGGGGTTTAGAGCTTAGCTCCAAGAGACTTTTTTGTAGGTCTTGGAGTAATAGATGATCCTACCAAATTTCGTATCTGTAAGTTTTTCGTAGTGGGGGGGCTGTTCTCTTGAAATTTTGCAGGTGGCGCTATCGAGCCATTTTTACACGCCCACTTCTGACGCCTATACTACATGTAAATTTTCGCCACTTCTGACGTGTGTGCAAATTTTCATGAGTTTTCGGGTATGTTTAGGCCCTCAAAAATGCGATCCATTTCGGAGAAGAAGAAGAAGAAGAAGAAGAAGAAGAAGAAGAAGATTAAAGCTGCAAGCAGTGATGGAAGGGCCCTCGCACGCATGTGCACCGCCACTCTATGGCCTTAGTAAAGCAATGAACCAGGGGGATTGAAATTTCAGTGGGTAAATATAGGCGGATATTCAAAGGAACTTTGAAGTGCCACACCTCCTTTGTGCAGCAGGTGGCGCTATGATTGTATTTGATTGTTGTAACATTGATGTGTTGAGGCCAGGACCCTTGTCAAACGTATGATGTCTGTGACAGATCGGACATTGCATGCCTGAGTTACAACAGCTTTCTCATGGCGAAACATCACTCTTTGCGAGGCCGCCACGGACACGCCCTTCAACGAAAAGTCAAGATCTTCGCAATTTATCATCGCAAAGGGCTTAAGATCAGTCTCACCTGATATGATAATGATTTGATTAAATCTCTGAGAACAGTGAATCACAGCGTAAAACAAGGCATTTCCTGCTACCTCTAGGTGGCGCTAGGACTGAAGCTGAATATTGGCATTGAAATGTGTTCAGGCCAAGACTCTTATCAAACGTGTGAAGTGTGGGGTAGATTGGACATTGTATGCCTTAGTTATAACAACTTCCGGTTTCATGGCGAAAACGCTGAACTTTGTCAGGCCGCCACGGACACACCTTCCAACGAAAAGTCAAAAGCTCTGCAATTTAACATCGCAAAGGCCTTTAGATGAGATTGACCAAATATGATGACGATCTCACAAAATCTCTAGGAGGAGTTCGTTAAAGTACGAAGCCTGGAAATGACAAAATTTGCACAGAAATCACAGCAAAAATTCTAAATGGCTGACTTCCTGTGAGGTTTAGAGCTTCACTCCAAGAGACTTTTTTGTAGGTCTTGGGGTGATATATGACCCTACCAAATTTCGTTTCTGTAGGATTTTCGTAGCGGCGGGGCTGTTCTCTTGAAATTTTGCAGGTGGCGCTATCGAGCCATTTCTGCACGCCCACTTCTGGCGCCTATGCCACATGTAAATATTTGCCACTTCTGACGTGTGTGCAACGTTTTATGACTTTTTGAGCTTGTTTAGCCTGTCAAAATGCGATTCATTTAGCGATACTTTGCCAGGCCGCCACGGACACGCCCTTTAATGAAAAGTCAAGGTCGTTGCTTTTTATCATCACACAAGGTCTTGAGATTACACTGGTGAAATATGATGTTGATATGGCTAAATACCTAAGAGCAGTAAGTCACAGCGTCAAACATGGTATTTCCTGCTGCCTCTAGGTGGCGCTATGAGTGTTACTGAATTATGCCATGTTGATGTGTTCAGGCCTGGACCCTTATCAAACATGTGAAGTCAGGGGCAGATCGGACAATGTATGCCTGAATTACATCAGCTTCCTGTTTCATGGCGAAACATTACACTTTGCCAGGCCGCCACGGACACGCCCTCCAATGAAAAGTCAAAAGCTCCGCAATTTAGCATCGCAAAGGCCTTTAGATGATACTGACCAAATATGATGATGATCGGATTAAATCTCTAGGAGGAGTTCGTTAAAGTACGACGCTTGGAAATGTCAAAAAATGACAGAGAAAATTCAAAATGGCTGACTTCCTGTGGGGTTTAGAGCTTAGCTCCAAGAGACTTTTTTGTAGGTCTTGGAGTAATAGATGATCCTACCAAATTTCGTATCTGTAAGTTGTTCGTAGTGGGGGGGGGCTGTTCTCTTGAAATTTTGCAGGTGGCGCTATCGAGCCATTTTTACACGCCCACTTCTGACGCCTATACTACATGTAAATTTTCGCCACTTCTGACGCGTGTGCAAATTTTCATGAGTTTTCGGGTATGTTTAGGCTCTCAAAAATGCGATCCATTTCGGAGAAGAAGAAGAAGAAGAAGAAGAAGAAGAATAATAATAAACGGAGCAAAAACAATAGGGTCCTCACACTTGTGTGCTCGGGCCCTAATAAACGGAGCAAAAACAATAGGGTCCTCACACCCTGGTGTGCTCGGGCCCTAAAGAAGAAGAAGAAGAAGAATAAACGGAGCAAAAACAATAGGGTCCTCACACCCTGGTGTGCTCGGGCCCTAATAATAACTCCTTGAAGAACAATAGGGTCCTCACACCCCGGTGTGCTCGGGCCCTAATTATGAGGAAACAAGGGGGTGGGGTCAGGAGACGAGACAGAAAGCACATGGCTGAAATAAACAAGGCCAGTGTTTTCACACAAAACATGGGCCTGTCATGATCCTGCCTCATGACTAATACTAAAACATGGACAAGAGGGCAGAATCATGACACAAGGTAGGGATAGGAAGCGGGTAAGCAGATTAAACTGGTTCAGCCGGTGGTCGTTGGTCGCGCATCGGCTGGGCATCACATTGAAGGACAGTCAGTAGATCAGTGGTGCGATGACCTTCACAGCTACAGGAACTGGGTCTGTTTGTCTCATTGTCCTCGGGGTCGAGGACGAGACATGGAGACAAAAACAGAATTCTATTAGCGTAGTGGCCGTTCGCGTGTTATGCAAGTTTCATATATTATAGTGGTTTAAGTCAGCTCGGTTCCAGGCTAACTATTGCGGCAATAGTAAATTACCCATATGAGGTATGTGAGTGCTTTGTTCTAGACAAAATAACTATTGTGGGATAAGTACATTTACTGGACATTCTATGTGTATGCTTTGTTAAAGAAGAATGTCTTAAGTTTAGATTTAAATTGCTCGACTGTGTCTACTCGAACATTATTTGGTAAATCATTCCAGAGCTTAGGGGCCAAGTAGGAGAAGGATCTACCACCTTTAGACACTTTTGATATTCTATGGATAATTAAGTAACCAGAATTTTGTGATTGCAGTTTACGTGGTGGATTGTATTCTGATAGTAGTTCTTTAATATACGAGGGCGCTAGGCCATTTAAGGCTTTGTAGGTTATTAGTAATATTTTAAATTGTATGCGATATTTAACTGGTAGCCAGTGTAAAGATGCCAGAATTGGACTTATGTAGTCATACTTTTTAGATCGAGTAAGCACTCTTGCGGTGGCGTTTTGAACCAGCTGTAGCTTGTTTACCTGATTTGCATTGCATCCCCGAGTAACGAGTTACAATAGTCTATTCTAGAGGTCATAAAAGCATGGATAACCTTTTCTGCATCTGAGGCAGCCAGCATATGGTGTATTTTTGAGATATTTCTAAGATGGAAGAATGCTGTGTGGCAGACGTTGGAGATATGACTATCGAAAGATAGATTGCTGTCGAACATTACGCTTAAGTTCTTAACCGTGGAAGATGGCACCACCGTGCAGCCATCTATGGGCAACTTGTAATCTGACATATTATGTTTGCAGCGATTTGGTTCAATAATAAGTATCTCAGTCTTATTGGAGTTTAGCATAAGAAAGTTATGCGCCATCCAGTCCCTAATATCACTAATGCAGTCTGTTAGCTTAGCAAACTGGTGGGTTTCGCTAGGATGTGACGAGATGTAAAGCTGGGTATCATCCGCATAGCAGTAAAAACTTATGTTATGTTTCCTGATAATGTCTCCTAGAGGTAAAATGCTGTATAGAAACTGTCCTAAATTTGATCCTATGATCATTCCTATAATATTTCTCAGAAATTATAGGTAAGACGGGTGACAAGTCAGAAATATTATAGGAATAATCATAGGATCAAATTTAGGACAGTTTCTATACAGCATTTTATACAGCCATATACATGGTGTGTAATGTATATACAATATAAAATGTCAACAACAACATTATGGCATCAAGAAGCCTAAATGAAGGTTTTCATAAGAGACTAAAGAGGGTTTTTATAAGGTACTGTATGTGTATTGTTCCAGGGTCGGCGTCAAGGGGGGGCATTCGCGGGCAGTGCCCCCCAAACAGGTTGTTGTGCCCCCCCTTAAAAGTTTTTTATTAATTTAATATATATCAAGAATAATTAAAATAAATTAAATATTGAATGTTTCATGACCTGTAATGTAATCAAATGAGGAAAAAATAGTTGATATATCTTTTCTTTAATTAAAATAGACCAGTTTCTCTGATTGGATGTATTGCCGCATCTCACCCGTCTTACATCTTTAGCATATTTGTGACTTGATACTAGCAATGTGTTTTTTCGCGGCATTTTATGGATCGTGTAAAATATGGATATTAGAACATTTAGAACGAACCAGCACAGCCTGCTTCATCTGACTTCATGCCAACACAGACTGGCTCAAACTCAGAGATTAGAGGTCGAGGTGGAATTTACAAATCTACAGGACACTGCTTTCAGGAAGTTTAATGTTCGTACACGCCGTCTTCAGCTATTTAAAGGTAAGTTAGCGTTGTTTTAAATTACGTAAGCTTAAATGTGAAGTGTGGCTATAGACCATTAACAGCATTACGACGTGATTATGGTAAAGCTTTTGATGTGATGTATTGTGATGAACTCCGAGTGAAAAAATCTTTTTAACGTTTTATAAAACTATGACATTTGTACTGTTTTTTTTATTTTACATTCATATAGCCAATCACGGTGTTAATCTATTACACCATGCATGTGTTTATAGTCTGGTTACCCTTTAGTACTTTGTTTTAATCTAAATAACCTTGCTCCTACAAAGAGCCTTTGTGGTTTTAAGACCCTTTAGGGTTCATACTATAGGCTACAGCCAAAAATAGTTATTCTATGGCATCATGAAGCATCCTTACTTTAAGAGTGTAGACAGATACTTCAAACAACTATATTACTTCACAAAAAAATTACAGTTTTAGTGACTGACTGGGTTAAATGGACAACATCTCTTTGTTGGTGATATACAGGGTTTAGAGAAAGTATTGTCTGCTGACACTGCATACAGATCATTTGACCTGTGAACAGATTACTGTAACAATTACATTACTACCACAACAAAAAAAGGTGAAGTGAAAAAGACTTACTTTATCCCTTTCTTTAAATCTTTTACACTGCATTTAGATCAACAAACAATGTAAATACAAAAAAACAGATCAATCAATCAATCAAATCAATCAATCAAAATTGTATTTATATAGCACTTTTCCAAACTAATGAATGCAGTTCAAAGTGCTTTACAGGTTAAGAAAAGAAAACCAAGTACAAAATAATGAAAAAGCATGAAATACACAAACACATAAAATACAAATTGCATAATAGTCCATGAAATACCAGAATAACAATTATATATGATATTACAGAATAAAAGACATCAACATTTAAAATATAACAATATGTAAAAAGACAAACAAAGCAAAAGTCAATAGAAATGCAAAGTAGGGGGTTTCACGCTAGGGGATCCCCGACAGCCATGTTTCTGCACAATGCACTGGCGACTCATTTTTTGATATAAACTTTTTTTTAGGTTAGTGGGGCTTTAACTGCACACCTAAATTCACCCAAATTAAGAATATTGGTGTATAATTTAGCTGCATGAAAAACATGCAGTTTAGTAAAGCATAGAGTAGCTTATGATAAATATAATAAAAGTGGTATAAGATTAACTGAGAAGATAAACACACAAAACCCCTAAACACTTATTTATTAACAACAGCAGTAAACACTGCTCAGTCAAGACATTATTAATATCCAAAACATAACCATAGGACACATAATATTTGCTTTATGTAAATACTGTTTTCTTTCAATTTTTATTTTTTTACATGCTTACTGTTTACTTTAAGGCACATTTAGTCATTTATATGAACATCTATTTACATGCATTCTTTAATTTGTAATGTTTTATTTAATACAGGGTTAATGCTGAATGTTGTTATGAAAGCTGCGGTTTCATCGATCAGCACTTCTCCAGCAAGGTTTTAGCAGTTACACAGACACATGATCCAGCACTGAGGCTAAAGTCTGTCAGCTACTGTATACAAGTACAGAAAAAAATGATTACTATTATAAATTATAAATAACAATTTAATGTTTTTTATTTATTTTAATAAAGTTTCATTCTGACATTTAATCTACTCTTAAAAGTGCTGGGTTGTTTTTCAATATTGGACAGAACACGCTGCTGGGTTAAAATGACCGAGCCGTTGGGTGTAAAACATCCCATCTGCTGGGTCATCTTAACCCACCAGCATGTACTGTTACTAAACCATGAGTTGAAACAACCAAGCAGTTGGGTCATTTTACCCAGCAGTGTGACTGAAGTCAGATCCGATCCTCCCTACACTCAGGGCACGCAAGCTGCATAGGGGCCTTGACCACTAGGGGGCCCCCTTGCTCTTAACTTTATGCGGCGCACAGACCAGCTGGCGAGTGACATTGTGCGGCCAGAGCCATTTGAAAGCATAACAAGCACTCTGATCTCACTATACAGTACTTTAATTAAAGTTGCGCCTATCGATTTTAAGCTATCCGTCCGGAGCAGAAAAGACAAAAAGTGCCATGAATGTGAGGTAAAAAGTTTAAAAACACATTATGTTTTAATCTCTTATGTAGTCATGACTAACCATGCAATGGATTTATTACACTCATTGCAAATTCCCAAATTCAGTATTAGTCAAGTCAGGGGCATAGCTAGGGGGCTCAATTGGTTGGCTCATATGGATTGAAAAACCTTTATGTAAACACCTTAAACAATACGATTGAGGTCTATGCAATTGTATTACAAGGGGTGATGTACTTCGATGTGATCCTATCATCAGTAGAAAACTATGCATGTAAATGTGTGATTTGTAGTATTTTCTCAATCAGAATCATTTACGTATCACATTATTTTCGTCACAGAAACACGCAATAGCAAGGCAATGGCAACCTTTATTATTAAAGTAATGGGGTCACGCGCTGTACATTCTGCAGCCTTCATGTCTTTCATAACATTAGGCTACATAAAGCAATAAAACAGCGTTGTACCTTGAAATTATGTTTTCATTAACTATATTTGAAAACTTCTTAAGAACAACTTTCTCCAATTCAACATTGACTTTAATCCAGAGATAAAGCGTAAACTCAACGAAAGATGCTGTTCTCAGTGTGGTGCTGCAGAGTCCTCTACTTTTTTGAGTTTAGATTTGGGCTACTAAACTTTTTCCACCATTATTTTTTTCTTATGCAGGTAAAAGATGAAAGGATTTAGTTGAATAGTTCCTGGTATTTGGGCTGTGAATAGCCATTTGGATGGTTGTGGGTTTTGAATTTCCATTGAGATGGTTTTGATATGCGAATCCGGCAACCCTGGCCCCGGATTATATGGAATGTACATGTAAATGAATATTTTAGATTGCAATGTTTAGGGGGCATGTTAACTGTATTGTCGTAACCTTCAATCAGATTAAATTCAGTCGGATTGACAAAATTGTGTGCATGTAAACAAAGTGACCTCATATTCCTTTTATGGGCATATCCCCCAGAGAAGCACACCCACACATGAATCAGAGTGAGAGTGAGACCGAGGACACTCCTTAGCATTGTTCCTTTGAGTAGAAGTCACAGGCATCACTTCACGTGACAGCTTTGTTTTATATCAAGACTCAACAATGGCACGAAAGAAGCAGCATGTTTTTGGATGTAATTAGAAGCCTTGTTCAGCTTTCCAAGTATGCAAGCCTTATGGAAACATTGGAAATAGTTTGTTTATCCGAGGAAGCAGCAGAGTTGTGCATTTGTTTTTGTTTGTTGTAAGTGCATATAATGTAAATGACACAAATATTTAGTGAATCATAAGTTATCCAGGTGTTTTGTGTGTGTTGTTTGCTCGTGACTTGCTCCTCCCGCTGGATGCCTTTGTGCTTTTCTGAAAACAATCGCTTGAGCTGATCTATCTTTTATAAATCTGATAAAAATATAGATTTGGAGATATGATGGATGTAAAACTACTCAACAGGTACTCAAGATTAGTATGATATGATTAGAAACAGCGTCAGAGAGAGCTTTAATGGATTCTGCCAACAAAGAGGTATTTCTGAATGGCCTGAGGCCAGGATCAAGTGGACTTGAAGCGAAAGTATTTGATGAATGTATAGACGTTTTCATCAGATGCATGCATGTTGTCGCAGTTAAACATCTGGACTGGACTTAACTTCCGGTAACTTTGTTTGTTTAATGGCTTGGGGCTAGTGGCTAAACTGAACTCTGTAACAAATTCCTTGTCAAAAAAAAAAAATGTTTTGGTTTCCTAAAGACAGGATAGTCGAAATCATGGATCGACACTATGTGCAGAGAGATTTGGCAGCCGATCTGCACTTAAAATTATAAACATTCATTTTACATAGTAACGTTAATGCAGTGTAGTTTTGATATGATTTGAACTAAGCATTCATCAAAATATCATTACCTCATTTTTAACAGAGATGGCATTTAGCAGCTTTTGCATCTGAACTAAATACATATATATATTACAAACTTCTGGATTACCATGTCAAGGCCTATAATTAATATCTATTTGTAATATTAAAAAGCTATACATGCCCAAATAAATTATGTCAATATTTAAACACATAATTTAGACTTTTCCTAAGTATAACCATGATGTAACACACATGTACCTGTTACCCTTCTCGTATATGGCTTCAGCAAGAATGCAAATGAGAAGAAAGCCAATTGAGGGGGCTGCAATGTAAAGCCTAAATGTCTTCAAGTCAAAGGTCATAACATCGGGTTCATTCTGGGAAACAGCTAAAGGAAGTGAAAGAAGAAAATCATTAGTCATTATGAAGTATATTTTATGTGAATAGCTACGGTACAAATGTGAAGCACATACATTTATTCTGGACTGGAGTCACTTGTTTCGGAGACTCTGTAAAAGAATCTGCAGACAAAAATGTATAAGTAAAAAGACACAGAGGAATTGCACACATTGTGTATGATGTCTTGAAATCACTCACGTTGTACATGTAAGTCGACAGATGCTGTGATTTTCTGTCCAGAAATCTTTGTAGTGCAGATTAATTTCTTCCCATCGTCTTTCTTTGCCCCCAGAAATGTTATGGTGGAAAAGGTGGCCAATTCAAACCCTGTAAGTTGTTTCGTATCATAATTGACCGACATATTCTCATAGTTCCAGGAGAGGATCAGAGGATTTGTCTGGCAGGAATGATGGACGGTACAAGTGAAGTTCATATCAACACCCTCTATGATATCTGCTGCCAGTTTAGGCTCAATGGTTATATTATAATGAATACCTGAAATTTAAAATTAAATTATAAGCAGTTGGCACAAACATCAAACATGATTTAAAGCTACATTTGAATAGGTTTTACTTTTACATTCTTTCAAATTTACAAATAATAAAATGCTTAATGTTTTTAAATTCTTTTTAAAACTGTAAGACACAGATTAAATAAAGGGAAGCACACATATGTCTTTGAATTTGTTTGTGATTGCATATGCACACACACATTTTGCACTTTGTGATTTTGTAGCTCTTGTTGTTCTGCCTCCATGATGTGTTACAGTACACTCAATATCTGAGCGTTCAGCCTTCACAACACCGGTGCGTGTCAGAGTGGTTTTCCATTGACCATTTTTGATATCAACATCATCTATTTTATCAGATCCTTCAATACCCTTCAAAATGATGTTTGGTTTGCTGTATGGACAGGTGTGTAAGGTGTAACACGCTACTGTAATCCTGTCACCGGTCTTTGCGCCTCCATAAATATTAATGATGGGCTGCTGTGGATTTGCTACAGTAGAGACAAATGTTACATTTAGGCGACCGATGATACAGCTGTAATGACACTTAAAACCAAAAATATTACATTAAAAGAACATGTGAAGTATTTACGTACTGTCAACAATAATCGTGGAGGTGACATCATAAAACTTATAGGTGCTCTTTCCAACATTTTCTGGGTCAATCCATGCATATATTTTTTCTCCATTGTGGGATGGATTCACGCTTTTGATCAGCAGACTACAATCCTGATCTGAGTTGTAATGCCTATATATATCAGTTTTTCCTCTGAACTTGTCAATAACTTTGCCTGGATTCCAGGGATCACAAACTAAAGGGTAGCCATGAGGGACCCACTGATACCACACAACTCTTCGTGGGTTAGTGGGTGGGTATGAATAGTAAGAGTAAGAGCACGGTATAACCAGACAGGAACCTTTGAGGCCATGAATTTCTGATGGCATTCTCACTTCCCACACTGTAAAAAATAATTTAGTGGCTTTGTAAATATCACTAAAATAAATGATTAAAATAACTTAATAAAATCTCTTTATGTCACTAAGTTGATTTTTTGAGTTGGACAAACCAAAATAAATGACAAAAAAAAACAGATATTTTTGTGTAAAATGTACAGATATTATTTAGTTGTGTACATCAAATAAAATAAGTATTTAACGAACAGATTATATCTAATAGATATCCTTAATATTTGTTGTAAATTTGAATCAATATATTTGAGAATGTCACACTTATATTTTTTAGTTTTTAAAACTATTATAATTGCTCATTTCAAGTTAACATAGTTATTTAACATCAATAAAAAATTAGTAAGTTTCACGCCTAGCTTTAACTATGATTTACTCAATATTTTTGGTGAAACATTTATTACATTGTATTATTTGAGTAAATGTAGGCAAAAAAATGTACGAAGCCAATAGTTTTTTAATCAGCAGCAGAAGAAACTGCGCCTCTTGCAGGAAGACAAACAACCCCAAAACTCCTCAAAAATCTTGGTAAGTGTTGAGTTTATTAATATTTACACTTGAAATATTTGATGTGTCCTTGCGTAAACAACTTAAGGTGTATTTATCTGAATACTTTCGGTGCCATACTGTAAACTGGGTAAAATAACAGCTTTCTGTGCACATACTGCTAGATTAATCATGAATATTTTTATTTTACGTATTTGTTCAGGTCACCAAAGTGTTAATACAGCTGTGCTACTTGAAATGTGTGTAAAATAATCATTTCTGATCGTTTTATTACTGCATAATGTGGTTGTAGACAAAGACATGTAAATCTGTAGTGGGTGATAGTCAGGCGATCCGAAATCCGGACCTCAGTTTCGCTCCACCCGGACTTATTTGACCTTTACATGGAAGCGGAATAACAAAACAGAGGTTTACAGAGCTCACACGCTTATATACATTTA
This sequence comes from Misgurnus mizolepis, assembly GCA_025389145.1. Classification (NCBI taxonomy): domain Eukaryota; kingdom Metazoa; phylum Chordata; class Actinopteri; order Cypriniformes; family Cobitidae; genus Misgurnus; species Misgurnus mizolepis. Next base: position 41,244,136 of record JAIFKI010000004.1, on the reverse strand, counting down.
TATTTAATATCTCTCAACTCCATATGCCTATGCTTTATTTTCCTTTTTTGTGTTAAGGGTGTCCCACACCGGTTCGAGAAGCGCTGCGTCTCGTATAGGACAACTCAGAGTTTCTGACACCACACCGGACGTTTGCATTAAATAGCAGGCACGAGTTTAGTCAGACAAAGTTTACTTCCAGATGTAAAATATGCATTCACAGCCTATGTTAATCGTTAAAGATTTGAGACAAATATGTTATTTAATGTTAAACTAGTGGCGCTCTGTGGCAGCGTCCAGAGTCACAGAGGACAGCAGTTTAAATAAAGTTATCTTTGTTGCAGATACAAGTGCTGGTGGTCCACCTGTCTGGGTTCAAGAGGTGATTCTGCATGCTGTGAATTTGAGCGACCTCTCAGAGTTTATTCAGCTGATTGTTTTTGTAACATGTACAATGTTTGCCATTTTCAATAAAATAACGTGTACAAATTGCTTTGTTTATCATTGATAATTGATGGTTCAGTATGAAATAAATTTATAACATTAAGTAAATACAACAAATTTATTTTAGTTAAATAATATTCACACAATTTTCAGCTACATCTAAGTAACATTTTTAATTATATCAACTCAATTTTTTAGTAGACTCCAAAAGGATTTTTTATTGATTTTCTTTAATATTTTTGCTTCTATCTACTCAATTTAGTAAAAGGAATTTAGATTTAGATTTTGTGATAGGAAATTAATGTAATTATTGAAATCTACTCGATTTCAAATTACTCAATTTTTAAGTGTAAAAATGCTTCACCAAAAATATTGAGTAGATCATAGTAACAGTTTTACAGTGCATGCAAAAGTCTCACACGGCAGAACACCTGTGAGAAAAATGTTAAATGTAAGAGTTTCTCTTAAATCTTTGCATTAGCATACTCCCAGCAGGCATATGACCGACCTTCAGCGTTGAAATATGGTTGTCAGTTTTTGTTTCAACACTGATGTTACTCTTGTCACAGATTAATAAATTACAGTCACTACATTATTATTACTTGTGAAAGGTTTTGAAATATGAAAACTACATTCTTAGATCTTTCCAACAATATATAGTTTGTTGTGATAGATTAACATGTACATGAAAAATATTGAAGTAAACTTAGGTGACCCACTTACGGGAACCCAATTTATTGTGAAACTGACTGTAACACACAGATAAAACAGAGGCAGATGTATGCCTTTGAATGCATATAATTTTTTTACTTACATTTTGCACTTTGTGATTTTGTAGCTCTTGTTGTTATGCCTCCATGATGTGTTACATTACACTCAATATCTAAGCGTTCAGCCTTCACAACACCGGTGCGTGTCAGAGTGGTTTTCCATTGACCATTTTCCATATGGACATCATCTATTTTATCAGATCCTTCAATACCCTTCAGAATGATGTTTGGTTTGCTGTATGGACAGGTGTGGTAGGTGTAACACGCTACTGTAATGCTGTCACCGATCTTTAAACCTCCAGAAATATTAATGATGGGCTGCTGTGGATTTGCTACAGTAGAGAAATATTTTACAATTAGGCAACAATGATACAGCTGTAATGACACTTTTTAGGGTGACCATACATACCATTCTTCCCGAATGCGTCCTGGCCAGGATTCTGGGTTCGTCTTTCGGAAGTCGTATTTGTCGACCGCATACGTCATAGAGGATTATTATTATTATTACAGAAAAGCAACCGTTACATTTTAAGGTAAGAATGAAACTTAAATTGTATGTCTTATGTTTTTAACTGAATGGCGTATGCAGTCAACAAATACGACTTCCGGAAGACGCACCGAAATCCGGGCCAGGACGTGTCCGGGAAGAATGGCATGTATGGTCACCCTACCACTTTCAAACCAAAAATATTACATTAAAAGAACATGTGAAGTATTTACGCACTGTCAACAATAATCGTGGAGGTGGCATTATAAAACTCGTAGGTGCGCCATCCAATATTTTCTGGGTCAATCCATGCATATAATTTTTCTCCATTGTGGGAAGAATCCACGCTTTTGATCAGCAGACTACAATCCAGATCTGAGTTGTTATGTCTATATATATCAGTTTTTCCTTTGAACTTGTCAATAACTTTGCCTGGATACCAGGGATCATAAACTAAAGGGTATCCTTTCGACACATACTGATACCACACAACTCTACGTGGGTTAGTTGGTGGGTATTTAGTGTAAGAGTAAGAGCACGGTATAACCAGACAGGAACCTTTGAGGCCATGAATTTCTGTTGGCATTCTCACTTCCCATGCCAAAGTCTCATACATCAGAACACCTGTGAGAAAAATCAGGGAATATTAGAGTGTCCATAACTTTAGTATTATATCTATCTATCTATCTATCTATCTATCTATCTATCTATCTATCTATTTTCTGTGACAGAACCTCTTGTCCAGAATCTCTTGTCCTATAAAATGCATGAATAGAAGTAAAGTGACACGGTACCTTGAAACAGAAGATATATCAGTCCTTTCATCTCTGTATCACAATGCTTTCTCTTACAAAGAAAAATCCAAGTTTAAAACTGCAAACAAGCTCAAATGTTAAAAACATTTCAGAATATCCCAAACACAACATGCAGAACCATGTAACAATGCACATCTCATGACTTTCACCAGTTTTCCACGTAAAGTGTTTTTCACAATTGTTCCCATTATGGGTTTATTGGGTGTAGCTCTAGCTTCATGCCTAAGCCCAAGTTAACCGCGCTCCAGGCCACCTCTGCAACCCAGCCGAGGCATGATTAACCAATCGGTGCCTGGGCGCGGTACAGAGCGATCACACTAGTCAAACGAACCAGGATTTGAGGGGTCAAACGCACCCGAGCACGGTTTGGTTTGAATAGTGTGAGTAAACCCTAATAGTCATGATGGAATCCAATAGAGAATAAGTAAATGTGGCAAAAACAGCCACGGACAGTAAATTAGGGAGAAAGAATTTAAATGTGATGCTGCACATAAACTTAGCATCAAAGCCAATATTGTTACTAATCTTTCTTTCACATGCCCAAGACTGTGATGAAAGGTAAAAAAATCCAGTCCACAATCACTTTTTATATTGAAAATAAGTAGTTGTGTGTGTGTGTGTGTGTGTGTGTGTGTGTGTGTGTGTGTGTGTGTGTGTGTGTGTGTGTGTGTGTGTGTGTGTGTGTGTGTGTGTGTGTGTGTGTGTGTGTGTACCTAGTAATTATTACCTTGTGGGGACCATTGTGGGTTTGGCAAAGGGAATAGAATATACAGTTTGTACAGTATAAAAACCATTACGTCGATGGAATTTCTCCTCAATCTGTTTGTGTGTGTGTGTGTGCCTCTGACTACACTGTTTATCTTATATGCAAATGTAATTTGTTTATGTTTAAATTCACTTAAACGCTAAATAAGTTTCAATGGACATTACTTTAAAATTGTACCGTTTATTTAAAGGTTTTGTTTTGCCGTAGGTGTGTATGTATATTCTTCTCCCCCTACTGGACGCACCAGAAACAACAGGGGCGTAAAAATGCCTGGGACATATATCTGCCTGAGGCCATAAATCTGAATTGCTCCAGGTCTGCAGCCTCACCGTATAGGCTGCAACAGATATTACTGATCATTATTGACTGACTTAGGTGCTGCATGATAGCCAAGTTAACTGTTGCAGGTTTTCTAACGAAGGTTGTCACCTCCATATAAGCATCGTTGCTAAAAGTAACCAGGTCTAAGCTGAGTTGACGACGGGAAAAGTGCCAAACTTCTTGGATATGATTACAACAAACAGTGGCTGCATCCAAATACACACACTTGCGGTCTTAGCCACTATTTGCAACTGTTTTTATCACATCATTATAAAAAACATTGATTGTCGTTTATTCAGGGACTACTAAATAAACAATAAACTTTAATAAAGACAAATGAAGAGTTAAACAAATAAAGAATTTTTTACAGTGCAAAGAATTCTGCTTCTGAAAGTTTCATATAAGTGTAGTTAATCTTTAAGTTCAGCAAATGTTCATTTCAGAGTAATTATGTGTAAATTTTATTTAACGAAAAACTTATATATCTTATATAAATGTATATCTTAAGTAGCCTAAATAAAAAACGAATACATTTTGGTGCAAATTGTTGCCACTACATGGTTTGACCTTTTTACACTTGCTAAGTGTAACTTGCAAAACTTGCAATTGGGTGAATAATTCAACATGCATGTTTGAGATCTTCACAGCCACAAGAACACTTGGGCCAAACACAGGAAATCCGTTATGTACAGTAAGCAGTCTAGTAAGGTGCAAAGACAGCAAGTGTTGTTACTTGGACGCAGCCAGTGTATCAGCGACTTGGAAAGCGAGGTGAACAACTAGATGAATAAGACTAAAGATAATGAACCCTTTGTGATGGCGAAGTGGATAAGACACTCCCCTTTGGTGTGAGAGACCCGGGTTCGAATCCACTGTCACACACCATTGTGTCCCTGAGCAAGACACTTAACCCCTAGTTGCTCCAGAGGTGTCCGACCTCTAACATATATAGCAATTGTAAGTCACTTTGGATAGAAGCGTCAGCTAAATGAATAAATGTAAATGTTATGACATGTCATGGACGCATGGACTTACATGTGACTGTTACCAGAGTGCCCATGTGAGGTATTATACACTGTGTCTATTAGTCATTATATTTCATTACGAGATAAGTTTAAATTGATGATTTGATCAAAACACAAACTACATTGACTCATTTTACAATCCTACCAGCTGATGTTATTTAGACAAAAAAATTATATTTAAATTAGCATAAGGAAGCTGCCGTTTTTATGCACACTGTAAGGCTTATTGCACTATTACTGTACTGTTAACTATTATTCGATTGATTGATTGTTAATTTAAACGATCATTTGATTATGGAAAATTGCACAAATTGACATCTCTAGTCCAAAGTTACTTTAATACACTTTATGTAATATTAGCTTCTTAGTTTCATCCTTACCTTCTCAACTCCCTGCTCAGACTAGTGGACTGAATGAGAACCAACAAAATAAAATAAAGTAAGGAAAAAGACGTAATAAATGCCTCTCTTGTTCAACTGAAGAAAGAATGATTTGTTATGTCATTTAAGGCTTTATATGTGTTGTACTTTGATGTCCCAACCCACCAAGATCTAAGCATTTCCTTTGTCATCATGGTTTTAACAAATATCTTACCCTGTGCTCAAAATGAATCAAGTCTAAGGCAATGCAGCAAACGCAAAATGGCAACACATTACTACCTTAAAGTCTCCCTGTAGTCAAGAATTTATCACTTAAAACTCATCTTTCAGCATCATAATAGCATTAATCCACAGTTCGGTCCATAAATACTTGGACAGAGGCACATTTTGTGTTATTTTAGCTTACCAAAATGTATTCCAGTTAATGAATATTGGCTTAAAATGCACACACTCTCTCATCTTTACTTAGAGTGATTTGCACAACTCTGAGCGAACCCTCTGCTCCTCATCAGGGGCTTCTCGGGTGCTGCGAGCAAATTACTCCGCCCAAGTAGCAGTGCTTCGTCTTCTGAGGATATAGTTCCCAGTATGTATACTGTTAAAAGATAGCTGTGTCTCACATCACCTTGTTATTTGTACACGGTGTGACTATACCAATTCCAACACATAAATAGGAAAATGTTCGCGTTATTTTGTCACTTATTGGGAGCAGTTTGCTAGCTGGAGCCATTCACTTCCAGTCTTTGTGCTAAGCTAAGCTAGTGGGGGCTGCGTCAGACAGAGTTACAGCACGCACGGAGATGAGAAAGGTATGTATGGACTTATCTAACCCTGGGGGATATGATGAATAAGCTAAATTCCCAAAATCTGGGAGTTTTCATTTAAAGCTTTGATGTATGGTATGAGATCTGCTGTTGAAAATCTGCTTTTGAACTACTTATTGTGAAAAGTGTGTTGTGCATAAAAAAAAAGGTACAAGAGTTTCTTAGACAACATTTTAATTTCACAAATAAATTGCTTCACACAGTTTTCAAAAAAAAAAAAAAAAAACATTTGTATTTGCTTTTGTAAAGAACATTTAGTAAAAACGTTTAGTATGTTCTTAAAAAAAAAAAACATTACATATTTTTCATGTGATTACATCTTGTGCATTATATCAAAATGATGGCTATATTCCCATAAATATGATAATTATCATGTTAGTCAGCTTGTTATGAAGGTATGAAACCATTCAGATCCTTGTGGTATTTCTAGAAAATAAACACTTGTATTACTGTCTCAGCAAGAAAAAAATGCCAAATCTAGGAATTACGTCAAATTTTACGATCTAGTATGTTAGATATACATGAATAATTATAAAATGACAAAATATAATAATTTCCCAGAAATACAACTCAAACAACACAGCAAACATCGGAGATTTAAAATTTCACCGTTAAACATTTCTGAGTTGAATTCAACACCTAAAGAGTAAATTTAACATATTTAGAGTGAACTGTTATTGAGTTGGAGTTAAACTACAAAATTAATCATGACGGTGTTAAACCAAATCCTTGGAGATGTAATTACACTCCGCCCACACATTGCAGTCTTCCATTTCCATGTGTACTGCAGATTGAATGTTAAGTAAAACTAAATTGTTTACACAAATTATTTAATGCTCCTCTGTAACTTTATCTTCTCTTTCACCATCTCTGTTTGAAACCTAAAATTGCATTTTACATCTAACTTGTAAAGTTTGTTGGCTGTTATTTAAAGTCACCATCATTTTGATCAGTGTTTCCATTTCATTAGCTCATTTGCATTTTAATGATCACAGCCAAAGATGGCTCTGAACTAGTGTTAAAAAATTAACCATCTTAAAAGTGTACATTTAACTCTGATAAGTGTGGAGCTACGTCCCTACAAAGCCAAAGCGCAGTAACTACACATTTGGTCAAAATTGAGGTAAGGGTTGAAATGGTCTTTGTGAGATCTGTTGTGTCTTGTGACAAAGTTTCCTGGTTCATTTTGTCCCATTTCAGAAAAACGTGTGTGACAAAATTGCAATAACATGTTTGACTGGCGGGTGTAAAAAACTTTAAAGGCATTTTTCTTGGTTTCAGTGTTTGCGTAGTTACTGCACTTTGTGGGGCAGTATAAACTCTGAAAAAGTGTTGAAATCAACTCTGTGAGAGTTAATTTAACACTGGACTTTTTGCTGTGAAAAGTGATGTACAGATAAGAACAACATTCATGTACCACCTCCTGGTAAATTTGCTGGTTGCTCAACCATGGTCTCTAATAAGATTGCTTAAAAAAATCAATGATCTGAAGTCAGTATTTTTCACTGATATCTGGATAAAATTTATATCTGGGGATGTGTATAGTATAGAATAAAAATATACCTTTTATGGAGATATTTCGTTGTGAAACCTTGATACAAAAATAAGCACAATAAATGTCTTATAAATATGCACTTTAAAAATAATTATATTTAATATGGTAATGCACTTGCCTGATGTAATTCACTTCTCCTCTAAGGTTATTCCAGACAGCTTTTATTTCGGACATCCTAGAGCTATAGGATGAAAAAAATAATCTTTGAATAAAATCCAGGATAAGATAAACACACACAAGACACATAAATATATTCATGTTAGTTACCTGCGTCTCTTCTTGAATATGATAACTGCAGTGCAAAGCAGTAGCACAAGTACAGGAGCTATAACACACGGCCCATAAATCTCCATTCCAACACCTTGAATTCCTGATGATGATGATGATAATAAATCACAGACCATCAGATACAGATATGCAATGCAACAGCACAATGCTTGTTTCAAAATATGCCACTTACTTTTGACGCTTGAACCATTAACCACTTTATCACCCCAAAACTTTGCATTGCAAACAATTTCATCTATCTCTTCATATCCGGTCGGGATAAAGGTCACGGTGGAGACTGTTTCCCAGACTCCTCCGCTCATGCTCCGGTGGCTGATTGTTTCTCGGGCAGTCTTGATGCTCCAGGTGATGCCGGGGGGATGAGAGGGGCAGGTGTGGTTGACTGAGCATTTGACTGTGACGTTCATCCCAGGCTCAATGTTGTCAGGAAATGATGACACCACAGGATTGCCAGGTTGGTCTTTTTACAAATGACACAAATGTGATTTTTTACATATTTGTAATTTTAAAGTGCTTGCACATACTATTTGGCTAAAAGTATTTGGACACATAAAAATGCACTGTATAATTACATTTTTTATATATAACAAAATATCAAAACAAATGTCTGCAACAAATGCTATAAGTAACTATTAAAAAGTATTACTATTCTGGAGATATTCTGAAAAGTAATTTGATCTATTTCTTTAAACCAGCTGGTCTCAAAGTGCATTTTAGTGGATGCATGAAGTTCATACAGATGTCTAGACAAGTAACCACATGGGTAGTTTATCGCATTACGTGTTCAACTAACTTTTTAACAACTAGAAAGTGTTAATGCTTGCATTTCTTAACCTAAAACCTAATCTAACAAAACTATTTTTGTGAAATGTTTAAAAAGGAAAGCATAAAGTGTACTCAAGTTGCAGACAAATATATAATATCACTTGGTTTGATGTTTAGTTTTGATATAATTCAATTACATTAATGTAGTATTGTGTGTTTGTATATGCTTTTGTACCTTGTATCAGAATGAACACACAGCTGTTGTTAAATGTGTATTTATCTTCTTCTGCTTGGAAACACAACGATCCATTGTCATGGGGTTTTATGTCATCAATCTCAACCGTACAGTTTTGTTCATCTGGGTTTCCAAGCAGTCTTGTGCGGCCTCTGAAGTTGTCCGAGATGTTGCTCGGTCCGCTGTGGTACATGTAACCTTTTTCTGAGACCCAAAAAACTTGAAAATTCTCTTCCATGTTAAAAGTGCACGGTATCACCACACAGGAACGATGTAATGCGGTGATCTTGGGTGCCACATTAGCCTTATACAGAACATTAGCTGAAAACATGCATTATCAATATTACCACACATTTAAAATAATATTTTTACAGCAGTAATTCTGAATTTGTGCATATTTATATGATATATATCTGTAATTATCTGTAAAAAAAAAAACTGCTGGACACGACAGGTAAATGCATATATGACAAGTGCAAAACATAAACATTCAAAAGATTTTTAAAAACAACAATTGTTGCATCGTTGCACATTGTTGATGTTAGAGTTCAGTCGCTGTTTCTGCATATCTGATGTTAATCTTGAGTACCTATAGAGTTCTATTACATCCTTCATATAAACAAAGAGTCTTTAGTTTTATAAGATTATTAAAAGACAGATCAGCTCTAGCAATTCTTTCTGATAAAGCACGAAAACATTTGGAAGGAGGAGTCACAATCTGCGGAAGGAGCGAGTCATGAGCCAAGCAACACTGTATACAACACTGGGTAACTTATGATTCACTACATGTTCGTCTCATTTACATTATTAAGTGAAGATTTCCAAAATAAAAAAGTCGTCTAACTTACCGCAAGCAACTCATGAAGCAGTTTTAAACGAAATCCAACATTAAAGGTCCCGTTCTTCCTGTGTTTTTGAAGCTTTGATTGTGTTTACATTGGGCAATATAACATGTGTTCATGTTTCACGTGTAAAAAAAATGTGGTATTTTTCACACAATTTGCTTATCTCTATAGCGCTGTTTTCACTGTCCTTAAAACGGGCTGATGTCTTCCTTGTTCTATGAAGTCCCTCAGCTCCAGTGGAGGAGGCCTCAACTACGAAAGGGAGATCAGGATCCGGGGTGGACCAGAACAGGCGCGGACTAAAAGGCTTCCTTGAAGCTATTGAAAGCAGTGACAGCTTCAGGTGACAAGGACAATGACTTGGGTTGACTCTTCAATGAAGAGGTAAGGGGTGCAACTGATGAGACTGTAATTGTGGATGAATTTTCTGTAAAAGTTAGTGAATCCTTGAAACATTGGAGATCCTTCACAGAAGAAAGAAATTACCAGTTGCGAATCATTTCCACCTTCCTCTGGTCCATCTGTACTCCTTGTTGGTTGATTGCATAGCAAAGATGGGAAGAAGAGCTCTGAGAGGGAAGAAGAGTAGATGAGAATGTTGTCTATGTAGATTACCTCAAATTTATGGAGATACTCCTGAAAAACTTTGTTCATGTATCCCATGAAGACTGCTGGCGAGCTGGAGAGTCCGAAGGGCATGACTTGGTATTCATAGTGACCCGATGGGCTAACAAACGCCGTCTTCCATTCATCGCCTCGTCGGATACGGATTAAGTTGTATGCACTGCGTAGGTCCAGCTTGGAAAAGATACGGGCTCCATGGAGCTGCTCCAATGCATAAAATAAACAGACCTTGAGTTGAATGCAGCGTGAGCGTTCAGTGGCAAATAGTTGAGTAGAGTCAATCTGTATAGGTTTGGGGCTGGAGGAATCGTGACAGGAGCCCTGGGCGGAGGATATGCAGTGGTGGTTAATTCTTCACAAGCAGATAGACATTGAGAAACTCTTATGGTCTTTTGGATAATTTTTTCCAACCCCATGAAATAGTCATAGATGACAATGAGTTGCCGGATTTTAGGTCTGAGACCACATTGAAAGGCGGTTATGATACATCCACTAGATGCTGCCAAAGTGCGAAATTGAAGTGCATATGTACTCACAGAGAGCTTTCCCTGACATAGATTGAAGATTTGATCATGAATGGAGAGCTCTGCTACCGTCTAACCGAAGACTTCTTTAAAGTGTTGAATGAAACTGGACAGAGATTTTAGGATAGGAGAGTCAGAGTTCCATAGGGATTAGGCCCACTGGAGAGCTCGTCCAGATAACAGGCACCTAACAAAAGCCACTCATGAAGAATCATTGGAAAATTAGTGAGCTTGCATTTGGAGGTATATTGATACTTGAAATAAAAAAAAATGCTGCAATCCTCCGCCTCGTTGTGTATGTCGCTGGTCAGGCCATAGGACTGGCAGAGGCACCTGAAAAAGCAGAAGGTTTTTAGGAAATATGCGCTGGCGTGCGGCATAAAGGATTTCTTCAGGTATTATAGGTGGATTTATCGGTGGAGAGGGAAGCAGAGACTGACGAACTGCCTGCACCAGTTCTGTGAATGGATCGTGAACCGGGTCATCCCCAGACTCGGAGGGATCTGCATTATATGGTCTGGTCTTCTGTCACACAGTGGAATGGGACAGCAGATGGTGATGGAATCCTGATAGTGGGTAAATATCGGTGGAATATTTTATGTCGTTACTGACCAGTTTGGGGACTGCAGGTACAAGTAAGCCCACATTTTAGATGTACGGAGGTGCTAGTGAGCCACTAAAGAGACACGCTTTTGTATGACCTTTTCGTCCACACTTAACAGCAGATGTGTTCAAGTTAATCTAAGCATGCCAAAAGCCTTAAATATGCCTGAAATTAAAGTAAATTTTAACGCGATGCCATGACAACAGTATTGAAAATATCAAAAATCTGTTCCCAATTTAACAAGTCCAATGTCTCGGCATCATGTTCACTAAGTCTGGTGACATTCGTATGAATCCCATGGGAATAGTATTTAAAAGATTACTGCATGTGACTATCAAAATATCCACCTTCATGACTGACACACTACCTGGCGCCTGTTGGTGGCGTTATGCCTGAGACTCACAGTAGGCATATTGATGCGATCGGAATCCTTGGCCAAACATACAACCCGCGTGTCATCACAATAAAACAGTTTTTGCCTTAGATATAAGCAGTTCCTATTTTTCTGATTTAGCCACAAATTTGTTGACACGGCATGGCAGCACGGTTCGAGATATCAAAAACCTCTTCACAATTTAGCAAGTGCAATGTCTCGGCATCATGTTCACCATGTTTGGTTCCCTAGGAGGAGTACGTAAAAGTTCACAGCATGCACTTTTGGAACAATCCAAAATGGTCGACTTCCTGTTTGGTGGAGCTAATAGGTTTGAGTGCGAAAGTTGTTAAGGTTAATAAGATCTATATACGTACCAACTCTAGTGCATGTGTGTACATGTTTGCCTGATCTGTGCACCAATATTTGTTTTTGCATTACAGGAGGAGGTACAGAGCTTTTTCGAGTATGTTAAGGCCCCCGTCATCGTTTACTTTTGGGTATGTACCTTTTGCATATCGTTAACACGTACTAAAACATACTTACACACCAAAGGAAATGTAAAATTTTGTTTTGGACCACAGTCGCTCTTTAACATTTACCAGCAGCAGTAATGGTGATGATGAGGCAAGCACTGGTAATCGCAACCACTCTCTCATTCCTCTGTGCGGTGATCAAACAAACAGGGCAGCGCTGTCAGAAGCAGCGATGTCAAGCACAATGGATCAAGTGCACGATGCAGGGGCCCATCCAGAGTGAAAGGACTCTGATCTGATTATGACGTTTTTCGAGTCACAGGGCTCAAGTCCAAGTCACATCTCGAGTCATTGCTGTCAAAGTCTAAGTTAAGTCTCAAAATTATATAACAAAGTAAATAAATTTCATTATGGTGGTTATTCACTGGTTTGGCTTTAAACTAAAATAAGCAACAGAAAACAATATGAATGAATTGTGAAGAAATTACACATCATGCATTGTGTTTTCAAATCACTCACGTTTCACAAGTAAGTTGACAGATGCTGTGATTTTCTGTCCAGAAATATTTGTAGTGCAGATTAATTTCTTCCCATTGTCTTTCTTTGCCCCCAAAAAGGTTATGGTGGAAAAGGTGGCCAATTCAAACCCTGTAAGTTGTTTTGTATCATTACTGACCAACATGTTCTTATAGTTCCAGGAGAGGATCGGAGGATTTTTCTGGCAGGAATGGTGGACGGTACAAGTGAAGTCCTTTGCAACACCTTCTGTGACATCTGCCAGTTTAGGCTCAATGGTTATATTATAATGAATACCTGAAGTAAAAAGCAGATTGAAAATTGTTGCAATTAACACAATAAAAAAAACACTATAACATTTTGCTGTACTTCAAGCTTCAAAGAAAGATTTCACTTCTTACCTCTAAACAAAATGAGTATGTACCAATACTAATATTAGGGTGACTATTAGTATGTATCAGTGACTTAAACATTAGCGCTTAATTAATTGGATTTATTTGTTCACTCACATGCTGAATCTTTGTGCATTTCAGCTCTTGCAGTTATGCCTCCATGATGTGTTACAGTACACTCAATATCTGAGCGTTCAGCCTTCACATCACCGGTGCGTGTCAGATTGGATTTCCACTGACCATTTTTTATATGAACTTCATCTATTTTATCTGATCCCACAATACCCTTCAGAGTGATGTTTGGTTTGCTGTATGGACAGGTGTGGAAGGTAAAACATGTCACTGTAATCCTGTCACCGATCTTTTTCCCTCCGTAAATATTGATGGTGGGCTGCGGCGGATCTGCTACAAGGGCAAAAGGTTAGAAATTACATTATTTACGCTTTAAATTATTATTTTTTTAAATAATAATTAGAGCATAAAGTGTGACAAATTGGCCCAGTTGCTTATAAGATGATAATGAGTGCTTGTTCTACCACTATCATCAGCTGGAGAATTAATGAAAAATACAGCAAGTTAACAAAAGTAAGTTAAATAATAAAAAGAGATTATTTACGTACTTTCAACAAGAATTTTGGAGGTGACATTAAAAAACATATAGGTGCGCCATCCAACATTTTCTGGGTCAATCCATGCATATAATTTTTCTCCGTGGTGGGACAGATCCACACCTTTGATCAGCAAACTGCAACTCCGTTTTGATGGGTTGCCGTATAAATCAGTTTTTCCTCTGAACTTGCCAATGACATCATATGGATACCGGGGATCGTACACTAAAGGGTAGCCACAAAAGACCCACTGATACCACACAACTCTACTTGGGTCAGTTGGTGGTTTGGAAGAGTAAGAGAAAGAGCACAGTATAACCAGACAGGAACCTTGGAGGCCATGAATTTCCTTTGGCATTGTCACTTGCCATGCAAACGTCTCATACAGCAGAAAAGCTATGAGAAAAATATTAGAAAATGGTAGTAGTTATTGTTTATTAAATACACCAGCAGCCACACTTGTGTCTACTGGTGTCATGTTTAAAGTGACATAATGTCAATTTGTGTGTTCATAGCCTATTGACATGAATGACAAACAGAAGAAATGCACTATACCTTGTAAATGAAGTAAATGAAGTAACAAATTCATAGCGTCAGGTCAAAATGATGCTGTTGTTTATAAAGAAAACAGAATGTTAATAACACTGAAAAAACATGTACAGAAAATACAGATTGCAAGCCCCTCAAGCCGGGCGTAGTCATTTCCCATTTTGCACTTTTGCCCGGTGCTAGCTGTGCTACCAGAAACTTTACTACAGTCTTGACACCCAGCTAAAAGTTAAAAAAATTACAAAATATTGTATTAATATTTAATTTTTATATCCTCTCTAGAGGGCAGCACATTCTCAGATAAAAAGTTACACAAGCTGGCTGCTACCCTTTCAAAAAGTAAACATTTGTTCCTAAAAAGGCACATGCATTGGTGTCAACAGTATTCACATTTATTACTAAGAAAGAAGTATAGATAATAAGATTTAAAAACACTTCTGTAGAAGTTGAAGTATAAATTAAAGCTTTAATTACTCAAGTAAAAGTCTAAAAGTACTGGTTTCAAAACTACTTAAAGTATAAAAGTAAAAGTAATGTAAGGAAAATAATGCCGTTAAAAAGCTTAGGCTGCGCCACAGGGACCCATTGTGCACTACCCCACCTCCTCAAAAAAAAAAAGACCATAATGACTACAATGTCATATTAAAATGTTAATGTAGAAAAATTTGCGATTCACTAGGCTACCTGTTTCAGCTGCATATAGCCCATTGAAAATTAACACATTTTTATACAATGCAAATACATTAAAGAACCATATGTGTACTACTGAGCATTAACATGTGTTTCATGGAGCGGAAGATATGATAAGTACTGTAATGATGCAAAAATTCAAACTTCAGGGGCATGTCATCAATAACCTTTATTGGAATGTTGCATTACTTATATTAGTAATAATATAAACTCAGATAACATCTGGTTAAAGTCGAACTTTAAATCTCACACACAGAGACCACCAAACGAGTTTGCAACATTGAATCATATAGCCTACTGCTAGCAAGCAAATCATGGCATGTACCAAGCCATAGCAAACATTGCAAATTGACCATTATTAGTATGTTACTAGGTCACTACAAAATTGTCAAAAATCTGATAATAACAAAAACTATAGCTTTGCACAATTACAAATATTGCATATAAAGCAATAAGCTCAGATAAAATTTGTCTAAAGTCGAATTTAAATATTGAAAATAACAAAATTTCAGAATAATTCAATGTGCCTTTTCAAATTGGACAATGAATTTTTGAAAGCCATTAGCTTGTGGTACTTGGATGCACAGAGCTTGCAGCACATTTGAAAGTTATTTTTGAAGTCAACCATTTCGGAAAAATTCTTCCAGGTATGGCCAGGGATGTATAAGGGTTGGCTGGTCATCCTGGCTCCCAACCTCTTTGCTGGTGCTTGGTTGGTACATTTCGCTAGAGTTTTCTTCTTGAGTCTTTGCCACGGACATCTTTCTACTTGGCTACATACATCTGCTATGTCCAGGGTTGGGGGTAACAAGTTACAAAGTTAGTATAGCCTACTTATCACAACATTGTCAAATCGCGCTGTAAATCACAAACGCTAATTTATTTAAACGTCTCTCGTCTAAACGACTACCTACTATAGTGTAACATCTGGCCGGACGTCAGATGGAGGTCTTTTTGTCTGGGTTGTTAACGGCTTCATGCTGTGAATAATACTTACGTTTATTTGATATTATTTATATTAATTATGTTTGAGTTTTTAATTAAGATTAAGTTTAGATTTTCCAGTTAATTCAGTGCCTCAAATTAAACTTGTTCCAGTCCCCCCCCATATGCCATCCTGGCGCATGGCCTGTAAGTAAACAACCGTGAGACACAGAGAAACCATTTGCATACTGTATGTTCAGATACAATAAAACAGATGAAAACAAGGAGAGACATTTACAAAGATGAAAACAAAGAGAGACATTTACAAAGAGGGAAACAAAGAGAGACATTTACAAAGATGGAAACAAAGAAACTGTGTAATTTCCTGTCATTTAGAAAGAGACCCATTAATGACTACACTGTTCTTGGATATAACAAGAAAAAAACTGGACAACACATTGTCATCTATAGTACCAGCTATCAAGTGAATAAGAGGGAGAGTGGAAGCAGCATTTCAATGTCTAGTTCAAGATCTAATAAATAGGATGGCACAGAAAATCTTTCTGAGAGAATCAGCTAGAAAAATTTAAGAACAGTGTGACTTATTCTGATATTAAATCAGACTCCTAGGGCCAGATTTTCTAAACAGGGCAAATTATATGACTTAATTCCAAAAAAGCCGATGGGATTGGTAATATCTTCCATAATGACCGACGCAATTTATGTGTGTCTGTAAACATGTAGGTTTGTAATGTTATAGTTCCATGGCAATGTAAACATACTTACACATTATAAGATGTGTGATATTTGGTATTTATCCATAAAAATGTAAATAGTTGAACATTACATGAAACAAAAGGTAACTGTCATATAGCTATTTCAATAATGTGCCAATAAAATAAATGCTTATCTTCATTTACATCTCAAAAATGAAAAAGTGTTCGAAAACATTCGAAAATGTGCTCATTAAGAATCAAGTCTGAATCCACATAAGTTTTAAAAAACAATATGGTTACTATAATGCTGATTATATTTACCCTTGTGTTGTATCTCAGCATTTCTGTATGTTTCATTAGAGATGTGATCCTTATGAAGCAGTCATTTTCAAAATAGTTAACTGAAAGGCAGCCTTAACCTCCTAAGACCTGAGTTTTGGTTTGTCTTTTTTCATATTTCTTCCAGCTATTTGGGGTTAAGAAGAACCAATAAATATAATAACCAAATATTTTTCTTTGAACATGAAGCAGTGTAATTGTCCATGTTTGTGTATAGACGGTTTCAGCAGTAACAACATAAACAAGCGGCTGTCATGGTCCGCATGTAACTTCCGGTAAACTCCGCTAAAAATAAATAACAACAAAGTTCTTTAAACGTAGTTTATTTATATAACAAGCAAAAAAACAACACATAGATTACCTAGGAAACCAAAACATTTGTTATTTACGACTAGGCATTTGTTCAAGAGATTAGTTAAGCAACTAGTCAGACCATTGAAAAAAACGAAACCGGAAGTAAAGTTCGGATCAAGACGTGTATCGCGTCAGCGCACGTGCGTCCGATGAAACCGTCTATATTGTATATTGTTTTCTGTCTGTTTTACAGGGGAAAAAACTATGTAAAGCTTTCAGGAGTTTTATTTTGTATATGAGAGAAAATCAGATTTCTATAGAGACAGGAATAAAAAGGACCTCGCTTGGATGAGTGTCAATGAGGACATTGGGCAACCTGGTAAGTTGTAAATACACATTTCACTTTTGAGTCACGTGACGTTTATCGACCCGCGCTGTTTATTTTCCCCCTATAGTAAGGTGGCTAAATACAAACCGGTAACTGTTTCGAAAAATGCACAATCAACATCAGCCATCCTCCAAACAGACAACCGCCTGGCACTTGCCCCTCCCACAAGAAGTGGATTTTGCCTCTGACGCGCGTCAAAAGCTTGTTTTTGACGCCTGAAACGCGGTTGGTGTAAACACAGCATTATGGCTAAAGTTGTTTGTCAGTTTACTATATTGAAAATTATTGCTTAAGGATCAAATCCTAATGAAACGGAGGGGCAACCTTCTGATCTCTCTCATGCAGCCAATACAGAAGTGATTTAAACTGCAATTCATTGATTGGCTGCTAGAGGCTGGCTCCAAAAGGGAGTTGATTAATTGTTGATAAGAATCAAATCGATAAAACTTTCGAAAAAGCAACGGCATGCACGTGTGTGCGGCGAATACAGCCTGAGAAAAAAATGAAGCGAGTGCGCAGAAGTTAAACTAGCCATAATCACTTCAATGCTCAATGCCAAGCAAACACCTGGGTTTTTTTAATGGCATGCGAGATGAGGCTGGCCGCCATCACAACAAAATGGCATCCGCAGTCTATCTGATAGGAAATGCAAATACAGTTAGCATACTGAAAGCAAAGACCCTCTTCAGGGGAGTCTGCAAACGCACCATAGCAGCACTGCTAACGCTGCTATCACAGAGATGGAGACCAGATGCCATTTTTAATGAATGGATTAAAATATAATCTTAAATTCTGGCAAGAAACTGGTAAATGTAAACTGTAACAGTGTCGTAACACTCTGAACTCCTGCAACAGATATCACTGATCATTATTGACTGGCTGAGGTGCGTTACAGGTTTTCTAATAGAGGGTTGCTATCTTCATAATATAAGCATCTTTGCTAAGTGCGCCACAGATCCAAGCTGCAGGTGACAACGGGAAAAGATCCTCCTGGATATAATTACAACAAACAGTGAATCAATGACTCAGAAAGTGAGGTGAAGTCGCTTACATGCGACTGTTACCCTATGCTGTTACCAGAGTGCACATGTGCAGAGTTATGCTGAGTTTACACCAACAGCGGTAAGGGCGTGAAGCGCGAGTGATTTCAATGTTAAGTCAATGTGAAGACGCGTTGACGCGCGTCAGGAGGTCCCGCGGCGCGGAAGAGGCGTTCGGCGCGGCGCGGAAGACGCGTTTCCGCCTCTTTCGCGCGTGAAGCTCGGGCGAAAGGCGCGAATTGAGCGTTGTGCGCGGTACGCGCGGTAAGCGCGAATGGTGCTTTTTGTGCATCTTGCGGTTCACGCGAATTTGCGGCTGACGCCCGAGTTGAAAAATTTGAACTTTGGCGGAATTTCGCGCCGCGGTAACCAATCAGGAGCCTGCTTGCTGCTGTGGTGGCAGCCCCGCCCGGAGTCACTCATTCAAGCAGTCACTCGGAGCTATATGACACAAGTTCTTATTTCTATAGGATACAGGAATAAAAAGGACCTCGCTTTGAAGAGTGTCAGTAAGGACTTTGGGCAACCTGGTAAGTTGTAATACACACTTCACTTTTGAGTCACGTGACGTTTATCGACCCGCGCCGTTTATTTTCCCCCTATAGTAAGGTTACCCAATACAAACTGGTAACTCTTTTGATAAATGCACAATCAACATCAGTCATCGTGCAAACAGACACTCGCACAGCAGTTGCCCCTCCCACAAGAAGCGGAGTTTGCCTCGGACGCGCGTCAAGTGCTTGCTTTTGCCGCGCGTCTACTCCGCTCTACACGCGCGAATGCATCCAAATTGTTCAAGCGGCAAACCTGGCGCGGTAGACGCGATTTTGACGCCCAAACCGCGTTTGGTGTAAACTCAGCATTAAACACTGTGTCTATAAGTCATTATATATAAATGTCAATTGATGATTTTATCAAAACACCAACTACATGGACTCATTTTACAATCCCACTAAAATGTCATTTAGAAAAAAATCTATTAATTCCCTTGACTATATATGGGGTCAACACAATATGTTGCCCTGAGGACATCAACCACTTGGCAAAATCAGTTCGAGCGCAACACTATAGTAAGCATCCTTGCATGGTTCTCATGGATTCAAGAAATTAAATACATAATCTGTGTCGCACATTTTTGTAACAAAACAAAAATAATTCTAGTGCAACAAAAACAACAAAAGTCCCTTTACTGTAAGTCAAGTACCCAAGTACCTTCAGCATATCTACTGTAGCAAGTCTTAATACAAGTTATTTTAAATGTAGATCTAGCCAGTATCTAAAAAGCATGGACTGTAACCATAAACATAATGGTCCTTAAAAATAGTTTAGTTTTAAAAAACAACATGGATGTCAGCCCATTTTCATAGTAGGTTATCCTGGAAAATGCAACAAGCATGGACTTTAATATTTCTATCTAAACATACTCTCACTGAATAGTTTTTTTCTCTTAATTTTCTCCTTAATGAATACAAATTAAAACAATAGGCTTTACCATGTGTGAGAGATTTCATATGCACATAAAGAATATTTTGATTACTGCACTGCTAAAATGACATAACGGTCTAACTCTAGAAAGAACTGCTTGCACAAACCTGCTGTTTCGTTGTCATATAATTACTGTAGCAAGTTAACTACCTCAGTCAATATTTAGACAATCAGCAGTGGCGGCTGGTGTTAAAAACTAACTCAAAATCAAACTTTTACTGTAATGCAGGACTGTAAAATAGCAGGTTATAAATATTATTACTGCTTAGCTAAAATGCTGAAAATGTTACTGTTGAAGTCAACTGTGTGAAATAAATGTAGGCTATACAGTATGAATCTGTAAATTTGAGTATAATGTGGATTTACACACACACACCGAAGGTTGCATTAGACTTTTTATAACACTTATAAGGTTATTAGTTAATGTATTAACTAATGTTAACTAATTAACCTTACTGTAAAGTGTTACCCTTTTTTATCTCCATTTTTGGATGAACACATTGTAAACATTCATCACAGTCAGATATTATTCATCATTTCATGTTTTTATTATAGGCTAATAATCGTTCACATGTTAATTTCTAATCATGAACTAACAACTAGGATACGAATCAAAATGTATTTATTTATTTGTGAAGAGAACAGATAAACTGAGCATTACTTTACATGTTTAACATCACATGAAGCAGATGAATGAATGTTTTTTTTTCTCACAATGACAGCGGAGGCGATAAAACACGCGAACCTTATGCTGAACAGGCAAATATGAACAAATCAAATCACAAAATACTATTGCGATTAAAATACAAACGAGTAAAAATCTGAATTGAACTAAACTAATCTGAAACAATCTTGTGTAATAAACACATGGAGACAGATTAATGCAGACTCTTGTCATTAGATTTTACCTTAGACAGATGACGTCTTGTTGCAGTTTTATTTTTGTTCTGGAGAATTATCTCGCGCTCCTGTGTTTAACTACCTACCTATACGGACTACCGGCACATCGGGGATCTTTAATGTGTCAATTTCGTCACCGCCCCTTTTTAAGTGAAAATGAAACTAGACTTCCCATAGACTCCAATACAAAATAGCGGCACAAGGAACGTTCGTACACGTGAATAACTTACTCAGATTAAACGTATGCCACCCTGCCTACCATTCTAGCTAACAATTTTTGGTTCCCAAAACGTTAGTTTTGGGGAATCAAAAATTGTTAGCTGGGAGAATGCACAATTGAGATGGAGCGACAACAGTTTATGATCTACAGTACAGGGCGCGTTGCCGCGGCTCCTTGCACGCACTGAAAGAGCGCGCAGAGCTCAAGACTCCAGCCGCAGTAATGAATGGCTTACGAAAGTACGGCACGTCTATTAATACATTCCATGTTGTGTTTTATTTATCATATCTATCTAAAATAAGTGAAACATATTTCAGTATAAAAAGGAGTAAAACATATATTTAAAACAAAATCTATAATAGCATATTAACTTATTCTTTTACCGGAAAGATTGTCTATGTATTATAACACAGGTTAATTTAAATAAAAATACCTCAACAAATCACACATTGTATTTTATCAAATATACTTATAATAACACATTAAAGAAGGTCTTAAAACATTGGCTGTAATTTTCAAGTATTCATATTAAAAGAAAGAAATTCTGATAAATTTCTGAACCATTCTTGTTACAAATGCTTTCAATAAAGTGAAAAGGTGTTACAGTATTCTTTATGAACAACTGATTTGTGTGGAAAATCATTCAAATTAAAAAGAAAAGTTTATCATTTATGTAATGCTTTCGTGTTAGGTCAGTGTGTTGTGAATGAAATGTGTGTTTTCTGAATAAGACATGTTATGTTGGTCTGAGTAAGTTTTGGAGGTGAGATGAACTGTTTGGCCAACATTCATGCTGGACTGTGTGAAGAGAAAAAGTGGTTTCAGTATTGAACAATGCTTGTTAGCAACTGAAATCACTGTATTTTAGAGAATAAAACTACACCACAGTATATCAAATTTAACAGCCTTAGAAATATACAGAAGTAAAACCCATCATGCACAGTAACATGCAGCAATAATATTAATTCACACCATTAAAACGTCATTTATAATATTAAAACATTGACCTTACATTTGACAAATATACACTTTAATTTAATTACAGTTATGAATATTTATTTTAAAATACCACAGGCATGCATTTAATTTTGGAATAGACGGCCGTCAATCTGTGGGGAAATTCTGAGGAGAACAATGCAAGCACTTACTGCTGAATAAACAAACTAGAACAAAGGACCTCATTAACGCACGGCACCTATGATTTCCTCATGATGAGCATCATTTGTTGAATAAACAATCTTTTATTAAATGGCAGTTTACAAACACAATTTTCATACCTCCAATTTATAGAGCACATCATGGTTTTATTAGGATTAAAATATTTCGTTCATACCTCCTTTTAGTACCCTTCTTGGTTAAAACTGTGTATTACTAAGTTTAACGTTATAATACGTTAACAAGGGAATGAAGTAACACAAGATAACATTAATTGGTAACACTTTATTTTACGACCCGCAAAGTACCGCGTAATTAAACCGAATTTTCAGCGTACCTATTTGTAACAACAGAGTACCTCTACAGTACGTACTTGTAGTTATAAGGGAACAATATTTTAAGTTTGGGGTAATAAAGGGGTAAGAATATATGGAAAATTATTCTCTAAGTATTTCATAACTACAGGGTACCTATTGTAATATTACGTGGTATGTATGACTTACGTCTATGGGTAATATGGTCTATGTGTAATATGTTTTTTTTTTCATATTTGCTACTTACTTGATGAAGTGTTTTGTATAGCCTACAGTTGATGTCTACATGCCACGTCGGCAAATAAAATATAACACACAATAAAAATAATAGCAACTTGTACCTCTTTGATCTGTATATGTATACATGAGTTACCAGGTAACTCTTATATTTTTATTGTACTTACCTTAAAAAAAAAGATAAACACATTAAATCAGCTGGACTTTTGTTATTAAAAGCAAGTAATATAGGCTACTAAAATAAAAGTGATGTGCTGTTATATTTATTTGCCGATGTGGCTTGTAGACATTGACTGTATACAACATTCAGTAGTCAATATGAAAAATTCACAATAAAAAAATAAAAAAATAAAACATAATTTCCCCATAGACTTGACTAAGTCATACATACCACGTAATATTACAATAGGTACCCTGTTGTTATAAAATACTTAGAGTATAAATAATTTATAATTCTTAATATTCTTACCCCCTTATTACCCCAAACTTAAAATATTATTCCCTTATACCTACAAGTACGTACTGTAGAGGTACCCTGTTGTTACAAATAGGTACACTGTAAATTCGGTTTAATTACGCGGTACTTTGCGGGTCGTAAAATAAAGTGTTACCCATTAATTTTCTACCTGGTTCAGTATATCAGAGCTAAGTACTTGGGAAAATACTTTTTTGTTTATCTTGGCTGCATAGAGTCAGACAGAGCAATAACAATTTAATTTAGCTAAACTGGGTGAATATTATGAGACTGATTTACGTGCTTTCTTCAGGAAAATGGCGGTAAAGGATCCTGCCAGGAAGCATTATGTATGTGTGGGGAAGGACAGAACCCAATTGCAGACAGCTCTTGAACAAAACACTTTTATTATAACAGAAACACCCTTGAGGGGGCAAACAACAACAATAATAATCCAAATAAATAACGTGACACTTAGCAGGACAAGACAAGACCAGACACACTGATGATTATTAATGAGATGTTTGTGAAAATGTTTGTTGTGAAAACACTGTATGGTCTACCAATAGCGTGACATCTTGAGGACTCAAGGTCATGAGGGGAAACCCTTATAGTAATATCTAATACTAAGGGAAACATGGTAAAAAGAAATAAAATCCACAGAATACTTAGATAGGAACCCTCAAGGGGACGCAATCCGGATGCCTAGCCCAACACAGGTTCTCAAGTATGCAGCTATTGGAGGCTGACAGCTGATGCTCCGCAACATCAACCACAAAGGTGGTGGAGGAGTACAAAAACAGTTTTTGTCACATTTTTGCACTGATGGCCTTTCATAATGTTGCGGTTGTGCAGCAACATAACGAAGGCTGCAAGCCGACACACGAGCCGCTCCTGGGTGTTCTCACCAGTTTAACAAGAGAACCCGAGAGGATACCGGCTCAATACGAACACTATAGAATCTAGTGAAAGTGTTAGGTGTCGCCCAGCCGGCAGCTCTCAAATGTTTATTAGAGAGGAACCACAAGCAAATGCCCAAGATGAGTGGGCCCTCAACCAAAGGGGCATGGAATGCCCTCCTTTTAATAAACAAGGGCGATTGTGTCTACAATCCAATGAGCAATCCTCTGCTTGGTGACAGTTTTCCCTTTCAGCTCACCACCGTAACAAACAAAGAGGTGGTCTGAGGTTCTAAAGCTTTTAGTTCAATTCACATACACACAAAGTGCACATACTGTACAGGACATAACAAAGCTATGGCTGGGTCTGCCTCCTCCAAAGGCAGCGCTTGCAAGTTCACCACCTGATCTCTAAAAGAGTGGTGGGAACTTTGGGCACATAGCCAGGCCTGGGTCTCAGTGTTATACCCTGAAATCATCTCGTCTGGAGGAACCGGCTCGATCTCGTCCATGGTCAGTAGGACAGCAATCTCTGCACGTAATATGTGCATGTTAGAGGCTTTTAACTGGAGTGAATCGCTCAAATTTGGGTGGGGCAGGCAAACTGAATCGTGTAGTCAATACAGATTGTGCCTAAAAGCCAACGCAAATGGCTGGAAAAGCTGTTTCCAAGAGTAGGTTATCACCAATGAATGCTCATTGGCCACATTGACAGAAGTGTTGTGTAATCCAACACTCACCTGGCTCCACTGATGGGTAGCTGAGCTGGAGAGACTCCGTTGTATGTGTGGTTTGTGGGTGCTGGTTGAAAAATCTATGAAACAGAAATGAAAAACCAAGGAGTGGTGCCTTCACCATCTCCTGAAGAGTGATTCCCCCCATCTCCAGGTTGCCCATCTCAGGGCCGCTTAGATTTCATTTTCTATCTTTTGTGGCAGGCGGGGAAGACTCCTACCAGGGGGTTCATCAGATCTGCCAGATGGAGGAATGAAAATGGCCGTAGCAGGATGCCCTCAGCGAGGGGCAGGCTTTCCCCACCGTGTCAACCATCATGAACCTCGGGAAAAAAGGTACAGGTGGCAGGGGCTGTCCTTGCGGGACTCAGTACCAATCATCAAGGCGAGATGGTTCAGGTGGGGGAGAAGTTCTCCACTCGAGTCGACAGTCTGCACAGCCCGAGCGAACATGGCCGCCATCTCGTATTTGAACACGGGCTCCGAAACCCTACCCACAGGAGGGAGCAGATTCGAGTCAGACGGCCCCTCTCCGATACTGCGATAGACACAGAATCCTTGTGAGGGCCGAGAATGTCGTAGAACACACGTCACCAGTCTCCAACGGCACCTCTGGCTATGGATCAGGGGTGCTGACAGCCATTGGACGAACCAGCAGACCGAATAAGCACTATTATACGGAGTTCATCTTTCCGGGGTTTTGCCACTGCACCTTTAATGGGGATACGCAACAGAAAGGTGGGGAGGTGACATTCCCGGAGGTACGAAACACGTCTCCGCAAATCCAAGAGGGTCATGTTCACGCATGGGGAACATTAACCCTCAGCACTCTCAGGCACGAGAGACAAAGAACGTGGCCATACCAGGGAACAATATATCTCCCACATCCAGAACTGCACAGACAAAATTACATCTTTAAAAAAAAGGAACTTGCCATGCAACGGGAGAATGGCTGTCTTTAAAAATTCACAAATTCAACTTCTGCTGCTCTTTTAAGGAAATCACTTATTTAATGCTGTGCTGAGTTGATGAAGCACCCAGGGGACTGCAACGAGATATCAAGATAAATTACCAGCACAACGCTATGAAGTGTTGGCATGAATAACCCTGCAGATGCATATGTAGATGGGGAAGTCCAGCAGTCAGAGATGTCTCCATTGTGATTACAGGTGGGAAATTGTTTTAAAAGAACAGTACAACTGTGAACCAACTTCTACATCTTTCAAACCTGAAAATGACTTTCACAATTTAAATGGAGCACAGTCTTTAGATGACAAGTGTCTGTAGGTATAACTCCTTGATATTCAATGGTGATATCAAAGACTTAATCAATCCATTCGGAACAATGAGTTTTTGTTTTGACAAAAGACAATAGATCTCTGGCACCACCACACCATCATCCTCTGTGACATCGTCAACAATTTCCTCTTGAAAAGGTTGCTCCACCATCTGAAAAAGAAACAATTAATTTGTTTCATAATGCTAACCAAATTTTGTTTAATAAATTGCAAAAGGACACATAATTACATAATCCCAAAGTAACTATATGCAAGTACATGAATATTTCAATAAAAGTCCTAATATTTACTTCACATCATTCCAATTTCATGTAACATAGGCCCTATTCACACATGGTGTCTTGAGACTAGAGCTGTAATCGGGCCTTAAAAGTTAAGCCCGAAATGTCCGGAGCCCGACAGAATGCAGCCCGAACCCGAACGTACATTTAGATTGACAGCTATTTAAAAGCCCGAACCCGTTTACAGCCCGACATTATTTAAATGTGCGCACACACACAGCTTTTGTCAAGAATGAGAAATTTACACAGGTTTAAACATTATTTATTCATGACTAATAATCTACACGCCACTTGGAAGTTGAAACAAAGAAATAAAATAAGTCATCTGTAACATTGTAACATCTCATTCTAAATAGGCTTATGCAATACACTATAAATATGCCAATAAAATTATTATTTCTTAACGAATTAAATTAAGATAATACATTCTGAATTAAGATGGGTATTTGGCAATAACGAAATTAAGAGAAAGGCTCCGCGGGATTTGCGTCGGCACTTCTCTCCATTACTGCCAACATTAGTCTATATCCTCTGTCTAAATTATGTATTTAAGACTCGATTCATATTTAGTTATACATTGAAAAACCTACTCACCAAGAGTAGGCTACATGTTTTTGATGAGGAAAATCATTAAATCCACTGTAAATGAATTCAGCGCGATCCTGCGCTACTGATTGAACTTGACCGCTCATTTACCTCACAAAGCCGGAGCGCAAGCCCGAGCCCGCCCCGAGCCCGTGTAAAATGTTAGAAAGGAAGCCCGAACCCGCCCGAGCCCGTCGGGTCCCGACGGGTCCCGTCGGGTTCGGGCAAAGATCTTCAGCTCTACTTGAGACCACATTTGCTTTAAGGGAAGGGGGACAGTACACTACTTAATATGACAATGAGTAGCTTGATGATTTAGCAAAAAAGTGTGGGGAAAGGGATGTGTTATAACAGTGTTTATTTTTCATTTGTTTATTAATAGTTTAATGTCATGCCAGCTACCCGGCTATAATTATGAATAAAAAGAAAAAAGAAATTAAGCATACATTCATATTTTTTGTATGGACAATAATAAAGATAGGATTGTTGTCTAAACCGCAATTTAAAAAAGTTCATTATCGTTGCATTTCACATATCCATTGTAAGGCTAAAATATATGCCGAAGTATGGAACAAATGGTCTCTAGCCTAGATCATTACCTATGCTCTGCTTTTGAGAAATGCAATACCATTCAAACTTAAAATAAATAATAAATACTTAGTATAATATCCAGGCATAGGTAAGTGCAGGCAGCAAACAATCAAACACAATAAACAGGCACAGGTCAAAAACAAAACGGCACAGAACAGATAGACAGGAAAGTGCTTGGTAGTGCAGACAGTGCTAAAAATACTTTGCAGTGTGAGCATGTTTATAAAGTCCAGATAATGGCAAAACAAGAAACGGGAGTGGTGATGATCACACTAGTGCCAGGGATGATGGGTAAAGGAGTCCTGAGGCAGATGTATTGATGAACCAGCTGATGAAGGCCAGCAGAGGGAGCCATAATGGCTATCATTACACCTTGGGGGTGTGTATCATGTCTTGCCCTGCTGTATTTATTGTCCTTGTTTGCCCCCTTGAGGGTATTTTTCTGTTATTTTTATAGTCTTTTGTTATGAGCTGTCTGCATTTGGGTTCTGTCCTTCCCACACACAACAAGCAGGAGTGGCAGGAGAGCCTGTCCAATAATTTGCCATTTTATTTTCATATGTAATAAACCAAGATGGAATTCATTTGCAAAATTGCCAAGACTCCTTCCTTCAAATCAAGAGAGTTAATTGCTTTTAAGTTTTAAGGAAAATCTACAGAGCTCACATATTGTTTAAAAAGAAATGTCTTACAGATAATATCCGTTCACATTGTAAAGGTTTCTAATAACTATTAACAACAGGAAACATCTGGTCACATTATAAGGGTTTATAAATAATAACAATGCTGAATTTACTCCTGTAGCCCAAAGATTGGACCAAGTCCTAACTATATCCTTTTGCTAAAACATACATTTATTCAAATTACAAATCATGATGAAATTACCATTGAATTAGCCTGGTTGTCTTTGGTTGGACTGCCAGTTTTGTTGATCTTGATAAGGCCATGAGTTGGTTTGTGTTGACCTAATTCATTTCTGTTGTGTCCAAACTCCACAGCCCCACCACCCTTCCTGTGATCTTTTTGGTTTCTTCCTCCTCATTGTTTTGGCTCACTCCTACTGTTTTGCTGTTCTGGGCTGCCTTTCCCATTTTTTTTTTTTTTTTTCGAGTCTTAGCACACTATGAAGACTCTTAAGGTAAACCTTAACTATATGTAACACTACGCCTCTCAAAAATAATTTGAAAGAAAAAACTTCTAGAGAGCTTGGGCACAATTAAACAAAACACTTCAAATCACTCAAAGTACAAAGATTTATCACAAAAATTACCAAACGGTCCGTGGAGCCCATTTACTTTTATAGTATTCTTTTTTCTTACTATGGAAGTAAATAGGGTCCACGAACGGTTTGGTTACAAACATTTCTCAAAATATATTCCTTTGTGTTCATCAGGTTTGTAACAACATGAGAGTGAGTAAATGATGGCAGAATTTTTCATTTATGGGTGAACTATACCTTTAAACTGGGGGTCTTCTTCCTCCGCTTAGTTTTTCAGTTTACAAATTCCGCCATCTAAATAGAGAATTGTCAGAACCGGGCTTTTAAAGCGGATGTTTGTTGTAGTCCAAGAAAAGATGTTTATGTTGGAAACGATAACTCGTGTCATCATTTATTTTGGGATTTGTACCTTTTGTACACCGTTAACATGTACTAATACACACTTACACGAAATACAGCTAGGTAGCACAATAAAACACAATAAAACATGATAAGACAGATAGATTGCTAAATCTTGCTAATAAATCTTGCTGCAAACTTAAGTTCCATCCCAGCTCCGAAACACCTATCTGTAATTATCAAGCAACCCTGAACACCTTGACTAGCTGGTTTACCTGGGGCATGTTCAAGTTCAAATCAGTGTGCAATGTTATGCTACAGTTTCCTGGTTGAACAAAATATTTCCCGGAAACGGTGTTCACCGGTATGCAACAGGGGCTGCATCCGAAAGCTTAAGGCAGCTGACTTGTTGCCTCACTGCCTCATGAGGCAATGACTTCGGAGGCATGAAGGCAGCTCCGAGAAACACATTCGGACATACTTCATAGGCAGCGTAATGGAATTCTGTTTGAGAGCCAGGGTTTGAGATACGTTTTCTCTTGTTTGGTGGGTGTGTCAGAACTGGAGTCCAATCAGCAGCAACATGTAAATAAACCCCAAAAAGTGTCAGCTCATCAAGTACACCCCTGTGCTTTGGGGCCCCTTGGTAGCCCGGGGACCAAGACAATTGCCATCCTTTGCCTAATGGGTAAGTATGCCCCTTCCTACTGTATACAGTGAGTAATACAGTAACTTTTTACTTTTACATTTATCACTGGAGCACTGAAAGGTAAAAGCTACTAAAATTATCCCCGCAGAAATTATCCCCACTGACAAAAAAACCCAACTAAAACATCTGTAATTTCAGTTTATTGTTTATTGACATTATGATTTATATAAATAATAAAATATGTCTCATTATTGTTTCAATATTGTTATTTAATTTCCAATTAATGAAGCCACCAAAAGCACAATATTTACATATTTGTCATACTATTACATTATGTAAAGTAAAGTTCTTAAAGGTGTAGCGGAGGATTTCTTGAATTTTAGAAAATAACCGCCTTCTCCGCTTTTTTTAAAAAAATGCAATAGCGCAACACTCCTGATTGACAACTAGGAGGACCAATAGTCTTGATGATCCACCCAGAAAAAGAAAATCCTCCGAAAAACCTTTAAAATAAACATTTAAACCTTTTTTAACAGTTTAAATATCTTTGTCCATTTCAAAGTAACAGAAAGGTTTACATATGGTACTTCTATGACATTGGGTAGAACCTTAATGTGTTTAACATTTTTAATTTTTAAAAGTATAGCGGAATATTTTCCTGAATTTTTTAAAAAGAACCGCCCCTCCACTTTATTTAAAAAAAATACACATGCGCAACACTCTACCTGCTCCAGAGAGGGAATGCCTATTAAACGCATGCATGAGAGAGAGCATGCACAAGCCTCTTCTCTTCGCTCTGTTTACTGTACAAGTTGCTGTCGGAATGGCTCATACATTGAGATGTTTACCGTGTCTGCGCGGTTCGTGACTTGTGCCAGGGCTAGCATCGCTAATCATAGCTTACATCAACTTTTACTAGCAGTGATTTTAAATGGATTCCTCCAAATAGCATGCCAAACTTACCTGTCGAGTAGAAACTTCGCAACTTAGGCCTCAGTGGGAAGCCCAACTTGTGTAAAATATTCTCCAAA
Organism: Misgurnus mizolepis; assembly: GCA_025389145.1. Classification (NCBI taxonomy): domain Eukaryota; kingdom Metazoa; phylum Chordata; class Actinopteri; order Cypriniformes; family Cobitidae; genus Misgurnus; species Misgurnus mizolepis. Next base: position 41,213,189 of record JAIFKI010000004.1, on the reverse strand, counting down.
AAATACTCTGGTCTTGTTTCTTTCTTCATATGCATTTCTCTTCTTGTCATACAATTCTTAAGACACCTTTTCTCTTGCAACCCTAAGACATTTTGAAAAAACACGCTGAGAATGCGAGCTTCAATGAATGGCTGAAACCGTAGCCCACCACACATATACACCTGAAAGTGCACATGTGCAGAAAGCGAACCTAGGGACAAGCACGTACGACGGCCTTACGTCAACATATCACCAGAATGATTGACAACTGGGATGACCAATAGTCTTGGTGATCCACCTGGAAAAAGAAAATCTTCCGCTATACCTTTAAGTGTATGGTTATTTAAATGTAATTCTCAGTTAAAACAGAATTACAATATTTTATGTTTACGTTGATATTTCTATACATAAAAAAACTGTTTGCTTAGCGAACTTGCCCATTGAAGCCAAACAGAGATACAGATGCCAAACAAAATGAATAATGCATTTAATATAAAAAGTACCCATAACAATGTTTTACTGGTTAAATGTTGACAATTGTTGGCTTTTTCTGTATAAAAACACTGTATTGAGTAAATTTTGGAGATATATTCATTATGCATTTTCATAATTGTTGAGATCTTCAACGTTGCTGTAAAACTCCTCATTCTCATTCTTAAAGTTTCAAAAGAGACACGCAGATAAGATCAGTCAATAACATTTCAGACATCAAAAATTGAGTGTTAATTCACAGTGTAAAGAAATGGTTATGATTAGTTATATACTTACAGTGTAGTATTTTTGCTCACTGGGTTGCACAGGAAAAAAATAATAGGCAAACATTTTAAGGTATGTAGATAAATGTGTTACCTTCGATTATTATACAATATATATATTTCATTTTTTTAAATCAATATAGAAATAAATCAATATAATACTCCACTGAAAAAATACAGCTTTAGAGACTGACTGGGTTCAAACACACAGTACCTTTTTGGTGATGGCATATAAGTGTTAGAGGAGGGATTGTTTTCTGATACTGCATGTGCATCCTTTGACCTGTGAGCAGATGATTTTATTAAGGACAATTCATACTGGTCCATCAAACTCATTTATTTGAGAAAAAAGGACGTCATTAACAAATGTCAACTTAAACACCCACGGTCTTCCTACAAGTTTGCACTTTCGTGATGTAATACCACTTTTGGCTGTCGGGAAGAAGTCTGCAATAAAAAGTGCAGGCTTAGAAAAAGTCTGCATCAAGGATGCATATCGACTGATACAGGGGCACCAATGAGCACTCTTCTGAACCATAAAATGCCAAATAGGATACCATACGGTCTTCTGGGCTTAACTGGCAAGCCCATGGGGTGGCCATTGTAAGTCAACGAGGCTGAAAGTCTACATGAGGTGTTCCATTTGATATGTAGCCAGAGATGGTGTTATTTAGACTTTTTGGATAATTTTTTTTAGCATAAGCCCCGTTCACACTGCCAGCAACTAGCTGCGGCAGAGCATTATGATCCCATTCATTTCAATAAAAGCTTGGCTACTTTCAGCAAAAATGACACACCATTAAATAAGAAACTGTTTGCTTATATTGCCTAACAAAAACAAAGGGAAGTGTGATACTATATAAAGTATAGTTCAGGCTTCTACATATGGTAATGTGGTGAAAAAATAGCTACATAGATAAGCTTACCTTTGTTTAGTCTGTGATTCTTGCGTATCATTAGGTGACGACCTACAATTCATATTGACAATGTTAATTTGAGAAGGTTTAAAGAATATATAACCCTTATGTTACATACATGTACCTGTTACACTTCTTGTATATGATGACTCCAGCAAGTATGCAAATGACAAGCAAGACAAATATAGGGGATAGAATGTAAGCCATATTTGTCTTCGTGTCAAAGGTCATCACATCAGTTCCATTTTGGGAAATGGCTAAAGGAAGAAGCAAGACATACATTTAGTTTTTTGTGATGTATATATGATGAGAATAAATTTGTGCAGAATTGATAATGGAAACCTCTATTAGTAATGGACAGAGTAAAGTATTTTAGTACATCCCCTCATTATTAACTTAGACAAAATATTAAACACACTCTTACACGTAAGCTTTGGATAAAAAGCATCTGAAAAAGTGCATCTGAAAAAGTGCATTTAAAAACGTCTCGGTTACGTATGTAACCCTCGTTCCCTGAAGGAAGGGAACGGAGACGTCACGTCGTGACCGACGAATTGGGAACCGCTCCGCGGGTGACCTATCTACTTCGAGAAACTATAAAAACGCCAATGAACTTGGCATGCAGGTATTTGCATAATGCCGGCGCCGCCCCGCCAGGTGCGTATATAAGCCGCAGGTGCACAATACCAAATTAGCTATATTATTGCTGAGAAGCCGAGCAGCAGTGCCCGGCCTGAAAACAGCAATGGAACAGCAAACTGTGGCGACGGGACGTGACGTCTCCGTTCCCTTCCTTCAGGGAACGAGGGTTACATACGTAACCGAGACGTTCCCTTTCAGTCGGTCACTACGACGTCACGTCGTGACCGACGAATTGGGAATCCCTACCAAAACGCCACTGCAGCTGAACCCTTCCAGTGTCTGTAAAAGCCCTCCGCCCTCCACATAGGGGGCGGAACCTAAGGCGAAATGCAGAAGGCCGGTCACTACCTGTTCCTTAACCCACGATAGTGAAGCAGCGAACTGGGGAAGCGTCTAAACTGAGCGGAGCTAGAACACTGCGGAAGCCATCCCCTAAGAAGGTTGAATGGATGACATAAAAATATGAAACAACCGAAGGTTGCTCATAAAAGTCTCTGAACAAAACATAGTATGCAGAGAGATGCAGAGCAGGCTCTGCTAAGGAAAACGTGGAGGATTAGTACCCCACGGAGTATACACACAAATGAACCCCACGTAGGGGACAAATGTGGACGCCTAGCCTACACAGGTTTACAGAGAATACATCAGTGATAGGTTGACAGCGGATGCTCCGCAACACCAGCTATCAGGGCGGTGGAGGAGAGGCAAAAACAGTTTTTTTTTTTTGACGTTTTTGCCCCGATGGCCTTCCATATTGGTGCAGATGTGCAGCACCAAAATAGAGGCTCCAAGCCGACACACGAGCCGACCCTCGGCATTCTTAACTAGTTAGTAGAAAGAACCCGAGTGGAAACCGGTTCGACACGAACACTATAGAATCTTGTGAACGTATTAGGTGTCGCCCAGCCTGCAGCTCTACAAATATCTGTTAGCGAGGAACCGCGAGCCAGTGCCCAAGATGATGCCACACTGCGTGTAGAGTGAGCACGTAAATTAAATGGACAAGACACATTCTGCTTTTGATATGCAAGGGCTATAGTATCCACAATCCAATGGGACATCCTCTGCTTGGTGACAGCTTTTCCTTTCTGCTGACCACCGTAACAAACAAAGAGCTGATCTGAGGTCCTAAAGCTTTGCGTCCTGTCTATATACACACGTAGTGCACGAACAGGGCATAACAAAGCCGTGGCTGGGTCTGCCTCCTCCAAAGGCAGCGCTTGGAGGTTCACCACTTGATCTCTGAAAGGAGTGGTGGGAACTTTGGGCACAAAGCCGGGCCGGGGTCTCAGTGTTACGCTGGATGCAGCCGGCCCGAACTGAAGGCACGAATCATCGACCGAAAATGCATGAATATCCCCTATCCTCTTAACAGAAGCCAAAGCAAGGAGAGTTAATGTTTTCATTGTAAGAAATTTAACACTCACACTATGCAGAGGCTCAAATGGGGCTTCCTGGAGTGATTTCAGCACCAAGGACAGGTCCCACGGAGGAATAGAGGGAGGACGCGAAGGATTCAGTCTTCGAGCGCCTCTGAGAAATCTAATGACCAGGTCGTGCTGACCCACTGTTCTACCGTTTACGGGTGAATGGTGAGCTGATATCGCAGCGATATCGACCTTAATAGTGGATGGTGACAGCCTATTCTCCAAACGACGCTGGAGATATAAAAGCACAACACTAATCGGGCATTCTCGGGGGTTTTCACTTTGGGAAGAACACCAGTCGACAAACAGGTTCCATTTAAGCGCGTAAGCCTGTCTCGTAGACGGCGCTCGCGCTGCAGCAATAGTGTTAGATACCTCTTGCGGTAAATCACTCAAATCCTCCGTGCCCCGTCCAGAGACCACACATGGAGGTTCCACAGGTCGGGGCGCGGGTGCCATAATGTGCCCTCTTGTTGAGAAAGAAGGTCCTTCCTCAGGGGAATCTTCCAAGGAGGGGCTGTCGCGAGGAGAGAGAGTTCTGGAAACCAACTCCTGGTTGTCCAATACGGTGCCACCAACAGCACGCTCTCCTCGTCCTCCCGGATTTTGCATAGGGTTTGCGCAATGAGGCTCACCGGAGGGAACGCGTATTTGCGCATGTTTCGCGGCCAGCTGTGTGCCAATGCATCCACGCCGAGCGAGTCGTCGGCTAGTGAATAGAACAGGCGACAATGGGTCGTCTCTGGGGAAGCAAACAGATCTATCTGCGCTTTGCCGAAACGTCTCCAAATCTGCTGAACCGCAATGGGGTGGAGTCGCCATTCGCCGGGACGCGCAGCCCGAGAGAGCGCATCCGCCTCTACATTGAGCGTGCCCGGGATGTAAATGGCACGAAGAGACCTCAAATTCTTCTGACTCCAAGTGAGGAGATGACGGGCGAGATGCGACAGGTGACGCGAGCGTAAACCGCCTTGACGATTGATGTACGCCACGGTCGCAGTGTTGTCTGTGCGAACTAATACATCTTTGCCCTGTAACTCGTTGCTGAAACGGACGAGCGCAAGATATACAGCCCACATTTCTCGGCAATTTATGTGCCAATGCAGCTGGGGTGCCGTCCAGACCCCCGAAGCCGCAAGCCCATCGTACGTGGCCCCCCACCCCGTGTCCGAAGCATCTGTGCATACTATTGCATGCCTGGAGACCTGTCTCAGAGGCACACCGGCTCGGAGAAACGCACGGTCTGACCACGGAGTGAAAGTGCGACGACACGCAGGTGTAATGATAACACGGCGAATGCCGCGCAGCCACACTCTCCTCGGGACTCGATCGTGAAGCCAATGCTGAAGCGGTCGCATATGGAGCAGTCCGAGCGGAGTTACAGCTGCGGCTGCTGCCATATGCCCCAAAAGCTTCTGAAATTGTTTCAGCGGGACCGCGCTCTTGCTCTTGAATGTATTCAGGCAAGTCAGAATCGACTGTACACGCGCTTCTGTTAGACGAGCTGTCAAATCGATCGAGTCCAGTTCCATACCGAGAAAAGAGATTCTCTGCACGGGGCAAAGCTTGCTCTTTTCCCAGTTGACCCGAAGACCCAAACGAGCGAGGTGTTTTAAAGTTAAATCTCTGTGATCGCACAGCGTCTGACGTGTTTGAGCTATTATTAGCCAATCGTCCAGATACGCGAGAATGCGCACACCTCTCTCTCTCAGGGGTTTTAAAGCCCCCTCCACTACTTTGGTGAATACACGGGGCGACAGAGAGAGCCCGAATGGGAGGACTTTGTACTGGTATGCTCGCCCCTCGAACGCAAAGCGGAGAAACGGCCTGTGCCGGGGGAGAATCGATACGTGGAAGTACGCGTCCTTCAGGTCGATAGATGCGAACCAATCGTTTGGACGAATGCATGGAAATATGCGTTTGGGCGTCAGCATCTTGAACGGCATTCTGTGAAGTGCACGGTTCAGCGAACGCAGGTCCAGGATCGGTCGCAAGCCGCCGCTTTTCTTGGGTACAATAAAGTAAGGGCTGTAAAACCCCGACCTCATCTCGGCTGGAGGGACCGGCTGGATCGCGTCTTTCGCCAATAAGACAGCGATCTCCGCACGGAGGACGTGCGCATCGGCAGCTCTCACCGTAGTGAAACGAACGGCGGAGAATTTGGGGGGACGCCGGGCAAATTGGATCGCATAGCCGAGACGAATCGTGCGTAAAAGCCAACGCGACGGGCTGGGAAGCTGTTTCCACGCCCCCAGACACCGTGCGAGGGGGACTAAAGGCACGATCGGTGTACCCGCGGCGGGCGCAACGGAGGTGATCGCCGGTGTGTGCGTAACGGCCGCACCGACAGCAGTGTTGTGTGTGATAACACTCACCTGAGTCCGTTGCTGGGTGGTTGAGTAAGGGAGGCTCTGCTGAAGACACCTCTCGCCACTCGATGCACCCTCTGGCGAAGGAGGAGGGAGACGATGGGTTATGAGCCCGTAGCTGTCTCCTACCGCCTGAGAAGTTGGAGAGCGCGGAGGGGTTATGAGCCCGAGCGCCGCTCTCGTTCTCCTCTGATGAGTCGGAGAACGAGGGGGGGTTATGAGCCCGCTCGTATCTCCGGCGCTCATCTGAAGACCTAGAGATGGAAGTGGAATTCGCTCTTTTTGTGAATTTGTGGGTGCCGACTGAAAAGTCGGCGGAACAGAAAAATGAAACAAAAGATTCCCCAACCGGCCCTCCTCCGGTGGGGGGAGTGGTGCCTTCACCATCTCCCGAAGAGCGATCCCCTCCATCTCTAGGTCGCCCGTCTCAGGGCCGCTTCGATCTCCTCTTTCCACCCTTCGGAGCGGGCTGAGCGGGCGGGGCGGGCTGCTGACGACCGGTTCCTCGCTTCTTAGAAGAGCCCCGGGGAGGAACGGAGGCGGCCGCCGCAGGACGCCCTCGGCGAGGAGCAGGCTGAGGCGCCGACGTGGATGGGGCAGGCGCAGGACGCTTCCGACGTGGCATGATTTGAGCTATGGCCTCAGTCTGCTTCTTGGCCGCGGAGAATTGCTGCGCAAACTCCTCGACCGTCTCGCCGAACAGGCCGGTCTGGGAAACCGGAGCATTCAGGAGCCGGGTTTTATCAGCATCCTTCATGTCCGCCAGACACAGCCAGAGATGGCGTTCCTGGACTACCAGGGTAGACATCGCACGCCCGACGGCGCGTGCGGTGACCTTGGTCGCACGAAGCGCCAGATCAGTGGCCGCACGCAGTTCAGAGAACTCCGCCGAGTCGTGACCTCCCGCGTGCAGGTCCCTCAGAGCCTTAGCCTGATGAACCTGCAGCAATGCCATGGCATGCAGGGCAGAGGCTGCCTCCCCACAAGCTTTGTAAGCAGCACTGGTCAGCGCCGAAGACTGCTTACAAGCCCGTGAGGGGAGAGTAGGCTGGTCCCGCCAGGAGGAAGCGACACCGGCCGGACACAACTGCATCGCGACCGGCCGCTCCACTGACGGGATACCAGTATACCCCCTGGCATCTCCACCCTCGAGAGAGGTGAGGGGTGAAGGCTGAAACGGCCGGTTCCGGGCGGAAAACGGGGTTTTCCACGACCGCGTCAGCTCTTCATGTACCTCGGGGAAGAAGGGCACCGGGGGCGAGGACTGAGAAGCCCTGGCACCCCCGAAGTACCAATCATCGAGGCGGGACGGTTCAGGTGGGGGAGGTTCAGTCCACTCCAAGCCGACCGCCGCCGCCGCCCGAGCGAGCATGGCTGCCATCTCGGGGTCGAACGCAGGACCCGCAACCCGACCCGAAGGCGGGAGCGGATCTGGATCGACGTCCGAGGCTGACAACCCCCCCTCCGACGTTACGGTGGACATCGCGTCCGGTGGAGGCTCGACAGAGCGCGAGGACACCGTAGAACACGGGCCGCTCGTCTCCATCGGGACCTCCGCTGGCAACGGATCAGGGCGCTGGGAGCTGCTGGACGAACCAGCAGACCGACCCAGCACCGTTATACGGAGGTCATCCTTCGCAAGTTTGGTAGCTGCGCCCTTAGCAGCACCAGACTTGGAAGGCGGGTGCCGTTCCCGGAGAAACGACACCCGTCTCCGCAAATCCGCCATAGTCATGCCCTCACAAGTGGAGCATGAACTATCACGCAACGCTGCCTCTGCGTGCTGGAGCCCCAGACACGAAACACAGCGCTCGTGGCCATCCCGGGGAGCGATGAACACACCGCATCCAGAAACGGAACACGGGCGGAATGCCATCTTTAAAAAGACGCACCCGACCGTGACACGAATGAGTGACTGTCTTTAAAAAGACACAAAGCTCAAACGTGCTGCTCTTTTAGGGAAATCACTCTTTTTGTGCGAGCTGGTGAAACACACAGGGAGAGGCAAACGCACTCACTCAACTCAAGTCCTAAAAGAGACAGAGAGAGAGAGAGAGAGAAAAGGGTGGAGAAAACACTGCGAGCCTCCGCTGAGGTGTCTTTGCCCAACCAACTTCAGCAAGCTGAGATCTTTTTCCTCCAAGAACAGGGATCTACGAAGATCAGTATACGCTTCTCGAGAGCAGATGTCTGCCGGCTTCGAAGCAAAAAGCTAATTTGGTATTGTGCACCTGCGGCTTATATACGCACCTGGCGGGGCGGCGCCGGCATTATGCAAATACCTGCATGCCAAGTTCATTGGCGTTTTTATAGTTTCTCGAAGTAGATAGGTCACCCGCGGAGCGGTTCCCAATTCGTCGGTCACGACGTGACGTCGTAGTGACCGACTGAAAGGGAACTCATTATTACAGATCTGTAAAATGCTTTCCTGGTGTTTTGATTTATTTTAGCCTTTATTTATTAAAAACTCTGTTGTGCGTTGTTTGTTTGACACAAATGCAAAAGCATCTTTACAGATTTTAAATTATTTCAACAACTTAATAATGTTAAGCAATCACATTAAATAATTTTTATGTAGCATACTATACAGATTATCTCCTGAATACCTGCAGACTGCAATAAAATGTTTACAAAGCACATCAAATATTGATCCACTGCTTTAGACCCATGCAACACGTGTGAATAGATTTTACAATGTCTGCATTACTTTTTAAAATAGTTGTGTAACAGAAATTGTGTCTATTAATATCTTACTAGCTCTAATCGTTGGTGACTTTAATATCCACATTGATAACCCAAAAGATGCGTTAGGACTAGCTTTCATGAATGTTCTTAACTCTCCCTGTATTAGACAAAACGTGACAGGGCCCACGCATAGCCGTAAACACATCAGACTTAATTCTGACACTTGTGCTCAATATTAGTAATATAGAAAAATGATTTCCACTACTAAAGATAGCTTTATTAGTAATCTCGCAGACCTGTCCCATATGAAACATGTAGCAGATAACCGTGAAGATCTAGACGCTGTAATAGAAACCTTGAACAACATTTGTTCTTGCACGTTGGAAGCAGTTACTCCCATTAGTTCAAAGAGAATCAAGGAAAAAAATGCCAGCACCATGGAATGACCATCATACCACAGTCCTTAAAAAGCAGCTAGAGAAATGGAGCGTAAATGGAGGAGCACAAAGTTAGAGATATGGTGTACTGTGTAAAAGAGTGTTCAACACTACAGACAGGCGATAAAAAACACCAAATCTAAACATATCTGCAAGTTCATATAAGAAAATCACAATAACCCTTGAGTCCTCTTTACAGGGTTCCTACACCTTGGTTAACTTCAAATTAAAGGACCTTTCAAGGACTTTCCAGGTTCAATACCCTCAAATTCAAGGACTGTGGGGACACATTTTAAGTGAGAGCAAGGTTACATCATGTTACCTTGTAAGATTCATTGTTACAGGTTTCATGTGTCAAACACACCTATGCAAAAAAGTTGAACATAGACGGCTGCACTGTTGTGCCAACTTCACAGCCATTTCGTCTCTCTCTCTATCAATGGTTTTTTTTCTTGATAGGACTTTTTCCTCCTGAATGAATCAGGGTTTTTTTCAACCCCTAGAGAGTCAGCTGACATTGGCTAAACTTAGAACTCTCTTCTATACATTACATTATTACTACGCAAGCTAGTATGGTTTAATTTTAGCTGCTGTACTCTGCTACTTATGTTGTCCAACAATTTTCCTGCGTTTTCTCCCTCTGTTTTGTTTAAAAAAAAAACACGATTTGAAAATTTGAAACAATTAAACAAATGTGAAAGGCACAAAATAAATAAATGCTATTGTCAATGCTTTCTCACAATCCCATTAAATGTATGCTTCATTACACACAGACTGACATATTTCAAATGTTTATTTCTTTTAATTTTGATGATATAACTAACAACTAAGGCAAATCCCAAATTCAGTATCTCAGAAAATTAGAATATTACTTAAGACCAATACAAAGAAAGGATTTTTAGAAATCTTGGCCAACTGAAAAGTATAAACATGAAAAGTGTGAGCATGTACAAAACTTAATACTTAGTTGGGGCTCCTTTTGCCTGAATTACTGCAACAATGCGGCATGGCATGGAGTCGATCAGTCTGTGTCGCTGCTCAGGTGTTATGAGAGCCCAGGGTGCTCTGATAGTGGCCTTCAGCTCTTCTGCATGATTGGGTCTGGCATATCGCATCTTCCCTTTTCACAATACCCCATAGACCTTAAATCAGGTACTGGTAGCTTTGGCACTGTGTGCAGGTGCCAGGTCTTGTTGAAAAATGAAATCTGCATCTCCACAAAGTTGGTCAGCAGCAGGAAGCATGAAGTGCTCTAAAACTTCCTGGTATACTGCTGCGTTGACCTTGGACCTCAGAAAACACAGTGGACCAACACCAGCAGATGACATGGCACCCCAAACCATCACTGACTGTGGAAACTTTACACTGGACCTCAAGCAATATGAATTGTGTGCCTCTTCACTCTTCCTCCAGACTCTGGGACCCTGATTTCCAGAGGAAATTTCACCTCAGCCGCCAGACTTGTCGACTCTGCCCTGGCCTCCCGGCACCTCGGCTCCACAGAGGTCACCTTTTTCCAACCTGGCGTTTCCATTACTTGTCCCCAGGATCCCTTCACCATGGCTCCTCCCTGTGGCAACTCCACTCTAGGGCTTCCCTCCGGCTGATCTCTGGCCAACCATCAGGCTCATCCTGTTCTGGGCTCCTTCCACCATCGTCACTACATTTTGTCTTTTTCGTTGTTGTTGCACCCCACTTCGGTTTTAGTTATGACACGGGACGCGACTAGGGGGAGGGGGCGTACTGTACTGTTACGGTTTAGTCTTTGTCGTGTAAGTTTTCCCTTATCTTTTATTGTCTGCACCGCTCACTGCTTAATTAATCATCATCATCATTGTTTTCACCTGTCTCCCTGTGTATTCCCTTACCTTAGTTCAGTCGTGGTCGGTTATTGACTTGTGTTACTTGTGTAAGGGTGTTAGTTGTAAGTTTAATAAATATATGGTATTTTGTACTCTTGTGTCGTCGTCCCCCACACCTCAACACGTTACAAGAATAAACTTTCCTTAAATATCTTTAATGAAACAGTATTAGTCAAAACTTATTTGAGCATGTACCAATAATGGGTGATTACTAGGCTGATATAAATCAGTAATTGAAATTAGCATATAGACACACATTCTTTATGCATTCACGTGTTCATACTCACAGACTGCAGTTGTGCTTTTTGTAGCTTTAATGTTCATGTTTTTTGTAGTTCTTGTTGTTATGCCTCCATGATGTGTTACAGTACACTCAATATCTGACTGCTCATCCTTCACAACACCGGTGCGTGTCAATGCGATTTTCCACAGACCGTTTTCAATATGGAAATCATCTATTTTATCAGATCCTTTAATACCCTTCAGAATGATGTTTGGTTTGTTGTATGGACAGGTGTGGTAGGTAAAACATGCAACTGTAATGCTGTCACCAGTCGTTGCACCTCCATAAATATTGATAGTGGGCTGCCTTGGATCTGCTACATGGGTAGAAACAATAGAATTAGAACATGACATCAATGTCCCCAGTTGCTCATAATTAGACAGCTAGAGAATTCATGAATAAAACAATAAGTTAAAGAAAAGTATTCACATACTGTCAACAATAATCTTGGAGGTGACGTCATAAAACTTGTAGGTGCGCCATCCAATATTTTCTGGGTCAATCCATGCATATAATTTTTCTTCATTGTGAGACGGATCCACGCTTTTGATCAGCAGACTACAATCCCGATCTGAGTTTGTAGGGTTATATATATAAGCTTTTCGTCTGAACTTGTCAATAACTTTTTCTGGATACCAGGGATCATAAACTATAGGGTAGCCACGAGAGACATACTGATACCACACAACTCTACGTGGGTCAGTAGGTGGGTATAAAGTGTAAGAGTAAGAGCACGGTATAACCAGACAGGAACCTTTGAGGCCACGAATTTCTGATGGCATTCTCACTTCCCATGCCAAAGTCTCATACAGCAGAACACCTGTGAGAAAAATTCAGTGGAAAAGTTTACTGCTGTAAATTGTTTGTTATAATATAAAAATGTTCTGATCTTTTGTTATGCAGCAGAATTCATAATTTGGAGATGAATGTAGATAAAAATTAAGCATCTTTGTTATAATTGCTGTTTATCAAAATGTCGCTGAATACAAGCTACTGTCATGCAAGTCTTAACAAATTTGTTTAGACATTTTTTCTTAATATCTACTCTTACAAAATATCAGAAGCCTAAAGACATGAATGACAAACAGAAGAAAGACACTTTACCTTGGAAAAGTAAATGAAGTAACAAATCCATAGCTTCAGGTCAAAATTATGTTGTTTATCATTTACTAAAAAAAAAATATTTCATGTTATTAACACTAAATAAAACATAGGCTGTACAGAAATTACAGTGTACAGGTAGTTTTTCATAAGCATTCCTATTTTCTCTGAAACTCGCATTATTTCAAATTCTTCAGTGCAGCACATACAGTATTACTCTGCAATCTGTAGAAGTACGCTAATAATAAAATAATTCATGGGCGGAGGCTGAACTTCCTTTGAGGAAAGTCTAATGTGCTTCCCCTTTAAAACATACAGAATAAAGATTTTCTAACACCAGTGTTACTTTCAAAGTGTAATCTGGCAACACCATAAGCCTGCAAGCATAAACGCTTGCAATAAATTAGCTACTTTTACAAACAAAAAATACAGGAAATATGTTCACAACATTAAAAACAAAACCATTTTCAGAACTAAATGTTTTCTTTAGGCATCAGTCAGTATTTAGTGTCACCTGTCTTGGCACGGCACACATCTTGAGCTTTTTTCAGGAGACTGAAGTCCTGAAGTCATTCGATTAAAATTAGGATTTCATCTTATTTAGGTTTAAGAGATCTTGCAGTTTCCTGCTATTCCTCAAGTGGAAGGGGAGTTTACCCTAAATACGTTTATACTGTTTTTAATCCTACATGCAGATTTCCTGTATTTTCTAGTTGTATTATAATAAAGAGACGGAAAATATTATACAGTATATGATCACTATAACATTGCAAAAACAACAAATCTCTTTTGCACAGTGCAAAACGTAATGAGTCACTGTCGTATCAGTTGTAATGTAGTGGAGTTAAACCAAAAGTTGTTTACATCATCGAGCAACTATTGAATAAGGTACAAAATAGCCAAAAGATACTGTACTTAAGTAGGCTAAAGTAACTACGCAATACATCTACACAGATCAGCAGGGTCTTCATAAAAATGTACATCTATTATATAAAAAAACTGAATTGCTGCAGCCCAGTATAAACTACAGGCAGAAGTGATCTTAAAATAAGATGAAAATATAACATACCTTACTTCTTTTTTATTTTCACTTCGTCTGACCAGTCCCCTGCACAAGCAAATTGAAAGCCAGCCAAGTGAGAGAACATTTAGTCCCACCTTCCAGAACCCAATCATCAATCGAAAACAACTGACGATTCTCTGTGGGAGGGGCTTGAGATTCTAAGCATATGCTCATTAGCTGAAATAAGTTAAAAAAGGGAATTTTAGCACAATTTGAGCTTGCTTAAGAAACAAAAGTTATGGTTCAAATGATTACAGGGTTAATTGTTGGTAAGACATTTGTTGTTTAATACTGTATAGCCTATCTTCCTTCCTTTAAAAACAGTTAAAAATCTTAGAAACTCATCTTGATGCTTACCAGTAAATTGTTCTCTGCATTTTTGGCAGACAGCGTGCTCCTCTTTTCATATACAATATTTCCTTTTGTGCTAAAAGGTGCACAGAGGTAGATTTGTGCATGTTGTGCAAGAGCAAACCAAGCAAGCAAACTAGGGAATGAACTTGCGCTCCCTGGGCGGTTCAGCGCAAAAAAAGGAGGCGTGTTGCGGCGCAAACCATCCCTGATGCTATTTTGCAGTTTCAAAAAACAATTGCGCCACTGACAAAAAAAAAACTAGTCTAAAGTCAGTGGCGCATTGCGCGTGGTTCATTATGCTATTTTAAGGGCGCATGCTTGACCATAATGTATAGCGTGCACAACGCGCATACACTTTGCTTATCTAATCTACACAGATGCAACAGTTATTTTTGCAAATCATAAATTGTTACAATAAAAAATATTAACACATGAGATAAGGGGAATCATAGTAGTGAGCATTGTGGTGATAGTTTTTATTTATTGTGTGGCTGTGTTAAAAATTCTCATGCAAATAACGATTAAAATATTTTCATAAGAAACCTTAATCTATATGAACTTGATTTGTAAGAGTACTTTGGGGTTGGACCTTGCTTGCATTTCTTGGGTCAGATTTCAAAGCCCCCAAACCCTTTCAGCGGTGAGGGTGGACGCAGCGATGTCCTCTGCTGGCGTCAGGTCCTGTCTAGAGGCAGATCCACCTCCCGTTACACGGCGTGCCCGATTTATGCTGGCAAGCTTGGGATTCCCCCGTCTCCTGGCATTATTGTAGCGCTTGGCGCAACGATGGGAATGCCAGCTGATGAGACAATTGTGACTATTTCCTCTCACGCCTGTTTAACCTACGCTGATTTGGGCGGGTTTCTCCTATCACCATAAAAAACAACTTCTCTGTCTTTGACTGCTCTTACAAGAACGTCGGTCTCCTCGGCTGTGAACCGCTCCTGGCGTGCGCCTGGTAAATCCGTCATAATAATAGCAACCCGCCATAGAACTTGCGCCCTTGCGTTTAAAGGGAATGTTGGATAGCGTTCTGATTGGTTTATTTGACGTTACTCCCAAACCACACCTATGAATAATGAACCTACTTCAGACCTTATTGATTTGCGCCTGGCGCAAGTGTTATTTCTCCAGCCGGGAAAATAGCAACAGCGCCCAAGATCCGCCCACAAAGTCACTTGCGCATTGCGCTTCGCACTTGCGTTTCAGATCGTTAAAATAGGGCCCAATGACTGTTAGATACAGTAGATAACATTATAATCATTATGAAAACTCAATGAAACAGGTCTCTACAGCCTTTTTTTCAAGACAAGTTAAATCTTATAGAAGCTATAGTTATTATAGTTTATAAAGTTTTAAATATGGATTTATTTCTTACAAAATCTCATCGATTTCTCATCGAGCAGTGTGGATGCAGTTTTTTGTGCTTGAAAGTCGTGGACCCTTCTGTTACCCGTTATAAAGCTTGTAAGAGCCAAGACATTTACTAAAATAACTCAAGTTGTGTTTGTCTGAAAGATGATGGATTTATGTATCTCAGATGGCTTTAGGGTTGAAAAAATCATGGAGTAAATTTCATTTTTTGCTGAACTATCCCTTTAAAAGCTTTGATGTATGGTATGAGATCTGCTGTTGAAAATCTACTTTTGAACGACTTATTGTGAAAAGTGTTTTGTGCATAAAAAACAGCTACAAGATATTCAGAGATAACATTTTAATTTCACAAATAAATTGCTTCACAAGTTGTCAAATAACATTTGTATTTGCTTCTGTGAAGAACATTTAGTAAAAACTTTTAGTATTTTTAGTAAAAACTTATCTTAAAAAGTATTTTTCATGTGCATTATATCAAAATTTATTTCATGAATATGTTCATGTTAGTCAGCTTGTTATGCAAAAACCAGTCAGATCCCTGTGGTGTATCTAGAAAATAACCAAAAAAAATGCATTACTGTCTCAACAAAAAGAAAATGCAAAATCTTGGAATTATGTCAATTTTTACTATATAAACATGTTAGATATATGCATGACTAATTATAAAATGACAAAATATAATAATTTCCAAGAACAACAACTCAAACAAGAGTCATGACAGATAAGAAAAACATTTATGTACCTCCTTCTTGTAAATTTGCTGGTTGCTCAACAATGGTCTCTAATAAAATTTCACATCTCTTAAAAAGACAATGTACAAAGTCAGAAATAAAGGTACAAAACTGTACCTTTTCTGTCACTGGGGCTGTACCCTTTCAAAAAGTACAGCTTTGCACCTAAGGATTTCATTTTAGTACCTCAGAGGAACATACTGGGACCAAAGAGAGCTTATTAGTACCTGAAAAATACATATTAGTATTTCTAAGGTACATATTGGTACTAAATGTTTACATATCTGTACTTAATGGTCCATACAATTACCTTTTTAAAGGGTGCAGCCCCACTGACAGCTAGGGTACATACTGTAGTTTGACTTTTTTCTAACAATGTAGGTCCTAAAGGTACGGTAATCTATCCAAAATTGTAGGGTACAGCCCCAGTGACAGAAAAGGTACAGTTTTTTATCTTTATTTCTGAAAGTGTAACAATGTAAGTCAGTATTTTTGACTGAAATCGGTATAAAATGAATATCATGTGTATGGGACAGAATGAAATAATCTCTTTAATGTAGTATAAAAATGATGCTATTTAATATAATAAAGCACTTACATGTTGTAACCCCCATCTCCTCTACTGTTATTCCAGACAGCTCTTCCTTCAGACATCCTAGAACTATAGAATACAAAATAAATCTTTGAATGAGACACATGACAAGATAAACACACACAAATATAGTCATGTTAGTTACCTGCGTCTCTTCTTGAATATGATAACTGCAGCGCAAAGCAGGAGCAGAAGTACAGGAGCTATAACACACGGCCCATAAATCTCCATTCCAACACCTTGAATTCCTGATGATGATGATAAATTTACTGATCACAGACTCTCAGATACAGAAATGCAAACTACTTTTCAAAATATGCCACTTACTTTTGACACTCAGTTCAGTTGAACCATTAACCATCTTCACTTTATCACCCCAAAACTTTGCACTGCAAACAATTTCATCTATCTCTTCGTATCCGGTCGGGATAAAGGTCACAGTGGAGACTGTTTCCCAGACTCCTCCGCTCATGCTCCTGTGGCTGACTGTTTCTCGGGTAGTCGGGATGCTCCAGGTGATGCCGGGGGGATGAGAGGGGCAGGTGTGGTTGACTGAGCATTTAATTGTGACACGCGTCCCGGGTTCAATGTTTTCAGGAAGCGATGACACCACAGGATTGTCTGGTTGGGCTTTTTACAAAAGACACAAATATGTAGAGTATAACTATTCTGGAGATATTCTGTGAAGTAATTTAATCTATAACTTTAAACCAGCTGGTCTTAAAGTGCGTTTTAGTGGATGTATGGAGTCATACAGATGTTTAGCTAAGTAACCACATTTGAACTTACTTGCTTTATAACTTAACTTAAACCTAAATTAACAAAACTCTTTTTGTAAAATGTTTAAAAATGACTTTGCGCCACAATTCTTTAAAATTGAAGGAGAAAAGAATGAAGTATACTCAAATTGCAGACAAATATATAACATCACTTGGTTTGATATTTCGTTTTGATATAATTCAATCCCATTCATGTAGTATTGTGTGTTTTTTTATATGTGTTTGTACCTCGCATCAGAATGAACACACAGCTGTTGTTAAATTTGTATTTATCTTCTTCATTTTCTGCTTGGAAACAGAACGGTCCATTGTCATGGGGTTTTACGTCATCAATCTCGACCGTACAGTTTTGTTCATCTGGGTTTCCAAGCAGTCTTGTGCGGCCTCTAAAGTTGTCCAAGATGCGGCTCGGTCCGGTGTGGTACATGTAACCTTTTTTCGAGACCCAACGAGCTCGAAGTTGTGCTGCAAGTTCCTCTTCCATGTTAAAAGTGCAGGGTATCACCACACAGGAACGGGTTAATGCGGTGATCTTGGGTGCCACATCTGCCTTATACAGGACTTCAGCTAAAAAGGTGCATTATCAATATTACAACACATTTAAAATAAGTATTATTTTATATTTATCTGGAATATCTAGAATTATCTGTAAAAAAAAGTATTATTTTATATAAGTAAATGCTTATTTAAAATAATTATGTAAAACTTTTAGAAACAACAATTATTGCATTATTGCACATTGTTGAGTCTACTGTGTGTATTTAATGTTAACTTTAATAATGATTTGTGATTTTAGAGGAAGTATCATTACTGATGACCTAGACGTTCAACCAAATGATATAAACATAAATACATAACACCTACTTTTCTCTATGTCTGTTATGTTCACTGGTTTGGGTTCATACTCTGAAAAAAATAAGCAACAGAAAACAACATGAATGAGATGTGAAGAAATTACAAATCATGCATTGCATTTTTAAATCACTCACGTTTCACATGTAAGTCAACAGATGCTGTGATGTCCTGTCCAGAAAATTTTGCAGTGCAGATCAATTTCTTCCCGTTGTCTTTCTTTGCCCCCAAAAATATTATGGTTACCAATTTGAACCCTTTAGGTTGTTTTATTCCCATTTTCACCGGCATGTTCTCATAGTTCCAGGAGAGGATCGGAGGAGTCTGACAGGAATGATGGACGGTACAATTGAATTCCTTTGCAATGCCTTCTGTGACATCTGCCAGTTTAGGCTCAATGTTTATACTGTAAGGAATACCTGGAGTAAAAAGCAGATTGGAAATTGTTACAATTAACACAACTCAATACACTGTAACATTTTGTTGTACTTCAAGCTTTAAAGAAAGAATTAACTTCTAATCTCCTAAAAACTAAACAAAATGAGCATATACCAATATTCATATTAGGCTGACTATTAGTATGTATCAGTGACCTAAACATTAACGCTTGCATTCATTTGTTCACTCACATGCTGAATTCTTGTTCTTTGTAGCTCTTGTTGTGATGCGTCCATAATGTGTTACAGTGCACTCAATATCTGAGCGTTCAGCCTTCACAACACCGGTGCGTGTCCGAGTGGTTTTCCACAGACCATTTTTGATTTCGACATCATCTACTTTATCAGATCCTTCAATACCGTTCAGGACGATGTTTGGTTTGCTGTATGGACAGCTGTGGAAGGTAAAACATGTCACTGTAATGCTGTCACCGGTCTTTTCGCCTCCATAAACATTGATGGTGGGCTGCGTCGGATATGCTACAAGGGCAAAAAGGTGAGAAATTACATTATTAAGCTTTAAATTGACTGTTCTTCCTTATTATAATGTACCTTTATTTTAAATTCATGCATTTTCAAAAATATTCATTAGAGCATAAAGTGTGACAAATTGGCCCAGTTGCTCAATGGCTGTTGTTGTACAGCTATCAACCTCAACTGGTGAATTAATGAACAATACAATAAATTAACAAAAGGAAGTTAAATAAACAAAAGATTATTTACATACTGTCAACAAGAATTGTGGAGGTGACCTCATAAAACTCATAGGTGCGCCATCCAACATTTTCTGGGTCAATCCATGCATATAATTTCTCTCCGTGGTGGGACCGATCCACACTTTTGATCAGCAGACTACAACTCCATTTTGATGGGTTGCCGTATAAATCAGTTTTTCCTCTGAACTTGCCAATGACTTTAGATGGATACCAGGGACCGTACACTAAAGGGTAGCCTTTCGACACCCACTGATACCACACAACTCTACGTGGGTTAGTAGGTGGGTACGAAGAGTAAGAGAAAGAGCACGGTATAACCAGACAGGAACCTTGGAGGGCATGCATTTCCTTTGGCATTCTCACTTGCCATGCAAACGTCTCATACAGCAGAACACCTGTGAGAAACATATTAGAGAATTGTAGTAATTATTGTTTATTAAATACACCAGCAGCCACACTTGAAATAAAGCTACTGGTGTCATGTTTAGAGTTTCATTATATGTCAATTTGTGTATTAATTTATATAGCCTATTTACATGAATGACAAAGATAAGAAATGCACTATACCTTGAAAAAGTAAACGAAGTAACAAATTCATAGCTTCAGATCAAAATTATGCTCTTCTTTATAAAGAAAACAGAATGTTAATAATACTTAAAAACATGTACAGAAAATACAGCATACAAGCCACTCAAGCCAGGCGTAGTCATTTCCCATTTTGCACTTTTGTCCTTTGCAAGCTGTTCTACCAGAAACTTTACTATAGTCTTGAGACCCAGCTAAAAGTGAACAAAATTACAAAATATTGTATTAATATTTAATTTGATATCCTCCCTAGAGGGTACCATACTCTCAGAAAAGGGTACAAAAAGCTTTACACCTTTGTACCTAAAGAGCATATATTAGTACCTCAACGGTACATATTGATACATCAAGGGTACATATTAGTACCTAAATGGCATTTATTAGAACCGTCCCAGTGACTTTTATAAAATAATGTATATTAAAAAGATAAAAACCACTGCTCAAGTATTATTATACATTAAAAATAAAATTTAAACTGTATATTTACAGAAATAGTGTACTTTTTAACGTTATGTTTTTAACGAAATGTCAGTATCAGAAATACAAAAAAAAAAGAAAACAAATGTTATCGCCAAACAAAATATTTTTATATCTCCATACAGCACAGAACATCCTGTTAAAGATTTCTCAGGACTCCGGCATGCATACAGGGTTTCCAAATTTTTTTATGTCTACTACTAGTGAAAGAAACTGAAATGCTGTCGCCCAGGAGAATAAAATATACAGGTATACATGCAAAATCTTCTCTAAATATTAGATCAAATATAACATACCTTTCATATGTTCACGTCCTCTGACCGGTCTCCTACACAAGCAAATGGATGGAGAGTCTGCCTTCAAACACTGCAAAATAAAAGAACTGAAAAAGCAAACATTTTTAAAGGGGAAGTGAAAAACATTTATTACGCCAACCAAAATGCAAAATAACACCATAATGAAATGTTTAAGCTTTGAGTGAATTACCCACCGTGTTTCCAAAGACATCTGTTTTGTCTACTGTAAAATCACCTAAATATGTTGGGTTTAAAAAGTATGCAAAGCAACATGATCTCACGGAAAGTCGTGTTAGTCACAAAAAATTTGATTAATTTATTAATGTCCATGGCACGAAATTCTTTTTTTTCGTGCCTTGAGCACGAATGTCTTTTTCGTGTAACCTGCACAAATTTCTATAAATACTTTTGGAGTCTGTGGCACGACTTTCTTTTCGTATCATTTTATGTATTGTTTTCTCATTTTTCCCCGTTTTTAAATCATTGTTGCTTGGAGTTAGATTTGTGGTTTGGGTTAGGATGGATACTTTTGTGTATTGATTTCTACATGTTTTTCTTCCACTTTTAAAACTATTCTCATCATTTTCTGAGCCATGTTTATTAAATATGCTTTAACATCTTAATTTAACTAAGGCCTAGTCCTGGCTTTCGTTAAATCTTGTCTGTGAAACCAGGCCATAAAGTAGATTCATATTTTGCCCATACAGACGAGCTACGCCTGTTCTGCACTGGTGCCTTAAAGTTCAAAACACAAAGACGGTTCATGTCTGATCATCAATTATATGATTTATTTATATTTAATTTTCAGGTAAAACATCATTAGATTTTTTTTATATTTACAATGATGCATACATTGTATACTTAAGTGAAAAGTCATTTGCTTAGACAACTTGCTCATTAAAGCTGAAAAGCCAAAGAGAGATCCAGATGCCTAACAAATCAGACAAAGTTACAGTAAGTATAATATAAAAGCATGTGAATTAAAATATTAATGCTATTATTTTCTTGACATATCCAAGATAAAGTTGTATTTTTTAATATTTATTAAAATATATGTTTGTCTTTTTCTGTTTAAAACACTCTATTGAGCACTTTTTGCAGGTGATGTGGAGCATTTTCATTTGATGTTTCCATAAATGTTGAGGTCTTCCAAGTTGAATCTAAAAGTATAAATTTAGAGACACAGAGGTAAGATCAGTCAATAACATTTCAGACACCTTCTGAGGCAGAAACTGTGTGTTAATTCACTAAAATGGTGTAAAGTAATGATAATGATTCATTATACTTACAGTGCAGAATTTTCGCTAACTAAAGTGCACAGGAGACAATAAACAATTAAAAAAGGTTAGTTTTATTAAATGAATTAAATTAAGGTAATTTTATTTAAACATGTTACATCTGATTATAATAAAATCTGAATATTTTTTCTGCCAAATGGCAAATAAACATTAAACTTTTCAGTAAACATACTTTAGCATAATCATAACTGGCACTTACACTTTTAAAAATAAAGGAACTAAAAGTTTTTCACAGTGATTCCATAGAAGAACCATTGGTTTAACAAAGATTAAAAGTTAAAGGTTCTTATACCTTAACTATGAAGATTTAATATGCTTAAATACTTCATATTTTCTTTTTTATTACTAAAATACATTAATAGAAACATTGTATTACTAAAAATCCTAACATGTAATACTCATTTTAGGCTGTGGAGGCCGCCATTGTGTTTCACACATTGTAAATTTTGGCTCAATGACGTGTAATGGTCATCACAAAATAATACTACAGTTTACTATAGTGAATACTACTGTATTTTATGTGAAAATGTTTAACTCTCCACTCCCACCATTTTACCTCTCAGATAGTCTTGATTTTAATCATTTTTATGTTGTCTGAATTGTTCATTATTTGTTACTTTCTGGTTAATATTGAAAGTGCTTTAGACAATGTTTTTATATTTGTAATGACATGCAGATGTTCACATACCACCACCTACACTCTTAGAACGGATGTGTTAAAAACATCAAAGTGTTACCTTTGGGATAACACACTAAATGCGTTGTCCCAGAATACACACATCTTTGTGTTTTATTGGAACAACACATTTTGTGTTACTTTTTAACAAAACTTTTGTTTTATTTTAACACAAAATGACACATAATGTGTTAATAGCATAACACAAAAAATGAGTAAAAAATTAACATCCTTTCATTGAGTTTATTTGTGTGCAGTCATAACTCTCATCTTCTGTTTCACATCTACTTATTGAAGACTTGTTTACCATGTTTACCTTGCTGTAGTGTTAATAGGTTTTGATTTCAACCGTTTGACCTTATGTATTGTGATGTAAACAAAATGGCGGCCTCTGAATGACAAAGTTGTTTTCAAATGTTTTTAATTTCACATTTATATAGTCAATTCCAGTGTTAATCTATTAAACCATACATGTGGTTATAGTCAGGTTAACCTTTAATACTATAATACTGCACCAAAAATATTTGATGAAACAAATTATAGTTTTAGTTTGGACTAACTTAAGAGATGCACAATACCTCTTTGGTGATGGTTAGCGGGTTTAAAAATCTCATCTGTCTCAGTCTCATCTGCTGATGATGCATACAGATCATTTGACCTGTGAACAGATTAACACATACATTAATATCACAACAAGAAAGGTAAAGTGTGATATTGTAAGTATTTATAAACAAACTTGTGTATATTTACTTTATTCCAGATGCATTTAGATCAGCAGACAATAAAAAAAAAAACATATGGAAAACATATGGATTTCTATAAGAAATCAATCACATGCTTGATGATGTCACTCCCACGCATGTCTATTTGCTTCTGACCTACATTCACATAATTTAATGGTACAAAAGCTGTCACTGGGCCAGTACCCTTTTGAAAAGTACACCTTTGTACCTAAAGAGTACATATTAGTGTCAGTGGTGTAGACCTAACAAAAAAGTGGTGTATATAATTACTCCTGGCCCCAAATGAAAAAAAGACAGAAGTCAGTATATTTGTTTGTTTTAGTAACATGACTGTTATTCATTTATTCATATTTATTCATAACTTTTCACTTGGTTAGATTATAAAATAACATTTTCCAAACAAACTTTGTGGACTTTCCATTGCTGTGACTGTTTCATGTTTTGCCCAGGACTTTACAAATTCTCTGGGTTGAACAATGATATTTGTTAAGAACTTTGGTCAACTATTTATATAAATAAATTGAACTGATATATGGGTACCAAATGTTTACATATCTTTTACTTGCAAAGTTTTTTTTTTTTGAGAGTGTAGGTAGGGCAAAGAAGAGAGATAAAGGAGCGTGACATACAAGAGGTCATCCAATATCTACTTATAAACATTTGTATTACACATATTTACATAATTTTTTAGAAAAGCTTGTTTCTTAGCATGCCACAAATGTCAGTTCATTTATGGTATTGCTGTTCAACTGGACGAGAGAGACACATCACGTTTACACCTGGTATTTAAATCCGTCTGTTTTGTCCACTTTCGACCACTTCTGATGAGTTTATATGGACGCGAACTAATATTATGTCGGAGTCCACTGCTTGTGTATCAAGTAAACATGCTGCACAGTGTTTTGTACATGTATATGTTAGATCTTTCTCTGAAATAGGATCGCGTAACTTTACACGCTTGCAAAATGAAACTGCGGAAAATCAGCCGCTTTAGTTTTATCAATGAAAGGCTTAAAATAGCGCTGTTCATCGTGTGTTCACGCCAGTAAGAAAAGACATAAAACATAGTGTTCAGTACCTCAGATTAGATAAATAGGCGGAGAAGGTGGTCCGTGTGGCTGTTTGACCACATTCAACCACATATGCGTTTACACCACAAAAGCAATCCAATCGAAAGGGGTTTCGACTACCTCTGAATGTGGTTGAAAGTGGTCGAAAGTGGACGGGCTCAAAACGTTTTGAACACCATTTACACCTGGCATTAACGTCATTCATTTGTGATCCAATCGATGAAAACACATGTTAATGCCAAGTGTAAACAGCCTCATAGTAACGCGAATGGCGTCTTAATGTCACTGCAGTTAAACGCATATGCGGGGAGGCACATTGTCTAGCTGAGCATAACTGCAGTTTCCGATGGTGCAACAGGTGCAATATATTTTCATAATGTCGGACATAGCTAAGCCTGATGTAAGGCTTACACACAACTTTTTTACTTCCGGAAGACCTAAAATTAATATTGACAGTGTTGTTTTGAAAAGCTATTCACGCTCAATACAATTTCATCATGTAAATTTCAATAAATACTTATTCAGACTTCCTAAGTATAACCCTGATATAACACATGTACCTGTTACACTTCTTGTATATGATGACTCCAGCAAATATGCAAATGAGAAGACAGACAAATGAAGGGGCTAGAATGTAAAGCCCAGTTGTCTTCAAGTCAAAGGTCATCCCATCAGGTTCATTCTGGGAAACAGCTATAGGAAGTGGATGAAGGAAGTTATTTATTAGTCATTATGATGTATATATCATGTAAAGAGCTACAGGACAAATGTGAAACACATACATTTACTCTGGACTGGAGTCACTGGTTTTGAAGAATCTGCAGAAAAAAATCTATAAGTGAAAAACACAGAGAAATCACACACATCGTGTATGTCTTGAAATCACTCACGTTGTACATGTAAGTCGACAGATGCTGTGATCTTCTGTCCAGAAATATCTGTAGTGCAGATTAATTTCTTCCCATCTTCATTCTTTTCCCCAAAAAATGTTATGGTGGAAAAGGTGGCCCATTCGAACCCTGTAAGTTGTTTCGTATCATAATTGACTGACATGTTCTCATAGTTCCAGGAGAGGATCGGAGGATTTGTTTGGCAGGAATGGTGGACGGTACAAGTGAAGGACTTTTCAACACCCTCTATGATATCTGCTGCCAGTTTATGCTCAATGGTTATATTATAATAGACACCTGAAATTAAAATTATGGCACAAACATCAAAAATTATTTAAAGCTACATGTGAATGGATTTAACTTTTACTTTCATTAATTTTTACAAATAATTAAATGTGCAATGTCTTTCATTATTTGTGAAACTGACTGTAACACACAAATAAAACAGAGGCAGATGTATGCCTTTGAATGCATATAATTTTTTTAACTTACATTTTGCACTTTGTGATTTTATAGCTCTTGTTGTTATGCCTCCATGATGTGTTACAGTACACTCAAAATCTAAGCGTTCAGCCTTCACAACACCGGTGCGTGTCAGAGTGGTTTTCCATTGACCATTTTCCATAAGGACGTCATCTATTACATCAGATCCTTCAATACCCTTCAGAATGATGTTTGGTTTGCTGTATGGACAGGTGTGGTAGGTGTAACACGCTACTGTAATGCTGTCACCGATCTTTAAACCTCCAGAAATATTAATGATGGGCTGCTGTGGATTTGCTACAGTAGGGAAAAATGTTACAATTAGCCAACCGATGATCCAGCTGTAATGACACTTAAAACCTAAAATATTACATTAAAAGAACATGTTAAGTATTTACATACTGTCAACAATAATCGTGGAGGTGACATCATAAAACTTAAAGGTGCGCCATCCAATATTTTCTGGGTCAATCCATGTATATAATTTTTCGCCATTGTGGGACGGATCCACGCTTTTGATCAGCAGACTACAATCTTGATCTGAGTTTGTATGCCTATATATATCAGTTTTTCCTCTGAACTTGTCAATGACACTGTCTGGATTCAAGGTATCACAAACTAAAGGGAAGCCACTCCATACATACTGATACCACACAACTCTACGTGGGTTAGTTGGTGGGTTTGAAGTGTAAGAGTAAGAGCACGGTATAACCAGACAGGATCCTTTGAGGCCATGAATTTCTGTTGGCATTTTCACTTCCCACGCCAAAGTCTCACACGGCAGAACACCTGTGAGAAAAATTTTAAATGTAAGAGTTTCTCTTAAATCTTTGTATAAACATACTCCCAGCAGGCATATGACCGCCCCTCAGCGTTGAAATATGGTTGTCAGTTCTTGTTTCAAGATTGAAGTTACTCTTGTCACAGATTAATAAATTACAGTCACTGTATTATTATTACTGATTAAAGGTTTTGAAAAAACTACATTCTTAGACCTCTCCAACAATATATAGTTTGTCGTGATAGATTAACATTTACATTAAAAATATTGAAGTAAACTTGAGTGTCCCACTCCCAGGCAGGGCTTTGAACCAGAATATTTTCCCAATTGGTTCGTTCCGAACAGAAACAGTATTTTAAAGTTTCTGGTTTTCAGTTCAACCCTAAAATTGACGTTTATGAACCGGCAAGAACAAAAAAATTAAGTTCTCTTACCGGTTAATAACGTTTAATGTCAGCTGTGGGACATACAAATAAGTAGGCTGATCATTAGGACATTAAACTTAAATTATTAGTCTACATAATTTTTCTTAAGTCTCTATCTTGTCATCAAACATTAAAAAAGGCTACATTATGTAAGCGGCATAACTGTAATTCTGACATGCCTACATTTGTTGAGTCCACTTAAACATGTGCACACACACAGACGGAGGACGAATGCCAAGCGACGCTTCGGGAAGAAGATGCAGCATAAACAGTCGCTTCACATAAAGTGAAAATTACGTTGTTTTTCTGTGCTTTATTCGCCAAATGTATTTTAATGAACTACAGTATGAGACACAGTAGCGCAACTCTCTCTCAAGTTTATACATCAAGAGTTCTGATCTTTGAAGGGCGGAGTTGGACTGGAAACATTCAACTGCATGTGCGTACAGAAAATTGCTCACTTTAGCATCTTTTAGTGGTTAAATTGTTTAAAATCACTAAAGTGTTAACAATTGCAAGCCTTTGAAACATGTGCAAATGATCAACTTTCACCCTATTTAAATTTACGTATTAATCCGCGAATTGCATGCGAGCCGAACCGTGAGTCGTGATCTGTACGGAGTCAGTTACACCACTTATTAGTAAAAAACAAACATCTTGAGATACTTGGTAGCCTACAATATTTACCCCTTATGATTGAGCATTAGAGACTTGGCTTGAGTACAGTAGGCTACTTGCTGGTTGCAAGCTTCTCATTTCTCTGATGAGTCAACGACGACCGGAAGTGAACTTCATTGAGTATTGCACCGAAATCTTTTCAAAGACGAAAAAATAATGTCATTAACCGGTTACCATTATTTTAAATAGACGTTTCTGTTCCAGAACATATATTTTTTGAAAGTTTCTGGTTTCGTTTCTGTTCCTTGCAAAGCATCAAAAGTTTCTGCTTTTCATTTTCGTTCCGTGAACCGGTTCAAAGCCTTGCTCACAGGACAGTGCCAGTAAACGGGGCAAATTTATTGTGAAACTGACTGTAACTTACAGATAAAACAGAGGCAGATTTTTGAGGCCTTTTGTTGCATATAATTTTTTTTACTTACATTTTGTAGCTCTTGCTGTTATGCCTCCATGATGTGTTACATTACACTCAATATCTGAGCGTTCAGCCTTCACAACACCGGTGCGTGTCAAAGTGGTTTTCCATTGACCATTTTCCATAAGGACGTCATCTATTTCATCAGATCCTTCAATACCGTTCAGAGCGATGTTTGGTTTGCTGTATGGACAGGTGTGTAAGGTGTAACACGCTACTGTAATGCTGTCACCGGTCTTGGCGTCTCCGTAAATATTAATGATGGGCTGCTGTGGATTTGCTTCAGTAGGGAAAAATGTTACAGTTAAGCAACCGATGATACAGCTGTAATGACACTTAAAAACCAAAAATATAACAATAAAAGAACATGCAAAGTATTTACGCACTGTCAACAATAATCGTGGAGGTGACATCATAAAACTTATAGGTCCTCTTTCCAATATTTTCTGGGTCAATCCATGTATGTAATATTTCTCCATTGTAAGACGGATCCACGCTTTTGATCAGGAGACTACAATCCCGATCTGAGTTGTTATGCCTATATATATCAGTTTTACCTCTAAACTTGTCAATGACACTGTCTGGATACAAGGGATCATAAACTAAAGGGTAGCCACTCGACACCCACTGATACCACACAACTCTACGTGGGTTAGTTGGTGGGTATAAAGTGTAAGAGTAAGAGCACGGTATAACCAGACAGGAACCTCTGAGGCCACGAATTTTTGTTGGCATTCTCACTTCCCATGCCAAAGTCTCATACAGCAGAACGGCTGTGAGAAAAACATTAATGTAAGAGTTTAAAATCTTTGTATTAATATACTGCAACATATGTTATAAAAAAAATACTTTCTCAGTTGTTTGTCTTATTTTCAGTATTTTTAAACTTTTGTATTTGTGACTGCTGTAAACATACAGCGTAAGATCCATAGCTGCAAAGTAAATATATTTGATTCTTAATTCTGGATAATAGAAGTTTAAATAGCTGATTTTTAATTAAATGAGAATAAATTTGTACAACAAACATAACAAAAATTCTCCTTATTGTATTATGTAAATACCAGGGGAGTCTTTTAAAAATAAAGATTTACTTGATAACTTGTCTTATATAAAGGTTATTTACATACCCAGTTTATTGTTGTTAAATATATGAATACAATGCATGCATGTAAACATTGTAAGTGACATAATCTCATATTTAATAAAATGTATGAATAGATGTAAAGTGACACTGTAACGTTACCTTGGAAAAGTAGATGAAATACTTGCTGTCCTTTCATTCTTGGATCACATGTGCTTTTTATGCAAAACTACACCTATAAACTACAAACAAAATTAAATGTTAATAACGTTTCAGAATACAATGTTATGTGACAATGTTATGTCATGATTTTCACCAGTTTCCACCTAAATACTTTTTCATAATATCCTTTTGCGTTTATTAGGCGGTGCCGTTTACCATTAGAAACTAAAAAGTGAAGTTGCCAATACTAGGATTAATTTACTTAAATGTAACGTTATAATATAATATCCATACTTCATTCTTACCTTCTCAGCCCCCTTCTCAAACGATTGGATGAAAAAAAACTGTATAATAAAAAGTAACAAAAACGAAAAAAATGCTTGTTTAGGCGATAAAAAGAAAGGCGGGTTTTATAAGGTACTGTATGTGTATTGTTCTGATGTCTCCCCTATGTGTCTCCCTAACCACCACCCCCAGGTTTCCCAGTTCTGAATTCTGTTTTCATGTTTCACAAATGCCTTACCAATGACATCAATGCGTTTCTGGAACCAAACAACAGGCGTAGATTTAGGCATTGATATCCCTACCAACATTTAAGTAATTTTTGGTCATGTTTACAACCAACCTCCAATACTTGGAATGTTATATAACTGTGTTGAAAACACGACTTTACTGTCAGGTTTAACTCAAGCGGAAATACAGCCAATTAGAATTCAGAATGTACAACTAGACCCGCCTCTCTGTGATTCTAATTGGTCAACGGATACAACGTGAGGAGTACGAGCTGCTGTGATGCAGTAAATTAATTTCAAAACTCAAAAAATAATAAATAAGCTTATATTAAATTCGTTTTATCAGCAGATGAATATCAGTTTACGACGAGAGAAACGAAACTAAAATTAACACATCGCTTTCCAAAACTTTATAAGGCAGTCGATACACCGCACAATGAGGACATCTGCTGGTGTAAAATTGGGCTACTGCAACCCACAGGTAAGGATGGATGGAGTAATAAAAACATAGCTTTACAAAGCTTTCAAGTGTTCCAAAAGCGCTATATATATATATATATATATATATATATATATATATATATATATATATATATATATATATATATATATATGTATATATATATATATATATATATATATATGTATATATATATATATATATATATATATATATATATGTATATATATATATATATATATATATATATATATATGTATATATATATATATATAAGAGATACAAATCCATGCCTGTGATAAATGTTCTTCTTATACTACTAAACGCTGAAATAACACGGAATGTGTGAGACGTATTTTTAGAGATTAAATGTAAATAAAGCATTTTTTTATGCATCAAAACATTATGAATGTGGTCCAACATTTTACATGAATAATGGTATATTTAATTGTAAAGTGGCAAAACTATGACTAAATTAAAAAGATTAAGCACATTAAACACAGAAAAAAGGCCCTTCAAAAAATCTTACTGCAGGTGATGAGATTTTAGTATAGGTAAGCCCAGTCAACCACAAAGTGTAGTCAGACATATAAATTGTTTATGCACCCAATAAAATTAAAATATTTTTTGCAGATATTATAATATTGTTTATTCCTTTTTTAAACATTGTATTTAAATATAATTAATAAAAATAATAATATAAATAATAATAAATATTAGCTTGCCATTACCACATCTTTAACTGTGTGATTACTATATCAGTCAATCATATATCCTGTGTACAATAAAAAATATACAAAATATATACAAATATACAAAAAAGTACTATTCATTTTACATTATCGTTTTAAAAAAGTGAAATGCGGCAACTGCACAATATCTTGACCATGATCCTGTGCTACGCTGCTGGCAACGATATACTATTTTTTATATTATAAATATTATTTCTTTTTTCTACAGTAGGGCTTCATAATGTACTATAGATTTTTATATGAGAATGTTTGACTCTTCACTTTCATCGTACCTCTCAGATATACTCTTGATTATAATCATCTTTTATTTGTATGTTCTCTGCGTTGTTGTTTATCATTTATTACTCTCCGGTTCATATTGAAAGTGCTTAACAGAAGACGGTGATGTTTTGTCATGATTTACATGGAACGAACCCAGGCACATATGAACACAAAACAGGTACAAACTTAGAAAAACAAAAACCCACAAGGGGGCAAACATAAAAAAAACTAGATAACTAAAAGAACAGACTAGACAGGAACTTGACTTTAAATACAACTAGACAGGAAATAGCCTTAAATACAACTTGACTTACAGACTTGATGATAATACAAAACAAACCAGCACAGTACAGCAGGGCATTAAATAAGGGATCAAATCAAGAGGGGAACAGGTGATAATGATCAAACAAAAACAAGAATATTGATAAGGAGACAAGGGGGCGGGGTCAGAGACGAGACAGGGAAACACAGCACAATAGCCATGTGCGACAAGCACAAAACATGTGGGACTGTCATGACTCAAGACTGAAAAGCATGAACAAGAAAGCCAGGATCATGACATGTTCTTGTATTTTTAATGTCAAGATGTCAAGACCACATACCACCCTTTATATCTCTCATCTTCTGTTTCACATCATTTTACAATCTTCTAATTAAAGACTTGTTTACATCGCTGTAGCATTAATAGAATGGGTTTGGATTGCAACCTTTTGATGTGATGCAGTGAAAAATCTTTTAAAAGTTTATTAAAACTATGACATTTGTACTGTTTTTAATTTCACATTCATACAGCCAATCACAGTGTTAATCTATTAGGCCATACATGTGTTTATAGTCTGGTTACCATTTAATACTTTATTTTAATCCAAACATCATTCATACAAAGAGCCTATATAGGCACTACCTAAAGAATAAAATGATACAAAAGCTGTCACTGGGCCGGTACCCTTATCAAAAGTAGGCTACTGTACACCTTAAGAGTGCATCAGTACCTTAAAGGTATTGGTAGCAGATACATACATAGCTAAAGTAGGCTATACATTTTGCTTGCAATGGAGGGTATAGGCCAAGCACAAGCATTGCACTAATATAAATTATTTTTAAACCAGCTAGTTTCACAGCAAGCCACAAATGTCAGTGAATTTACAGCTGTTGGTGATGGTTGCTAAGGTCGAGAGCAGTTTTAAGGTATGATGTCATATATTTTCTTCACACCTAAAATTACACCATTATAAACATAGCTAAACAGAGCTGATGTGATGCTGTCTCGCTCTCACGCAAAAGATATGTTTAGTCATTAACACACTATTATGTGATTATATTATATAGTTTTTTTTAAAAGTGATTCATCATATCACAAAAAATATAATTAAATAAAATTTAAATCAACATGAACTAAGATTAATAAATGCTTTACATGTATTGTTTATTCATGTTAGCTAATGCATCAACTACAGCCTACAGCATTATAATGGGTTACAAATATGTTTGGATATTTGCCAACTTTACGCTGCTGTCAACTGTCAAAGCATATATATTTACAGAGCATGACTTTTTTGCTCACCAGTCAAAGTGGCTAATGGTTTTCCAAACCTACTTGCCCCTCAGCATTATCATACATTTTGATGGGAATTATAAATACATTTCATATAATTAAAGTTGACTTTGGCATGCTAAATTGGCATGCTAAGTTGATTAAGAGTAATTTAGCTATTTATTTTAACCCTTTCAAATGCATATTGACCACCCAAATTAAAACGGCATAGTGGGTATATTATTTAACTGCATGAAAAACATGCCATTTAGTGAGGCATGAATAGAGTAGCTTATAAAAAAGTGGTGCAGAGGGTATACGATTAACAGAAAAGATAAAAACACAAAAACCTCTAGACAAACACTTTTTTTATTAACAAAGCAGTAAACACTGCTCAGTCACGACATTATTAATAACCAAAACATAACCATAGGACAAATTATTTTTTCTTTATGCATACTGTTTTCTTAAAGCTGAATTTTAATTTGCTTACATGATTTTATTTACATAACTGTTTACTTCAAGGTAAATTCAGTAATTCACAAAAACAAATGTTGCTTGATATATATGAACATCTAGTCACACATGCATTCTTTTTATTTCTAATATTTTTTTATTTAAATGTGACATTTCACAAGACTTTTTTAAGATGTCAAATAAATCTTTGGTGTCCACAGAGTACGTATGTGAAGTTTTAGATCAAATACCCCACAGATAATTTATTATAACATGTAAAAATTGTCACTTTGTAGGTGTGTGAAAAAATTTGCCATTCTGGGTGTGTCATTTAACATGCAAATGAGCTGATCTCTGTACTTAATGACAGTGCCGTGGTTGGATAGTGCAGATTAAGGGCGGGATTATCCCCTTCTGACATCACAAGGGGAGACAAAAAGCTGCAGCGGAATTGTTCAGCACTTCTCCAGAAAGGTTTTAGCAGTTACACAGTCAGACATTATCCAGCACTGAGGCTAAAGTCTGTCATCTACATGTACCTGTATAGCCTACAGGACAGGTACAGCTACAAATACAGAAAAAAAATATTAATATTTTTGAGTAATTGTAATTTATACAGCCGTCAAAATAGTTTTATCCTGCTATCTTATGTGGTTGCGAGTGTGCCGGGACCAAGCAGATTTAAAGCGAAAGTATTTGATGAATGAACACAAGTTGGTTAACATCTACATTTAAAAAAATGCATACCTTTGTTTTGGGTGTGATTCTTGTCGATTACCAGATGAAGACCTATAAGTAACATTAATAATGTTATATTAAAAAGCTATACATGCGCAATAAAATTGAATTATGTCAACATATCAATACTTAATATTTTTTTAAAGTTTAACCCTGATATAACACATGTACCTGTTACACTTCTTGTATATAATGACTCCAGCAAGTATGCAAATGAGAAGAAAGGCAAATGAGGGGGCTAGAATGTAAAGGCCGATTGTCATCATGTCAAAGGTCATCACATCGGGTTCATTCTGGGAAACAGCTAAAGGAAGTGGAAGATGAAGAAATTTATTGGTCATTATGATGTATATATCATGTAAAGAGCTATAGGACAAATGTGAAACACACAATCATACATATATTATCTTGGACTGGAGTCACTGGTTTTGGAGACTCTGATAAATAATCTGTAAACGAAAATGTATAAATGATAAGACAGAAATTGGACACATCATGTATAATGTCTTGAAATCACTCACGTTGTACATGTAAGTCGACAGATGCTGTGATTTTCTGTCCAGAAATATTTGTAGTGCAGATTAATTTCTTCCCATCGTCTTTCTTTGCCCCCAAAAAGGTTATGGTGGAAAAGGTGGCCAATTCGAACCCTGTAAGTTGTTTCTTTCCATTTTTGACCGACATGTTCTCATAGTTCCAGGAGAGGATCGGAGGATTCTTCAGGCAGGAATGGTGGATGGTACAAGTGAAGTTCATTTCAACACCCTCTATGATATCTGCTGCCAGTTTAGGCTCAATGGTTATACTAGAATGGACACCTGAAATTATAAGCAGTTGGCACAAACATCAAACATGATTTTAAAGCTACATTTAAATGGATTAAACTTTGACTTTCCTTCATATTAACAAATAATGAAATGCTTAATGTTTTTTTTTTCATTTTGAAACCGCAAGACACAGATTAAAAAAAGCAAGCATACATATTTCTTTGAATGCATACACACACACACTTACAATTTGCACTTTGTGATTTTGTAGCTCTTGTTGTTATGCCTCCATGATGTGTTACAGTACACTCAATATCTGACCGTTCAGCCTTCACAACACCGGTGCGTGTCAGAGTGGTTTTCCATTGACCATTTTCCATACGGACTTCATCTATTTTATCAGATCCTTCAATACCCTTCAGAACGATGTTTGGTTTGCTGTATGGACAGGTGTGGTAGGTGTAACACGTTACTGTAATCCTGTCACCAATCTTTAAACCTCCAGAAATATTAATGATGGGTTGCTGTGGATTTGCTACAGTAGGGGAAAATCTTACAGTTAGGCAACCGATGATTCAGCTGTAATGACACTTAAAACCAAAAATATTACATTAAAAGAACATGTAAAGTATTTACGTACAGTCAACAATAATCGTGGAGGTGACATCATAAAACTTGTAGGTGCCCTTTCCAACATTTTCTGGGTCAATCCATGCATATAATTTTTCTCCATTGTGAGACGGATCCACGCTTTTGATCAGCAGACTGCAATCCCGATCTGAGTTTGTATGCCTATATATATCAGTTTTTCCTCTGAACTTGTCAATGACACTGTCTGGATACAAGGGATCATAAACTATAGGGTAGCCTTTTGACACCCACTGATACCACACAACTCTACGTGGGTTAGTTGGTGGGTATAAAGTGTAAGAGTAAGAGCACGGTATAACCAGACAGGAACCTTTGAGGCCATGAATTTCTGTTGGCATTCTCACTTCCCAAGCCAAAGTCTCATACAGCAGAACACCTGTGAGGAGAACAAAGAATATAAGAGTGTCTAACTCTTAATTTTAGTATTCACTTTCTGTAGCTCAAATACTATTGCCATTTGGAAACAAGATCATGGGTTTGATTTTCAGGGATGGGACAGTAGGCACTTTGAAAAAATATGTCATATGCAGAAATCATGAAGCAATGTGAAATGTTTGCTTTCTGTTGGCATACTGCAACATATCAAATGGAAAAAACATAAGTCATATCAGTTTGTCTTATTGGCCTAGTACACACTGCATATTAAATTCGGTTGTCACTTCGCCTTTCAGTGCTTGATCTTATTTTGTAAACACACTCTTCAGTAATTTATGGGATTTACAACCCTAATCTACAACCAAATCAACTTATGCAAACCCGGCGTTGGATAAACAAAACTGCCTCGCATAGACGTTTTCATCGTCTTGCTGCCTCCTCCCCGTTCTTTGATTGGTTCCCTATTTCAGTGGCAAAAAAGGTCCATAGTTTCCATGCTAGGCTTGCAGTGTAAATACATTTGCGCGCAAGGCAGCACGGGGAAACCCAGGCCAGGACATGACAGGTCTCTTTGTTGAAAAAATAAATGCCTACCTTCTAAAAAAGCTTTGTTGCCTTAAATTTTAAATCAACTCAGATTTGCAAGTCATGTCAACTTACAATTATTTATCTTTATGAGATGAGCTGTTACAACTTATAAAATGAAGTTGACTTTTTCAATTATATTTTATGAGTTATAACAAATAATTGTAGTCATAATAAACTCATCTCTAGTCAAAATAAATAATAGTAAGTTTAAATGACTTGTAAATCTGAGTTGGTTCAACCAAAAAATATAAGGCAGCAAAGAATTTTTTACAAGGGGAAAAAGTCTTCCGTATGCGCAGTGCAGAAAATTACAGGGGCACGAACGTTTGCTGAAAACAAGACAAATCCAATAATAAACAGAAATATATCCAAATGCTTTACCGCAAAGATCAAAATAACACCAAAAATTTGATTGCTTCATTAGCCAAAAGACATAAACAGTCAAGCACCACAATGGTATAGTATGTAAGTACAAAAAAGATGAGGACCTGGCAACACTGCAAGACAGCAGTACGAGAAGCAGCCTTAAAAATGCGTTCAACTCACAACGGCAAAATTATTTTGGTCACAGCAGTAAACGATAACCATGCTAGACGGCAGAACGCTGCTATGTTTACCTCTGTTTCATGTATCCCATATATAAACATAACCTCTTGCCCTATATAAATGCATGAACAGAAATGAAGTGACACAGTACCTTGAAACAGAAGATATATCAGTCCTTTCATCTCTGGATCACTTCCGCTTATAAGCCAACTTATAAACTGCAAACAAGTGCAAATGTTAAAAACATTTCAGAATATCCCAAACAACATGCAGAACTATGTAACAGTGCACATTTCATTACTGTTTCACAATTCTTCCCATTATGGGTTTATTGGGTGAAGCATTTACCATAAGAAAACAAGAAGTGAAAGGGTACAAAGTGTATTAAAGTTACTTTAATATTAGCTTCCAAGTTTCATCCTTACCTTCTCAGCTCCCTGCTCAAACAAGTGGACTGGATGAGAACCGAAAAAAAGAGAAAAAAGTAAGAAAAGATATGTAATAAATGCCTCTCTTGTTCAACTGAAGAAAGAATGATTTGTTATTTCATATAAGGCTTGATATGTGTTGTGCTCTGATGTCTACGCCCACCAAGATCTAAAGGATTTCCTTTGTCGTCACAGTTTTGTGGTTTATCAAATATCTTACCCGTTGAATCGAGTTTTATTGGGGTCCCCACAATGCAGCAAACACAAAATGACAACACATAACTACTTTAAAGTCTCCCTGTAGTCAAGAACTTGATCAAATAAAACTCATCTTTGAGCATCATAATAGCATATATAAAAGTGCCACCTGTCAAAGTAATTTTTCATGGTTTAAAACAGCTTGAATTTAACTCAACACCCTTTCCTCATTTAGTATATGCGGATCTATGAATATGAATAAATATAGTCCCCGCCCCCACTCTTTCGCATCACCTCGGACCATAGATAGTTGTAACTAGATGCTACATGAAACAGCTTCGGTTTCACACAATGCATACCTAAACTGCGTGTTTGAAACAACAATCTTTACGAGCTGATGTTAAAGGCATAGTTCACCCAAAACTGAAAATTCTGTTACCTTTTTTCATCCTTGTGTTAATCAAAATTTGCCTCAATGGGCACCGTTAGCTGTGTGCTTATCATCAGTTATCAAAATATCACCATTTATCACAATACTTCCATATTATTTATTTTTCCTACTATGGATGTCAATGGTTACAGCAGCTGTGTGCTTACCATCATTAATTAAAATATCTTCTTTGTGTTCATCAGAGGAAAGAAACTCATACAGAGCTGAAGCAGCAGTGCTCTAATCATTTTAACGCTGAGTCAATGCGGCCCCCAAAGATAATATCTATGACTCACAATACTGTTCCACACATTCAACGGTGTTGATATGATTGGTTACATGTTCATGACGTTGAAAACCAAGGCGATTTGAATCCGTGGGAATGAGACTGTGTAATATCTATATAAGAAAGATGTGTAAAACTTTTCACTCTTCGTTCACACTGCAAACTTTTAATGCTCAATTCTGATTGTTTGCTTAGATCCTTTTTTTTTTTGACTGTTCACATTACGTGGCTAAATCAGACAGCTGTGTGAACTGTTTGTGGTCCTGTGCATAGGATTGTGAGTGATTTGAGAGCGCAAAGGCTACACATATGCATCCTTTCCTGTATATATTTCTCAAACCTCAGTCCTTGGTTGAAATTCAGAGGATCCTCGACATTGTAACAGTCCTTCGACGGATGTCGATGACGGAGCATCCTCACAATTCTGGCTTCTGAGGATCCTTCCTTGACATTGAGAAACACTTTCTGTCACATCCAGTATGGGGAGCCGAGACAGTCTGCTCCCGGGTCACGTGCGGGTCGGTCAATTGGCCAATGCTTTGGGAAAGTCAAACACACTAATTTGCTTGTTAGGGGCTATAGGCGATGTGCAACAGAAGCTTAATATTTAATGCCTTTAATGTTTTTAAGCGGTTTTGCAAACATATAGTTGTTGCATATGTCCGCAATTGTGACGCATTTCAGTGTAGAATGATGTAAAAGTCGCATAAATTACTGTTCAGAATGATGTCACATTGCAAAACATCTGACCTGTGACTGATTTATAACCACATATGCAAGTGGCTCAGAACAGAATCAAAAAGATCAGATTCCACTTGGTTTGTGCTGTTCACACTGTCACACAAAGAGACATACATGGGTCACATATAAGCAGAAAATCGGATTTTGATGGCAATGTAAACGTATGATTGTTTAAAGCAGACATATCATGCTTTTAAGTCTGTCCTTTTTATATATAAATCATCTATTTGAGGTCTATATAAAGCGGAACTGCAATGCTTGGGTCTGAATTCCTCATTATTATAGCTCCACAGGCCCCCTTTTTACCCCTTTTCTGATGTGCATCTGAGAGCAACTCATTTTGGTGCTGTCTTTTTAAATGCACGTCATACCCTGCCTCCTCTCCAGGTTGCAGAGGTGACACTCGGTTAAACTCCACCCCGTTCGGCCATTTTTGTAGTTTTATAGCAGAGATACTATTATCTAGCGGCACGGAAACTTTTTATTCACTCGACACGACTTGCAAATTTTAATGCTCAGTTAACTTAATTAAACCAGGCTTGATGACCAAAAAGCGATCTCCGCAGGCTGCAGCCTTCGGATTGAGAAACGGCACTGCTAAACCATGACCACCGTGTACTTTACTGTTTTTAAAGTTATTTACAGCTTACCGAAGTGCTCTGCTCGTCGTCTCCAGAGATAGAAGTAATTGACCCCTCAATCAGACGAAGTCTATTGGCAAATCCTTCTTTATACTGGCAGAGATTGGTGAATTAGTTATCCTTGAAGTGCTTCGGGCACACAAAAATGACTTTACCCACAGATATGGGTACATTTCTTACGCTCTCGTAACTTCTGCATCCTTGAGCTTGGACTACAATATCGCAGCGAGAAATAAAAAATGGCGGATTGCTCGAAGTGTTGGGCTGGGAGTCGATGTCCTTATTTGGCAGTTCCGCTGCAAATACTGTGACGTAATTGTTCAAAAAACGTAATAGATAATAGAAAAATCAGAACAGGTTGGAAAATATGACCAAAAAAAAAATATATAAAGATATCAACAAAGCACCTGAAGAGACTAATTTCAACTTTTATGTACTTATAAACACAAATATACAACAAAATGCATTTAAGAGCCAAGAAAGTGGATTTAGCATGATATGTCTCCTTTAAGCTGCCTTAATTTTAAAACACCTTTTTCTTACAATACATATAACATATATCAGTGCCATTGTTTTTTTCTCAAGGTGTCATGATAATATTATAATATTAAAAGATTTGAAATACACTGTACTAATACTTTGCATGTAATATGTGCCAAATGTGCAACTTCTTAATTTTAACAATAAATTGCTTCACTTTTAAAGTTTTAAAACACAAACTAGTTGGATTAAACATTTGTATTTGTTTAGCATTTACTGATGTGTTGAATGTTAGCAGATTTGTTCAGTTTAGTAAAAAAACTTTTCATTTTTGATTAATAACTAATTAATGCATTTTTTGTTTGATGCCTAAATATATTTAAAAAACAACGCATTCAAACAGTATTTGGAGGACCTCCAGTAATACTACTATGGACCCCCTGTTTAAGACCCATGAATTAATAAATACCTTTGAGATATTTCGTTGTGAAACCTTGACATAATATAAAAATAATAAATATGTCTTATAAATGTGCAGCATAAAAATGATGCTATTTAATATGGTAATGAACTTATGCCTGATGTCATTCCCATCTCCTTTATTGTTATTCTAAAGGGCTCTTCCTTCCGACATCCTAGATAGGATAAAAAAAAACTTTGAATGAGACCCAAGATAAGATAAGCACACACAAATATAGTCATGTTAGTTACCTGCGTCTCTTCTTGAATATGATAACTGCAGCGCATAGCAGAAAACGTACAAGTACAGGAGCTATAACACACGGCCCATAAATCTTGTTTACGGCGCTTGTTTCAAAATTTACCACATAACACTCTAGAGGGCAGCATACTCTCAGAGAAAAGATACAAAAGCTGTCAGTGGCCCAGCACCCTTTTAAAAAGTACACATTTGTACCTAAAGGGCACATTAGTACCTCAAAGGTACATATCAATGACAGCTATTATACCTTACTTCCGACTCAGGTGAAGGACTCAGGTTGATTGCAAAAAGCAATACGATTTCTGAAATAATTACAGTATATTACGAAGATATTTGATTTGAAATACTCCCTTGCTTGACCGGATTTCGATGACGCTCGGTGGGTATAGATTTTACTTCCCTGGCTAAAAAGTCCGTGGTTTTTTTCTCCTAGGGGGTTTTTCCACCCAGGGAGGCAGCCTTCTTGGGCTTAACTTAGCACCCTCTTCTTTACGTTACATTAGTAATACGCACGCTTATAATGTTGATTATTAGCGCCGCCATCTTAGACTCCTCTGTATTCAGGAGAGAGTATTAGCGTAGTGTACGCACTTTTCTTAGTGACGTATGACAAATTCGGAGGGCGGGGGC
The DNA here is from genome assembly GCA_025389145.1 of Misgurnus mizolepis. NCBI lineage: Eukaryota > Metazoa > Chordata > Actinopteri > Cypriniformes > Cobitidae > Misgurnus > Misgurnus mizolepis. Next base: position 41,171,579 of record JAIFKI010000004.1, on the reverse strand, counting down.
ACAGAGCAGCAGCAGAGTAGCCTTCGTAGGCTGTGTAAGCTCTCATCCTGAATGTGGACGCGACTAAGATGGCGGCGCTACCGGAAGGTATTTATTTTCGTTAATAAAGTTTTAAATATGGATATTTCTACATCAACACCGCGCGGATTACCCTCAGAAGACCTTTGTTTATCATCCTGGAGCCGTTTGGACTTAATTTGTGAAGGATGGACGCACTTTTTTTGGACTTGAAGGTCGTGGACCATGGGTGGACCCCGTAACATTACACTCTTAAAACTCCTGGGTTATTTCTTCAACCCATATTCTGGGTTATTTGTGTTGGGTTAAAATTATGGGTTATTTTTTCAGAGAGTAACCATTTTCTGGGTTATAGGGCTAATATTTTGACCCAATTCCTGGGTTGTTTGGGTTTCTGGGTTATTTTTCAAAGGTTAACCCATGTTCTGGGTTAACGCCCCGCCCCCCGCTGTTCTGGAATTTTCTCACAACAGTCGATTGAAATAACTGTCACCGGAGTTCGCGGCGCGCTCGATCCGGTTTGGCCTGGGCTTCTTCATTGTGTATTCAAGGTAAGCAAGTATTTTAAGTGTCAATGTAACGTAAACTTTCTGTGTCCATGTCCCCGTTGCTTATCTCATTGTTATAATACCGGTAAAAATACGATAAGTACAGGGCAGCTATGACTGCGTGCAACGTTAAGGGGGTTAAGGGGGAACACCGGACGGGGAACACCGGACGAGAAGCGCCGCGCCTAAGCATCCCGCACTTTCTCAGATTATGGCCAGCAATATTGTTATGTTTAAGGACATTATGGAATTAAGATATATCAGTACTATGTTATGATTGTACTGTATAATTAAATACAATCGTTGCTGAGTCTGCAGTCTGAACACTTTACCTCAGAGCGTCCGTAAACTGAATGAATTTAGGATATCACCTGAAAATCCAATATCAACCAATTTTCATGAAAGTAGCTCATTTCTGTAAATGAATGTAAAATTTTATGTACATTACAGCACATGGTGAAGTCTGTATATACATTAACGACGAATTTGAGACAAATAAGTGTAAATTTAAAACTATGTACATGGCGCTCGGCGCCGCAGACAGACGCAAAATGGCGCCGCCGGTACACACACATACTGTACCCTGTGTCTCTTCGTTCCCTAGCTCCCGAGGTCGTGAATCAGTTTATCATGTACACAGGTTCGGGCACTGGTAAGGACTTTAGCTCACTTGACATTGGGACACTGTTCACTTATTATCCTGTGATGTAGCTGCTTAAGCGTGTTGTGATCACTCACAGCTGTTACTCATCAACAACCGGCAAAACCAACCGTTGCGTTGCTTTGAGTTATGTTTACCAGCTGCACCATGCTTATAATATTATACAGTGCTCTACTGGCTGAAGTAGTGAGATTTAAAGAAGCAGGTCAAGTCTTCAAATTGTTGCTAACCTCTATATGTTTTCTCCAGGTCTGTTTAAATGGACAGCTTTGTCACTGACAAGTTAACTGAGTGGCGGCTGTTTGAGCTGACAGAGACATTTTCGAGGTGAGCTTTTTACTCTTATTGCCCTCATATCATCTCTCTATACCTAAACATTTTTCTTTAAAGGAAAACTACACCATTTTTCAATATTTTACTATGTTTTTACATCAACTTAGACAAAATAATACATCCCTGTCTTTTTAATGCGTGCAGTACATCGTGTACAGCATGTCGTGAATGTGTTAGCATTTAGTCTGGCCCCATTCATTCCTTAGGATCCAAACAGGAATGAATTTAGAAGCAACAAAACACTTCCATGTTTTCCCTATTTAAAGACTGTTACATGAGTATTTACACGAGTAAGTATGGTGGCACAAAATAAGAGGTGATGATATTTTAAGCGGATTAAAAAATGAGAACTATATTGTATGGCAGAAGAGCACTTAGTTTGCAGCACTTTGACCTCTGGTGCAGTAACATCACTCCTGTGAACTCCCTCATCTTTTTCAAAATCAGTGTGATGAGTGATGATGTTACTGCACCAGAGGTCAAAGTGCTGCAAACTAAGTGATCTTACAATATAGTTCTCATTTTTATCAGCTTAAAAAATTATTTAGTGCCACTAGATTTACTGGTGTAACTACTCATGTAACAGTCTTTAAATAGGGAACACATGGAAGTGCTTGGTGGCTTCTAAATTCACCCCTGTTTGGATCCTAAGGAATGAATGGGGCTAGACTAAATGCATTAATAACGCGCTGTACAAAGATGAACTGCATGCATAGAAAAAAGGATGTATTATTTCGTCTAAGTTAAGGTAAGAACATAGTAAAATATTGAAATACTTTTTCTTTAATAGGGCTTAAAGGGATAGTTCACCCAAAAATGAAAATTCTGTCATCATTTACAGGCCATCTACAGGGTTGAGAAGAAGACTATCCGGCATTCCACTGAAGAGTCCCTGACAGCGTTCATACACCAAATGTCTGTAAGTACAATGGACCAGTTTCTCAGCACTACTCTGAGAGAGAATATTCTTAATTCTATAACTATACTGTTCATGTGAAAGAAGGCTATACAAGGGACATGTTTCATGTGGAAGCTAAAGGGTGAATCCTGGTTTAAAAAACATCTTCAAGGTTCCTCGCAGTTGTATTTCAGTTTTGGGCGATGCCATCTAAGGTAGCAATCTGACTAAAAAGTTAAGTTAAAGATGTTAAGTTTTATTACTCAGTGGTTCTCAACCCACATTTTCTTGTACCCACTCAAAATGAAGACACCAATTAAGAACCACAGCTCATTTGGCTTCCTTGTACAGTTAGTATCAGCATTATAACACAAACTGGTAGTCTATTATCTTGCTTACAATTTACGTTCTACACAATATTCACTTTATATCTTTCTGTCTCTGTCTGTTTTAGGTTGGAACAAATATGGTGGAATACAGTGGCGGCTCGTGACTGCCCATCAGAGGATGCGCTAATTCAAAATAAGTGTTCAGATTGTCACGTGTGTGGTTCCCTTTTCCAAAATATGTGTCCTGCGTGTCGAGAGATCCTGTGTGCATCACGTGTTTTGTCAAAATAAGTGCCTGCTGCACACGCGTCAAAACCGTTTATGATAAAAGAGACGCTCATGTTCCTAAAATACACGCCAGACACTTCCTTAACAGTAAACTCCTATTATGCATGAGATTATGCGAGTATCTGGCAAACGCGAGCATCTGTTTTATCATAAACCCTTTAAACGCGTCTGCAGCAGGAACTTATTTTGACATGACACGTGATGCACACAGGATCTCTCGATGGGCAGAACACATATTTTAAAATTACAAACCACACACATGACAAGCTACATACATGTTGTGACGAACTTTGCATCGAGCATCCTCGAATAAAGAAGTCACCGGCCAGCACTGGTGGAATACCTTCAGCAATCGAAGCCGTTCCCCTCTGGGAGATCTCAAGCTGCACACAACCAATGTTTGAAGACTTAAAGCCTCAAGTTCAATCCAATTATTGAATGTTGTCAAATGTTTGAGAGTTGTTTATTATTCTATTTTTCCTTTCTAATGTTATTACAGTGTGACAAATAAATAGGTCCAAGTGTGCATTTTTATATAGAATTTAATTGAATCCAATAAAAATGTAAAACTGCTTGAAGTGTGTAAGTGTCTGAATTTTTCTTTTCTGAAATAAGGCATAGTTACACAATTTAGGTTATCTTTGACCTTTGGTTAAAAAGGATCTACTAATTTCTGTGTTTTTTCACCCAGATATTAGGGTTGTTCTTTTGACCCAGAAGTTGGGTTATATTAACTACAATTTTGGGTTATTTTAACCCAGAAGTTGGGTCAGGTATTTAACCCAGAAGTTGGGTCAAAAAGAATAACCCATTTTTCTGGGTTGAAATAACCCAGAAATTAGTTGGTCCCTTTTTAACCCAGGAGTTGGGTCAAAAATAACCCATTATGGGTTGTTTTTGACCCAGGAGTTTTTAGTGTGTACATTTAATCAACAGAAAGATCTAAAACATTTTCTAAAATATCCGAAAATGTGTTTGTCTGAAAAACGATGGACATATGCAACTTGGACAGCTTGGGGGTGGGTAAATCATGGGTTTAATATCATTTTTGGCCGAACTATCCCTTTAAACTTGTTCAAATATATAATGCTGAACATCGTTTATGAACAACTTCTTTCGTGAGAATCTCCCTCGATGCTCTATCTTGACTACAGCGCGAGCGCTTGAGACTCCGCCCACCTGAGCAGCTCATTTGGATTTAAAGGGATACACACAAAAATGATGCATTTTTGCTCAGACCCATAAAGTGCCTATTTTAACATGCCACAATAAATTACCTATATAGTATTTTGATCTAAAACTTCACATAATGTACTCTGGGGACATCAACTATTTATTTAATATCTTAAAAACGTCTTGTGGAATGTCCACTTTAAGTGAAAAGTTGTGAATTACAATATCGATGCTATTTTCCATGACATGAGAAAGTTGTATTTTCTTTATATTTACAAAAAAATATGTCAACATTTTTTTCTGTTTTAAACACTTTATTATGATATGGAGCATTTTCATTAAACGTTTCCCTAAATGTTGAGATCTTCCATGTTGCTGAATTAATCTTCATTATCCTCAATCTTAAAGTATAAATTCAGAGACACAGAGGTAAAATCAGTCAATAACATTTCAGACACTTTATAAAGTCAAGAAACTGTTAATTCACTTAAATTGTGTAAAGTAATGTAATATATATATAAATTACTTACAGTGCGGGATTTTCTCTGACTAAATTGCACAAGGGACAATAAAAAATACAAAAAAGTTAATAAATCATTTATGTTAGCAGTTTGAATATTTTTATCTGCCAAATGGCAAAGAAACATATTCAGTAAACATACTTAAGCATAATCATAAATATCTAACTACCACTTACACTTAATGGTAAGTTGCGTACTAGTTTGTGATACATAACTTACTTTAAAGAGAATGCTAGACTCTGTCGCGAAGACGTGTTACACTTCTTATATATGATGACTCCAGCAAATATGCAAATAAGAAGCACAGCAAACAAGGGGGCTAGAATGTAAAGCCCAATTGTCTTCAAGTCAAAGGTCCTCACATCTGTTTTATTCCGGGAAACAACTAAAGGAAGTTAAAGTTTACTGATCATTATTGGTTTACTGGAAAGATTATTGGTATTTTGGATGTCATTGTGATATACGGTGGGTATAGAAAAGAATCACCCCCTTTAAAATAATAAAAGTTTGTTGCTTTGCAGCCTGAAATGAAATCAGACAATTTGATGGTGTCCTTCATGGACTGAAGTCTTCAAGTCATTCCAAAGATTTTCAATGGGGTTTGATCTGGGTTCTGACTAGCCATGCAAGGACATTCACCTTTTTCTCCTTTAAAGGTGACATAGAATGATTGAACGGGGTATTTATCCTTGTTCTGTGATGTGACATGTAGACAAAATATTTTTTGTTTGGGTCTGTAATGCCTTAGAAGCTTCCTAAAAACCTCTCTCAGATAGCTCTATTAGGGTGGGGGATTTTAAACAAGTGGTTTTGCACCTATTTGGCTCCCCCTACTGGCTTAACTTGCAATCTCATTACTGATTGGCTGACTTTGCTGCCACTCAAAAAATGTAGCCAATTATTTTAAAGTGGAGGGGCAGGGAGATGCCTATGATGTCATTAGCATCAGTTTTTCAGATTGGGCCGTTTTCTGGCTGACATTTCTAAAAGAGGAATTTCTATGAGACTGAGATGTTTAGCATGTCTAGCACTTTTTGTATGTTTGTGAATGCCGGTAGACTACCATTATTCAACAAAGACAAGGTAAAAATGGTTTTTCATTCTCTGTCCCCTTTAACCCCTGTCAGTGGCGGAGCCAGAGGGGTGTCCAGGGTGGCACTGGACACCCTTGACAGGTCACTGGCCACCCCGTGTGCCACCCCAAATTTAATGCGCTACTTTCACTTAATCGCTATTTTTATTTTCGACGTGCGGCAGCGCAGCACATTGTTAAAAACATTACCCTCCCTGCGGTCACGGTATGGTAGAGAAATTTTGAGTGTTTTATCTTACAGATTAGTATTATCTTTTATATGGTATGTTTTTAATGTCTACATAAATAAAGTTGTCTCTCTGTTGCTTGAACATGAATGTGTAGGTCCATAGCTGGGCCTGGAGGAGATAAGGGTGTCCTTGGTAAGGATAGCGAAATAGTTGTATGATGTGTTAGAGAACAAAGACACTGAGTTTTACCACCCATGGGAGGATTTATGTACCAGCTTGGAATGTTATAGAGATAAAGTCACAGCATCACTAGGTTGTCATGAGTTATGAGAAGGAGCTAAGGGTCCTAAAGGCAGGAGTCTGCTGAGCATTGGGATAGTACAGAGTGAAAGAAAGGCAGGGCTACTGGACCACTATTGGACCACTATATAATATACTGAAAAACTCAGAAGGGGGTCATTGTCATTATCATTTTACCAGGTGTACACCCTATGACCAGTATTGTGTTTCAAGCTGTCTGATACAATTCTTTAATAAAATACTTTGAAGAGAATTTTACATCTCAACCGTCTCTGATTCTCCTGAAAAAATCCACGACATTTTGGCGCTGCGGAGCAGGGTTACAAGAGAGAACATTGGACAACCGAGTGGGATCGTTCAGAGGCCGTTCACGGTCGGGGGGAGATGTTCTCCATCCTGAGTCGATTGTTTCTTCTTTGTGGGTGTTAAACTGCTAAGGCTGGCCAGCCGCTTGCTTCTTAAATTAAGGTAAGCAAAGCGTTATAGCATTTTTTCACCTGCATTGATGGGATTTTTGACTCTGTTTGGAAAACACAGACAGCCCGGCGTTTTCATTTGAATTCCTGAATTCTCTCTGTAACTCATAAATTAACTAGTATTGCGATTAATGAGAAGGGACTTGTGGATGATATTACAAGATAAATTATCTCTAATAGGGAAACCTGGTCTTCCGAGTAAAGTGTACTCTTATCTGAGGGTCAAGAGGACCCAGCTGTGAAACAGTTGATGAAAATTAATATTAACATAGCCAAGAGGGCGTTGACTGTTAATAGCCAAGAGGGCATTTAATTATACTAAATTTTGTTGATTTTATGGACTCAAACTAAAACAGTAATTTTGAAACTAAATTTTGTAAAGCCAGTGGGCTGATTTAAATAAGAGTATCTGAGATGAGTACGGATATATCTTTTTAAAGGAAAGGAAACCATTGGGTTTGATTGTTAGTTGTTTTTTGATGTAACTGGTTAAGTTATGAAACAAAAGTGAGATAAGAGAGAGATTTTTGTTGAGGGAGAACCAGTGGGTTGCTTAAATGAGTATTTGAGAGTAATTTATCGATGAACTTTGATACTATAAATTGCTCTATGAAACAAATATGAAGAGTTTGCATAGTTTGTGTACCAAGGTGCTTAGAATGTGCAAACGAGGGTGAGCGAGAGAGTCTGGAGTGAGGGAAAAACCAGTGGGTTGCTTGAGTGAGTGTTTATGAGTGCCTCTATCGATGAACTATGATACTATAGAGAGCTCACTGATATGGACACAGTGTTCAAGGGTGCTTTATCGATGAACTTTGATACTATAAAGTATTCTTTGAGACGAACACAGTGTTTAAGGGTAATTTATCGATGAACTATGATACTATAAATTACTCTATCAAATAAACTCGGGAGAGACAAGGGAAAAAGCTTCTGTCCAACTTAAAGTTAAGAAAGTGTTTATTAATTGTTGCATGGTAAGGACTTACCATAAGTGAATAGTTTAAAAAAAAAATCCCAAAAAAGGATTTCTGCATCTCATTCAACTCATATGAAAATTTTGATTTTGAAAGTTAGGGGTAAGAGTTATCCTGTGTGAAAAATATTGTCCATGATTGAATGTCAGTTGTTACTGAAAACATTGAATTTTGGTGGAACCTGAAATCTTTATCTAATATTGAAAAGTCATTATTGAGTGTATTTGATTTAACAAAAGAAAGGTTAACAGAAGGAAGTTTAACAATTAAAACAGAAGACTCTGAGATCAATACAGTTACGTCTGCATATAAAATAGCCCAATTAATCAGAGAGATCTTTTGTGTTAGTTTTAGTTGGCCCGAGATAAGAAGTTTTTCCAGTTGTAAGATTTATGTTTCAAAGAAAATTGTGGGATATAAAGAACTGGTCATTGTAAGTGCTAAGTTTAAATTTGAATCAAATCTTAAAAGTGGTTGTGTGACAAATAAAGTGATAGGTGAAGAAGAGATAATTTACATACTTGTGGGACCCTTTGTGATTTATTCCAGTCGCCTAACTGGAACATTTTATAGTGCAGAGCAGTGCATTGACTTATTGGTAAATAAATAAAGTAAACAACCATTCAGTGTAACATGGAAGCAGCAACAAAAGAATTAGAGCGTGCTATCACTGTGGCCCCGGTGGAATGGTGTAACTTACAAGACAAAGGCTTTGATGGTAAAGCATTGGCTAAGTGGTGTAATGATCTTAAATGGTATACCAGAAGTAACAAGTATAAGAAAGGAGAGCAGCCTCCCTTTCACTGGCCAGAACAGGGAACATGGAATAAAGAAAAAACAAAGAGTATGAAAATTTGGATGACTAATTACATAGCTAATCAGGAGTTGAAAGCAAAGAAGGATGGAAAGAAAGAGAAGAGGAAAGCTTTGTTAGATGGAATGGAATTGTGGGAAAAAGCTAGAGGTTGCTGGAGTAAGGAAGCTGAGAGAGTGATGGCTGATAGAGAAGAGGTCAGAGCTCGAGAGATGGCAAAGCAAAACGAAAGAACAGAAAAGACAAGATTGCTAGAACAACCATTAGACACTGCAAACCAATTACCTGTGGTAACTACAACAGTTAAGCCACCGCCCTATGCACCGCCCACTGCCTCTGCCTCCCTCAATCCATGTCCTCCCTCTACCACACACACAAACTGCCCTGCCTTCACTACTTTCTCTGAGAGTGGCCCTCCCTTTACAGCTCTCACTCCAGCCCCAACCACTCCTGTTGCTTCACCAAATGCTAGCACACTGTATCCAGTTATTAAAGGAACTATGCAGCTTAAAGGGGAATTAGAAGTTGAGGGAAATGTGGAACTGTATGCTGAGATGCATAGAGGCAAGGAAGGATCATTCAGTGAACAAAGTCAGGCAGCAGGAGGAGCTAGTCAGTATACCAGGACTCAGTTAGAACATCTGGACCAACTAATTGAACAGAGAGCAAAGGAAATAACAGAATTAACTAAAGAGGTGAAGTCTTTGGGTTTAGCAGGGCTATCGCAGGACAGAGAGCTTGGTAAAAGATTACAAGAGGAAGAAAGGATGATTTTGGAGCAAGAAAGGCAGGATAGAGAGATAGCAAAAGAAAGAGTGCTTAAGCAACAAAAGGTCAGGGCATTGCAGGCTATGGAACAGAGAAAGCGAGAAACTGATGACTGGCTAAATATGAAAATGGCACAAGAGTACCCAGCCTCTAAAGGTGGTATAGATATGACAAAAATGTCAGGACCTGATGGATTAAGAACTTACAGAGCTAAGATGTTGGTAGAGGAGAGAAACAGAGATATGGAGTATAGGGACACATTAGCTTTAGACTTTGACCCAATAGAGGACAGATCCCCATTATTGAAAAGTACCCCTAGAGGTGGAATGAATGAGCCAGGTGTGAGTGTATTTCCATTGCGTATTGAAGGAAAAACAGCTGTGTATGTTCCATGGGCTCATAGAGATTTAGAGACTATAATAAACTTATTGCCAAGTTTAAGAGACGGTGCTGGTCCCTGGATTGCTGCGTTGGAGAAAGAGACGCAAGGTACAAGATTGGCGGTGGGTGACATAAAAGCCTTACTGGCAAAAATCACTAGTTTGAGGGAAATGGAGGATGTGTTGTGGTCAGCAGGTATGGGACAGAGTGTGGTTTCGTCTGATTTTGACGGCCAGGCTCTTGACTGTTACAGAGGCAGACTTTGGGGTGCCTTGAGAACTGAGTTCCCTGTCAAGTTTGACAGCACCAAACTGACCCCCACTGCACTGGGTCAGGAGGACTGTGCACTGTGGATTGCTAAAAACATGCAAATTTGGAGAGGGCAGGGGCTGAGAAAAGATCCCACTGACCCAAGAGACTTTGAAACCAGACTTTTCAGAAAGGAACTGCTGGACGCACTGCCAGTGTCTGTGCAAAACAAACTGAGTGACACCCCAGGGCTAGATGCAATGCCACACAGCCAGTGGGTGGAGACCCTAAAACACCATGCTTCCAAACACCAGAAACACGAAAGAGACGAAAGAGCAACAAGCTAAAGAGACTGAACGAAAGCTGGCTCAAGTTAGTCTGGAGGAAAAGAAAAGACACAAAGACATTAGTAAGGCCCCCAGAGGAACCTATGTAGTGGGATGGGCAGGGTCATACGAGTCAGCGAGCCACTCTCAGGGCGAAATGGTTGCAACACACCCTCCTAATAAGTCTGAACAGGTAGCTGATCTGCCAAAACAAGCTGCGGATCAAACCCAAAATCGGAACCTATGGCAGCATCCCCAGGGCGCAGCCCCGTCTCATCCAGTAGTTGTGAATGTAATGGCACCTAGTGGACAGAGTAGAGGAATTTATTTTTGAAGATGGCCAAGAGGCAGAGGAAGGGGATATTTTCAGAACAGGGCATCCGCTGATCTGGGTCCATATTTCGGGCAAAACAATGTTTGCTGGGGATGTGGGGAGAATACTCAGGCTAGGCGTGACTGTCCAACAAACCCATGGAAGCAATAGGGGTGTTCAGAGGGTCCAATTAACCAACAGGTAGCATTATCCGAAAATGATTGGGAAGAACCTAAATTAACATGAATTATTAATGGAGTAAAAATTGAATGTTTAATTGACACTGGAGCTACATGTAGCTCAATTGATCCAAAATTGGTACCTGGGGTTGTTGCATCACAATCATCTGTTAGAACAATAGGATTCTCTGGTAAACCTATGAAAATGTGTCTGTCAGAACCAATTATGGTTCAGATAGAAGAGAAAACTGTTGTAAATCAATTTCTGATGGCACCTCAGGTTCCGATCACATTAATTGGAAGGAAAATTTTGTGTAAATTGGATGTTACCATCAAAACCAAAACACAGGGATTAACGTTGCAGTGTCTAACCAAAATAACTAAACAGGAGCTAACCCTTTTAGTTAGACCAGAAGTATATTAGATAGGGAAATTGGAAAATAATGATGGCATGGTGCATTATTTTGGGGGAATGTGGCCTGATAATGGGTTTAAGCAAAGTAACGGCCACCCAATTAAACATCTTACAGAGATCACAAAACTATTTGAGGGAATACAAAAACCAGCTAAAGTAAATGTAATTAAGTGTAAGGCATAAACAAAAGGAGACTAATTTTATGAAAAAGGAAATTAAAAAGCAGACGAGGAAGCAAAATTAGGCGCGGCAAAACCAGAGCGAGCTGAAACCATGACCATGGTAGTGACAAGGTCAGGTAATAAGACTGACAGTAAACAGGTGAATATTTCCGCAGACGTAACTGTAGATGAAATCAGAGACATGCAAAATACAGCGTCACAAATTGAAAAGATGGAGTGGCAAAGCAGAGGTGTTGTCAATGTAAAAGGTTTGTGGAGAACAGAGCAACAACAATTAGTAATTCCATCTAGAATGGAGAAAATGGTGATGATGTACGCGCATGGTAGTGAACATTGCGCGAGGGGGGAGATGATAGATGAGATTTTGAGACAACAGGGTTTCTGGTTTATCAATATGCAAAACTAAATTAGCGAATTTTTGTCAGAATGTGACATTTATAGAAATGTCAAACCAGCAGTACACCCAATGCGTCTGTTTCCAAGTGTGGAAGGACCATTTGTGCATCTAGTGAAGGATTTTGTAGATATGATCCACCCAATTAAGGAGAAAATGTTTCACATTTTTGAGATGGACAGAAGCTTCAATCCAGTGTGAACGCAGAGTGCGCAAGCAGTGGCTGGAGCACTTATGAGGGAAGTGGTCCCAAGATTTGGGCTTCCCAAGGTATTACAGTCAGATAATGGACCAGGATTTCAGGCCAACCTGTTGAGAAAAGCACTTGCTAGGGTAGGAATAACCCAAAAATTTGGATCGGTGTATCATCCACAGTCTCAAGGGGCGGTTGAGAGGTGTAATGGCATACTTAAATCAAAAATAGCCAAAATCTGTGCACAGACTAAACTAAATTGGGTTCAGGCCTTACCAATAGCGCTCATCATGGCCATAAGATCTAGTACTAACAGGGAAACACGTTTATCCCCTCATGAATTGGTAACAGAAACCAATGTTCAAAGCCAATCAAAAAGAAATTAATTTGGAGCATGTGGAAGATTTAAAAAATGAAATGAATGAATATATTGCTGCACTGATGAGAAACCATAAAGCTATTTTACAGATTGAAAGCAGGCCCAGAGAGACACCTGGTGACGAGGAGACTACAACACCATTTCCTGTGGGAACGTGGGTGTACATCAAAGTCTACCAACGTAAGTGGAGTGACCCCAGAAGGGAGGGGCCCTATGAGGTGACTGCTGCTAGTCCAACAGCTGTACAGGTAAAGGGCTCAAAGCTGTGGTACCACAACACTCATTGCATACCTGCACAATCTCCAGGGTCACCTGAAACTGCATCTCATAACTGAACTGATGAATATCATATAAATGAACTCTGAAGCTTTTTCCTTAGATCCAGACGTGTGGACAGTGCCAACAAACCAATACGAAATTGAGGCACTCTGCGGGACATTACCTGTGGGTAAACGTAAGAATTGTGAAAAAGTATTAAAAGAAGACTCGAGTATAATTGCTGTAGGATGTAAAATCATACAAAAGTATATGTTTTTGGAGAGAATAAGAGTATTTTTTCATTGTGTAAAAGAATTTTATCCAAGCATCCAAAAAGGGAAAAATAAATATCAACAGGTAGTTTTTAAAGAAACACCAAAATCATGGAGCCAAACAGAGATGCGGGAATGGTGGGTAATAGAAACTCATGCCAGGTTATTAATTGCAGAGTAAAAGAAACAGGATGGTCAGTACAGGAGCTATATGAAATCATGTCAAAAAAAATAAGAATGACTGTGGTTGTAATTCTGGGGTTGTGTGTGTTAGGAATGATGGTGTTAATGGTAACAGAAGATACAATTGAGAGAGTAAGAAATGGTAAGTTGGTGATTAGCAAAGGTGAGAACCAGGGGAAGACAAACCGACCTGTTACTTCAGTATATCAAGGCAATGATACCTGGGGGAAAAGGGTAGATGAAAGAGATAGAACCAGACGTAGACGATCATTGGCTAGACATTCAAGTGGAACACCAATCTTAAGGTTTCAGGTAGGGGAAACTAAAACTTACAAAGTGGATTTTTGTCGTGTGGCACATTGCACGGGGGATCATAAGAGCTATCAAGGGAGTGACAAATATATTTGTGTTACTGTTGAGGGAATTGCCTACTTGCAGTGGTGTCCAGAATGGAAGTATGTAGGTTGGAACACTAGCCCACAATCATGGGGTTACACCCCATGGGCGGCACAGAAAAGAATTACAGAGACTGGGAACTTGCTAGAAAGATTGAGTATTATTAAAGGAAGCAGCCCAGAAAATTGTAGGGAAGGGGAATGTAATCCATTAATAATCACGCTAAAAGATGCTGGTGCATCGGATGGAGGACTATTTGTGTTAGGAGCAGATATGTCTGGAAAAGACCCAAAGGGTCAGTTTCTTATAGATATATGGCAGAAATCAGAGCCAATGCCAGAAGAAACAGAAAAATCGGAGGAAGCAGATCCATCAACCGATTACGTATTGACCCCAACTGTTATTAATGTTACAACTGTAGAAGAGAAATTAGCAATAGAAACTGGATTTGGAGATCATAATGAATGGTTTGAATGGGTAATGTTTACAGCAAGGCAAGTGGGTGTGTCTGATTGCATTGCATGTGCTACGGCAAGACCAAGTCTGGCCACCACACCATTTCGGTTGAATGAAGAAAATGATAAACAAGGTTTAATGTGTATGATCAAAGCATTTAAGGGTGTGGAGGATGAAGAGTGCATGACTGTTTCTTATTTGTTTCCAAAGATGAAAATGTATATCCCACCAAATATACAGGCTTATAAGGGTAATTATACATGTTTTAAAAGAACCATATGGGACACGAAAATGTTAGATATTTTACAGATGGGTGGTGCCACAGAGAAATTGATATAACAAATGACAAGGAGGGATACAAGGCAAGCTGGTTTGTAGGCCAGACCACCGGAAGGGCAGATGTATGGTGGATGTGTGGTGACATGAAGTTAAGGCCAAGTTTGAGAGTAAATTGGAAGGGAACCTGTACCCTTGTACAATTAATAATGCCATTCCAAATGTTTTCATTACCTGATTTTGGGAGCCTACATGATAAAATGAGTGGTAGGAGTATAAACAGGGAGAAAAGAAATTTGCCTGGTGGGTCTTTTGATAATAGAGTGTATATTGATGCCATTGGAGTTCCAAGGGGGGTGCCAGATGAATACAAAGCAAGAAATCAAATTGCTGCAGGTTTTGAGTCAATCATTTTCTGGTGGTCAACCCTCAACAAAAATGTTGACTGGATTAACTATTTGTATTATAATCAACAAAGATTTGTAAATTATACCCGTGATGCCGTTAAGGGGATAGCTGAACAATTGGGACCAACTTCACTTATGGCACAACAAAACAGGTTAGCGCTAGATATGTTGTTGGCGGAAAGGGGAGGAGTTTGCCGGATGATATCGGCCGCGTGGTGTTGTACATTCGTTCCTAACAATACTGCCCCCGATGGCAGCATTACCAGGGCATTAGAAGGTTTGACCGCCTTGTCAAATGAATTGGCTGAGAACTCTGGAATTGATGACCCATTTACAAAAATGATGGAAAAGTGGTTTGGGAAGTGGAGTACATTGATAACTTCTTTACTGATGTCAACTGCTGTAGCTGTTGCTATCCTTGCATTGTGTGGTTGTTGTTGCATACCATGTATCAGGGGTTTGATTGAGAAAACTATCGACAAAGGAATGGGTAAGATAATGTACCAACGGGTACAAATTAATGAGGACGACGAGGGAGATAAATTTGAGGACAACATCCATGTGTGATGGGAAACCAACGAGGCTCTAGTACCCTCCTCCCTCACACGGCCCTCTACGCATGCAAAGCGCATGGGTTGAAGACCGTCGAAAGCTGGAAGATGCACCCTACACGTATACATATAGAATTTATGTTTCTTAGAAAGACTCTGTGTGGACTGCCCACCAGAGCAAAACACTCTCATGTGAGAATCATTATGTTACTGTTCATGTTAAACTGGACATAGGGTGTCACCTATACTAATGCATTTATTCTTTTTTATTAACATTTATAATTTTTTGCATTTGTTATCATTTATTAACAGATTAAATTAAATTAAATCTTTTGCATTTATTATTTTTATTACAAGTTATAATCTTTCATTAGTAATGCAAGTTGCAAACCTGAAGTGTGTGTAAAATAGGGAAAGGGATGGTTTTAAGCATCACTGTCCACGGTGTGATGACAGTGTAACAAGCCTGGTAAGTGACTGATGGTCCAGGAATCTCCTGGGGGTGGAGGTAAAACATCCACCTAGCACGGCTTACCAGAAAGTGAAAAGGATTTTTTGAAAAGATGATATGCTTGCTTTAGATTTAAAATTGAATGTTATGTTATATTTTTCGTGTTGTTAATCGTTACTATTTTTACAGGTTATTAATTATCATTTAAATGATAACCCGTGTGAAATGACTGTTAAAATTAGAAAAGTGACTGAGGGTCTGGCCCGAACTGTCAGGGGTATTTTTATTCTTTTATATCTTTTCTTTCTTTAAAGTACCTAGCCCGGCTTCTCTGGTATCGGCAGTCATATTTGCAGGGTGGTTATCGAAAACATTTAGTTTCCGAAGGGGGGAAATATGGTAGAGAAATTTTGAGTGTTTTATCTTACAGATTAGTATTATCTTTTATATGGTATGTTTTTAATGTCTACATAAATAAAGTTGTCTCTCTGTTGCTTGAACATGAATGTGTAGGTCCATAGCTGGGCCTGGAGGAGATAAGGGTGTCCTTGGTAAGGATAGCGAAATAGTTGTATGATGTGTTAGAGAACAAAGACACTGAGTTTTACCACCCATGGGAGGATTTATGTACCAGCTTGGAATGTTATAGAGATAAAGTCACAGCATCACTAGGTTGTCATGAGTTATGAGAAGGAGCTAAGGGTCCTAAAGGCAGGAGTCTGCTGAGCATTGGGATAGTACAGAGTGAAAGAAAGGCAGGGCTACTGGACCACTATTGGACCACTATATAATATACTGAAAAACTCAGAAGGGGGTCATTGTCATTATCATTTTACCAGGTGTACACCCTATGACCAGTATTGTGTTTCAAGCTGTCTGACACAATTCTTTAATAAAATACTTTGAAGAGAATTTTACATCTCAACCGTCTCTGATTCTCCTGAAAAAATCCACGACAACGGCACAAACACTTTATTTTTCAATCACTGCGTAAAGAGACTTGGATTACTCTGCTGATTTTGGACATACAGATATTATTTATACATCATTTAAAACGTTAAAGTGTCATTTTTTGTATGTCTATAAAAACTGAATGTTGTGCTTTTCACAAAATTAAGAAAATATGCATACTGCGCGTTCTGTTATCTCTCCATCGTGATGTCTTTTCAAAAACGCGTCAGAAAAAAATACTGTAACTTAACGAATACTTTTCATACCATCAGAAGATAAATGTCATGTCTACATAATGCTTGGAATCTCTTTAAAATGATGTAAGTGAAGTCGTACTTGCTAATACTACATGATTTCACCGTATATGCTGGAAGTGTGGTAATTTTCTTGTGGACTGAATAAAGTCTAAGATTGCCAATTCTGTTTACAACAAAACCCAGCACCATGTTTTCATTCTTGACGTGATCTTTATAGGCTACTGTATGATTGTTAATTCGACTGGATTTCCACATTGAACTTGAAAGCGCGTTGCGCATATCCAATAGTGCGCATGCACAGCCAGAGCTTAAATGACTTCATGATCGCAACTTCGCGTCTTTTTGGTTTAAACGGACAAATGCTCATATGTCAAAATAGCTGTCTTGGTGATTTTCATACTAAACATTAGGTTACTGTACGTCTTAAACGAATAAACATTTTATTGCATTCTGTCTTAGCCTAACCTGTTGAAGTCTCTCTGTCATTAAAGTTAATTAAATATCAAAAGAAAAAAGAAAACTTTTGCATCTTCTGTATCTTCGTAAATAAACATCCTTGTGTAGAGCTCTGCTATTTGAAGTAAGTTTAAGGTTTATCATGGAGTTTAGATTTCCTGATCTTTTGCTTCATTAAAGGGATAGTTCACAAAATGAAAATAATTTTTACATCCTTATGTTGTTCTAAACCTGTACTAATTTCTTTTTTCTGGTGAACACAAAAGAAGATATTTTGATAAATGATGGTATGCACACAGCTGTAACCATTGACTTCCATAGTAGGAATAAAAACAACATGATGGAATTCAATGGATATACCATTAATTATGTGCTTACCATCATTTATCAAAATATCTTCTTTTGTGTTTATTAAAATAAAATACAGGTTTAGAACAACATGAGGGTGAGTAAATGACAGAATTTTCATTTTTGGGTGAATCCCTTTAACAGACAGTAAATCAGATGTAAGAAATACAGTAGAAAGATTTAAAATTCACCCTTATTATGTTTACATCTAATGCGATCAAAGGATTCATTTATGCTTTCTTGATACATAGTAACACGTCATTTTCTTTATGGACTATGGACCCCCTATAAGTAGCTGTGGCAACCCCCTGGCCACCCCATTAAAAAAATTCTAGTTCCGCCACTGACCCCTGTGTGGTCAGCATTGCTGTGTGCTTCAGGTCATTGTCTTGTTGGAAGGAAAACATTCTTCCCATTGACAACTTTCTGGCAGAGAGCAGCAACATTTCCTCAAGAACTTGATGGTATTTTGCCCCATACATTTTCCTTCTATTCTGACAAAGGTTCCAGTTCCTGCTGCAGAGAAACACTCCCATAACAGGATATTTCCACCTCAATGTTTAATGTAAGTACTTCTAGGAATTGATAAAACATTCAGAATGTTTTTGTATCCATCTCCTGTCCACAATTTTCTCCCAAATATTTTTTGACAGTACCTTGCCACCCATAGTTGATAGTTTGCCTCAGTTTTACTACGAATGACTTAAATGCGCCAAGAAAGCTAATTTCATGCTAAGCTAATCAAAATGATCACGGCTGAAATTCAAATGGCTTTGTGTGCAATTGACAAGGTGATTATACTGTACACTTCTAACTCTTTTTTTTTTTTTTTGGAGGGGGGTGATATTGATACGTATAATATATCTTTCACTTGGATGTTTAAAGTTGCATACATACAGCTAGATAAAACAAAAAGGGTGTCTGTGACATTTTAGGCAACAAAATGTGATTTTTTTCTATACCAACTGTATATAGCTACAGGACAAATGTGAAAGACACATACATACACGCATTATCTTGGACTGGAGTCACTGGTTTTGGAGACTCTATAAAAGAATCTGCAGAAAAAAATATATAAATGAAATTATAAACTCTTGGCACAAACATCAAACATGATTTATCTTCAATTACTTTCATTAATTTTTACAAAAAGTTAAATGTTCAATGTCTCTAAATTCATTTTGAAACTGATTGTAACACACAGATAAAATGTGATGTATGGTTAAAATGCATATATTTTTTACTTACATTTTGCACTTTGTGATTTTGTCGCTCTTGTTGTTATGCGTCCATAATGTTTTACAATACACTCAATATCTGAGCGTTCAGCCTTCACAACACCGATGCGTGTCCGAGTGGCTTTCCATTGACCATTTTCCATTCGGACATCATCTATTTTATCAGATCCTTCAATACCCTTCAGAACGATGTTTGGTTTTCTGTATGGACAGGTGTGTAAGGTGTAACACGCTACTGTAATGCTGTCACCGGTCTTTAAACCTCCAGAAATATTAATGATGGGCTGCTGTGGATTTGCTACAGTAGGGGAAAATGTTACAGTTAGGCAACTGATGATACAGCTGTAATGACACTTAAAACCAAAAATATTGCATTAAAAGAACATGTGAAGTATTTACGTACTGTCAACAATAATCGTGGAGGTGACATCATAAAACTTATAGGTGCTCTTTTTCACATTTTCTGGGTCAATCCATGCATATATTTTTTCTCCATTGAGGGACGAATCCACCCTTTCGATCAGCAGGCTACAATCCCGATCTGAGTTTGTATGCCTATATAAATCAGTTTTTCCTTTGAACTTGTCAATAACTTTACCTGGATTCAAGGGCTCATAAACTAAAGGGTAGCCACGAGAGACCCACTGATACCACACAACTCTACGTGGTTTAGTAGGTGGGTTTGAAGTGTAAGAGTAAGAGCACGGTATAACCAGACAGGAACCATTGAGGCCATGAATTTCTGTTGGCATTGTCACTTCCCAAGCCAAAGTCTCATACAGCAGAACACCTGTGAGAAAAACATTAGATAATATTAATATTTATTAACATTAGGTTTCTGTGCTGTATAGCTCAATCAGAAGAGATTGACACTATCAACAAGTTAATTGGATTGATTTTCAGAGAAGGCACTGTAGGGACTTTGGAAGATATTTTGTCACATGCATACAAATAAAAAAAATTAAGAGTATTAAACTAAGTTTGTGAGGAGCACGATCATGTAATCCAACCAATCAGCACAAAGAGTTTTATGCAGCATCCCATCTATCTCAGTTAAAGACAAGGAAGTACTCTGGGTTTGGGTTAAAATTCTGAGCTCTGAGCCCTCGGACAGTACGCCAAATATTCTATATTATCCCTATCGATTACATGTTAATGTGAACTTGTGAATGTGAAATTTAATATAACTTTTACTTTCATTTAGCATATTGCAACATATATCGTCGCTGCCCGATGAAACTCACGTATGTCCAAAACGGTTACTTTTCAGGAAGTGAAAAAAAACACTGTATTTCAAAAGCAGTTGAATGTAGCGTTGTCATACTTGGTACGGCATCTTTACATGTAACCATATTCTTGTCAGTGTAATGATATAATCCACATTTGACCAAAATTGAGTTTAAATGGACATACGTGCATATTTTACATTAATGGTGGTCGATACGCATTCTTCCGATCATTGATTAGAATGGCCAAGTCGCATTTCATATTGTCAGATGAATACGCTCAGTTTATTAAATAGCCTATATCTTAGTTTATTAAATACGCTTAGTTTATTTAATATTAATTATACATTTATTAAATGTCTCTTGCAAACTATGGAGAGACAATGAATCAATACACTGACATGGTAATGCTAGATACTTTGTTTGCACAGTCCATAAAGTTTGTCACTCCTATACGTACGTCTGGCGTCAGGGGGGAAACGTTTACCTCGATGAAGGAAAGTCATTGTTTCACCAGGCTATGTTTATTCGGCTATCCAGTGCTGAGCTTCAATGAAACTTCACGAGACCGGCGAGATGTTTCCACAGGGCAGGAGATATGCGGCGTGATTGACAGCTTTGACACCAAATGGATATACGTGAAAATCAGATGACATGATTTCACAACTTTTCATTGGCCATTTAGATATGTGAAGCATACTGTATACGGAAATGCACCTGGACATTCAATCTGTCGAAAAATCTAAAAATCGGCAAAATGGACATACGTGGTTTTCATCAGACAGCGACGATATATAAGTTATAAACATTAAGTGTAAGGTTTAAGGTATGAATGTATATTTGATTCCTTTCTGATTAAAAGTAGTTTAAATTGCTGATTTTTTTCAATAAAAGGAGATGGACAGTACCAGAATGCATTTGTGCACGAAACATTATGAAATAATTAAATGTTTACTGAGAAAAGATTAATCAGTAGCCTAACCTGAAATATTTTTTTTTTTTAGTTAATAGTGGATTAGTTTTGAATACATGTATAAGTAGTGTCCTCTGACAGAATCTCTTGCCGTATAAAATGCATGAATAGAAGTAAAGTAACACATTACCTTGAAACAGAAGATATATCAGTCCTTTCATCTCTGGATCACAATGCTTCCTCTTATGTAGAAAAATACCACTTATAAACTGAAAACAAGCTCAAATGTTAAAAACATCTCAGAATATCTCAAACAAGTGGACTGGATGAAAACCAACTGAAACAAAATAAAACAGATGTCTCTTTTGTTCAGCAGAAGAAAGAATAATGTGTTTTTTCATAAGTTTCAATGTAGTGCTCTGATGTTCACGCCCACCTTCTAAAGGATTTCCTTTTTCTTTGTTGTCTGGTTTATAGGTGCAATTCTAGGATTTTCATTTAAGGGAGGCTCAGGCTTCCAATGAGGGTAAAGAAAATAAGTTTTATTTTATAAAAAAAAAATAGTTTGAATACAATGTAAGTTTAGGTCATACAACAATGGCAGAGCTAGAATTAAATGGAGGGGGGGGGGGGTTAAGGATACTTTATGGGGTCCATACACTCTTACCTTTCCAACACCATCCTTGAACAAATGGATCGGATGAAAACTACTATGTAATACAAAATAAACAAAAAAGAAACTAAGAAATGCTTTACTGGATATAGAAAGAAAGTTTTTATGAAGTGTGTTCTGATGCCCCGCTATAATAGCCCTGGAGTGTTTTGATGTTTAACAAAAACCTCACCCATCACATTTGTCTGTGAAAGAAATATAAGTTGAAAAAGTAAACAAAGTAACAATTTATAGATTCAAGTCTAAATGATGCTCTTGTTAATAAAGAAAAACAGTTAATGTTAATAACATTGAAAAAAACTTTGTACAAGTCACTCAAGCCGACATAATAATTCTCAATGTTGTACTTTTTGATAATCTTCTCTTGTGTTTGCTGTGTTATCAGAAACTCTACTGTAGACAAAAACTTTTATTTATATTCTATTTCATGTCCTCTAGAGGGCAGCACATTCTCAGAAACAAAGGTACAAAAGCGGTCACTGGGGCACTTTCAAAAAGTACACCTTTGTACCTGAGGACTGCATATTAGCACCTCAAATGTACATATCAGTACCTAATGGTATTTATTAGGAAGTGTACTGTCCCAGTGACCGCTTGAAAAATGTAAGACCCTTTAGGCATTAGTATTTGCTAATTTTAAAATAATAATTATAAAAATACTTTGATGAAAAAAAAGAGAGAGAAGAAAGGTCATCGCCAAACAAAATATTTGATATCTCCCTACAGTCCTGGACATCATCGTAAAGATTCCTCAGGACTTTTGCATGCATGCAGTTTCTCAGAAAGAAAAAAAACACAGAAAATGTGTCTACTCCATGGGAATAAACTGAAGTGCTATCATCCAGGAGACTACAAAGGCATAAGTGCAAAATCATCTCTTAAAATAAAATGAAAATGTAACACGAATGTATTATTTTCTTGTCCTGTGATTTATTTATATTTAATTCTCAAGTTAAACAGCATTAAAATTGTTTTTATATTTACAATAATACATAATTTGTATACTTAAAGGGATAGTTCACCCAAAAAATGAAAATTGTGTCATAATTTTCACACCCTCATGCTCTTATAAACCTGCATGAGTTTCATATTGTTAAAGAGCACCAATTGTTTGATTCACAATTTTAAATTTCCTTTGGTGTGTACGTGTGTATTAGTACACATTAATGATGTGCAAAAGGATCAAACATAGTCCAAAGTTAACAATGATACGAGTTATCGCCTCCAACGGAAACCTCTTTTCTTGGACTACAACAAAGACACAGATTGTAGGCAACAGACATTATCATAATTCCTCCCACTTTGGACTCACAGCCTGTAAGTTAACTCCTTTGTTTGTTGCCAAACATATCAGACAAAGTTACAGTTTATTCAAATATTGATGCTATTATTTCCATGACATATCCATGACAAAGTTGTATTTTTATATATTGTCTAAAATATATGTTTGACTTTTGTCTTTTTCTTTTTTAAACACTGTATAAGCACATTTTGGAGGTGATGTGGAGCATTTTCATTAAACGTTTCCATAAACGGTGACATCTTCCATGATGGCGTAATAATCTTCATAGTCCTCAATCTTAAAGTATCAATTCAGAGACACAGATTTAAAATCAGTAAATAACATTTCATACGATTTGAGGTCAGAGATTGTTGTTAATTCACAAAATTATGTAAAGTAATATAATGATCGATTATATACTTACAGTGCAGGATTTTCTCTGACTAAATTGCACAGGAGACAACAAACAATGAAAAATTAAGTTAATAATTTATTAAGGCGCAGTTTCCCAGACATGCTTTAGATTAATCCAGGACTAGTTATAATTTAATTCGTTTTTACAAACAAACTTTAACAAAAACATTACTGGTGTGCATCTTGAGACAAAACAATGGCACTGATAAATGATATGATATGTCAGTGCACAATGTTTTTAAATTTAGGCAGCTCAAACATGCGTTTTAATCAGTGGTGTAGTCTAAATTTTTGTAGTGAGTATTTTATGTAATTTTTCCCTCTCCCTTATGCTCACTCGTCCCAGCGCGACACCCCATAAGCACCACCACACTCACAGATACAGTATGGATCTTCATGTAACTGAAAGCATTCTGAAAGTGTACTCATAAACACATAGGGTCCTATTTTAACGATCTGAAATGCAAGTGCGAAGCGCAACGCGCAAGTGAGTTTGTGGGCGGATCTTGGGCGCTGTTGCTATTTTCCTGGCGTGAGAAATAACTCTTGCGCCGGGCGCAAATCAATTAGGGGTTGGTCTGAAGTAGGTTCATTATTCATAGGTGTGGTTTGGGCGTAACGTCAAATAAACCAATCAGAACGCTATCCAACATTCCCTTTAAACGCAAGGGCGCAAGTTCCATGGCGGGTTGCTATTATTATGACGGATTTACCAGGCGCACGCCAGGAGCGGTTCACAGCCGAGGAGACCAACATTCTTGTAAGAGCAGTCAAAGACAGAGAAGTTGTTTTGTATAGGGATAGGAGAAACCCGCCCAAATCAGCGTAGGTTAAACAGGCGTGAGAGGAAATAGCCACAATTGTCTCATCAGCAGTGTTGTATAAAGTACTAGAAAGCAATACTTGAGTAAAAGTACAAGTATTGTACTAGAAAAAGACTTTGGTAGAAGTGAAAGTTGTCTTTTAAAATATTACTCAAGTAAAAGTCTTAAAGTATCTGATATTTACTGTAGTTAAGTATCAAAAGTAGTTTTCTGATATTTAATGTACTTAAGTATTTGAAGTAAAAGTAAAAAGTTTTTTTTTTTAAAGCAAGCGGTTAGAACTTAGATTGTGAACTTTATTGTGGCTTTCTTATAGTAAAGCATATTCAGGGTTCCCATTATCTTCTTAATCTCAATCATCAAATAAAAATCTGTTTTTTCCAGGACTTTTCAGGCACAATTCTTTTAAGTTCAAAGAGCAAACAGCATATTTTTAGAGCTGACATCAAATAAAAAAGCAGAAATTTCACTTTTGTATGAACTTCAGGTAAAAATGAAAAATAAATAATAACTTATTTCTTTCAAAACATGAGCATATTTTTGAAAAAAGTGGAGTGTCCCTTTAAGTTAGCTGCTCTACTAAGAAAAAAATGCCAACTCGTTGTGTGGCAATGAAAGCACTGTGACTTTGATCAACAATGCAAGCGTACATTCACATTGTATAAGATTAGCACATTATCCTATAACCACTGAGTTTTGAGTTAATTAACATAAAAGGAAATCTCAAGTTTGACAAAACGTAGGATGCTTTTGAAACCGTGAATACAGTCCTTAACACTTTCTTTCTAACCTGCCACTGATAGCAGTTTTTAATAAATATTTCTCAATCCAACATTAGCCTACCGGAGGGAATATTCGTCCGGCAGTTATGTTATAATGTTACCATAAACAGTTAAGTGTGTTTCAGTTGAGAGTTCTCTGTGAATTAAATAAATCCATGGGAAAATCAGCGGTGTAACGTTAACGTTGACGTTTATTAAACATGTGCGCCTTGCCATCACATTAGACAGATAATTATCTGATACGGCTTATGATAACTAATGTTGAATCACATTGACATTGTGGCTTTACTTAATAACTATTATTTTAACGTACCTTGATGTGATTCTTCAGGTTGGACGGGGAGTTTTTAAATGACAAAATGTAAGTGATTTTCGGTAGCCATAAGAGGCACTTTTCCAATGTACAAAAGCATTTCTTACAAATACAGCCACGTCGGGGTGGTCGATTACGATAACGGGAGGTCCTCTGATAGGTGCTTTCATTGCAGTTTCAGTTGTGCTTCCTCATCCTTTGGCAACACTACGCTAAAATAGAGTGTGCGTGAAATAGAGTGTGCGGAGCGTGCGTAATGCAATCTAGAAGCACTTATTCGCCAAAACCTCCCTTATTGAGGTCGCACACATTTCTTCTGAGTTATTTTTGTAGTAACGAGTAACGTATATACTTAGTGAAAATGTATCGGAGTAAAAGTATACATTTTATCTAGAAAATGTAGTGGAGTAAAAGTGAAAGTTGACATAAATTTAAATAGTGAAGTAAAGTACACATACGTGAAATTTCTACTTAAGTACAGTAACGAAGTATTTTTACTTCGTTACATTACAACACTGCTCATCAGCTGGTATCCCCATCGTTGCACCAAGCGCTACAATGATGTCAGGAGACGGGGGAATCCCAAGCTTGCCAGCATAAATCGGGCACGCCGTGTAACGGGAGGTGGATCTGCCTCTACACAGAAGCCAGCAGAGGACATCGCTGCGTCCACCCTCACCGCTGAAAGGGTTTGGGGGCTTTGAAATTGGACCCAAGAAACGCAAGCAAGGTCCAACCCCAAAGTACTCTTACAAATCAAGTTCATATACATTAAGGTTTCTTATGAAAATATTTTAATTATTATTTACATAAAATAAACGTAATACAGCCACACAACAAACTTAAAATATATATTTTTAAAAAAACTTAAAAATATTTTAATCGTTGTTTGCATGAGAATTTTTTAACGCAGCCACACAATAAATAAAAACTATCACCAAAATGCTGACCACTATGATTCCCCTTATCTCGTGTATTAATATTTTTTAGTGTAACAATTTATGATTTGAAAAAAATTGCTGTTGCATCTGTGTAGATTAGATAAGCAAATTGGTCCGTGTAATACTGGATTATAATTCATCAACTTAAAGTTTATTCAGGAAGAGACACTGCAAAACAATTAAACCTCAAGTGGTGTTGTTAACCCGATAAACTAAGTTTATTTATGAAAAGACACTGTAAAACAATTAAACCTCAGGGGGTGTTGTTAACCCGATAAACTAAGTTTATTTATGAAAAGACACTGTAAAACAATTAAACCTCAGGGGGTGTTGTTAACCCAAATTTGACCCGTAGATGAAAGAGGTCTTCAGATACAACTCTTTGATGTCTTAATCTATTTCATCATAAAGGTTTTTGAACTGTTAGCCTTTAGGCTCACATCACTGAGTATCTGCTGAAATGTATAATGTAATGTATACATATTATGTGGTTCTAAGATTGTGTTTTACATACATATTCATGTGTAATATTATTTTAAAGGTCGTGGTGCGATGAGTAAAAAGGTCTCATTTCTATATATCTAAAATAAGATGGTTCAAGGGTTTAGATAGAAAATGCATTTCTTTGAGAGGTGGGGTTTTGCCAGGATACCTCTGGCTATTTTGACCAGATGTTCTTTTGGATCATTTGGTACAGGTCAAACTGTAGTTTTTTACGATGTCTTTGTTCTGGTCAGTATTTAAAGTACATTGGCAAGGGATTCAAGGAAGCATTCTGTAGTCAGATCTTCCCGCACTGCTGTGTGTCTTGAATTGCCAGGTATGATTTTATTTTATATGTAATGTTTATTTTTCTATGCTGATCTTTTAGTAAATGTTTTGATATATTTGTAATTGATTGATTTATGCTGATCTTTTAGTAAATGTTTTGATATTTGAATAACCAAATGATTGATTTAAGTGTAGCCTACCTGGCAAAATAAATTGTTAACATTTATTCATTTTAAAGCTTGTCAAGTCTCTTTATGTTTTGTAAATATTCCGGAGGGGGGTAGATTAGGAATTACCTCGACTGAAAATACGACTGGAGTTAATTCCCACTTTTGTAGGTTGGAGGTTATAATGACTCAATCTCAATATAGATGGATCCTCATATTTTATAGTGTGTTTGGATAACCCTCTGACCTTATGTTAAGAAGGAGAAATGCCTCTACACCCAGCTGTATGGAACTGCCTTAAGCACCTCCAGAGATACAATACATTCTCTATGTGAATGTAATTCATTCTAAATAATTAAGAAAATATAAAATATAATAATAAATTATATAAATTGTGATCAGCATCAGAATAACATTGGTAACTAATAAATTGGAGTCAGATTATAATTTAACCACAGAGGTCAAAGAAACAAATTAAATAAATGGAATTATTCTTCTAGAAGCGCTACGGACGGAAAGAACACGTTATACCTTCACCACACCATTGGACTTCGACGTTGGGCCAATTGGGTGGCATCTTACATCCGCGTTGTGCACGCTATACATTATGGTCAAGCATGCGCCCTTAAAATAGCATAATCAACAATGCGCAATGCGCCACTGACTTTAAACTTTTTTTTTCTGGTCAGTGGCGCAATTGTTTTTTGAAACTGCAAAATAGCATCAGGGATGGTTTGCGCCAGAACACGGCTCTTTTTTTGCGCTGAACCGCCCAGGGAGCGCAAGTTCATTCCTAGTTTGCCGACGTGCGTCTGTGGAGGGAAAAACCCGCTGTGCGCCGGTGCAAAATACGAATGATACATGCATCACTGACAAAGTCAATTGCGCTGGGTGCAAGATAGGGCCCATAAACTGAATGTGTTATTATCATTATAAGAAAAAAAACTTTAACAGCCAATGGGTTTACAGCCGAGGAAACTGGACTGATTGTTAGACTGGTTTAGTGTCAATCAACATCTAACTCAGGGCCAAAAGTTACTTAACTGTTAATAAAAATTAAATAAACTGTTTACAATCTTCAATCCGTGGCTAACACATGCATTGAAGGAGAAAAAAATATCCACTCTTTCTATTAACTGACAACTATTGGTAACATTATGGTGTAAATGTTTTTAATTAATACACATTTAAGATGACCATGAATTTACTCCAATTTGCATAGTCATTAATATAAAAAGCTTATCTTTGAATATAATACAAGCATTGTCTAAAAATGAAAATAGGCTTTTACTTAATTATTAATACAAGACCATCATATAGCCTAATATTAGACACCCAAACCAAAGTGAAGAAAATGATCTTTAATTTGCAAGTCGGAACTGAACATCAACGCAGACATGTATTTCCTCTAAGAAGTTTAAGGTCATATACATCTTGAACGTAGATATATAAATGAACACAGAGAAGGGAAGTTTAACACTGTAGAGCACAAGCAAACATGCTGAAAGAGGAACTGAAGGCAGCTAAAAACCATCAGGACATAAACACGGGCTTATTTTATCGCATTTGGAGCCTTACCTCCAGATAAAGTAATAAACTGGACTGATGATTTAAATGTTGTTTACTCACATGTGCATTGTAAACTCTCCGTATTTTATGTTGCAGCACTCCTTCACTTCTCCACATGGACTGTTTGTTTACAGTGTCGCCTGAGCAGCTACACTGCAGGTTTGACTTCATTTGGCACTAAGCAGACCTCTTGGTGATGTCAAAGTACTGCGAGAGCGATTCAAAGCGGATTTCACCATTTGATAACTGGAATCGCTCTCGCGCAGTACTTTGCTGTCACTCGCCTGTGGGTTCTTGTGGTGCCACACCAATCTGCTCGCAATTTCGCGCCGCTATAGTAATTTGATTTCACACGGCGTTCGGATCGCGCAACTCGGCAGGAAGTCAAACGCACCAAATATGTAGCCTAATATGTATGCATTTCAACCCGCTAATGTAGCAAGTGTAGCATGCTAATGGTCAGTGCATCACATCTAAATTATGACTAAAAGTTTGAAATGTCACAAAACCATGCTTTTACGCATCCTCACGCTATTTTTAGTGGGTATACGGAAATCCTTGACAATTCCTAGTGGGTATATGGCGTATACCTGCGTATCACGTAGACTACACCACTGGTTTTAATCTGGGACTAGGATAAGCCCTGACTGGGAAACTGCTCCTTTATAGATTAATTTTAAGGTGAATTTATTTAAACATGTTACATCTGATAGGCATTTAGTTTTAATATTTTTATTTGCAAAATGACAAAGAGACATATTTAAACATACTTTATTTCATAAATATCTAACATCCACTTAATAAAAGTGCTATAGGTTACAGCGATGCCATAGAAGATCTGGTTCCACAAAAAAAAAGGTTGTTTAAAAATTGTGGCCGTACCTACCATTGAGGTCCCTGAGATCCTGACCTCTGTAATTTTCTGATGCTCATTTTATTTGACTCAACACTGGGGGGTGTCACGCAAAACGCAGCTGCAAGAGTATTTACTCGATCTAAGAAGTATGATCACATAAGCCCAATTTTGGCATCTTTACACCGGTACCAGTTAAATATCGCATACATTTTAAAATATGGCTAATCTAGCACCTTCGTATTGTCGAGAATTAGTATTAGAATATAATCCATCCTGAACACTGCAGTTGCAAAATTCTGGTCACTTAATTATCCCTACAATATTAAAATTAGATCCTTTTCCTACTTAGCCCCTATGCTCTGGAATGATTTACCAAAAAACGTTCGAGAATCTGACACAGTTGATCACTTTAAGTCTAAACTAAAGACATAACTCTTTAAATCATTCACTTAACTCATCTGGGTAATATACTTACGCCGCAATAGTTAGCCTGTCTGGAACCGAGTAGAAAATTAAGCCACAATACTGTGTGACACTTGCATTACATGCAAACGGCCCCTACACTAATAGGATTTTGTTTCTTATTCCCTGTCTCGTCCTCGATCCCGAGGACAATGAGACTAACACACCCAGTTCCGGCTGCTGTGAAGGTCATCACACCACTGATCTACTGGCCTTCCTGCAATGTGATGCCCCGGCCGATGTCTGACCAACAACCACCAGCCGACTGGGTTGGAGGCTGATATCAATATTAGGGATTAAAAGGCCAGATACCAATATTTGGGCCGATATTCTTTATGTGTATATTTTTGTACAGTACCAGTCAACAGTTTTATACACTTCCCATACAGTATATAGAAAATATGTCTTATTAATTGAATTAATAAAAACAATCATTTTAATAATAAAAAAAATAATAATTCAGCAGATTTAAGCCATCACTGCACCTACGTCTATTGGACTGCAGAAATATATTATCTTCATCTGCTACTGACTGTACTGACAAACTATGCTGACTTAAGAAATGTAACCGACAAGTTTGAGTGACACGGCTGTTATTGAAAAGGGAAACGTATGCATTGTTTATTTAACTTAATAGTAAGTTGCTAACTGGTTTGTAAAATAAGTATCTAACTGAACTCACAACAAATTGGTCATGCTTTAATCTTAAATCTAAATTAAATCTTTTCCAACTCAAAGAACAGAAAGATTCTTCAGATGTTAAAGGTTCTTTATGGAACCACACTGTACAGACACAAATGGTTCTTCTATGCCAATATGATGCACCTTTATTTTTAAGAGTGAAGAAAGATACTTTAATCTACTATAATACTGTACAAAAATACTTTAAAAAACAAATTACAGTTTACAGTTTTAGAGACTGACTGGGTTTAAATGCACAATACCTCTTTGGTGATGGTATACAGGCCGCTGCTTCATACAGATCATTTGTCCTGTGAACAGATTAACACATACATTAATATCACCCTTAACCTTTCTTCTTGTGATATTAATGTGTTTAAACAGACTTATGTATTTACTTTATTCATTTGCATGATTGTTTTACACTTATACAGATGCATTTAGATCAGCAGACAATGTTAATACCAAAAAAACCATATGGTTTTAAAGAAATTACTAAGAAATCAGCTATAGAAGCACGATGAACCCTTGTATGCCAAATGTCAGCCTTTGACCATAGAATTGAATGTACAAAAGGGCCGTACCCTTTTGAGAAGTACAACGTTTGTACCTAATTTGTCGATATTAGTACCTCAAAGGTACATATTGGTATGAAATACATACATACTGTATCTTTACCTACATTGTACAAATTGAACTTTTACTTGCAATTCTTTCTGAAAGTTTTGGGCAAAAGCAAATAGACAGAGAAGGATGACATACAAGGGGTCATCAAACATCTATTTATGAGCATACTGCACACATTTACATTATTTTACATTATCTTTAGAACAGCTGGCTTCTTAGCAAGACACATATCTCAGTCAATTTATGTCATGGTTGTTTTAGGTACACTCTAAAAATGCTGGGTCATTTTCAAGCCAGTGTTGGTAAATATTGAACCAGTGGCGGCTCGTGACTGCTCATCCGAGGGGCGCAAATTTAAAATATGTGTTCGGAGTGTCGTGTGCTGCTCGTGTTTTCAAAATATGTGTTTGTTGTGTCATGTGAACCATGTACATCACATTTTTTGTCAAAATAAGTGTCTGCTGCACACGCGTCAAAAACTGTTTATGATAATAGAGACACTCATGTTCACAAAATACACGCAAGACACTCAGTAAATTCTGATTACGCATGAGATTATGTGAGTATCTGGAAAACGCGAGCGTCTCTTTTATCATAAACCCTTTAGACACGTCTGCAGCAGGCACTTATTTTGAAATGACACGTGATGCACATAGGATCACTCGATGAGCAGAAAACATATTTTGAAATTAGGAACCACACACATGATGGGCTACATATGTGATGAACTTCGCATCAGGCGCCCTTGAAAAAAGAAGTCACCTGCCAGCACTGTATTGAACAGAACACACTGATGGGTTAAAAGTTACCCAACCATGGATTATAATAACTCAGCAGTTGGGTTGAAACAATCCAGCATTGGGTTGACACGACCCAGCATTTTTTTGAGTCTGATAAGGTTGCTAAGGCCGAGAGTGGTTTCTAGGCATGTTCTCATAAACTAACTTAGCTATAATTCACACATACTATATAAACATAGCTAACCAGAGCAGAAGTGATGCGTCTCGCTCTCTCACATAAGACATGTTTAGTCATTTGCACACTAATTTTCATACTTACATTTTCATAATTGTTTTTAAAAGTCATCATATATCAAATTAAATGCAGTCATTAAAAATTATGTTAGAATTTAAATTTTGTATTAGTACATTTTTTTTTATTAACATGAACTAAGATTGATAAATGCTGAACAAGTATTGCTTAGTTAATGTTAGGTGATGAATAAATAATAAATAATACAACTTTATTGTAAAGTGTTAAGAATATCTGTAAATTAAGAATATATGTTTTGATATCTGTAAACTTTATCTGCTATTGCAGTTGCCTAAAGCGTAAAGGGTTGCTTGCTTGCACAAAAGGTGTGAGATTGTCAGCATGGACTTGAATACTTCTCTATATTTTAAAACTTCAAATACACCAGACCCAGCACATTTTAGAAATTTACACCCACACACACATATTTACTTACATGAGACGCTTAGACACTAAACCGCTATCAAAATGAAAAATGATATTAACTGAATGGTCTTGGTGTGACGAAGCAGGCAGGTTAGGTTCCATTTGCAACTCTTTATTGATGTAAACACACAGCAAACAGTGAATAAACAGTGGGCAAATCCAGAAAGGCATACGTAAGGCAACGTAAACACAGTCCAAGATCGGGGCAGGCAGATATCTTTCATATACATTACACAGTCCAAGATCGGGGCAGGCAGAAAGCAGTCTTACAGCAATAATCCAAAAGACAGTCCAATATAATCACCAGGAAAGCAAACATGGGTAGACACAAGGAAACGCTCAGAAATGCTGTTAGGGGCAAACAAGACTTCGCGAAGACAGAGTGGCAGAGTCCCAGGTTAAATAGACCCGCTGATACGCTACAGCTGGTGTGTAATCAGCAGTGCATTATGGGAAGTGTAGTTTGCTAAACGGGTGAATGGGAAGTACCAGGAGCGTTGGTGCTGACATCTGTCACAGAGCCCTCCCCCTGCGAGCGGCTCCAGACGCGGGAAGTGTTCTTTCGGGGACGACCTCGGGGCTGGTTTATCCGGGTGTAGTCTGTGGAATTCATGGATGAGGTTGGGATCCAAGATGTTGTTTGCGTTTTTTTCCACGACCTCTTCTCGGGACCATACCCCTCCCAGTTGACGAGGTATTGGAGGTTGGAGCCCTGTCGTCTGGAGTCCAGTAGCTCGCTGACCAGATAGGCCTCTTCGCCGTCCACTATGATAAGAGGGGGCCCTGATCCTCCAGAATCTACAGCCGCTCCCGGGTCCTCAGCAGGTTTGAGCAGGGATACATGGAAAGTGGCAGAGATGCGATAATTAGGAGGGAGTTCTAAACGGTAAGACACAGGATTAATTTGCTTAATGATTTTGAAAGGGCCGACATACCTGGGACTCAACTTCTTGCAGGGGAGACGAAGTCTCAAGTCTCTGGTTGAGAGCCATACCAGCTGACCGGGTTCATAATTGGGTTCATGACTTCTGTGGCAATATGCTTGGTCCTTGAGTTTTCTGATAGCTTGAGATAAATGAACGTGAGCTTGTTGCCAAGTTTCCTGACTGCGAGTGAACCATGCATCAATGGCTGGAATGTCTGCAAGTTCTTCATCCCAGGGAAACATGGGCGGTTGGTACCCAAGGACACATTGGAAGGAAGAGAGACCCGTGGAGGTCTTTTTCAGGGAATTCTGTGCATATTCCACCCAAGGTAGGAAGCGACACCAGTCATGTT
The DNA here is from genome assembly GCA_025389145.1 of Misgurnus mizolepis. Classification (NCBI taxonomy): domain Eukaryota; kingdom Metazoa; phylum Chordata; class Actinopteri; order Cypriniformes; family Cobitidae; genus Misgurnus; species Misgurnus mizolepis. The sequence goes on along the minus strand of JAIFKI010000004.1, from coordinate 41,137,464 downwards.
GGTTTTTATGACAATGGATTCTGAGAAATTTGGTTAGTTCCTGATTGAGACGTTGTACTTGACCATTAGATTGAAGGTGATAACCGGATGTAAGACTGATGTTGATGTTTAAAGCTTTGAGGAACGCTTTCCATACCTTGGACGTAAATTGCGGACCCCGGTCGGATACGATGTCCTCAGGCAGTACGTAGTACCGGAACACACAATGGAGCAGCTGTTCGGCGGTTTCCATGGCAGACGGTAGCTTGGGTAGAGGGATAAAACGACAGGCTTTAGAAAAACGATCAATGATAGACAGCACCACTGTGTTACCTTCAGACCTAGGTAAATCTGTCACAAAATCCACAGCGATGTGAGACCACGGTCTTTGTGGGATGACAAGGGGTTGGAGGAGACCTGCCGGGTTCTGATGAGGGGTTTTACTGGTTGCGCAAGTGGTACAAGCAATGACAACAGAGCAGACATCTGGATACATAGACTGCCACCAAAATTTGTTCTTTAACAACAGTAGCGTGGAATTGATGCCAGGGTGCCTGGAGGAGAGAGATGTGTGTACCCATTGGATGACTTGCTTCCTGTGGGATGGAGGGACGAAAGTGCGGTCTGCAGGACATTCAGCTGGCGGTGGATTGTGATTATTAAGTTGGTTAATTTCTTGCATAACATTGCACTGAACAGGAGCTACAATGAGGGAGGGCGGGATGATGGGCTCAGGACAAATAGGCTGGGGTGTTGAATCATGAATTCTTGACAGAGCATCTGCTTTGGTGTTTTTGGAGCCAGAACGGTATGTGATGGTGAACTGAAACCTTGTGAAGAATAACGCCCACCTAGCTTGACGAGTGTTGAGACGTTTGGCAGATTGTAAATATTCCAGGTTGCGATGGTCTGTGAGAATAACAAATGGATGTTTAGCGCCCTCTAACCAATGCCGCCATTCTTCAAGAGCCCCCTTCATGGCCAAAAGTTCTCGGTTGCCCACCTCATAGTTTCGCTCGGCAGGATTCAATTTTCGGGAGTAAAAGGCACATGGGTAAACTTTGCTGGGGTTATCTTGCTTCTGAGATAGTATAGCTCCCACACTGGAGTTGGAGGCATCCACTTCGACTATGAAGGGTTTTTCTGGATCTGGGTGATGCAGGATGGGAGCTGAGGTGAAACGAGTCTTTAGATTATTGAAAGCAGATTCAGCATCAGGTTTCCACGAGAGTCTGTGACTGGACTTGTGCACTAGGCAGGTTAAAGGGGCTGCGATGATGCTGAAATTCTTTATGAAACGTCAGTAGAAGTTGGCGAATCCCATAAAGCGTTGAAGTTCTTTCACAGTAGTGGGTCTAGGCCAGTTAAGCACTGATTCTACCTCCTTCTCATCCATGGTGACCCTGTCTGGACTGATGACATACCCTAAGAAGGATGTCGAAGACTGATGAAATTCACATTTCTCTGCCTTAGCGTAAAGCTGATGTTCAAGGAGGCGTTGAAGGACTGCTCTGACATGGATGACATGTTGTGCCAGGGAATCTGAATAAATAAGGATGTCGTCGATGTAGACGATTACAAAGCGATTGAGCATGTCTCGGAAAACATCATTAATAAATGATTGGAACACGGATGGACTGTTAGAGAGCCCGAAGGGCATCACCAAATATTCGTAGTGACCATCGCTGGTGGAGAAAGCCGTCTTTCACTCATCACCCTCACAAATACAAACCAAGTTATAAGTGTTGCGTAAGTCCAACTTACTGTAGATCTTGGCACTGCGTAATTGTTCCAAAGCAGCAAGTACTAGTGGTAGAGGGTGGCGGAATTTCTCAGTGATATCGTTCAGTCCACGATAATCAATACAAGGGAGCAGACCACCATCCTTCTTGCCCACGAAGAAAAACCCTGCCGCTGCTGGTGAAGTAGAATGACGTATGAACCCCTTCTCCAGCTCCTCCTCAATGTATTTCTTCATGGCTTCTCGTTCGGGTTTAGATAAAGGAAAGATGCGCCCCCAAGGTGGTACGGTGCTGGGTAGCAGTTCAATGGCACAGTCACTGGGTCGATAAGGTGGTAGTTGCGTTGCCTTGGTCTTGCTGAATGCGATGGCCAGATCTGTGTACTCGTGGGGAACATTATCAGGTAAACTGGTTACTGGATTAATTTGAGATGTATATACGGGAATTTCAGGAGGATTATTCAAACAGGTTGTCAAACAATCATTACTCCAATTCAGAATGCGCTTTTCCTTCCAAGAAATGAGCGGGTTGTGAAGATGGAGCCAGGGAAAGCCCAAGATGATTGGGTTGTGAGGTGATGAAATGACATAGAAAGTAATTTCTTCAGTATGATCAATTTCAGTGACAAGCGTAATGCTTTGTGTGATGTGAGTGATGCGACCGAAGCCCAGCGGTCTTCCGTCTAGCGCTGCGACAGAGAGAGGAGGTACACAAGGGATTACAGAAATACCATGAGATTTCACTAGTCCTGAATCAGTAAAATTTCCTGCAGCCCCTGAGTAGAGTAGTGCTTTTGAGGGTATGGTCGAGTGTTGCCATATCAGTGTAACTGGTACTTCCATACAATCAAAAGTAGTAAAAGGAATTGATGAACTCACCCGTCCAAGACGTGTTTGTGATGGTCGTGTGGGAAAGACAGCGAGGACATGACCAGCTTCACCACAATATAGGCACAATCGTTCACGTAATCGGCGTTCTCTCTCCTCCAACGTGAGACGTGCTCGTCCCACTTGCATGGGTTCGCACACCTCAGATGAAGATGCCGCAGGAATATCATATCCTCGTACAGGTCTTCGGCTGCGTACCAAATTATCAACTCGGATGGACAATTCCTCAAAGCTCCTCCCTTCATCACGACAGGCCAGCTCAGACTGTAAATCTTGATTTAATCCCTGACGGAACAGAATTTTTAACGTATCCTCTACCCAGTTGGTTTGAGCAGCAAGAGTGCGGAAAGTAAGTGCATATTCAGCGGCTGTGCGGCGTCCCTGACGAAGATTTAATAGCTGTTCACCTGGGTCTCGGCCTCCAGCTGGTTGTTCAAACACAGCTCGCATGGTGCTTTGAAACTCATCAAAAGTACAACGGTTAAAACTTCCTGCGGCCCATAATGCTGTGGCCCACTCCAACGCTCTTCCGGTAAGTAAAGAACAAATTAAAGAAATCTTACAGACCTCCGTGTTGTAAATATTGGGTTGTTAGGCGATGAAGAGTTCACACTGCATGAGGAAACCCTTACATTTGTCCGGGGTACCATCAAACTTCTCGGGGTAAGCCAAACGGGGTGTAACTGAGGCCTGAGGTGGAGCTATGGGTCGGGGTGTAGGAGGAGTGAGTGCTGGAGTAGCGGCAGGGTTAGCTGAAGCCGCTAAGCTCTGAACAGAGCGAACCAGTTCCTCCGTTAGAGAGGTTAGCCGTCTAACTGCTGCTGATGAGCCGCCAGGATGTGCGCTTGTGAGGACAACTCGCCTGTTAACTGTGCTAAGGTTGCTGGATCCTGAGGTGGTGAAGTCTTCTGTGACGAAGCAGGCAGGTTAGGTTCCATTTGCAACTCTTTATTGACATAAACACACAGCAAACAGTGAATAAACAGTGGGCAAATCCAGAAAGGCATAAACGTAAACACAGTCCAAGATCAGGGCAGGCAGAAAGCAGTTGTAAACGATAATCAGTCCAATATCGGGGCAGGCGGCAAACAGCAATAATCCAAAAGACAGTCCAATATAATCACCAGGAAAGCAAACACGGGTAGACACAAGGAAACGCTCAGAAATACTGCTAGGGGCAAACAAGACTTCGCGAAGACAGAGTGGCAGAGTCCCAGGTTAAATAGACCCGCTGATACGCTACAGCTGGTGTGTAAACAGCGGTTCGCAGTGCATTATGGGAAGTGTAGTTCGGTAAACGGGTGAATGGGAAGTACCGGAAGCATTGGCGCTGACATCTGTCACACTTGGCACATATTATACGTTCATAAAATACTTTGTATTTTTATTGGAATGGATCTGAAGCGAAAGTATTTGACCAATGTATACAAACGTGCAGAGAGCATTCTGTTAATTATCTAATTTTAATGGCTATATAAATACATAAATGTTATATATTTAAACACACACAAGTTGGTTAACATCTACATATGGTTATACATAACATTTTAATAAAAATGCATACTGTCACTTACATACTTTGTTTAGGCTGTGATTCTTGTGGATTATCAGGTGAAGACCTATAAATAATATTGACAGTGTTATATGACCGTATGAAAAGCTATACAAAACTACATCATAGCAATATATGAATATTTAATTCAGATAACCCTGATGTAACACACATGTACCTGTTACACTTCTTATATATGATGACTCCAGCAAATATACAAATGAGAAGAAAGGCAAATGAGGGGGCTAGAATGTAAAGCCCAATTGTCTTCATGTCAAAGGTCATCAAATCAGGTTTATTCTTGGAAACAGCTAAAGGAAGTAAAAGAATAAAGGGTATAGGTCATTTTGATTTATATATCATGTAGAGAGATCCAGGACAAATATGAAATACACAAACATACATATACAGTATTTTGGACTGGAGTCACTGGTTTTGGAGGCTCTGTTAAATAATCTGTAAAGAGGGCCGGAGTGGGGCCACTTTTCAGCCCGGGAGTTTCAGGCCCAAGACCGGCCCACTTTTTCCATAGTGTTATTCCAAATTAGCACTTTTTTCAAATTGGATAAATAAAGCAACAGTTCAAGTTCAAGTTCAAGTTCAAGTTCATTTATTTATAAGCACATTTAAAACAGCCACAAGACTGACCAAAGTGCTGTACATTAAAAGTAAAGGAAGACAAATAAAGCAAAGATAAAAACAGAATGCATTTAAATCTAAAAACAATTTAAGATTAAGACCAACCGATTATACACTACAGTGAAAATGCAATTGAAAATTAATATGCCAGCTCAAACAGATAGGTTTTTAAAAGGGACTTAAAAGTAGATATAGAAGGTGCCCCTCTAATCTTGAGCGGCAAATTGTTCCATAGACGGGGCCCTACCACCGAAAAGGCTCGATCCCCTCTACGTTTTAATTTTGATGGAGGAATTAAAAGGAGATGCTGATCATTGGATCTCAGGTTTCTGGCGGGAGTGTAACGATGAACTAGCTCAGATAAATAATTGGGGGCAAGGTTGTGTAACGATTTAAAAACCAGTAAAAGGATTTTAAAATCAACTCTGAGTTGGATAGGCAACCAATGCAGTGATCTTAGGATGGGAGTGATATGGTCGCTTTTGCGGCTGTTATAAAGGAAGCGAGCAGCAGCATTTGAAGACGGTTTAGATGAGCTTTGGGGATACCGCTATAGAGTGAGTTGCAGTAGTCCACACGAGTGGTAATAAAAGCATGCACGGCCATTTCAAGCGTTTTGTGATTTAAAAAATGTTTAACCTTGGATAGTAGGCGTAGTTGATAGAAACTCGCACCAACAACAGAGGAGATATGTTTGTCCATTTTTAGGGACTCATCCAAAAGGACCCCCAGATTTCGCACGTGGGTGGATCTGAAAGCTGAAAGGCTGCCCAGGTCCACCGTGGAAGCCTGTGGGTGGTCAGTAGGATTAAAAACAATCACCTCTGTTTTATCTTCATTTAACGTTAAAAAGTTTTGGGCAAGCCAGATTTTAATCTCATCTAGACACTTTAAAAGCATTCTAAGAGCAGCGGAGTCATTTTTCTTAATGGGAAGGTAGATCTGTGTATCGTCTGCATAGAGATGGAAACGGACCCCGTGCCTTCTCAAGATAGAGCCCAAGGGAAGCATGTACAAGGAGAAAAGTATTGGCGCTAGTATCGACCCTTGTGGGAGGCCACACGAGAGAGGAGCAGCAGAAGAGGAAAAGTCATCTAATTTTATAAAAAATTGTCTATCAGTTAAAAAAGAATGAAACCATTTGAGGACTGTGCCTTTAAGACCCACATCAGATTCTAATCTAAGTAACAAAGTGGAGTGGTCCACAGTATCAAAGGCAGCAGAGAGATCTAGGAGAACCAGGACCACAGAGTCACCGGAGTCAGAGGCTAAAAGGATTTCGTTTAAAACTCTAAGAAGCGCTGTTTCTGTGCTGTGAGCAGATTTAAAACCAGACTGAAAGGTTTCAGATATACCATTAAGATGAAGAAAGGACTGTAGTTGGTCAAGTACAATTTTTTCTAAAATCTTTGAGATAAATGGTAAAACTGAAATTGGGCGAAAATTATTTAAAATAGAGGGGTCTAGTGAAGGCTTCTTAAGAAGTGGGGTGACAGTCGCCACTTTGAGGGAAGTGGGAATAGAGCCAGTTTCCAGGCATTTATTAAAAAAGGAAACCAGATCAAGCCCAATAGTGTCAATGATTGTTTTTAAGTATTTAGGATGAATGGTGTCATAGGGACAGAAGGATGGCTTGGTGGTTTCAATTATTTTTTTGAGAAAGGGGAGAGAAACAGGTTCAAAATTGTCCCAGAATGCGGGAGGCGGGCAGAGGGGAGGGGGCTCAATAGATGCAATGGTAGAGCAAGAATTGGGTCTCAAATTTGATATTTTATCTATAAAATGCTTTAAAAAGCCTTCACATAGAGCAGCAGAGGCAGCATGAGCATATTTCATAGGCGGATTAATGACAGAATTTATTACAGAGAACAAGACTTTAGGAGAGGAGTGATTTCTCAAAATTAAGTCTGAAAAATATGAAGCTTTAGCAGACTTGGCCGCAGACTGATAGGCGGATAAGCTGTCTTTAAATAGTTGAAAGGAGATGTGTAGCCTGTCCTTTTTCCATTTACGCTCGGCCTTTCTGCAAGTTTGACGAGCCAATCGAGTGTCCCGGATTTGCCATGGAGCAGATTTGGCTTTGTGCTTAAAGGGCTTTAGTGGAGCAGTTATATTTAAAACATCCAGCCAGGCAGAGTTCAGTAGACTTAGATGTTGATCGGCATCTAGATCAGATAACGATAAGTCCGTGGATAGTTGCGCATAGGAGTCCAGATAGCACTGATTAAAATTTGCCCCAAAATTAGTTGAATAGGAACGAGAGAGTGTAAAGGCTTTCTTGGGTAAGGGAGAGAGGGTAGAAAGTAACAGGGAGAATAAAATCGGCTTATGATCCGAGAGCGGCAAATCTGATATAGCGATATCAGAAGCAGTTAGCCCATAAGATAGTACAAGATCTAAAATATGTCCGTGTGCATGCGTAGGGGCCGTTATCCATTGAACCAGATTGAACGAATCAATAAGATTGATAAACTCCTTAGGTAGATGGTTAGACTGACAGCAAACATGGATGTTAAAATCACCAACTAATACAAAGCGGTCATATTTTATGGCAATATTGCCAATAAAGTCAGTAAACTGCTGAATAAAGTCTATTGAGGAATGAGGAGGACGGTAAATTACCCCCAATAAAACCGGACCATTCCAGTCTAAACAGAGGAGCTGAACTTCAAAGCTGGAGAACATTTCAACAGTAATAGACCGACAGTGCTCCGCGAAGCAGTTTTTTAAGATCGTTACTAGACCACCTCCTTTCTTATTCGGGCGATGAGAGTTAAAAAAAGTGCAGTCAGCCGGGACCATATCAGAAAAAGGAGTTAAGTCACCAACCTTAGTCCATGATTCCGTGATAAACATAAAATCCAAGCTATGGGAGGTAAAAAAATCGTTCAGCAGGAAGGTCTTATTCACCAATGATCGAGCGTTAATAAGAGCCATTTTTGGTGGAGGAATCGCCGCCGAGGAGCACGATGATCGGCTCAGCGAGCGCAGGTTGCCGTGGGTCACTCCATTTCGTCGGTGACAGCGGTAGATCCGAGGAGAGCCAACCAAGACGCCATGGTGTGGAGACAGGGGGAGAACATGTAGAAGCCACCTGTAGGGTAACTCCATCGGTCGCCAGGGGGCAAAAGGGTCCTCACTGCGGCCGTGGCCAAGCATATTGCAGTAATGTCCCGCCCGAAGGTAGGTCTTCATTTTGATGTATAACCCCCCCCCCCCTGCATCCGCGTCTTGTCTTGCGCTTTTTCCGCGAGATGCAGAGAGGCCACTGGCGTATATAGTGAGGAAACTCCGTTAAAAGTTTCTGATGAGTTTGTTTAAAAAGGAGTTCCACCTCCGGTTTAAAACTGTTTATAAAAGAGACACGAATATCCATCAAGGACTGTCGGTTGTAGGTCAAAAGTGTGTCGCATTTCGGTAGCCAAAACAACAATAGTTGAAACAATAGCAGGAGCAGCAGACGGCACGCCGTGTACAAAGGCGCCATCATGTGCTGACCCTTGTGAGTTCAGCTCTCACTTTAGTTTTTATTAATATCATGGTTCAACAAATAAGGTAAAAGTTAAATAATATTTCACTTAATATGAGAAGTTAACAAAAATATTCTTCTACACTTCAAAAAAGGCTGGGTTATTTTTTACCCATAATGGGTAAATATTGGACAGAACACATGCTGGGTTAAAAATAACCAAATTTTTGGTTGTTGTTATGCAAACATTGATTATAATAACCCAACAGTTGGGTTAAGCATTGGGTCAATTTTAACCCAGCAGCGTGTTCTGTCCAATATTTACCCATTATGGGTCAAAAATAACCCAGCCCTTTTTAGAGTCTATTCCACAAGGAAAGTTTGATAAATTATTAGCATTGCTTATGCTATGAGGCCTATGATCAATCAGATGCAAATAGAAATATAAAACCCAGTCCTAATTAAAAAAGAAAACAATTTGACAAAAATATTGAATCCAATATTGGGTAAATATATAGCATAACAAGTGATTTATAAGCTTTTTTTTAGGCTGGTCATTTTTGATTGGGAACTCAAAAGGTGTTATAGGGTTCTGAACACAACCTGAGGGTTAAATAACTTTAATTCATGTTGTTTATTCATGGCCTCCTCATTTTCACCGGGGGACTGGCTTATCTGCTGCTCAAAAGCTGCTTGCATAATTTTGCAAAGTCTATGAATCGCCATGTATACTGTACACAAATGGCTAATATTTTAACTTAAAATATTGGCTTGTAAATAGTTTGACAACGGTATTAGCCGAATAATTACGTTTGCTAATGCTAATCATTACTAGGCTTATTTCTCTTTAAGTTACCTGTTGTCACTTTTTGTTTGTCCTCTTGAATATAAATCTGTAAGTTTAGCACATTTGGCAGCATCCTCCTCCAATGGCTTTTATCTTCAACCTGTTTTTTATGCCCTCCTCCTCTCAGATGCCTATCCGCATAGGCATCTGAGAGGAGGAGGGCGTAAAAAAACAGGTTGAAGATAAAAGCCATTGGAGGAGGATGCTGCCAAATGTGCTAAACTTACAGATTTATTTTCAAGAGGAAGATAAAGAAAACTTACAGATTTATTTTCAGCCTACCGGAGAAAAGTTTTGGAAAAGATGTGCTATGGACCGAACCAACTCTATGGGTGGGGAGGGGAAAACTCCCTCACATGGTACAACCCATGCAGAGGCTGCGCGCAAGATAAACTCACTAATGGCTGGTTCACACGGCACGATAATTAGGCCGATTTTAGCCCCGATTCACCCCTTAAGGATGCTCCGATAATCGTAAAATAAACTGATCAGATATTCTTGCCGTGTGTGGTGTGTTTAGACTGCTCTCGTCTACTCGGAAGCACCTCGGGACCGCTCCGATCTCAAATCAGGGATATCCATCGTGTTGGATTTTTTTGGCCCGATTTCTTCTCGTGTGTGGTGTCTCCCGGGGACAAACGAGCATGCAGCCTGTGGACTGTGACGTGTAGCCAATCAGAAAGCGAGGTGACGAGGAAGCAAGGATGTACCGGTGTCATGTAAACAAAATCACGGGTCACAACAACTCACCTCCATATCATGATGTAGCAAGTATAGTCCATGCTCGCGTTGTCTTGTCTCCACTTCTTTGACCATCGCCTTTTCTTTTGAGAACTTTTTTTGTCGGTTAAAAACAAACTGCAAACTATCGCCACTGCATCCTCTTCTTCCGCCATGATTGTTTACTCTGAAATCACGTTTGATCTCGAGAGATTTTGCGAGATTTCCCGTCTGACCTGGGACTGCTCGGGAGTCAAATCGGTTCGTGTGTGATGTGTAGATCTTGCCATGTGGTGGCGCACCACTAACTGTACGACCAAAACTGTTAGACCCGCGATGTTTTATCGCCGTGTGTGGGGTCTCTCAGGGTTGGAAAATCGGCCGACGATTTTAAATTCGTCCCGTCTGAACCAGCCTTAACGTGACATATGTAAAAAGAAAAGAAAAACTCGACCGGCCCAAAAGTGAAGCGGCCCACCGGGAATTCTACCGGTTCTCCCGATTACCCACCCCAGGCCTGTCTGTAAACAAAAATGTTATTAATGATACGACAAAAACGACGAAATCACTCACGTTGTACATGTAAGTTGACAGATGCTGTGATTTTCTGTCCAGAAATATTTGCAGTGCAGATTAATTTCATCCCATCGTCTTTCGTTGCCCCCAAAAAGGTTATGGTGGAAAAGGTGGCCCATTGAAACCCTGTAAGTTGTTTCTTTCCATCTTTGACCGGCATGTTCTCATAGTTCCAGGAGAGGATAGGAAGATTCGTTTGGCAGGAATGGTGGACGGTACAAGTGAAGGTCTTTGCAACACCCTCTGTGACATCTGCTGCCAGTTTAGGCTCAATGGTTATACTAGAATGGACACCTGAAATTAAAATTATAAGCAGTTGGCACAAACATCAAACATGATTTTAAAGATACATTCAAATTTATTTAACTTTCATTAACTTTTACAAATAGTTAAATGTTCAATGTCTATAAATATATTGTGGAAATGACTGTAACAACAAGATAAAACAGAGGCAGATGTATGTCTTTAAATGCATATAACTTTTTAGTTACATGTTGCATTTTGTGATTTTGTAGCTCTTGTTGTTATGCGTCCATGATGTGTTACAGTACACTCAATATCTGAGCGTTCAGTCTTCACAACACCGGTGCGTGTCAGAGTGGTTTTCCATTGACCATTTCCCATATGGACATCATCTATTTGATCAGATCCTTCAATACCCTTCAGAACGATGTTTGGTTTGCTGTATGGACAGGTGTGTAAGGTGTAACACGCTACTGTAATGCTGTCACCGGTCTTTAAACCTCCAGAAATATTAATGATGGGCTGCTGCGGATTTGCTACAGTAGAGAAAAATGTTACAGTTAGGCAACCGGTGATACAGCTGTAATGAAACTTAAAACCAAAATATTACATTAAAAGAACATGTGAAGTATTAACGTACTGTCAACAATAATCGTGGAGGTGACATCATAAAACTTATAGGTGCGCCATCCAACATTTTCTCGGTAAATCCATGTATATAATTTTTCTCCATTGTGAGACGGATCCACGCTTTTTATCAGCAGACTACAATCCCGATCTGAGTTTGTTGTATTATATATTTCAGTTTTTCCTCTGAACTTGTCAATGACACTGTCTGGATTCAAGGGATCACAAACTAAAGGGTAGCCATGAGAGACCCACTGATACCACACAACTCTACGTGGGTTAGTTGGTGGGTTTGAAGTGTAAGAGTAAGAGCACGGTATAACCAGACAGGAACCATTGAGGCCATGAATTTCTGATGGCATTTTCACTTCCCAAGCCAAAGTCTCATACAGCAGAACACCTGTGAGAAAAACGTAATATAAAGAGGCTCAATTTTAGTAATCAGTTCCTAAATCTCAATTACTATCAGCATTCTGCAAGATCGTGAGTTTAATTGTCAGGGAAGGGACATGAGGCACTATGAAAAAGATGTCATCTTCAGAAAACAAGCAATGTAAAAATAAATGTAACTTAACTTTTTGTTAGCATACTGCAACATATCAAATGCAAAAAAACATAAGTCACATTAGTTTTATATACATTTTCTGTGACAGAATCTCTTGCCGTACAAAATGGATGAATAGAAGTAAAGTGACACAGTACCTTGAAACAGAAGATATATCAGTCCTATCATCTCTGGATTTTAGTGCTTCCTCTAATATAGAAAAATACAACTTATAAACTGCAAACAAGCTCAAATGTTAAAAACATTTCAGAATATCTCAAACACAACATAACTATGTAACAGTGCACATCTCATGCCTGTTTGTCACCTAAAGTGTTTTCACTGTTGTTCCCATTATGGGTTTATTGAGTAAAGACATTTCCCATAAGAAAACAAGAAGTGAAAGAGGACAATAATAAGTTTCTTTAATGCACTTATGGGCAGTTTCCTGGACAGGGATTAGATTAATCCAGGACTAGGCTCTAGTTATTTTAGCACATTTAAGTAGTTTTTACAAACAAACCTGGATTTTAAAACAAAACAATGGCACTGATATATGTTAAGATATGTCAGTCCAAGATGTTTTTAAATTAAGACAGCTCAAACATGCCTTTTAGTCTGAGACTAGGATAAACCCTGTCTGGGAAACCACCCCTTAGAGGTGGTTTCCCGGACAAGGATTATCTTAAACCAGGACTAGCTGGTCTCAATTTAATTAGAAAACATAACTAGTTTTAACAAACATATCTTACTAAAAACATTACTTCTGTGCATTTTGAGGCAAAATAAAGGGCAGTGATGTATTTTAAGATATCTCAGTGCAAGTTGTTTTCAGTTTGAACAGCTCTTATACTTATTTTAGTCTAGGACTAGTCTAATCCCTGTCCAGGAAACTGCCCCTAATGTAATATTCGCTTCCAAGTTTCATCCTTACCTCCTCAGCTCCCTGCTCAAACAAGTGGACTGGATGATAACCGACAAAATAAAAGTAAATAAGAAAAGAGATGTAATAAATGCCTTCAACTGAAGAAAGAATGATTTGTAATTTCATATAAGGTTCAATATGTGTTGTGCTCTGATGTCTACGCCTACCAAGATCTAAAGCATTTCCTGTGTCGTCATGGTTTTGTGGTTTAACAAATATCTTACCCGATGCTCAAATTGAATAGAGTAAGAGTCCCCAACATGACAATGCAGCAAAATCACCATATGGCAACACATTACTACCTTAAAGTCTCCCTGTAGTCAAGAATTGTATTATTTAAAACTCATCTTTGAACATCATAATATTATATGTGTGTCACCTGTCACAGTAATTTCTTTATGCTTTAAAACAGCTTGAATGTAACTCTACACTCTTGCTTCATTTAGTGTATGTAGATCTATGAATAGGCTATGAATAAATATAGTCCCCGCCTCTACTCAATCCAACAGCTCAAACCATAGATATGAATATGCAAATTAGTCCCGCCTCTACTCTTTCACACCACCTATGAGCAAGGAAATAGATGCTACATTCGACTGTTTCAGACACATAACTGCTAAGTTAAGCCTTCACACAATGCATGAGTGAACTGCGTCTTTGAAACACTAATCTTTAAGTGTTGATGTTAACAAGTTACTGCACATACCCTGCATGTGTGAAGAAGAGCTCTGATCATTTTGGCGGGGAGTCTATGTGGCATCCAAACATAATGGGCCCTATTTTAACGATCTAAGCCATGGGTCTTCAACCGGGGGTCCCCGGCCCCCAGGGGGTCCGTGACGGAACTGCAGGGGGTCCGCCAAATGATGTTTAACAACAAGCTATTTTTTGCTTAAAACGTAAAATATATGTACAAAACGTTACATGTCCAATTTAAGTTGTGCACGTGCGTGGCCGCATAGATTTGAAGGTGCGCGTTTAGTTTAGCCAGCGGACCAAAATAAAATATCTAAAGATTATAAATGTCCACTCAGGAAGCAGCAGTAGCGACAGAAAAGTCATCATAGAACAGGTAAATCTTATGTGTGTCTTTCTTTCAGAATGTCATTTTAGAATCATTGCGACATGTTGTCTCATCTATTTTTCTGAACTTGGACGGCTGTTTCACGAGATTCAGATTTAAAGCGCTAATTTAACAGGCAATTACACCACACCGCGTCTGCATTTTAAACTGTGATTAAACTATCGCTCGATTTAAAAAATGAATGAAACGCGCGCCGTGATGGTGCTTTGTGCAAGATTTATAGTCAGGTTGAAATCCGTCTCTCTAAAAGCTTCCCCAAAGAGATGCGCTCGGACTCGTTGCATGTTGTTCTCCCGAGTCTGATATGAAGCTATGCAAAAAATAAACTTGCGTTACTCAAACTTGTGACAATGATGACACACGAGAAAGGCAACAGACCTCAGAATTATAAAGTAGCACAACCTGTATCTCCACCAGAATAGAGAGACTTTGTGCCATTCACCATGATCAGTCTTTTTTATAAACTGAAAGCCATTGTCCAATTCACAGTAAAATGAAAATATATTACACTGCAAATACCTTAAAATAATATTATATTATTATTATATTAATATAAAAACTAAATCTACTTTAACAAAAAAATTATGCATGTTAATATAGTATGGCTGTGTGACAATATGGTTTGTTTCTATAATACAGTTCCAGTCCTTGATTGTGATTGGTCATCAGTTGTACTCAACTCCACTTTGCGTTGTGCCTAATACGAAAAGGCAGACTCTCGTACCTTACTGCTTACTTAAATATCTCTGTTTTAAACATTTAGTATTAGGGGGTCCCTGCTCCATGCCTCTCTCTTCTAAGGGGTCCCCGACCCAAAAAACGTTGAAGACCCCTGATCTAAGCGCATGGTGTAAAGCACAGGGTGCACAGTCTAAAAGGGCTTTTGCTAATTTAAGGAGAGGAAAAATGGTTTGTTCCTATTCTCATAATGGGTGTGTTTTGGGCGTAACGTGCAATAAAACAATGAGAGTCTCATCTCCCATCCCCTTTGAAAGCCAGGTGCGCTCGCGCCATGCCGATTCCCTATTTAGATGGCGGAATTTGTAAACTGAAAACTAAGTGAAGGAAGAAGACCCCCAGATTAAGACTGATGTAAAAAAATGCTTTTTTATTTGTATTGAATTTTTTTGTATTAAAACCTTTGGTTGTCTTTAAAAGTCGTTTTCTTTCAGTCATGGAAGTAAAAGCATGCTTTTAATTGCTGTAAATGTACGGATAGACTACATGATCAATGTAATCTCAAAAAATAATTTACAAATATGCAAGAAAAGGTTTGTAACATTCATTGACCGCCAATGAAGAAGAAGCTTGGCAAGTTTAACCCACAAGCGAAGACGAAACAGCAGCTTGTTGCTTATGATTTGAGAAGGCCAGCAGTGATGGAAGTAAATAAACAGCGACTAATGTTTGAGTTAAATCACTTCTTACCTTGGCCCATCTTTGTTCTCACCGTCGCTAACAGAAATACCTATGATGCAGTTTTTTACCTGACGATGGGTTTCTAGTGGATAAATCACAGCGCTTGCGGTCCACATTGACCTGACACGATGTTAAACATTTGGCGAGGTGCAGATCAGGCTACGCGGAGGCTACAGATAACCTACGGCGTAGACCTTTCACACGACCAGGTTAAAGGTATAGTATGGAATTTAAACATAACTTTAATAAGATATTTCGGCGTGAAACCCACAGGACAAAACATATGTTTTATAAAATGCACAAAGTGTGTTTTAGTGGATGTATGGAGTTCATACAGACAACCAACAGCCACACTTGGAGAAAACATTTACATTTAGGCATTTAGCAGACGCTTTTATCCAAAGATTAGTAAAAAATTTGGAAAAAGAGAAAGAAATGCAGTCAATATCTATGTCAAGTATTTTTGGAAAAGATGTGTTTTTAAAAGTTTTTTGAATCTTACAAGAGATGTGGCTGACCGGATTGCATTAGGAAGATCATTCACCAGCAGGGAGAAGTGAAGAAAAATGAGCGGGAACGTGATTTAGTGCCCCTTTGTGAAGGAAACACAAGGCGTCGCTCATTTGCTGATTGTAAGGTTCTGGTTTGGGTTTGGAAATGTATGAAGCTGTGAAAGTATACCGGTGCGGTCCCAGCGAAAGTTCTGGAAAGTGAGTAGTAGTGACTCGTACCTGATATGCGCTTCAATCGGCTTCAATCATGCTCTTGATGTTAAAGATAACAGAATGTTAATAAACATTATAAAAAAAATACAGAAAAGTGAGGCATAGCAATTAACAATTTTGCACTTTTTGCCCATCTTCTCTTGTCTTTAGCTCTCCTACCAGAAGCTCTATAGTCTTGAGACCCAGCTAAAACTTAAAAAGACAAAATGTTTAATTATTTGTTTTTATTTCATATCCACTCTAGAGGGCAGCAAAGTCTCAGAGAAAAGGTACAAAAGCTGTCACTGGCCTGGTACCCTGTTAAAAAGTACACCTGTTCCTAAAGGGGACATTTGTACCTCAAAGATTCATATCAGTGACAGCTATTATATCTTAGTTCCGACTCAGGTGCAGGACTTAAGGATGTTTGCAAAAAGTAATATGCTAGGCATTAGTATTTGCCATTTCTGAAATAATGAGCGTATATTATAAAGATATTTGATTTAAAAAATCATCCCCAAACGAAATATTTGCTATCTCCATACAGCATGTGTGTATAGTATGGTCGGGTTGCGATTTTGGCGCTATTGTAAGTCTTGTGAATAGTATGCCATACATACCCGTTTGCCACTGAACCTGCATTAACGACGACAGTGGGGCTTTAGGCCTTAGTCAAACGGGTCGTCAGGTTTCATTTTCTCTTAAAGATCGGAAGGTGACCCTTATTTACCATATATACCCTCGCATTGGGCCCCCAATTTGCTAAATCCTCAACTGTGGATAATATAATTATGCCGCAATAGTTAGTCTGTCTGGAACTAAGCTGAGTTAAACCACATCACTGTGTGACACTTCAATACATATAAACGGCTAATGCAATTTTGTTTTTCTCTCCCGGTCTCGTCCTCGACCCAAGGACAACGAGACAAACAGACCCAGTCCCGGTAGATGTGAAAGTCGGCACACCTCTGATCTACTGGCCGTCCTTCAACGTGATGCCCAGCTGATGCCTGACCAACGATCACCGGCAGAACCGCTTAATCTCTGCTAAATCTCCTTATCCGTTCTCCCAAGGGTTTTTCCCTCCTAGGACTTATTTTTCCTCGGATAAAAGCACGGGGTTTTTTTCTCCTAGGGGTTTTTTCACCCCGGGGAGGCAGCCTTTTTGGGCTTTACTTAGCTTCCTCTTCTAGACGTTACTTTAGTAATACGTGCACTTATAATATTGAGTCATAGCCGCAGCAAATTTAACTGCTCATGCTATCATGTATTTTGTTGTGCTATCTGTCGTTTTTCTGTGCTTTTCACTGCTTCTATTTATGTAAAGCTGCTTTGAAACAATTGACTTTTGTGAAAAGCGCTATATAAATAAAATTGAATTGAATTGAATATAGGGGAGAACCTGGGCAAAAGTAACATAGGACGAAAGTAACAAAGCGATTTTCTCAGAGCCCTGATATCATTTGCATCCCAAACTATGACAGCATCTTTAGCACACAAACCCTTGACAGACCTGAAAAAATAATGTGTTATTTATTCACCGTTTTACAAGTAAAATTTCTAAAGTGGTCTTCTTCTCAGAGTTTTTAAAAATAAAAGTAAATTGGGTTTAATGTGAGGAGATCCTGTCGGAACGAAAGTAACACTTGTTGGTGTTGTCCCGCTGCGAATACTGATGTATATGTTGAAAATGTATATTATTCTAATTTGATTTAATTTCATTTTCTTAGTGTTGACATCTTGGGTCTTGAGTCTGCGCAATGGCGATTTCGGGACCAGTCATGCGCAGTAGTGAACAGGAAGGGAAGCCGCGAAGTCAAACCCCGCCCTCGCTCTCGTAGAATGCGCATATCACACGATATCACAGCTGTCAATCATGACGTGACACCACTGTTTTTATATCATTAAATAACTAACTAAACACAAACCTATTTTAAAAACAAACATTTGAATTTACATCAGCGTGATAAAAACTACAGTAAATGACAGAAACCAGCTTCGGAAAAAAGATAATTGAAGTGTAATAAATTTTTTTAGTTGGTCTCAAGTCCCATTGAATAACATGGGGAGGCGGGGTTTATGACCTATACTGGGACCAGTCACTGGGGGGCGATCGAGACGTTTTGGCTTCACTTTTCAGGGCTTGTGCGGCACGCTTGTCATGTATATTTAATAAAAACATGTGTAACACAAAAATCTATCTTGTTTTGTTGTGTTACTTTTGATCTATGTGTGATCTAGGTGGGGTCAAAAGTAACAATTCACTACTGAAGTTGTTTTACATTTTTTTTAAATTTCACCTGGCATTGATAGACCACACTTGTGAGTTATTGACCACAGCAAAAATATATCTCTGTCTAAAACATTATTTTTTTAAATTAAGTTTTTCTGAAAAATGCATAGACTGTAAAAAAGATGGACGACGCCCAAACGCTCGCGCGACCAATTCAACCATGTCAATCATAACGACACGCCCCATTTCAATAGCATCAAATTACTAGCTTAAATGAAACTTATCACAAAAATTAACATTCGCATGATAACAACTACTTAAAAGGACCAAAACCATCTTTTGGAAACTTTTACTGGAAGTGTAAATATTTTTTATATTTAGAGCATTCGTTTGAATGGAGAGTTCGGGGTTTATGACTTGTACTGCAGCCATCCACCAGGGGGCGATCAAAGAGCCAACGGCTTCACTTTTTAAGACTTATGAGGCACACCCGGAAAAATGTTACTTTCGCCCCTGCTCTCCCCTACTAGTACTAGTAAAAAAAATTATTGCTGTCACACAGGAGATTAGAATATACAGACATACGTGCTAAACTTTCTGTCAAAATAAAATACAAATATAACCTTGTTCCTTTTTTATTTGCACGTTCTCTGATCGGTCCCTGCACAAGCATATAGATGGAGAGTCAGCCTTCAAACACTGCAAAATAAAAGAAGTGAGAAAACATGAATTTTTGAGGAAGTGAAAAACCTTTATTTCTCAGAATGCTTACTTTGATTTTTATGCCTATACCAAAATGGAAAATAACACCCTTGATGTTTGAGCTTTAAATTTAATCCACTGTGTCTCGAAAGACATCTGTTTCTTCTGTTGTCAAATCATCTAAATATGTTGGGTTTCAAAAGCATGCAAGGACATATATAAAAGGACCTAAAACTGGTGCTAAGATTAACTGATATCTTTATAGGTTGTTGTTTTTGCCTTCAGTCAAAGTTCAAAACACAAAGACGTTAATGTTTGATCATCAATTCTATAATTTATTTAGATTTAATCCTCGGCTAAAACAACATCAGAATAGTTTTTTCTGTCATACTCACCTCATGTTGTTCTAAACCCGTACGTGTTTCTTCATTCTGTTTAACACAAAATAATATATCTTTAGAGGCCAATATTCTGTTGCTAATTGTACCTCGCTTTTGAATTGTCTTGAAAAAATAGACTACTTACAGGCTGTGAATCACAAGAGCCAAACTGTAGTTGCAAAGTTGGAATTGCTCTACTTTTTAGGCGAAGCCTTTATGCACATCCAGTCTTGTACTCTCCCATGTTCAGGAAACAAATAAATGTGCAGCACACAATCAAACATTTAAGCTGTTGTTCTGGAACAGTAAATAAAACTAAAACCATTGATTTCTTATTGATTCATCTATTGGTAGGCCAAAGAAAGTTGTTTTTCTTTTGCAAGGAAAAACACAGCATCTCCACGACATGGTCGCAGCAACAATATTACACTGTGAATGAAAGTTACACCTTCTGTCTTTGCATATACATTAGGTAAGTGTTTTGCTAAAAATAAGATCTCTTTGGGTTTGAAAACTTTAATAATTGCAACTTTACAAATCTTATATATGCACAAACAGCTTTTAACACACTAAAGACAAAAGAAAATATGAAATCAAATGATTCCTTTAAGAAATGATGGTATCCATACACTCAACGGTACCCATTGACTGCCATACTGTAGTACGGTAGGAAACACCATTACTCACCATCATTTATCAAAATATCTTTTGTTGTGTTCAACAGAATAAAGAAACTCATACAGGTTTAAAACAACATGACAGAGAGTAATTAATGACAGAATTTTAGTTTTTGGGTAAACTGTCCCTTTAAGTGCAAAGTTGTTTGCTTAGCCAAATTCCTCATTAGAACTGAAAAGTCAAAGAGAGATCCAGATGCCACACAAATCAGATAAAGTAATAGTAAGTCTAATATAAAAGTATGTGAATTAAAATATTGATGCTATTTTCCATGAGATGAGAAAGCATTTTTAATATTAACTAAAATATATGTTAACTTTTTTCTTTTCTGTTTAAAACACTGTATTGAGCACATTTTGCAAGTGATGTGGAGCATTTTCCTTAGACGTTTCCATAGATGTTGAGATCTTCCATATTGGCGTAATAACCTTCACAATCCTCCATCTTAAAGTATAAATTCAGAGACACAGAGGTAAAATCAGTCAATAACATTTCAGACACGATTTGATGTTAAAAACTGTGTTCTAATTAACTAAAATGGTGTAAAGTAATGTAATGATCGATTATATACTTACAGTGCAGGTTTTTTTCTGACTAAATTGCACAGGAGATTAGGAGACAATTAAAAAGAAAGTTAATATATAATTTAATGAATTTAAGAAAACAATAAACTAAAGACATGTCTCTTTAACAAAGCACTCACATAATTCGTCTGGGTAATATACTTATGCCGCAATAGTAAGCATGTCCGGAGCCCTGCGACCATCGACTGCTTCCCCCTTATATATATATGTATATATAAATTTTTTTATAAAATAGTATCTGATATATAGTATAACCTCGATATAATCAGCTATGTCTAGCTCTTTCTCAAGGTTTTTTTTCTCCCTAGGATATTTCTCACAGGGTTTTTCAACTGCTGGGGAGTCAGCGGACATTGGCTTAACTTAGAACTCTTTTTTTACATGTTACATCATTACTACGTTCGCTAGTATGATTTAATCGTATCCACTTTTCTCTGCTTCTTATGTTGTCCATCGATTTTTCTGTTTATGCGTTAAGAACTATTATTAACATGAACTAATAAGCAGTTTATGTCATATACGGCGCTGGTCATATAATTAGAAAATCATCAAAAAGTTGATTTATTTCACTAATTCCATTCAAAAAGTGAAACTTACATTATATTAATTTATATATATATTTCAAATGTTTATTTCTTTGAATTTGATGATTAATGTTTGAATGATAGATGAATGTTACTTGCTATAAACTACCATTAGCTTTAGTGGCTCACTGGAAGTCTTACACAAAAGAGCTCAAAGATGGCGGCACCCGCATTTACGTCAAAAGTAAGGTATAGAAACCATGGTTTAAATACAGAAAAAGTGCAACCATGCTTTGGCTACAAATACTATAGTTAATCATGGTAAATTAAAGCGATGTAGTGTATTGGGTTGTTATGTGAACACTTTGGTAAAAGTACTTTTTGGCCATTGTAAAAACGATCACAGAGTTAGAGTTTGGTTGGCCAGTTCATTATCTAAGAGAAGTAATGGTGTTACAGAGTTTTACTTTTGCGTAGTAAAATGCACAAAAGAAGAACTTCCCATCATTGTCTTGACTCTTATTTGTGTTTCTTAATCATTATAATACATATACAACAAGGAACACAAAGGAATGCATAGCTTGGCCTGTGATTGTGCGTGTAACGAACTTTATGTGCAGTGATAGACAAGAATAAACAAGGTTTTAGATGTCCTGTGTGATATTATGTAATTTATAAGAAAACCACACAGCGTGTCAAATATGCCTCGTGCGTTTGCGTATGACAACTCAGCACAGGAATGAATGCAGAGATCAGTATATATTGATATTGTTTTTGAGTGTAGACATCAATCTACTATAATATTGCACAAAAAATAAACAAAATTACAGTTTATAGTTTTAGAGACTACATGCACAATACCTCTTTGGTGATGGTGTAAGGGCCGCAGTTGCATGCAAATCATTTGACCTGTAAATAGATTTTACAAGAAGAAAGGTGAAGTGTGCTATTGTAAGTTTTTATCAACAGACGTATGTATATTTACTTTATCCATTAGCTTAATTCTTTTACATTTATACAGATGCATTTAGATCAGCAGACAAAATTTACTATATAAAAATCAGTCACAGATGCAGGATGTCACTCTCTCCTACACTCACAGAATGGTACAAAAGCTGGCTGGTACCCTTTCAAAAAGTACACCTTTGTACCTATAGAGTGCATATTAGTACCTAACACACAGGTACATATTGGTATCAAATGCATACATGTCTATGCCTAAATTTTACTGCATATAATGACCTTTCACTTGCAATTATTTCTGGGAGTTTAGGGCAGAAGCAGAGAGAAAGAAGAGTCAAAATCAAAGGCTGTTTAATGCAAATAATTTTTAACCCCTCGACGTTAATTTATTAACAGTGAATTAACGTAATGCACAAAACTCTAAATGCTCGTTGTACATCTAAATGATCTTTATTTGTACATTTTCTGAGAGGTGTAAATGTTACCATCCTAAATGCTTAACTAATACAAAGATGCTTCTCCATTAATGCGGGTCGGAGATTTTGGTTTCGCTTTTAAAACATGACTTCAAACAGGTGTTTGAGTCCAAATCATGCATTGTTTTGAAGTTTTTTAAAAGAGAATGTCAAAATGATTTTCGAAAATTTGCTAATTCCGACTGAACTTGCCAGCACTGGTCACAAATGATGCAGCAGCAAACAGAGATGGAGAAAGAAAATGGTTTTCTGAAAGGAAAATTCATATACAAATGAATGGCTAATGGTTCTGTTAAAAATGTAAACAGGCTGGTGTAAACATACATTTACATAAAGCAACTATATTTGTAAATGTGTCCACACCCATGTTGATAAGAATATGAAAAACCTGAAAAGTGTTAAATTAAGGTACATTTTGAACAGACAGAATGTGAGATTAATTTGCGATTAATCGCGAGTTAACTTATGAAATCATGCGATTAATCTAGATATAATATTTAAATCTATTGACAGCCCTTTTATTTTACATTATTTTTAGAACAGATGGTTTTTAAGCAAGCCACAAATGTCGGTTCATTTATGGTGCTACTATTTTAGGTAATGGTTGCTAAGGATGAGAGCGGTTTCTAGGCATGTTCTGAAATAGCTTTCATTCACACATACATTATAAACATAGCTAACCAGAACCTGAGTGATGCTGCCTCGCTCTCATGCACAAGACATTTTCAGTCTTTAGCACACTGTAATCTGATTATATTTTCATAATTGTTTTTAAAAGTGATCATCATACAACACATAAAATGCATGACAGTATGAAAAGTTATACTTGCTCAATGAAACTACATCATATCAATACATCATGAATACTTAATTCAGACATTTCCTAAGTATAACCCTGATGTAACACACATGTACCTGTTACACTTCTTGTATATGATGACTCCAGCAAATATGCAAATGA
Organism: Misgurnus mizolepis; assembly: GCA_025389145.1. Lineage (NCBI taxonomy): Eukaryota > Metazoa > Chordata > Actinopteri > Cypriniformes > Cobitidae > Misgurnus > Misgurnus mizolepis. The sequence continues at coordinate 41,114,006 of JAIFKI010000004.1, read as the reverse complement.
GAAGCAAAGCAAATGAGGGGGCTAGAATGTAAAGGCCAATTGTCTTCATGTCAAAGGTCCTCAACTCGGGTTCATTCTGGGAAACAGCTAAAGGAAGTGAAAGAATGAAGTCATTTATGTGTGATTATGATGTATATATCATGTAAATAGCTACAGGACAAATGTGAAACACATACATTTATTCTGGACTGGAGTCACTGGTTTTGGAGACTCTGTAAAAGAATCTGCAGACAAAAATATATAAATGATAAGACACAGAGGAATCGTACACACTAAAGGAAGTGGAAGAAGTAAGTCATTTATGGGTCATTATTATGTATATATCATGTAACAGCTACAGGATAAATGTGAAACACACAAACATACATTTATTCTGGACTGGAGTCACTGGTTTTGGAGGCTCTGTCAAATAATCTGCAGACAAAAATATATAAGTAAAAAGACCCAGAGAAATAGCACACATTGTGTATGATGTCTTGAAATCACTCACGTTGTACATGAAGGTCAACAGATTTTGTGATTTTCTGTCCAGAAATATTTGTAGTGCAGATTAATTTCTTCCCATCGTCTTTCTTTGCCCCCAAAAAGGTTATGGTGGAAAAGGTGGCCCATTCAAACCCTGTAAGTTGTTTCTTTCCATTTTTGATCGGCATATTCTCATAGTTCCAGGAGAGGATCGGAGGATTCGTCTGGCAGGAATGGTGGACGGTACAAGTGAAGGTCTTTTCAACACCCTCTGTAATATCTGCCAGTTTAGGCTCAATGGTTATACTAGAATGGACACCTGAAATTATAAGCAGTTGACACACAAACATCAAACATGATTTTAAAACTACAAGTATAGGCAAGTATAGAGGTGTGCCTTTGAATGCATATATACATTTTTACTCACATTTTGCACTTTGTGATTTTGTAGCTCTTGTTTTTATGCCTCCATGATGTGTTACAGTACACTCAATATCTGAGCGTTCAGCCTTCACAACACCGGTGCGTGTCAGAGTGGTTTTCCATTGACCATTTTCCATACGGACATCATCTATTTTATCAGATCCTTCTACACCCTTCAGAATGATGTTTGGTTTTCTGTATGGACAGGTGTGTAAGGTGTAACACACTACTGTAATGCTGTCACCGGTCTTTAAACCTCCAGAAATATTAATGATGGGCTGCTGTGGATTTGCTATAGTAGGGAAAAATGTTACAGTTAAGGGCGATTTATAGTCGTGCGTAGGTCCTACGGCGTAGCTACGGCGTAGGCTATCCGTAGCTTGTGCGTAGCTCTGCGTAGCCTGACGCACACCTCACAAAATTTCTAACAGCGCGTCGGCTCTACGCGGACCGCAAGCTCTGTGATTGGTCCACCAGAACCCCTCCCGTCAGGTAAAAAAACTGCGTCATAGGTATTTCCGTTTGAGACGGTGAAAACAAAGATGAGCCAAGTTGAGGAGTGATTTAACTCAAACTGCAACATAAGTCACTGTTTATTTACTTCCATCATTGCTGGTCTTCTCAAATTATACACAACAAGTTGCTATTTCGTCTTCGTTTGTGGGTTAACTTGCTTAGCTTCTTCTTCTGTGACGACTTCTGCTGCTACTGTGGTTACACGCGTGATAACTGCCAACCAGCGGTTTCGCGTGTGTTTGCACGTCGACGCGGACGGCGACGCACAAGTATAAATGAAAACCGACGCGGAACCTACGCTGTCGCTGCTACGCCGTAGGACCTACGCACGACTATAAATCGCCCTTTAGGCAACCAATGATATAGCTGTAATGACACTTTCAAACCAAATATTACATTAAAAGAACATGTGAAGTATTTACGTACTGTCAACAATAATCGTGGAGGTGACGTCATAAAACTTGTAGGTGCGCCATCCAATATTTTCTGGGTCAATCCATGCATATATTTTTTCCCCATTGTGAGACGGATCCACGCTTTTGATCAGCAGACTACAATCCCGATCTGAGTTTGTATGCCTATATATATCAGTTTTTCCTCTGAACTTGTCAATGACACTGTCTGGATACCAGGGATCACACACTAAAGGGTAGCCACTCGACACATACTGATACCACACAACTCTACGTGGGTTAGTTGGTGGGTATGAATAGTAAGAGTAAGAGCACGGTATAACCAGACAGGAACCTTTGAGGCCATGAATTTCTGATGGCATTCTCACTTCCCATGCCAAAGTCTCATACAGCAGAACACCTGTGAGAAAAACATTAGATAATATTAATTTATTAATGACTGTCTGTTAAACCTGACAATTTAAAATTAAGTTCCTTTGGCTCAATCAGAATTTACACTTTTAACAAGTTCTTTGGTTTGATTTTCAGGAAAGGCAAAACAAATGAAGGTTTTAATGAAGTTCGAGAGGAGCACAGTCATATAATCCAACCAATTAGCGCAAAGAGGTCTCTATATATAGGCGTCCCTCACCCTGTCTTCGTAAAAACCCTTGTCTATAGCATCGCTACAAAGTGTAGAAAAGAAATACAACGAGAAAAAATAAAATAAATTAAAGGAATCACAATATATACAATGCTCAAAGAGTTACAGCCCTAGTCCAATTGAAGGAAAAAGTCTGAGACAGGGATAAAAATCTACTTTTGAAGATTTTAGAACAATTACACAGACATATTTATGGCCTAATATATAGCATGAAACTTTTGTGTTTTAGTTGTCTTGTACATGTGACGACTGTTGCACAGAAAACTAAAACCCTAAAATAAATATTGGGATTCTGCAAATGTTGATCCATGCATAGTTCATCAAAATGCATCTTAATGCGTCTTGCACGCTTGTGAGTAAATAAAAACAAATGTCTTTAAAGTCTTAATAAAATATACTTTTTGTTTAATTTGACAGCAGCACACATGGGAAAGTGCACGGGGGAGTAAAATATTTGTTTATATATTAATTAACAAAGCATTTCCCTCACTGCAAATATAAAAAAATGTATTCAGTTAAAATTCAAATAAATACCAATTTAATATATCAATGGGCGAGGCCTCCACGCACTGCAGGGACTGCGGCGTTGTCCTTTGACAGAATCTCTTGCCCCATAAAATGCACGAATAGAAGTAAAGTGACACAGTACCTTGAAAAAGCAGATTTAGCACTCCTTTCATCCCTTGATCACAATGCTTCTTCTTATATAGAAAAATCCCACTTATAAACTGAATACAAGCTCAAATTTTAAAGAATATATTCCATCAAGTGGACTGGATGAGAACCAACTGAAACAAGATAAAAAAGAAGAGAGAAATAAATGCTTCTCTTGTTCAGCAGAAGAAAGAATGATGTGTTTTTTCATAAGTTTCAATATGTGTAGTGCTCTGATGTTCACGCCCACCTTCTAAAGGATTTCCTTTTTTTTGTGGTTTACGAGGGAGATTAGGATCTTCATTTTAGGACAGCTCAGCATCCCAATGAGGGAATAATACAAAGAATAAATAAATAAAATATATATATTTTTAATACAGTATTGGTTTAGGCCTATATACGAACAGTTGCAGAGCTATAATTAAATGGGGTGGCCAAGGCTACTTTATGTGGTCCATAGTCCATGAAAGAAAACACTGTGCAACTTGTACCAAAAAAGCATGAACTTTCTATCTGTACCAAAAAATCCTCACTTTCTATCTCCTGGGACAGGACTGCACCAAGAACCCTGTCCAACGCGTCAATCTGCAACAAGAAATGGGGAGAAGAATCAGGACAGTATAAGAGTGGACTGCCACACCGAACAGCCTTCACTTGGGTAAAATCCTGCTGACACAGCTCCTTCTACTGGACCGGTTCTGGAGCTTCATTTTTAGTGAGATCAGTCAAGGAGATGGTGAGGTCTGAATAATTAGGCACAAACCTTCTATAATATCCTGCCAGCCCCAAAATCCTTTCTGGTCTTAGATCTCGGACAGCCGTCTTGTCAGTTTTGGGACGCACCTGGCCATGATCCAAGTGGAAACCCAGATACCTAACCTGACCTCCACATACCCAACCACACACTTCTTCAGGTAGGCCATGAATCGAGCCTTTCTCAGCGCTCGCATGACAACCCTCAGATGCTCAATATGCCACTCGCAGTCATTGCAATATATAATGATGTAATCTAGATGAATATGGTCCATGAGATGCTGAAAAGTGACTGGGCCCGGTTGCATAAAGCACCTTAAGTTCATCCCTTAAGTATGACACTTAACGGGTAAATTCCCCTTAACTAAAAGAATAAATTAAGGGTGTTGCATACAGTATAATCCCTTAATGATTACTCTTTCCTAAGAGAAGTGTTTCAAGACAGCGACCCAGGTTTGTCGTTATAAAATACTATTGTTGCCATGGTGACACAACAGAAAAAACTTGATTTGGGAAACATAAGGGTAAACTTAGGGGGAAAATTACACTTAAGGTGCTTTTGCACCAAACAGCCCGAATGGAAGCATTACGAATTGGTGTAATCCTAATGGCGTCGTGAAAGCTGTTTTTCTTTAGACACTGGTGATAAGGAGATCTGCCAGTACCCTTTAGTTAAACCCAGTGTCCAATAAAAGCAAGCTGTGCCTAGCCAGTCAAGCAGCATTGGATATGCGTTGAATTTCCACACAGAACTGAACGGAACCATCCATTTTACTAAAACTATCGGGCTTGCCCAATCACTGCTGAATTCTTCTATTACGCCCATGTTGAGCATCGCCTCTAAATCAGCCCGTAACACCTTTTTTATGCTCAGGCAAACAATATGGCTGGCTGTGCATAATAACACCTGGCTCGATCTTGATATGATGCTGAATAAAATTTGTGCGATCAGGTAGGGGTGAGAAAACATTAGCAAATTTTGTCTGCAACCTGGCTACATACTGTAGTGAGGTGGAGGGCAAGAAATGATCTCCACCCGGGACCTGAGCGAGAGATTGAGGTTTTGAGCATACCTCCGGCCCAAGATCATCTTCTCCACTGACCAACGTTGCCAGCAACACTGATTCCGTCTCATTACATTTTTTAAGGAGACTGAGGTGGTATCTGATGTGTCCCTCCCCTATCGGTTCGGACGACCTCATTATTGAGATTGTGAACTTGCCATGTGATCTCAAACAGTCCTTGCCACTTTGCAAATAATTTAGAACTCGACGTGGGCAGTAATACAAGCACTTTTTCTCCCGGTGCAAATTTGCGTAGGCGGGTCACCCTGTTGTACAGCTGGCTTTGCTTCTCCTGGGCCTGTAACAAGTGTGGAGTTTTGTTCTCAGGTCCAGGACGTATTGAATTTGTTTTTCTATTCAAAAGGCCCATCCTCTCACGACATCTAACACCCCTCTGGGCTGACGACCATAAAAAGCTTGAAGGGGGAAGACCTTGTGGGACCTTCCAGACAGCGAACAAGAGAGGTTCCAGCCAATTTTAGGCATCTTCATGAATGAACTTATGGACCATCTATTTTAACGTGTGATTAAATCTCTCCACCAGCCCATTGGTTTGTGGTTGTTAGACACTGGCAAAACAGAAAAAAGCTTGCGCTACCAGTGCCACAAAAAATTCCCATAAAACAGACAAAAGTGTTACTCATTTGTACTTGATCCTCGTACTCACCGCTCGTCTCCAAACTCTCCCTCCCGCTACAGACCTCACTAACCCCCCCAGACACAAATAAATAAATATGGATTAATTTTTGTTACAAAGTTACAGTTAGCCAGTCATAACAATGAGTGATTTTCTCTTCTTCTTTTCTAATTCAGTTAAAGGGGACATTCCACAAGACATTTTAAGATGTACAATCTTTGATGTCCCCAGAGTACATACAGTATGTCAAGTTTTAGCTCAAAATACCATATAGATCATTTATTGTAGCATGTCAAAATCAAGCGTGCTGCACAAGCCCTGAAAAGTGAAGCCAAAACGTCTTGATCGCCCCCCCCCCAGTGACTGGTCCCAGTATAGGTCATAAACCCCGCCTCCCCATGTTATTCAATGGGACTTGAGACCAACTAAAAAAATTAATTACACTTCAATTATCTTTTTTCCGAAGCTGGTTTCTGTCATTTACTGTAGTTTTTTTCACGCTGATGTAAATACAAATGTTTGTTTTTAAAATAAGTTTGTGTTTAGTTAGTTATTTAATGATATAAAAACGGTGGTGTCACGTCATGATAGACAGATGTGATATCGTGTGATATGCGCATTCTGCGAGAGCGAGGGCGGGGTCTTGATTTCGCTGCTTTACTTCCAGCTCACTACTGCGCAGGACTGGTCCCGAAATTGCTACTGGGCAGACTCAAGACCCAAGATGTCAGCGCCATATCGGGACACTGACGGCTTCACTTTTCACCAATGGAAGAGAGCGAACAGGCATCGTCCATCTTTTTTTTACAGTCTATGTTCAAAATAGGCACTTTATGGGTGTGAGAAAACATACACAGTTTTTGTGTGTATCCCTTTAAATTCAAATGAGCTCATGTGGGCGGAGTCTCAAGAGCTGGAGTGCTGCAGCAAGTATCAGACAGCAACAACAAAGCAGGAGATTCTCACGGAACAAGTTAGTAGCTGTGTTGTTCAGCTTTAAATATTTGAATCAGTTTAAAAATCGATCATCTGTTCTATGCATACTACATACGTGTTCATCAGCAGATGGGGAACATTGTGAGATAAAAATAAAGACTTTAAGGTCCTTCACATGCTACTTCCACAAACACTCATGAGTTGACTTTTTGACCGAACCACACAAGCACATCTAAATGATATGTCATTTAAATTCATAAGCAGATGGGGAACATTGTTGGATAAAAATAAAGACTTTTAGGTCCTTCACATGCTACTTCCACAAACACTCATGAGTTGACTTTTTGACCGAACCACACAAGCACATTTAAATGATAAGTATTTAAACAGCACATTTAATGCTCAATCTTTAGAGAAACTGATAAAACGTATATAGCCTATGCTTATTGTGTATGATAGCTTATACGCATTGTTCTCTCACTCCGTCTCTTGCAGTGCATTAATCCTTGTATTCATTTTAAACTTCAGAGAAACACATTAAACAACATATTTAATACTTGTATTGATGAAAGTGAATACAGTCTCAGACAAAATGGCCTCATCATGGTTGGATAGTGCAGATGAAGGGGTGGTATCATTATAATAAGATCCCCTTACTATGTCATGGGGGGAGACAAATTTCAATGACCTATTTTTTCACATGCTTGCAGAGAGAAGCAAACCAAAACAAAGTTATAGGGTTGCTATTTTTCATGTTTTTTGTGGGTTGGTAGAAACACTGGGGACTCAATTATAGCACTAAAACATGAAAAAAGTCAGATTTTCATAGAATGCCTCCTTTAACTTTAATGACAGAGACTTCAACAGCTAGACCTACTGTAAGACCAAATGCAATAACATGTTTACATTCGGTTAAGATTATCAACTGTTTACTATGATACTCACCAAGACAGCTAATTTGAGACATGTTTATGTGTATTTGTCTTTAAACCAAAAAGACGCGAACATTAACTCACTTAGCTCTGTGCACACGCGTTATTGTTGGGTATAAGAAGCACACGATGTGCATTGCGTTTCAAGTTCAAGGCTGCTGTCCAGTCCAACACAGTTACTCTCATCATCATCATACGGTAAAAATATAACTTTAAAAATAAAAACATGGTGTTGAGTTTTGTTGTAAAACAGTACAAAGAGAAAAAAGCCCAATCTATGAGCAGACTTTAGTCCACAGAAAGACAAATACTATATGCATCCTCTTCCAAATTTAAAATTGGCAACGTACATTAACAGGAAATGAATTATTAAATGAAGTGAAAGTAGCGCATAAAATTTGGATACCCCTTTAGCTACCCACCTTATTGGAGTATTCCACTGTATTGCATAGCTTGTTTAAATGCAAATTTTGCTACAATTGCTTCAGAAAATATGGTGCAAAACATATTTAAAAGCCTGCATCAAAAAATATTTTATTTATATTGTTCTCCACTTGGTGAAAATATTACCTGACAAATTAACTCGCAGAAACATTGGTGGTTATTGTTTTGAACCATATTTATTGCAGCAAAATACATGAATGTATGAGTTTCTTTATCTTTGATTCGTAAAATAAGTTTTGTGCAGCTGCACTGAAGGATTCGTAAAAATGAAACTCTTCTGTTGTATTTAAAGGCGGGGTGCACAATCTCTGAAAGCCAACTTTGATATTTGAAATCACCTAAACAAACACGCCCCTACCCCAATAGAATCTGGACCTTCTTTTGATAGACCCGTCCCACACATACGCAACCCAGGCAACAATGTCGGTTAGTAGACACGCACCTTACTGCTGATTGGCTACAAGTGTGTTTTGGCACTCGGCCGACTACCTTTTCCAAAGTGTTTTTTTTTTAATCATGCACCCCGCCTTTAAAGAAAAAAAAAACTTTATCTGTTACTTGAAATTTACTGATACACCTGTGTTGATAATCTCTACAACTACAAATTCCACTGTCACGGGTGTGCAGGTGTTTTGCACCAAAAATACCTTCATACACTCATGAAAAATACTATTTAAAAAATAAACAAAAAAGAAACTAAGAAATGCTTTACTGAATAGAGAAAGGGAGATTTTATGAGGCTACATAGCCCTAGAATGTTTTGATGTTTAAAAAACCTCACCCATCATCACACCAATGTGTCTGTGCAACACTATCACTTGGAAAAGTAAAATACAAGCCACTCAAGGCAGGCATAGTAATTCCCAATTTTGCACTTTTTGATAATCTTCTCTTGTGTTTTGATGTGCTGTCAGAAACTCTACTGTAGACAAAAACTTGTATTAATATTTTATTTAAATTCCTCTAGAGGGCAGCACACTATCAGAAAAAAAGGTACAAACGCAGTCACTGGGGCACTACTCTTATTAAAAGTACACCTTTGTACCTATAAGACTGCATATTAGCACATCAAAGGTACATATCAGTACCTAATGGTATTGAATGGTAATTTGCATTTGAAGACTGCACTTGAAATTCAATCTGCATCTTATTTAGCTAAACCAAGTAAATTTGCTCGAATTAAAGTCATTTTAGGATGCCAAAGTCAAGTTTAATCATATAAAATGTATTTTACCAGCAACCAAATTGTGGCCAGTGAAAATGCTGAGTGGCTAGTAACTTTGAAAAACAACTAGCCACTTTGGCTGGTGAGCAAAACAGTTAATGTCAAGCCCTGATTATAAACATACTTTGATTAAAAAAATATTACAAAGTTATTGCAAAACAAAATATGTGGTATCTCCCTACAGTCCTGGACATCCACTTAAAGATTCCTCAGGACTTCTGAATGCATGCAGTGTCTCGGAAAAAAATCAAATAAAAAATGTGTCTACTACAAGGGGAAGAAACTGACTTACAAAGGTATAATCCTCTTTTAAAATAAGATGAAAATGTAACACAAATGTATTATTTTCTTGTCCTGTGATTAATTTATATTTAATTCTCAGGTTAAACAGCACTAGAATTGTTTTTATATTTACAATGATACATTCTTTACAGTATATACTTCTGCCGAGTTCAGACTGCACGATTTTAGCCTTGATTTTGACTCTTCGACAGGTTTTGAGAAATAACAGACAAATAAATAACAGGCAAATCGGTGCTTGTGCATGCGAGTGACAATTACACAGTGTGAATTAACAAACATGTGATCTGAGAGAATCACAGAAAAGACACAGACACCCGTAAGAAATCTGGCAGGCTAAATATCTGAACCTGTCGGCTATTTAAAATCATGTTGTGTGAATGTGTTCTGACTGAAAATAACATTGCATGACTTACAGCCAATGAGAGCGCAACATACAGGGCTGCTGAAAGTTCAGGGAGGAGTTATAAGGTACAGACAGACCACAATATCTGCAAGCATGGCTTCGGTTCAGAAAAGGGCCTCTTCTCTTTTTCATCTTTCGCTGTAAATGAGCACACATGCAATTTGTATGGCAAGCTTCTTGCAGGCTATTCTTTTTAAAAATAATCCTCATATAAGAAGTCCAGTCTTGCATGCGTGTTGTTTCCTTGTCACTTCTTGTGTGCGTTGTTTGTGAGACATAGAGTTTGTGGACCAGGACAAAGTTGTTGCCAATTATTCCTATGGTGAAGTCATGCAGTGTGAAACGTCAGGTTACGACTGTAACCGTGGTTCCCTGAGATAGGGAACGAGACGCTGTGTCATGTAATGACATTATGGGGAACGCTATGCAGCGTGACGCGCGTGAATATTGTGTCAACTAGGTCTATATATAGACGCCGGCGGATGACGTCAAGAGTGACGTGGCAACGCGAGGCTATAAATATGCGGAAATAATATAGGTCAAACAGCTTCTGTTAAAATTGAAGCGAATGCTACAGGCACAAGGAGTTATGGCAAAGGGACACAGCGTCTCGTTCCCTATCTCAGGGAACCACGGTTACAGTCGTAACCTGACGTTCCCTTTCAAGGGATACTTGACGCTGTGTCATGTAATGACATTATGGGGAACGAGATACCCACTACGCCATAATTAATTGTGACTGTCTGTAAGTGTGAAGGTGTCTACGCACAACTTAAGACATAAAGACCTGAGATCCCGGTAGAAAAGGGAGGTCTAAAATCATAATACCTCATAAAAATGTGTGGGGGAGATTATCCCGCCACACCACAAAGCATGGAGGTCCCTGACAAAGGGGCCAGATAAGACGCCATACTCCTAGTCGAGTGTGCCCTAATTTTCGCAGAGGTGAAAACATAATGTGCACCTCATACGCTATAAAAATAGCCTCCACAATCAATTATTGATTGTTTGTTTAGAGGAAGAATGTTCTCTCTTGGAGAACCAAACACAGACCAAAGGTTGGTCGGATCTTCTAAGGTGGAAGATCTATTAATGTAAACCTCTAAAAACCCCTCAGGGCATAGAAGATGTAGCCTCTGTTGATCCGCCGACTCTTGAGGAGGAGGATGAAAAAGCCTGAAAGACCAATGTTCTAGCCACATTGCTAGGAACCTTGGGAACATAACCCGGTCTTGGGTGCAAATAGCCTTAATATGTCCTGAAGCAAACTCCAGGATAGAGAAGAAGCTGATAAGCTTGGAAGTTGCCCACTCTCCTCGGAGAAGTGATGGCTAATAAAAAGGCTAACTCCAGTGACAGAAACTTAACTGTACACAAGTTAATGGGTTCGAAAGGTGCCATAAAGAACCCCTTTCAGAACTACTGCCAGGTCCCATACTGGAACTCTGATTTGAGCAGGAGGCCTCATCCTAAATGTACCACCCAATAAGGCGTGAAGGCAGAGATAGCCGCAGCATATACTCCGATAGTAAATGGATATAAACCGGATGAAAACCCGGTATTGTAAAAATTCCAGAACTGAAGCCAGTGGGCAGTTTGGAAGTAAATGTTTGTCACTACACAGAGTAGTGAATAATCTCTACTTTTTAATAAAACAGCCTTAAATGTCGCCTGGAGCGAAACTCCAGGCATGAAGAAGCAGCTGATAAGCTTGTTAGTCACTCACTCTCCTCAGAGAAGTGATGCTACTACCCATAGAGCCCTCAGGGATACGAGTGTGAAACCAGAGATAGCCTCAGCATATACTCTGGGTATAAACCGGATAAAAAACCGGTATTGTAAAAATTCCAGAACTGAAGCCACTGGGCAGTTTGGAACTAAATATGTCGTCACTACACCAGGTAGTTAAAATAGCCTTAATTCGTCTGAAGCGAACTCCAGGCATGAATAAGAAGTCACTCACTCTCCTCAGAGAAGTGATGGCTAATAAAAAGGCTAACTTCAGTGACAGAACTTTATCTGTACATGAATCAATGTGTTCGAAAGAGGCCATGAGAAGGGCTTTCGAAACAACTACAGATAGAGCCCTTAGTAATAAGAGCATAAAAACAGAGATAGCCGCAGCCTATACTCTGGTAGTAAATGGATTTAAACCGGATGAAAAAACGGTATTGTAAAAATTCCAGAACTGAAGCCAATGGGCAGTTTGGAAGTAAATGTTTGTCACTACCCCGAGTAGTGAATAGCCTCCATTTAAAATAGCCTTAATTTCATCTGGACCCCATTTGTGTTTTTCTGTATAAACATTAATTACATCTAGATCCTCAGAACTAGAGTAATTCACAGCCCACAGTTAAAACGGGTGAAGCCGACTCGCGGGCACCCGTTGAACCATGATGGCTAATAAAAAAGGCTAACTTCAGTGACAGAAATGTATCTGTACATGAGTCAAATGTGTTCGAAAGAGGCCATGAGAAGGGCTTTCGAAGCACTACAGATAGAACCCTTAGAAATAGGAGCATAGACACAGAGATAGCCGCAGCCTATACTCTGGTAGTAAATGGATATAAACCGGATGAAAACCGATTTTGTAAAAATTCCAGAACTGAAGCCACTGGGCAGTTTGGAAATACATTTTTGTCACTAAACCGAGTAGTGAATAGTCTCCATTTAAAATAGTTTTAATTTCGTGTGGAGCTCATTTGTGTTTTATGTATAAACATTAATTACATCTAGATCCTCAGAACTAGAGTAATTCACAGCCCTCACGGTTAAAACGGATGAAGCCGACTTGCAGGCACCTGTTGAACTATGATGGCTAATAAAAAGGCTAACTTCAGTGACAGAAATGTATCTGCACATAAGTCAAATGTGTTTGAAAGAGGCCATGAAAAGGGCTTTCGAAACACTAAAAAGAGCCCTTAATAATAGGAGCATAAAAACAGAAATAGTGGATCTTAAATCTGGAGTAATCTCCATTTTAAACCATAATCTTTCGAATAGTATGGGCTTTACAACCTCAGCCCCTGCCTCGACAGGGTGTCTGCTCTCACATTCTGGACCCTGGGGATGTCTGAATGACAAAAAAATTTCCCGTGAGACCAAAGGAGAACCTGATGCGCCAGTCTGTATAGAGGGCGCGACCTCAGGCCTCCCTAATACTAGATGCTGCCGCCAACAGACCTAACACTCTAGAAAGTGCTTTACGGTGTAAAATTGGCCTTATCTGATCCTAGACACTGATGCCAGGATCGACTCTGTGTGTGTAGGAGACATACGTGCCTACATCCTCACTGAGTCCCAAGTTACCCAAAGAAATAATATTTTCTGCTAGTGGGTTAAAATGCCCTTTTTGGCGTTGTTCCGTAGCCCTAGGCGCTTCATATGGGCAAGGACGACATCTCGATGCCGAACTGCCATGTCTCGAGACTGGACTAACACAAGCCAATAGTCTATGTAATTAAGTATTTGGATCCCTTGAAGTCTCAGAGGAGCAAGGGTTAAATCCATGCATTATGCGCTGTGAAAGAACTACTCTGAACGGCAGAACCCGATATTGGTATGGTTTGCCCCCGAAAGCAAACCTGGGATTTCCAGATGCTGCAGGAGGATAGATATATGGACATAGGGGTCCTTATCATGACGAACCAGTCCTCAGACCTGATTAACGCCACAATAAAAGGAATTGTCAGTTTTAGAATTTTTATCTCTTCAGAGATCGATCTAAATAGGCCTCAGCCCTCCATCCTTCTTTGGTACAATAAAATAATGGCTATAAAGCAATGACCTATTCCTTTAATAAGGTGGTCTTTTTCCGGGGCCCACCTCGGTGGGTAAAACCCCTCCGAACCTGGGAGGATGGGAAACAAACTGAATTATGTAGCCTTTCTCTATAACCTCTAGCAGCCATTTTGTGACATTTTTTAATTTTCTCCACTCATGGAAAAATGCACTAAAAAGGAGATTGACTCCAGAATGCTCACTGCCCTGAAGCGGAGGACCGGCAGGGCACAGCTGAGCTACTAAGAAAAACCCTATTGTTCTTTTTTATATGTCTTTTTTAATGGAGACAAAAATTAGGTCTTCTTTAATGAAGACGGAACATAAGGGGTTAACAAACTATTTTGTATGTGAGGGCACATCGGGCACAGGTTTTATCTGTGCTCTATGAAAAGTGCCCTAAGAGGCCACTTGTGAACGACAGGTCCCCTTTAACGCAGCCTTATGATTTTGAGACAATGACTGCTCTCAGATCAGCCTTATATGCCTCTCTGGTTGCTGGTTGTTGTTTCGTCCCCCAAGCTCTCTGAGGGAGAGGGGGGCACGAGAGACAACACTCTGTTTTTGTTATCTGTATGTTGATTAATACTGTTTAGATGCAGATTCTCGGGGAAACTGCGACGAGGAAAAACCCGTTTCTTTAGTAGCACGGAGAGAAAGCTCCGCCGCTCTCCTGAGCTCATCTAATATTACAGGATTCAGGTTCACCCTTTAATTCATACAATATCTGCTTGATATGCGTGAAGAATGCCAATATTGCGAAGGCATGCTCCAGCGCGACCCGCGACCATATAAACTTGTTAATCCATTTATATTGTTGCTGTCTCTCGCAACAAATAAACCGCGAGATACTTTCAATACGGGCATTTGCCGTATCTGCATTATTTAAACCCCCCCAAAAAGGGTTAAGAAACTCGCTGATGTGTTTAACAATAAATTAGAGGAGTCTGCATATCTGCATGGTCTTCCGTTTAAAAACTTATCAGTGTAAATCAGGGAAGAAAGTTAAACCTCTTTCGTCAAGTTCACTGGCAGCCTTCACTTTGTGCTGGTCAGTAAAGTCAATATTAGATTGTTACAGCCGATCGGGTCACAACATAATAGTTCTTCGTAACATGGAGAAAGGGTATAAATCAGTAAGCTTTGTGTTTTCTGTATAAACATTAATTACATCTAGATCCTCAGAACTAGAGTAATTCACAACACTCGCGGATAAAAACGGGTGAAGCCGCTCACGGGCACCCGTTAAACCACAAGGCTTGCGGGGTTTGTTTTCTGTATAAACATTAATTACATCTAGATCCTCAGAACTAGAGTAATTCACAACACTCGCGGATAAACGGGTGAAGCCGCTCACGGGCACCCATTGAACCACGCTTGCGAAAACCCATCGAGAGCGGAGCATTTGAATGGTATTTTCTCACAATGCCCGCACGCCTCCCCCTCGGGGGAAAGCGTGCGTGTAGTCCGCACCAAACACACACACACAAAGCTCGTGCTATCCCCGTCAATAATATTCTAGGACAGGGGGTAACACACTTCTAATTCCCTTTCTCTTATCCATGTTTCCCTAGTTTTTTAAACTAATCTAATCTAATCTCACTAGATATAGATTTAGACACATTCACATTCACACAAGCGTTCGCTGAAATAGCAGAAGCTGTTTGACCTATATTATTTCCGCATATTTATAGCCTCGCGTTGCCACGTCACTCTTGACGTCATCCGCCGGCGTCTATATATAGACCTAGTTGACACAATATTCACGCGCGTCACGCTGCATAGCGTTCCCCATAATGTCATTACATGACACAGCGTCAAGTATCCCTTGAAAGGGAACCTGGTATGCCTCATAGATATTGAAAAGTGAAGCTGCTGGCTCTTTGATCGCCCCCTGGTGGCTGGCTGCAATACAAGTCATAACCCCGCCCTCTCCATCCAAACGAATGGGACTCGGCTCTAAATAAAAAAAATATTTACACTTCCAATAAAATGCAGTGCATTGTCAACACACGAGCGACTGAACCCTACCCCAGATAGTCATGCGGTGTGAAATGATCTGTGACTCGAATACTTTGAAAATCATGCAGTCTGACCTCGGCATTAATGACAACCTTGCTCATTAGAGCTGAAAAGCCAGAGAGAAATGCCACACAAATCAGACAAAGTTACAGTAAGTATAATATAAAAGCATGTGAATTAAAATATTAATGCTATTTTTCCATGATATATCCATGACAAAGTTGTATTTTTCATATATTCTCTAAAATATATGTTTAACTTTTGTCTTTTTCTGTTTGAAACACTGTATTTTCATTAGACGTTTCCATAAAGGTTGGGATCTTCCATGTTGCTGTAATAATCTTCATAATCCTCCATCTTAAAGTATAAATTCAGAGACAAGGAGGTAAGATCATTCAATAACATTTCAGACACTATTTGAGGTCAGAAACTGTGTGTTAGTTCACTAAAATGGTGTAAAGTAAAGGTAAAGATGGATTATATACTTACAGTGCAGGATTTTCTCTGCCTAAATTGGACAGGAGACAACAAACAATTTAAAATGAAGGTAATAAATACTTTAACATATTCATAAATAATGATCTAACACTTAGTAAAAGTGCTAAAGGTTACAACGATGCCATAGAAGAACCATTACTGACAATTGTTATACCTTGACTATGAACATGGCCATATAAGAGCAATTCAAGAGTAAATGACCCAGTACCCTTTCAAATCGATCTCGTGGCAGGGCCGGCACCACTATCCCGCCCACTCAGATCACCATTAATGCTGAATGGGATTTTAATGATAAAATATGCTATAAAAAAACATTTGCCGAGTGTATTGTCTTCTACTGAGCCCCTAAGGGGACATGGA
The DNA here is from genome assembly GCA_025389145.1 of Misgurnus mizolepis. Lineage (NCBI taxonomy): Eukaryota > Metazoa > Chordata > Actinopteri > Cypriniformes > Cobitidae > Misgurnus > Misgurnus mizolepis. The sequence goes on along the minus strand of JAIFKI010000004.1, from coordinate 41,097,535 downwards.
GCAAAAATTAAATAAAGTTTTGTTTCGCTTGCGCATGTGAAACTATCGCGTGCGCACGCGAAAGTTTCACGTGAGCATGCAAAACTACACTTCTTTAAAAAATTCTGCACAAGAAATATGAACTTCTTATCTGCTACGTTACTGACTCTATACTGACAAACTATGCTGACTTAGGAAATGTGATGTGACAATGGGGTCATTGTTTATTACCAGTAAGTTGCTAACTAGTTATGTTTCTTACTTTAAAGAGAGCGCCGGACTCTCTAAAGAACCGAAAGATTCTTCAGATGTTAAAGGTTCTTTACAGTGTACAGATAAAAAATGGTTCTTCTATGCCAATATGATGCACCTTTATTTTTAAGAGCTAAAACAGATACTTTAATCTACTATAATACTGCACAAAAATATTTTATAAAACAAATTACAGTTTACAGTTTTAGAGACTGACTGGTTTTAAATGCACAATACCTCTTTGGTGATGGTATATGGGCTTTAGAGAAAGTCTTGACTGCCGCAACCGCATTTGACCTGTGAACAGATTAACACATAGGTAAAGTGTAATATTGTTTTTATAAACAGACTTATATATTTACTATATCCATTAGCTTGATTATTATACACTTACACAGATGCATTTAGATCAGCAGATAATGTAAATACCAAAAACATATGGTTTAAATTACTAAGAAATCAGTCACAAATTAAGGATGTCAAAGAACTGAATGATACAAAAGCCGTCACTGGGCGTACCCTTTTGAAAAGTACACATTTGTACCTCAAAGGTACATATTGGTATCAAATGCATACATAGCTATAACTGAATTGTACTGCATAACAATTTATACCTTTCACTTGCAATTTTTTCTGAAAGTTTTAGGCAGAATCAGAGAGAGGAGGGTGACATAAGGGGTCATCCAACATCTTTTTATAAGCTTACATACCTGCACACATTTACATTATTTTTAGTACAGCTGGCTTCTTAGCTAGAGACAAATCTTAGTCAATTTATGGCGTGGCCAAGATGATCTCACAAATTTCCGTGAAATAGTCACGCATTTTTTTGCTCAGTTTTGCGTGACATTGTCACGTATTTCCACCACATTATGTGCCCCTGACACGACTTTCTTTTCTGTGACAGTTTCACCTTCACGTATTGGTTACTCAACTGTTTTTCCTATTTTTAAACAATTGTCGCTTCGGTTTGGGGTTAGATTTGCTGTTTGCGTTAGGATGTCAGTTAATGTATTGGTTTATAAAAAATGTTTGTATGCTTTTTAAACCATCGTCGCCTGACGTTAGGGTTAAAGTTGGGTTTGGGTAAGGATGTCATTTTATGTAACAGAAAGTTGTTCTAACCATAAACCAAAGCGACAATTGTAAGAAAATAGGAAAAACGCTTAGGTTACTCACGTAACCCCGGTTCATATTGATCTTACCGGGCGGTTGCAGGGGAGACCTCGTCAGGCATGTGTCTGCTGCACAGGGCTCGTACCACGGCAAGCGAAGGCTATCTTCGGTTCTCGGCCGGAAAGCGGCAGGGGAGACGCTAGACCTGGACTCTGCTATTTTCGGTTCTCAGCCGGAAAACGGCAGGGGAAGACGCTAGGCCTGGACTCCGCTGCAGGGCTTTTGTCAACGGCGAGGTAAGGCTTCTTCTTTTTCTTTGGAGCAGTGAGAGGTTCGCGCTGAAGGAGAAAATAATGAGCTCCTGACGATTGAACCACGCTTATATAAGGACGTGAACATCCCGCGCGTGGGTTCAAACAAAATTGGTCTGTACTTTGTACAGACGTTAACCAATAGGCTTCAGTCACGGAGTAAACAGGAGTTTCCCCCCATAGTGCGAAGTGAACCGTATTGAAAGGGAACAGTTGAGTAACCAATACGTGAAACTGTCACGAAAAAGAAAGTCTTGTCAGGGGCACGTAATTTGGTGGAAATACGTGACAATGTCACGCAAAACTGAGCAAAATAATGCGTGACTATTTCATGTATTTTGTGAGATCAGGTAGGGTGTGGCTGTTTTAGGTGCTCTCTATGAATGCTGGGTCATTTTCAAGCCAGTGTTGGGACAGAACAAACTAATAAGTTACCCAATGCTGGGCTGTTCCTAAAAATTAGTTATATTTAACCCAGCAGTTGGGTTGAAACCATCCAGTATTGGTTTGACACAACTCAACATCTTTTGAGTCTGATAAGTTTGCTAATGCTAAGAGTAATATCTCATATATAACTTAGCTATAATTCACACATCAGTATAAACATAGCTAACCAGAGCTGAAGTGATGCTGCCTCGCCATGTTCAGTCATAAGCACAATATAATCTGATTATATTTTTATACATTTTCATAATTGTTTTTAAAAGTGATCATCATTCAACATTGAAAATGCATTCATTAAGAATTATTAAATTTTGTATTAGTTATTTTGTTTATTAATATGAACTAAGATTAATAAATGCTGAACAAGTATTGTTTATTTATAGTTCATGTTAGTTGATGCATAAACTAATACAACTTTATTGTAAAGTGTTAAGAATATGTTTTGATATCTGCAATCTTTATCTGCTATCACAATTGCTAAAGTGTAAAGGGTTGCTTGCTTGCACAAAAGGTGTGAGATTGTCAGAATGGACTTGTGTACACTGTACTTCTCTGTATTTTAAAACTTCAAATATACCAGATGCAACACATTTTAGAAATGAACACCCACACACACAAACATATTTACTTACTTACATGAAGAGCTCAGATGAATACAAACAAGTTGGTTAACATCTACTTATTAAACATTACATTTAAAAACATGCATATTGTACCTTCGTTCCAGCTGTAATTCTTGTAGATTAGCAGGTGAAGACCTAGAAATAATATTGACAGTGTTATATGACAGTATGAAAAGCTATACATGCTCAACAAAACTACATCATGCCAATATATGAATACTTAATTCAGACTTCCTAAGTATAAACCTGATATAACACATGTACCTGTTACACTTCTTGTATATGATGACTCCAGCAAATATACAAATGAGAAGAAAGGCAAATGAGGGGGCTAGAATGTAAAGCCCAGTTGTCTTCAAGTCAAAGGTCAATACGGGGTCCTGGGAAAAAGCTAAATGAAGTAAAAGAAGTAATTTATTGGTCATTTTGATGTATCATGTGAATAGCTACAGTACAAATGTGAAACACACAAAAATACATATATTATCTTTGGTTTTGTAGTCTCTGTTAAAGAAACACATTGTGTATGTCTTGAAATCACTCACGTTGTACATGTAAGTCAACAGATGCTGTGATTTTCTGTCCAGAAATATTTGTAGTGCAGATTAATTTATTTCCATCGTCTTTCTTTGCCCCCCAAAATGTTATGGTGGAAAAGGTGGCCAATTCAAACCCTGTAAGTTGTGTTTTTCCATGATTGACTGGCATGTTCTCATAGTTCCAGGAGAGGATTGGAGGATTCTTCAGGCAGGAATGATGGACGGTACAAGTGAAGGTCTTTGCAACACCCTCTGTGATATCTGCTGCCAGTTTAGGCTCAATGGTTATATTATAATAGACACCTGAAATTAAAATTTAAATTATAAGCAGTTGACACAAACAAGATTTAAAGCTAAATTTGAATGGATATAACTTTTACAAATAGTTAAATGTTCAATGTCTTTAAATTAATTGTGAAACTGACTGTAACACACAGATAAAACAGAGGCAAGTAGATGTATGCTTTTGAATGCATATTTTTTACTTGCATTTTGCACTTTGTGATTTTGTAGCTCTTGTTGTTATGCCTCCATGATGTGTTACATTACACTCAATATCTGAGCGTTCAGCCTTCACAACACCGGTGCGTGTCAGAGTGGTTTTCCATTGACCGTTTTCCATACGGACATCATCGATTATATCAGATCCTTCAATACCCCTCAGAGTGATGTTTGGTTTGCTGTATGGACAGGTGTGGTTGGTGTAACACGCTACTGTAATGTTGTCACCGGTCTTTAAACCTCCAGAAATATAAATGATGGGCTGCTGTGGATTTGCTACAGTAGAGAAAAATGTTACAGTTAGCCAACCGATGATTCAGCTGTAATGACACTTAAAAACAAAAATATTACATTAAAAAAAACATGTGAAGTATTAACGCACTGTCAAGAATAATGGTGGAGGTGACGTCATAAAACTTAAAGGTGCTCTTTTTCACATTTTCTGGGTCAATCCATGTATATAATTTTTCTCCATTGTGAGACGGATCCACGCTTTTGATCAGCAGACTACAATCCCGATCTGAGTTTGTAGAGTTATATAAATCAGTTTTTCCTCTGAACTTATCAATAACTTTGCCTGGATACCAGGGATCACAAACTATAGGATAGCTTTTCGACACCCACTGATACCACACAACTCTACGTGGGTTAGTTGGTGGGTTTGAAGTGTAAGAGTAAGAGCACGGTATAACCAGACAGGAACCTTTAAGGCCATGAATTTCTGTTGGCATTCTCACTTCCCATGCCAAAGTCTCATAGAGCAGAACACCTGTGAAAGAAACAGGGAATATAAGAGTGTCATTAAAAGTCTCGATTATAGTTTTCAGTTCCTGTAGCTTAATTACTAGCAGCATTCGGCAACACAATCATGGGTTGGATTTTTGAGGGAAGGGACATGAGGCACTATGAAAAAAGGTATCATATTCAGAAAACATAAAGCAATGGGAACTTTAATGAAACTTTTGCTTTCTGTTAGCATACTGCAACATATAAAATATAAAAAAACATAAGTCACATTAGTTTTATATACATTTTCTGTGACAGAATCTCTTGTCATATAAAATACACAGATAGAAGTAAAGTGACACAGTACCTTGAAACAGAAGATATATCAGTCCTTTCATCCCTGGATCACAATGCTTCCTCTTATATAGAAAATCCAACTTATAAACTGCAAACAAGCACAAATGTTAAAGAATATCCCAAAAACAACATGCAGACCTATGTAACAGTGCACATCTCATGACTTTCACCTGTTTACCACCTAAAGTGTTTTCACAATTTTTCTCATTATGGGTTTTTGGGTGAAGTCCTTTACCATTAGAAAACAAGAAGTAAAAGGGTACAGTAATAAGTTTATTTAATTAATTTAATGTAAAATCCGCTTCCAAATTTCATCCTTACCTTCTCAGCCCCCTGCTCAAACAAGTGAAATAAAGTAAGAAAAGAGACCTAATAAATGCCTCTCTTGTTCAACTGAAGAAAGAATGATTTGTTATTTCATATAAGGTTCAATATGTGTTGTGCTCTGATGTTTACGCCCACCAAAATCTAAAGCATTTCCTTTGTCATCATGGTTTTGTGGTTTAACAAATATTTTACCACGGTGGTCGTCTTGAATCGAGTCTTATAAGGGTCCCCCTCATGACAATGCAGCAAAAACACCAAATGGCAACACATTACTACATTAAAGTTTCCCTGTAGTCAAGAAAAACTCATCTTTGAACATCATAATATCATGGGCTTTAAAACAGCTTGAATGTAACTCTATACTCTTGCCTCTTGATTTATAGACTATGAATAAATATAGTCCCCGCCTTTACTCAACTGCACAGCTCAAACCATAGATATCAATATGCAAATTAGTCCCGCCTCTACTCTTTCACACCACCTCAGACCAAGGAAATAGGTGCTACATTCAACTGTTTTACACACATAACTGCTAAGTTTAGCCTTTACACAATGAATAAGTAAGCTGCATGTTTAAAGCACTAATCTTTAAGTGTTGATGTTAACAGGTCACTGCACATACCCTGCATGTGTACAGCAGAGCTCTGATCATTTTGACAGAGAATCTATGCGGCATCCAAATATAATGGGCCCTATTTTAGCGATCTAAGGGCATTGTCTAAAATGCACGGTGCACAGTCTAAAAGGGTTGTACCTATTCTCGTAATGGATGTGTTTTGGCTGTAATGGCAATAAACCAATGAGAGTCTCATCTCCTATTCCCTTTAAAAGCCTATTTTCTATTAAGATGGTGGAATTTGAAAACTGAAAAACCAAGTGAAGGAAGAAGACCACCACCATGTTAAGATTGATGTTAAAAAATTATTTGTATTGAAATTGTTATTTTTTCTATTAAAACCTTTAAAAGTCGTTTTCTTATCTCAAAAAAAAAAAAAAATAAAAAAAAAAATATGCAAGAAAAGGGTTGTTCTCGATAAATATTGTATTTTTAACAAACAAGACAAAAAATAATTTACAAACGTGTTGGGAGCTTAAAAGTTTCAGAATTTGAAGAGAGCCTTGTGTTTTTTTAAAAGCATTACATAAAAAAGTTCGGTAGCACTTTGTTTTACAGTACGTGTACTTACCTTGTACATATATGGTAAATAAGTTGTACTTACAAACAAATGTGTGGTACTTACTTTTAGGTATCTACATGGTAGTTAATTGGTATCATTACTGTACTTACCAGTGGTACATACTTGGTAGTTATTATGTAACTCTAGATAAGTACTGGGTAATAACAGATACATACTTATAGTGTAGGTATACTGTAACTAACGAGAAACACTACTGTACTTACAAAATAAATGTACAATTTAAGTATTTAGTATTTACAGGCAAGTTAGGGTAAATGACAGGTATTTATAGTGTACATAATGATAAATAATATCAAACACTACTGTACTTACAAATTGTATATACATGATAAGTGTGTGGTATCTGTAGGCCAGTGTAAGCTAATGACCGGCACATATGGTGTATGTGTACTGTAACTAACAAGAAACACTACTGGACTTACAAATTGTATATACTGTACACGATAAGTGTGTGGTACCTGCAGGCCAGTGTAAGTTAATGACCGGCACATATGGTGTATGTATACTGTAACTAACAAGAAACCCTACTGTACTTACAAATTGTATATACACGATAAGTGTGTGGTACCTGCAGGCAAGTGTAAGTTATACTTATACCATACGTATATGATAACTAAGAACATACTGATGTGTCATTTTGGTACTCAGTATCTTTGTCCTTTAAACCAAGCATTAAATAACCGTATGCATTAACTACTGGTTAGTCTTCCAGCCTGACCAGCTAAGTCCAGCTAACCAGCTTAAAAAGTGATCAAAACACAGTAAGCTCAGCTCAAAAAGTGACCAAAACACAGCTAGACCAGCTTGCTACAACAGCAATACCAGCTTATGCTGGTCTTAGCTGGATATTTCAGTAGGGCCGTTTACCGATTTGAATGATGATTGACACAGGACTGTTTAGGTTCCTTTCAAACCTACGTTAAATTAATTCTCCATAGATAGCCACCCAATGTGTGGAGCTTTGTTTTCAGGTCCAGGACATATTGAATTTAGTTTTTCCCTTCAAAAGGCCCGTCCTCTCATGACATCTAACACCCCTCTGGGCTTATGACCATAAAAAAGCTTGAAAGGGGAAAACCTTGTGGGACCTTCCGGACAGCAAACAAGAGAGGTTCCAGCCACTTATCCCAATTTTAGGCATCTTCATGAATGAACTTATGGACCATCTATTGTGATTAAATCTCTTCACCAGCCCATTGGTTTGTGGTTGTTAGACATTGGCGATACAGAAAAAAGCTTGCGCTATCAGTGCCACAAAAAGTTCCCATAAAACAGACAAAGGTGTTACTTATTTGTACTTGACCCACTTACTCACCACTCGTCTCCAAACTCTCCCTCCCGCTACAAACCTTGCTACCCCCCCATCGCCACAAGTCTATTAAAAAAAACTTATTAATTTTGTTACAAAGTTACAGTTAGCCAGTCATAGCAATGAGTGATTTTCTCTTCTTCTTTTCTTATTTAGTTAACTAAAGGGGAAATTCCACAAGACTTTTTTTTAAGAAGTAAAATAAATCTTTGATGTCCCCAGAGTACATATGTCAAGTTTTAGCTGAAAATACCATATAGATAATTTATTGTAGCATGTCAAAATAGTCACTTTATGGGTGTGAGCAAAAATACAGTTTTCAAGTTAGTAGCGGTGTGTTCAGCTTTATATATTTTAACCAGTTTAAAAAGTCGATCATCTGTTCTATACTACATAAGTGTTCATCAGCAGATGGGGAACATTGTGGGATAAAAATTTGGGGCCCTATTTTAACGATCTAAGCGCATTGTCTAAAGCGCACAGCGCAACGTCTAAATGGGCGTGTCCGAATCCACTTTTGCTAATTTAACGACGGGAAAAATGGGTTTTGCGCCGAGCGCATGGTCGAAAAGGGTAGGTCCTATTGTAATGGGAGTATTTTGGGCGTAACGTGCAGTAAACCAATGAGAGTCACAGCTCTCATCCCCTTTAAAAGCCATTTGCGCTGGCGCTATGTCTAATCCCTATTTAGATGACGGACTTTGTAAACTGAAAAACTAAGCGGAGGAAGAAGATCCCCAGTTTAAGATTAATGTTAAATAATTGTGTTGTTTTTCACTTGTATTGAAATTGTTATTTTTTTATTAAAACCTTTAAAACCCGTTTTCTTTAAGTCATGGAAGTAAAAAGCAGGCTTGTACTTGCTTTAAATGTATGGCTATCCAATATCATCAAAAAATAATTTACAAGTAGGTAAGATAAGGTTTGTACTCTAAAAATACTTTATTTGTAACAAACAGGAGGTAAAGAATTTACAAACGGTTCTCCTCACGTTTCAGCACTTTGGACAGCGTTTTTTTTAAGCATTTCTTAAAAATGTTTCTCATCTCACCATATCCACAGCTACAGAGTAATCATATACAATAAATCTGTGAGGTAGCATTAAAAAAAACATTTAAAAACAGACGAATTTGTTCAAAGCAAAGCATTTATTTACTTACCAGGCTGCAGGTGAAGCAGCTCTTTACGCCTTCTAACGTCTCATAATTAGTCCTCAATTATGTCCAAGAGACTCAATAATAATCTTTTACATTCAATCCTTTAATCTTTCATATTTGAAAACATTTTTGTGCTGCTGCGCATTCATGTACCTTGTGATAAGCAAACCCGCGTTGTCCTCCCGTGTATAGGCGCATTTTACTAATGCGCTCTTTAAATAACATAAAACACTATTGCGCCATTGACTTTAGACTTTAGACCAGGTTTTTGTTGGTCAATGGCGTAGTCTATTTTAGTTGCCTCAAAATAGCAACGCGCCAACAATGCGCCTGAACACACCTCGTTTTCAGACCAGAACGCCCATGGGCGCAAAAGGGGGCGCAAATGCATTTGCTATTTAAACAACGCGGCGCTAAACGTGAAAATTAGGGTGGAAACTAGCGAAAGACACTTGCGTCGCGCATTGCGCTGCATTGCGCCGGGTGTAAGATAGAGCCCAAAGACTTTTAGGTCCTTCACATGCTACTTCCACAAACACTCATGAGTTTACATTTTGACCAAACCACACAAGCACATTTAAATGATATGTAACTAAACAACACATTTAATGCTCAATCTTTAGATAAACAGATAAAACAACATATGTTTATTGTGTATGATAGCAAATACGTGTTGTTCTCTCACTCTCTCTCTCTTGCAGTGCATTAATCCTCGTATTCATTTTAAACTTTAAAGAAACATATTAAACAACATATTTAATACTTGTTTTGATATAAGTGCATACAGTCTCGAATAAATGGCCTCATTGTGGTTGGATAGTGCAGATGAAGGGGTGATATCATTATAAGAAGATCCCCTTACTATCTCATGGGGGGAGACACATTTCAATGAAGGATTCGTAAGAAGAGTTACACCGCACTCACGATCAATAAGGTGCTAGACAATAAAGTAGTCAATGAAAATAAGGACGTCTGCACACTTAAATCCTTAGCAACAGGTTTTAATAACCAAGCTTTCGGTCAAAAGACCATCTTCAGGGTATACAAACAACAAATGCGGCACATCGCTTAATCATGTTCAGACACATCAAGACAATCAACAATGATTGCCGCACCTGTGAAAGTCATGTGGGAGAGTTGTAGTTCAGTATTGGGAGTTGTAGTTTTTACTTCTGTAATCAACACCACAATCTCCCCATAGTGAAAAAGACATCAATTCACAAAAGAAATGTAAAGAAAGAAACATACAGAAAAATATAAGAATATATACATACTCAATAAGTACAAGAAAACTGCACAAACATCAGTAACACACTTCATAAATTGCAGTATTCAAGACTTAAACTGGTTTTATATACAACTTCAACTATAACATAACACTCATATCAAAATCCACATTTAAACCTTTGGGATGTAAAGTGTCCAGCGTATGAATCCAGTACAATTCCCTTTGACATAACACTTTATCAATGTTGCCACCTCTAGGTAATTTAATCTGTTCAATTCCCTGGAAACGTAAAGAAGAAACTGCATGAGCATACTCAGTGAAATGGCAGGCCACAGGGTAATTAGGATCAGCACGTCTGATAGAACTTTTATGTTCACTAATTCTCTGTTTTAAACACCGCGTGGTCTTTCCCACGTATACCATGTCACAAGGGCATTTCAAAATGTAAATAACATTTTTAGTTTTACATGTGATGAAGCCCTTAACTCCATAACTCTTGCCGGATCTAGGGTGTTTAAAATTACAGGTCTTATGTGTATTATTGCATTGAGCACAAGTCTCATGATGAGTTGAATGAATTTACCTCTCACCTGAATGGGATGAGTCCAGATCTTAAATTTACTATGGAATTTGACTCCAAACGTGTACATTTTTTAGACATGTGGATTAAACTGGAAAATGGGAGATTGACTACAACTCTTTATCGAAAAGAGACTGACCGAAATTCATTTCTTTTGGCTAGTAGCTCACACCCTTACAACCTAAAAAATGGTTTACCTAAGAGCCAATTCTATAGATTGAGACGGATTTCTCATTCGATTGAAGAGTTTGAAGAAAATGCTATAGATATGAAACAAAGATTTTTAGATAGGGGATATTCTACTAAGAGTATTGAAGAGGCTTATAATACTGCCCTCCTTACACCACGTTCACAACTTCTAAAGAAGAGTTTTAAAAAAGAAAAAAAATTCTCTGTGTCTTGCATTACAACTTATACCCCTAGATCTTTTATCATTAAAAACACTATTATGAAGTACTGGCACCTTATAGCTGATGATGATTCTCTTCAAGACAAGTTTAAGGATCCACCTCTATTTGTATCTAGACGGGGCCCTAACCTCCGTAACAAGCTGGTTAGAGCATGTATGAGATCAGTTCCTTCCCAAACACTTTTAGCACCTCTTAGAGATGGGAACTATCCATGTGGTAATTGTGCTCAATGCAATAATACACATAAGACCTGTAATTTTAAACACCCTAGATCCGGCAAGAGTTATGGAGTTAAGGGCTTCATCACATGTAAAACTAAAAATGTTATTTACATTTTGAAATGCCCTTGTGACATGGTATACGTGGGAAAGACCACGCGGTGTTTAAAACAGAGAATTAGTGAACATAAAAGTTCTATCAGACGTGCTGATCCTAATTACCCTGTGGCCTGCCATTTCACTGAGTATGCTCATGCAGTTTCTTCTTTACGTTTCCAGGGAATTGAACAGATTAAATTACCTAGAGGTGGCAACATTGATAAAGTGTTATGTCAAAGGGAATTGTACTGGATTCATACGCTGGACACTTTACATCCCAAAGGTTTAAATGTGGATTTTGATATGAGTGTTATGTTATAGTTGAAGTTGTATATAAAACCAGTTTGAGTCTTGAATACTGCAATTTATGAAGTGTGTTACTGATGTTTGTGCAGTTTTCTTGTACTTATTGAGTATGTATATATTCTTATATTTTTCTGTATGTTTCTTTCTTTACATTTCTTTTGTGAATTGATGTCTTTTTCACTATGGGGAGATTGTGGTGTTGATTACAGAAGTAAAAACTACAACTCCCAATACTGAACTACAACTCTCCCACATGACTTTCACAGGTGCGGCAATCATTGTTGATTGTCTTGATGTGTCTGAACATGATTAAGCGATGTGCCGCATTTGTTGTTTGTATACCCTGAAGATGGTCTTTTGACCGAAAGCTTGGTTATTAAAACCTGTTGCTAAGGATTTAAGTGTGCAGACGTCCTTATTTTCAATGAAGGATTCGTAAAAATGAAACTCTTCTGTTGTATTTAAAGGTGGGGTGCACAATCTCTGAAAGCCAATGTTGATGTTTGAAATCACCTAAACAAACACGCCCCTACCCCAATAGAACCTGGACCTTCTTTTGAAATACATGCCCCCCCCCCTTTACAAAGTGTTTTTTTTTAAATAATGCACCCAAAATAATGAAATTTACTGATCCACCTGTGTTGATAATCTCTACAACTACAAATTCCACTGTCATGGGTGTGCAGGTGTTTTGCACCAAAAATACCTTCATACACTCTTACCTTTCCAACATTGTCCTTGAACCAGTGGATTAAATGAAAAAATACTATCTAATACAAAATAAACAAAATAGAAACTAAGAAATTCTTTACTGGACAGAGAAAGGGAGTTTGATGTTTAACAAAAACCTCACCCATCACACCAAATACAACGTGTACAAGCCACTCAAGCCGGGCATAGTAATTCCCAATTTTGCCCTTTTGATAATCTTCTCTTGTGTTTTGATGTGCTGTCAGAAACTCTACTGTTGACAAAAACTTTTGTTAATATTTTATTTCATATCCTCCAGAGGGCAGCACACTCTCAGAAACAAAGGTACAATCGCAGTCACTGGGGCAGTACTCTTATTAAAAGTACACTTTTGTACCTAAAGACTGCATATTAGCACATCAAAGGTACATATCAGTACCTAATGGGATTTATTAGGAAGGGTACTGTCCCAGTAACAGCTTTCATAGCTTGCAAAAAGTAAGACACTCTAGGGATTAGTATTTGCATTTTCTGAAACAATGACAGTATATTATAAAGATACTTTGATTTTTTTTTTTAAAAATACAAAGAGAGAGAGTTTTTTATCACCAAACAAAATATTTGGTATCTCCCTACAGTCCTGGACATCCTCTTAAAGATTCATCAGGACTTCTGCATGCATCACAAAAAAATGTGTTTACTACAAGGGAAGAAACTGACTTGCTATCGCCCAGACAAAGGCATAGGTGCAAAATCTTCTCTTAAAATAAGATGAAAATGTAACATAAATGTTTTATTTCTTTATATTTAATTCTCAGGATAAACAGCACTAGAATTGTTTTTATATTTACAATGATACATAATTTGTATACTTAAAGGCATAGTTCATCCACAAATGAAAAATCTGTCATCATTTTCCCACCCTCATGCTTTTCTAAACCTGCATGAGTTTCATCATACTTGATATTTTGATAAATGATGGTAACAACACACTTGACTGCCATAGTAGGAAAAAACAAGAAAATCAATAGGTACCGACTGTGCTCAACATTATTTAACAAAATATCTTCAACAGAATAAAGACAGGAACAATAAAAGAGTGAGTACATGATGACAGAATTTTAGTTTTTGGGTGAACTATCCCTTGATAAGAAAAGTTGTTTGCTTGTGCCAAGTTCAGACTGCACTTTAGCCTTGATTTAGTCTCGCCAACAAGTTCTGAGAAATCGCCGACAAATGCCTGAAACCACAGGCAACTCGGTGCTCGTGCATGCGAGTGACATTCACACAGTGTGATCTATCAAACATGTTATCTGAGAGAATATCAGATATCTTGACCTGCATACGATTAAAACTAATGCCGTGTAAAATGTGTTTTGATCGTACATAACATCAGTGATGACCTACAGCCAATGAGAGAGCAACATACAGGACAGTTGGAAGTTCAGGGAGGAGTTATAAGGTACAGACAGACCAAAATATCAGCAAGCATGGCTTCGGATCAGAAAAAGGGGTGCTTCACTTTTTCTTTTTTCGCTGCAAATGAGCGCACATGCAATTTGTATGGCAAGCTTCTTGAGGGCTACCATTTTTAATAATAATCCCAGTTTCACATGAGAACTCTGGGGTGTTGCATGCATGAACTCGCATTGTTTCCTTGTCACTTATCACGTGCGTTTGGTTGAGAGACGTAATTTGCGGACCGGGACAAAGTTGTCGGCAATTATTCCTATGGTGAAGTCATGCAGTGTAAAACCGGGTGTGCCTCATACTGTACATCCTCTGGCTCTCTGATCGCACCCTGGTGGCGGACTGCAATACAAGTCTTAAACCCCACCCTCTCCATGCAAACGAACGGGACTCGGCTAAATAAAACAAAATTTACACTTCCAATAAAATTTTCAGAAAGAAAATTTTGGTCCTTTAAGGTAGTTGTTATCACGCTGATGGGCAATTCCACAGTTTCAGTCCACAGGGGTGTAATGAACAATATAGATTGTAAAATACCCAGTTGTTGTCATTTTTTTATTTTTAGTTCACTGTTTTGTTTAAGATAGATGTAAGAAATATTAAAGTTAATTTTATCCCACTAAGCATATGGCATTATTGAGACTAGGGATGCACCGAATCCAGATTTTTTTGGGTTCGGACGAATACCGAATCCACTGTTTAAGATTCGGCCGAAACCGAATACCGAATCCTACTCGCATCCTCATTCCATTACAGGGCTCGCAAAATTTCAAAATCCCTGGTAGCCCTTCGGGCAGGCACTCTTCAGTTTTTGGTAGCCCGAAATTTTGCCAATACAAAGCCAATAGGGCCTCTAACCACAATGTTTAATCTGCTATTCTTGTTGTTGTTTTGATGCTGTTGTTTTTTTAACCAACAAAAAACTGGATTTCCATGTAAACCAACTGTTCCTGCTCATCCCCACACCAGATATACCCACCATTTAAAAGTGGTTCAGTGGGTCACAAAACTCACAGTTTGGATCATCCAGTTAGAGATTGGATCATTTTTTCAATCAGAAAAACAGGGGCTACTGTCGCTTTAAGTCACTCTCTTCACTGCCCGTACAATCTATATCACTTTAAAGCTTGCTGCGAGAGATTTAATTTTCTTACGTGAGGATAGTAATGACTGACAGGACGAAGTTGGAGGATTTGCACAAAAATCCATGACAAATCAGTACGAATTGCTTCCTGTACTGCGGCTTCGCCCAATCGCGAAAGTGAAAGTAAAACTTGAGCGCGCGCTCAAACGCAATTTAAATACCCAATGCCTGAATTTCATGCACCACAATTGCCCATCCAAATCTTTGAGAGAATACATAAGCATTTAAATATATTTTTTCTCCCTATAAGTCAAGATAGCCCGGCGGGCAGGGCGGGGATGCATTTTGATAGCCCGACTGCAAAGCACAATGAAAGCGGTGCGATGCGTTAGTTTTTCCAGGTGCGTCCACAAAATGTGAAACGGCCATAAGGCTCACCGAAAAAAAATACACTTATCTCCACGTCAGCACCTGATGTGTGTAATCAACGGCCGCGTGACGTCGACCAGCGTAGCGCAAGCTTAGGGTTCGGTTCGGTGAAAAAAAAAAATCTAAGATTTGGCCGAACCCGAACCCCGTCAAAAAGCCCAGTATTCGGCCGAATCCGAATCCTGGATTCGGTGCATCCCTAAATGAGACTTTATTTTATTTCCGTCCCCATAAATTGGGGGTATCAGGGTGAGACATTCAGTGCATCTGGGTTTTTCCCAAGTCATTCTTTCATTTCCTTTAATAAAATTAATAATTGTTCATTTTGTAATAAGTTTCATTGTAGCTACTAATTTGATGCTATAGAAATTGGGCGTGTCCTTATGATTGGCGTGGTTGAATTGGGCGCACGAGTGTTTGGGCGGAAGTTTAATATACTGCGGCTCCGCCTCTGGCTGCATGCACGATTCCTTCTGCCAATGCCCTAATTCCAAAATGACATTTTTACGTAACATGGCAGCGCCCATGGTCGGACATTTTTGGAATCAAAATAATTACAATTTATTTTTTTACAGTCTATGTGTGAAACCCACTGTCGCCGACCCATCATGCAGTGTCAACACACCAGCTACTGAACCCTACCCCAGATAGTCATACAGTGTAAAAAAAGATCTGTGACTCAACTACTTTAAAAATCATGCAGTCTGAACTTGGCATTGAAGACAACCTTGCTCATTAGAGCTGAAAAGCCAGAGAGAGATCCAGATGCCACACAAATCAAACAGAGAGAGACAGTAAGTATAATATGTATAAAAGCATGTGACAAGTATTGATGCTAATTGTTCCTTGACAAATCCAAGACACATTGTATTTTTAATATATTGTCTAAAATATATGTTTGACTTTTGTCTTTTTCTGTTTTAAACACTGTATTAAGCACATTTTTGGAGATAATGTGGAGCATTTTCATTAGACGTTTCCATAAATGTTGAGATCTTCCATGTTGGCATAATAATCTACATAATTCTCCATCTTAAAGTATAAATTCAGAGACACAGAGGTAAAATCAGTCAATAACATTTCAAACACTGAATGAAGTGACTAAAAAAAACTTTTGCAAAGAGAATCCTTTTGGATTTATACATTAAAAGCTAATCAATACCCTGGTCTAAACTTGTAATTGGATTTTTCCCCTTTTTTGTAACTGACCTAATGTATATGTCATTGTTTGGTTATATTTATCTGTCAATGTAGATGTTTTTAAATTATATACTGATGTGAAAAATGAAGAATATAGAAAGTGTAAAATCATTTAGCATCCGAGACTATTTATTGGATCGTGAAATGTAATTAAATCCTTTTTCGTTTCTTTTTTATGATATAATCTGTTTCGGAAATGGCTGTATAAAGTAACCAGTTGCTGTATATATATATATATATATATATATATATATATATATATATATATATATATATATATAAATATATATATATATATATTGTTAGTGGTATTTAAAATTATTACTTTATAATATTGACAATGTGACTTGGTGGCTTTTTTGTGTCATGTGAAATAAAGGCTTTTTAACATACAGTATATTCCTTTTGAGTGCCTCAGTACTATTGTTTAACTGTGAACATTTCAGACACTATTTGAGGACAGAAACTGTGTCAATTCACTAAAATGGTGTAAAGTAATTATAATGATTGATTATATACTTACAGGGCAGGATTTTCTCTGCCTAAATTGCACAGGAGACAACAAACAATTAAAAATGAAGTTAATAAATAATTTAGGTGCATATTCTCAGACAGTGTTTAGATTAATCCAGGACTAGGCCTTAGTTTTATTGAGACATATGAGTCATTTTTAAAAACAACACTTACAAAAACCAAAGTGGTGTGTATCTTGAGACAAAAGACTGGCACTGATATACTGTATGTAAGGTTAATTTGTTTAAACATGTTTAATCTGATAAGCATTCAGTTTGAATATTTTTATTTGCCAAATGACAAAGAAACATACAACCCCAAATCAGAAAAAGTTGGGACACTGTAGAAAATGTGAGTAAAAGGGAATGGAAACATTTACAAATCTCATACATGTATATTTTATACACAATAGAGTAAATTATTCCCTTTTTACTCATAATTTCTACAGTGTCCCAACTTTTCTGATATGGGGTTGTATATTACACTTTTCAATAAACATACTTTAACATATTCATAAATAATGATCTAACACTTAATAAAAGTTCTATAAAGGTTACAGCAATGCCATAGAAGAACCATTACTGGATCCACAAACCATTCAGTCAAGGTCTCTTTTAAAAAAACTATTCTTATACCTTGACTATGAACATGGCCGTATACCTACCACTGAGTCCCAGAGGTCCGCACCTCTGTAATTTTCTGACGCTTGTCTTATTTGACTCAATGTTCAGCGCTCATTAAGCTTCCATGCAGACCAATCGGACTGTGACATCTTAGCAGCGCGACAGCAATTCAAGAGTAAATGACCCAGTATGCTTTCAAATTGATCTTGTGGCAGGGCCAGCGCCACTATCCCGCGTCCTCAGATCACCATTAATGTTAAATGGGATTTTAATGATAAAATATGCTATTAAAAAAACCTTTGTCTAGTGTATTGTCTTTCTAGAGTAAATGATAAGCTAAATACCAATATTTCAGTTAAGGATGGTCTGTAAGGCAAGGTTGAATTTTGATCAACCCGCTCAGTCCCGTCAAGGCAGGGTGACTGCTCTTTCTCCCACTGGGTTTTTTGATTGTCTTGAGATTCCTGTTACGTTAAAATTTCACGATTGTACAGTAACCACCAAGGCATTACTTGACTCTGGCGCTGCAGGCAACTTCATTGACATTAATTTAGTTACAACTCATGATATCAAATTAACCCCCTGCTCACCTCTTTCTGTCTCAGCGTAAGATGGTCAGCCCTTAGGCTAGGGACGCGTAACGCACATCACCGAAGAAATAACTCTAGACATCTCAACGAATCACTCCGAAAACATCACCTTCTACACCATGCCATCACCTCACAACCCCATTATTCTTGGCTTCTCTTGGCTACATGAACACAATCCCTTGATTTCATGTAGCAACAAAGAAATTGTGAGTTGGAGCACAACCTGCCAGATAAAGTGTACACAAAGACAACCTGAGTTACCTGCTGTTATGTCTCCAGTAAATCCTGCAATCCCTCTCCCTGACAAAGTACCCAGTGAGTACCACGATTTGGCAGTCGCATTCAGCAAAACCAAAGCGACACAACTCCTATCTCATCGATCCTGTGACTGCACGATTGAGCTGCTTCCCAACACATAACCTCCCAAGGGTCGAATGTTTCCCCTGTCGGAACCTGAAACCCAAGCCATGAAGTAATACTTAGACAAAGGGTTTATTTGGAAGTCCACATCCCCACCCGCAGGACACTATGAATATTTAGTGATGCCGTTCGGATTATCTAACAGTACGTTCATCTTTCAGTCCTTTATCAACAATGTATTCAGAGATATACTTAACCACTTCGTCATTGTGTATATCGACAACCTATTGATCTATTCTGACACATTCAACACGTCAGGGCAGTGTTGCAACGTCTCATTCAACATCAACTTTATGCCAAGGCAGAGAAGTGTGAATTTCATTCTACCTCAACTTAATTTCTATGATATGTCATCAGTCCAGAGGGTGTTGCTATGGACAATCAGAAGTTATGTGCAGTATTGAACTGTCCAAAACCCCAATCTGTAAAAGACCTCCAACGTTTTCTAGGCTTTGCAAACTTTTACAGAAGCTTTATCAAAAACTTTAGTGCCATTGCAGCACCTTTAAAATATTTAGTAAGGAGAAAACCAACCACAAACTGAAATGGTGTCCTAACGCAAAAACAGGCATTAGAGGATCTGAAGTTCATGTTTACGTCAGCTTCCATCCTACATCACCCTGATCCTAAACGTCCGTTTATTGGAGAGGTGGATGCATCAAATTCAGGCATTGGTGCCATTTTGTCCCGAAGGCAAGGCGAACTCGCTAAACTTTTTTCCCTGTGCATTCTTCTCAAGAAAACTGAATGCAGCCGAACGAAACTATGATGTGGGCAACCGTGAACTTTTTGCTATGAAGGCAGCGCTGGAAGAATGGCAGCATTGGCTAGAGGGTGCCAAACACACAATCACTATCTTAACCGACCACCGCAACCTTGAATACCTACAAACAGCGAAACGCCTCAACACCAGACAAGCCAGGTGGGCTCTTTTTTTAATCGCTTTCAATTTATAATAATCTATCATCCAGGCTCAAAGAACTCCAAAGCTGATGCTCTGTCTCGTCAGTATGACTCTGTGCCACAACCCATCAAACCTGAGCCCATCATCCCTCCCTCCCTCATTGTTGCTCCAGTACAATGGAATGTCATTCAGGAAATCAACCAAGCCAACACTCAGAACCCGCCACCTAGCAGTTGTCCCAATGACTGCACATTTGTTCCTCCTAAATTCAGATGACAGCTCATCCAAAGGGTACACACTTCTCCCAGCTCAGGCCATCCAGGTATTAATGCTACGCTACAAAAGTTAAGAAATACATTTTTGTATGTTTTTATAAAACTAATAATCACTGCAGATGTTTATCTGAGATGTTCTGAATTTAGTTTATGTACATGATAGTTTTTCTGAATGTAGTGCTATCAGTGATATTTACCCATCAGTTATGTATATTTCTGTGGACAATTTATGCTAACAGCTGTTCATAACTCAAACAAACATGTACACAATTGTCCTCACATTCTTTACTGTAGTTCCCTCCAGCCTCATTATGCAGCTCATTATGCAGCTCATTGTTTGCTAGCTGTCAATCAATCCTTCTCGCATACGGCCCCTCTAAACAAAAAGTGTCTTACAATTTCTAAATCAATATATTGTTTTGTGTGAATGAGTAGGCAGGATGATTTTCACATCATTTTAAAGAAAAAAACTCTAGATTCTGTTTAGAAAAGTCTTGTGAAAACATGTTTAGTATTGGTTTTGTGGACTTATATCAGTGATTTAAAAATGTTGCTTTTTCAAAACCATGCATAAACATTTTTCTCTCAAAAATACAAACATGTACATACATGTAGCTCATATAATATTTGAACACAGTGGTATGAGACACTTGCCATTATTATGTTTTAAAGCAACTGAAAAAAGACCAAATTTAAGAGCATGTCAGAACCTCTGACAGTGTCCCAAAATGGTCGGACCCCAGAGGGTTAAAAGGCCAGATACCAATATTTGGGACGATGTTCTATCTAGTCAAAAGTTTTCCACACTTTCCATACAGTAAATACATAAAGAAATCATTCAAGAGATTCAAGCCATCACTGCACTTCTGTCTATCGGACTGCAGAAATATATGAACTTTTCATCTGCTACATTACTGACTGTACTGACAAACTATGCTGACTAAGGAAATGTTATGTGACAATTGACAACTAGTTATTTATCCAGTGCAAAGAACAGAAAGATTCTTCAGATGTTAAAGGTTCTTTATGGAACCACACTGTACAAACAAAAATGGTTCTTCTATGCCAATATGATGCACCTTTATTTTTAAGAGTTAAGACAAATACTTTAATCTACTATAATACTGCACAATTTTTTTATGAAACAAATTACAGTTAACTGTTTTAGAGACTGACTTGGTTTAAATGCACAATACCTCTTTGGTGATGGTATACGGGCTTTAGAGAAAGTCTTGTCTGCCGCAACCGCATTTGACCTGCAAACAGATAAACACATTTTAGAATTAACACCCGGACACACATACTTACTTACTTACATGAAGAGCTCAGATCCATACAAACAAGTTGGTTAACATCTACATATGGTTAAACATTACATTTAAAAAAATATGCATACTGTACCTTCGTTCCAGCTGTGATTCTTGTGGATTAGCAGGTGAAGACCTATAAATAATACTGACAGTGTTATATGACCGTATAAGAAGCTATACATGCTCAACAAAACTACATCATAGCAATATATGAATACTTCATTCAGACTTTTCCTAAACCTGATGTAACACACATGTACCTGTTACACTTCTTGTATATGATGACTCCAGCAAATATACAAATGAGAAGAAAGGCAAATGAGGGGGCTAGAATGTAAAGCCCAATTGTCTTCATGTCAAAGGTCATCACATCTGGGTTCTGGGAAACAGCTAAAGGAAGTGGGAAAAGGAAGCATATATCATGTTAACAGCTGCAGGACAAATGTAAAACACATACATTTATTCTGGACTGCAGTCATTGGTTTTGGAGACTCTGTTAAAGAATCTGCAGAAAAAAATCTATAAGTGAAAAGACACAGAGGAATCGCACACATAATGTATGATGTCTTGATCACTAACATTGTACATGTAAGTCCACAGATGCTGTGATTTTCTGTCCAGAAATATTTGCAGTGCAGATTAATTTATTTCCATCGTCTTTCTTTGCCCCCAAAAAGGTTATGGTGGAAAAGGTGGCCAATTCAAATTTTGTAAGTTGTTTCTTATCATTTTTGAGTGACATGTTCTCATAGTTCCAGGAGAGGATCGGAGGATTCGTCTGGCAGGAATGATGGACGGTACAAGTGAAGGTCTTTGCCACACCCTCTGTGATATCTGCTGCCAGTTTAGGCTCAATGGTTATATTAGAATGAACACCTGACATTGAAAATTGAAATTATAAGCAGTTTGCACAAACATCAAACATGTGTTAAGTTATTTGAATGAATTACATTTTTACAAATAGTTAAATGTTCAATGTCTTTAAATTCATAGTGAAACTGACTGTGACACACAGAAAAAACAGAGGCAAGTAGATGTATGCTTTTAAAGGCAAATAATGTTTTTACTTACATTTGGCAATTTGTGATTTTGTAGCTCTTGTTGTTATGCCTCCATGATGTGTTACATTACACTCAATATCTGAGCGTTCAGCCTTCACAACACCGGTGCGTGTCAGAGTGGTTTTCCATTGACCATTTTCCATACGGACATCATCGATTTTATCAGATCCTTCAATACCCTTCAGAATGATGTTTGGTTTGCTGTATGGACAGGTGTGTAAGGTGTAACACACTACTGTAATGCTGTCACCGATCTTTAAACCTTCAGAAATATTAATGATGGGCTGCTGTGGATTTGCTACAGTAGAGACAAATGTTACAGTTAGGCAACCGATGATACAGCTGTAATGACACTTTTAAAACCAAAATATTACATTAAAAGAACATGTGAAGTATTTACGTACTGTCAACAATAACCATGGAGGTGACATCATAAAACTTATAGGTGCGCCATCCAACATTTTCTCGGTCAATCCATGCATATAATTTTTCTCCATTGTGGGATGAATCCACGCTTTTGATCAGCAGACTACAATCCCATTCTGAGTTTGTAGGGTTATATAAATCAGTTTTTCCTCTGAACTTGTCAAGGACACTGTCTGGATTCAAGGGATCACAAACTAAAGGGTAACCACGAGAGACCCACTGATACCACACAACTCTACGTGGGTTAGTTGGTGGGTTTGAAGTGTAAGAGTAAGAGCACGGTATAACCAGACAGGAACCTTCAAGGCCATGAATTTCTGTTGGCATTCTCACTTCCCAAGCCAAAGTCTCATACATCAGAACACCTGTGAGAAAAATCAGGGAATATAAGAGTGTCATTAAGAGTCTCGATTTTAGTTTTCAGTTCCTGTAGCTCAATCACTATCGGCATTCGGCAACACGATCATGGGTTTGATTTTCAGGGAAGGGACATTACGCACTATGAAAAAAGGTGTCATATTCAGAAAACATAAAGCAACTTTTGCTTTCTTTTGGCATACTGCAATATATGAAATGTAAAAAACATAAGTCACATTAGTTTTATATACATTTTCTGTGACGGAACCTCTTGTCATATAAAATACACAGATAGAAGTAAAGTGACACAGTACCTTGAAACAGAAGATATATCAGTCCTTTCATTTCTGGATCACAATGCTTCCTCTTATATAGAAAAATCAAATTAATAAACTGCAAACAAGCTCAAATGTTAAAAACGTTTCAGAAAATCACAAATACAATGTTTTTTTGCAGAAATTATGTAACAGTGCACATCTCATGACTTTCACCTGTTTACCACCTAAAGTATTTAAAAAAAAAATATCATAATGGGTTTATTAGGTGAAGCCCTTAGAAAACAAGAAGTAAAATAATACGTTTATTTAATACACTTAATGTAATATTAGCTTCCAAGTTTCATCCTTACCTTCTGAGCCCCCTGCTCAAACAAGTGGACTGGATGAGAACCGACAAAATAAAAGAAAGCAAGAAAATAGAGGTAACAAATGCTTTAAACTGAAGAAATAATGATTTGTTATTTCACACAAGGCTCAATATGCGCTGTGCTCTGAAGCGCCCCCCTAAAGCATTTCCTTTGTCGTCATGGTTTTGTGGTTTAACAAATATTTTACCCGGTGCTCGAATTGAATCGAGTCTTGTAAGAGTCCCCAACATGACAATGCAGCAAAAACACCAAATGGCAACACATTACTACCTTAAAGTCTCCCTGTAACCATGAATTTTATTATTTAAAACTCTGAACATCATAATAGCATATATGCGTATATATATATATATATATGCTTTAAAACAGCTTGAATGTAACTTTACACTCTTGCCTCATTAAGTGTAAGTGGATCTTTGAATAGGCTATGAATAAATAGTCCCCTCAATCGAACAGCTCAAACCATAGATATGAATATGCAAATATCCTGCCACTACTCTTTCACACCACCCAAGAGTAAGGACATAGATGCTACATTTGACTGTTTCAGACACATAACTAAGTTTAGCCTTCACACAATGCATAAATGAACTGCGTCTTTGAAGCACTACTCTTTAAGTGTTGATGTTAACAGGTTACTGCACATACCCTGCATGTGTGCAGCAGAGCTCTGATCATTTTGCCGGCGAGCCTATGTAGTCTATAGTCCGTTTCTCCGCTTCGCGTTCGAGGGGCCAGCATACCACTACAAAGTCCTCCTATTCGAGCTCTCTCACTCGCCCCGTGTATTCACCAAAGTAGTGGATGGGGATTTAAAACCCCTGAGAGAGAAAGGTGTGCACATTCTCACGTATCAAGACGATTGGCTCATAATAACTCAATCACGTCAGACGCTGTGCAATCACAGAGACTTAACTCTCAAACACCACACTCATTTGGGTCGTCGGGTCAGCTGGGAAAGAGGAAACTTTGCCCCGTGCAGAGGATCTCTTTTCTGAACTGGGCTTGGTCGATTTGACAACACGTCTTACAGATGCGCGTGTACAGTCATTACTGACTTGCCTCAAGTTTGTATGCCTATATCAGTTTTTCCTCTGAACTTGTCAGTGACACTGTCTCGATACCAGGGATCACAAACTAAAGAGTAGCCACTCGACACCAACTGATACCACAGAACTCTACGTGGGTTAGTTGGTGGGTTTGAAGTGTAAGAGTAAGAGCACGGTATAACCAGACAGGAACCTTTGAGGCCATGAATTTCTGATGGCATTCTCACTTCCAATGCCAAAGTCTCACACAGCAGAACACCTGTGAGAAAAACATTAGATAATATTAATGTATTAATGGCTGTCTGTTAAACCAGACAATTTAACATTAAGTTCCTGTAACTCAATCAGAAGAGATTGACATTATCAACAAGTTGGTTTGATTTTCAGGAAAGTCAAAACAAAGTTTTTAATGAAGTTCAAGAGGAGCACTGTCATCTAATCCAACCAATCAGCGCAAAAAGGTCTCGATATATGTAGCCGTCCCTCACCCTGTATTCGTAAAAACCCTTGTCTATAGCATTGCTACAACGTGTAGAAAGGAAATGCAACAAGCAAAGGAGAAAAAAAAATAAGAAAATAAATTAAAGGAATCACAATATATACAATTCTCATAGAGTTACAGCCCTAGTCCAATTGAAGGAAAATTCTAAAGCTATAGGGATTAAAATCTACTTTTGAAGATTTTAGAACAATTACACAGACATATTTATGGCCTAATATATAGCCTGAAACTTTTGTGTTTTAGTTGTCTTGTAAATGTGACGACTGTTGAATAGAAAATGAAAACCTTAATATAATTATGGGGATTTTGCAAATGTTGATCCTCACATAGTTCATCAAAATGCATCTTAACCCTCGTGTGGTGTTCATATTTCTGTTACTTAGACAATGTTTGTGGGTCTAGTGGACCCACTGCATTATTTGTATCTTAAAACAATGCAGTCATACAAATGTATGTATAATTGTTTACAGATGTTTACTTTAGCCTTATTGCAAGTAAAATAAACAGAATATATGGTTAATATTTGTCATTTACCACTAGTAGAGGACTATTTATAGATTCAAGTGCTATTCGTTTTTGTGATAATATGAAATAAGAGAAGAAAATTCTATTCTCCCCCAGATATTGGGGAAAAACTTGTTTATCTTAAATAAGTATTTATCACTTTTTCATCTCAAATACGTTTTTCATCACTTTGATGTTTAATTCTTTGAACTAAGTTTGAAATTGTACACATTTGTGTCAGTTTACATAGCACAAGCCCCATCTGGAAAGATGCCGTATCATAACATATCATCCACATTGAACACATAACCTGTTCATGCCAGCCTACACAACACATAAGAAGCAAATTTTTACCATGTAGCTGTGTTGCATATGCATTTCTTGTTTTTTATAGACATATACTGTGTGTTCCTCTCCATCTTATGTCCACACACACTGCAGTACAATGTGTTGCTATTGGCTACAACCTAAAATGATAAAAATGCTTGGATATAATTTTTACTTTCTCTATTTCTACTTCTCTATTTACTTTCTCTCTCTCCGCACTCATACACACACACATACGTGCGCGCGCACACCATAGGTTTTGTGGTAAACCCATGGTTTTACAAATGGTAATCAATACACTGTAGCGAATCAGCGGGAGGAGGAGAACGGCGTTATTTAAAACACCATAAACCTCCAACCGAAACACTACGGGAATTTAAGGGAATTTGGGGAAATTCCCATATTTAGCTCAAATGGAATAATAAGTACAATTAACTAATTAATTATACAAATTATTAAGATTTTAAACTGATTTAGCAGAATAATAATAACAATTAATTAATGTATTTGTCCAGCAAATACTCATAATTGTTCATTTAAGAAGTTAATTCAGTTTAAAATCTTAATAATTTGTATAATTAATTAGTTAATTGTACTTATTATTCCATTTGAGCTAAATATGGGAATTTCCCCAAATTCCCTTAAATTCCCGTAGTGTTTCGGTTGGAGGTTTATGGTGTTTTAAATAACGCCGTTCTCCTCCTCCCGCTGATTCGCTACATATTAATGGTGGAGAATGCGCGGGCAGATTTAAACATTATTTCTGAGCAAAAACAGGTAACAGGTCAAATGTGTTTTGCAATGTGTGAATGAAAAGAACTATCAGCTATAACTGTGTCCGTTCTTATATTGGTATGAATGAAAATGTAATTTCCTGTATCATTTTCAGGACATAACAGACTCGCGCCCCTGTTATGTATAGTTAACTGCAGTCTTTAAGGTAACCGCATTACCGTCTGAATCCGCCTAATAAAGAGTATAATTCCTTTATTGAGAGCGAAGCGGTGGTCGAGTGAGTACTCCCATCTGATAAGGCCTTTTTGTTATCTCCAGGAAATTATTTACAATTAGAGAAGCTGTCTATTGTATTTTTCCATTTTATTCACGTACGTGGATTTTTTAAATTGTAAGCACCGAGGGTAAGACTTTTCAATTTTAAAGGAGATAAACCTTGATCAAGTAACTTATGTCAACGGAGAAGAAAGCCCGTTAGACTTTTATTTATTGTGTGTCCCGGTAACGTAAGCCAAAACTGGCACCGGACGAACACAGCTCAAATTACATCCGTTGTCTTAGCAACGCAGCGGTCGCTGATGTAATTATTGTATGGAAGCGAATCTTTGTCAGTTTAAAGCGTACTACCTAGTTCTAACACTAGATGTCAGTCTTGAGTGTCTAACACTTCTCCTTCTCTCTCACTTTACGCCTGACTTCCGCTTTCTTTCTTTGTTGGGCGAAATATCGCCATCTGGTGGGGAAAGCTCGTTTGGTCCTCTCATAAACTCTTTTGGGAGTGTATGACAGGAGTCAAACTGGGATTTTTGACCTTACTTTGATAACTAGGTTATTCTACTACTTTGTAGTTTTATTTCCTACATATTGAATGTTATGGTCTTAAATTATAAATAATAATTAATATTGCTATGCCTTTATTAAGTTATTATTTCTTTATTTAATTTTTATTTTATTTTGATTTATTTTATTTCATTTTTGCTGTTCTCTCCCGCTCCTTACTTTCCTATTTTCTTTTCTATTGTAGAGATTGTATTTTAATTAAGTTTAAATTTAAATTTAATGCAGTTTGATTTATTTTAAATTTTAATTGAATTAATTCTTTACTGTGAATAGAATCTAGCCCCATAAGTCCCATTCTCAGTGAATTCATTTATGTTTTAACTGGTGCAATAGGATAAGCCCCCTGTCCCTCGCAAGTTGGGCCTAGCCCAGCCACTCTAGCTAAGCCACTCCCCTAGCTCGCATGACTTCATAGTGCCCTCTCCCTGTAAGGCCCTGTCATTAAATCTAGGGTAGAGAACCTGCTAAGCTAAAACAGGGATCCCCTTCTCATCCCTATTTTCCTCTCACATCCTTTTCATTTCTCAGCCTTCTGACTTTGTCTGTTTGGCTGTCTTATTTTCTTTTCAGTTTATTTTTATTTGAATCTCTTTTATTTTTATCCATTTTATTTTATTTGTTTTATTTTCAGCAATTTATCTTTCTCACCTTCTATTTGCTTTTTATTTTATTTTATCATTATAATTAATTAACTTTAATTATTTTGATCTTATTTTTATTTTGGGCTGAAAGACCATATCTGCACAAACCATGAGAAAATGTATTAGTAATGCGACCGATTAACCAAATGTCTGAAGCGACCAATAGGTTAAAACACATCGTCCATTCACTAAACTTTTTCCCTTTTTACCCACACTAATTATCTGCGCCGCCGAAGCAAGGCCCCGATAATAGTTTTTATTTGTGCCACTAGCTGATCACGTCAGTTAGACCCACATAGCCCATATTTTTATTTATTTATTTTAGCTCGTTAAAATTCTGCGGACTTGTATTGGCTCTTTGTGTTTTGTCACCCACCAGTGCGCCAACGTGTCCAGATCACCCAGCCCTGCCAACCACTGTGACCAGCTGGAGGCATGGCTCAACGATCCGACATCTGACCTCCTGCCCAATGTCGCCAACGATCTGCAGCGCCGAGACCGAGAGCAACGGGATGGCAACCTGGACGAGATCATAGCCCGTGATTCAACACAGAGCTACAGCCACAAGGAGATGGCAAGGATCACAGGGTGCCATCGCTCACAACCTCATCATCCAGCTAAAGAGGGACGAAAGTAACGTCGCCCACCTGGAACAGGATGCAGCAACGCTAAAGCTCCAAGCAAAGGAAGCCTGGAGGAATCAGGAGGACGCGCAGACTCGTCTAGATTGGCTGACACAGGAATCAAAGGATCAGCAGCAGCTGATTGAGGAGGAACACAAGAGGATAAAGAATGAGGCGAGACAACTTCACAAGGCCATCTCACAACTCCACACAGACACAGAGCACAGAGAGCAGCAGGAAAAGACCGCCAAAGAGGAGCTGGGAAAGCTCCTGCAGGCCAAAAGTCTTCTGTTAAGAGCCAAGGCAGAACAGAAAAAACGTGATGCCAAGTCCAAGGCCTACGAAAACCACCTGCAAGCTGCTCAAGCTGAAATTCAAGTTCTTGTTCAGCAACATCACCAACCTAAGGACGAACGTGATTCTGTCCAAAAAGAACTTTTATATGGTTTCAGAATGCAAGCTGAACCATTGAGAGAGAAAGCATCATTCTCCTCTCATCCAATCAGTGTCTCTGCACTCCCCCCACCAAAGTTTCCTGCTGAAAAAGAGGGGGGTGAGAGCCCACTGTTAAGAACTTTGCCAGCCAGCGTCCACAACCCTCTCACAAGAACACAAGGGGGGTGGGGCCAACACCTTTCCCAATGATGTCTACAGACACATGGCGTGGCCCAAAGACCTTGACAAGCTGGCTAGAAACAGTCCAACATTTAGTCCAAACACTGCAGGTGTCCATGACATCCACGCTTACCTGCAAAACATTGACTTTTATGTGCACACGCTGCCGAATGTAACCACGAGAGACCAGCTGTATCTGCTATGGATTACTTCCAGCCATTAGGTGAGGAGCTTCCTGGACCGGCAGTCAGAAAGTGTCAAGTTGGATTATAAGGAGCTGCAAATGGCCTTGATAGAAGAGTTTTCAGATCCAGAATCACAATGAGGACTAATCGCTGCAATGGACTTAAAACAAAGCAGAAATGAAACTCCACAGGCCTACTACTACAACTGACTTTCAGTCTACTCCAGCTCACAAAACGAGCCAAGAATGGAGGAAACATCAAGATCCTCCCCCTGCAAAGCTTTATTTTACCGTAATGCAACACTTAGGATTTATGGCCTACCCTCACCTGACGACAACCAGACAGCCGCAGGACTTCGTCCATAAAGCCTACGGTAAACAAAAGCCACCTCTGAAAAGACTGTCATCCTTTCTTTCTCTGAAAATTACCCAAAACGGCCACTGGAGGTCGAACAACAGTGCCACAGTGAAGGACATTTCAGCAGAGAGCCAAGAGGATCGAAGGACTTCACAGCCAAGATCATCAGACAGCCAGAGGACAGCGTCCATGGAAACCATCCTGCACCTGTCAGAATGAGAAGTCCAAACAGTCAACAGATGGACCAGGTTCGACACACAGTGAACAAAGCTAAGTCTGAACTGTCACAAAAGCAAAGCGACACATACACATCTGAGTCAGCAGAGATTTTGAAAATAGTGAAGAAGTCAAATCCAAAAGGAGGCCTCACAAGGAGAACCGCGAGGATTAACCGAACTATTTATCACTAGCAGCAGCACTGGAATACAGCAAGAACTTTCCAGAAAACCCTCCTGCAAGCAACACTTAAATCTCTGCCACTCATCACGTTACCATTGATCCAGTCATCGCAAAAATCAGAGACTTTGGCACACAAACTGTATTTCAAACATCAACCAGTCAGATTCAGCAGGTACCAGAAAAGTGCTGTGTTAGACATCTGTTTCCCTACAGAATCAATGAAGACCAGCCTAAACTTCCTTCCAGTTACCACACAAAACCTGGTACTAAGGCCCTGGGAAACCTGAATGAGAGAGGAGTAGCTAAAATACTCTATTTAGCAACCACCGTGAAACACAAGGTCAGATTGGAAACCCTCGCCAACACTGGAGCTGATCTAATGCTGATGTCATTCCAGTTTTTCACAAGACTCCAGAACAAAGATGAAGCACAAGATCTGACCCTCAACCCACAAAGGTGTATGCTGAATATGCAGTCTCACAGCCAAACTGCAACAGGTGCTTTCCATCCACCTGACCATCGGTCCTATGAGACTTCTACACCCTGTGTAAATCTCACCAGTGGACACATATCCTCTTTTCATTGGCAAAGACTTGTTAGATAGTTTTGAGCCTTTAACAGACTTTAAAAAGTAAAAATTAGGACTCAGGTAAGAGAACTTCTACCTTTTCACTCAGAAAATCATCTGAAGTACATTGCCAAGTCACAAAGTTATGGATTACCCAGCAGCCAGTCGCGAGAACATCGTTTCAGACCAAAAGTTCAAGTTCACTGTTGTGCACATTACAAACAGCCCACCCACCCGCCCAACTGTGATTGCGCTGACCTGAGGCCAACACACGCCCACCACCACAGTGCCCATCACATAGCCACTTACACTGCCTCCACATATCTCAAACAGTGACATAGCTGCATTACATGCCTCCGACACCACCATACAAGCTATGTCAACCACCTCTCAGACCCCTCCACCTGCCCTATCATGAACTCTGACCTCATTGCTACACCAGCCCTTAAATGTCTTAACGACATGTAACACCTGCTGCATATACAACACCACATCCTCTTATATGTCCCTGACGACCGCACTACACCTAAACATGTGGTTCTTCATTGACATAGGAGATGTATGCGCATGACACAGCATGTGCCAGACACCAAGTCGCAAGAGCCACGTGCAAACCACTGAAACAGCTGGCATACTGGCCCTGGATGCAGCAGGACTTAGCAGAATGCATCAAAGGATGCCTGGTTTGCTGCTAACTACAATCGGCTAACCCAAACCACAGAGCACCACTGCAAAGAACAGGTGCTAATTTTGGTCAGACTTTAAGACTTTTAGGCTGGGTAAACTGCTACCCAGGTCGACGAGGGGCAACAAACATTTACTCATGGTTATTTGCAAATTCACACAGTGGGTCGAGCCTCCCAGCACCCAATGACACTGCTCAAAACACAGCACCTCTACACATGATCCACATCTTCGCCAGGTTCGAACTGCCACTGAGAGTCAACTCAGATAGAGGTACCCATTTCACCGCTGAAATTATTAAAGATGTGTGGAAACCCCTAGGCGCACACGCCCAACTCCACATCAGCATCATCCCTCCTCATCGGACCAAGTGAAAGAACCAAGCAGACTGTGGCTAGCATGTCAAAGAAATGTGTCTCAGCAAATCAGATGGACTGGGATCAGAAACTCCCCTTTAGTGTTATGGCTATCAGATCGACCCCAAATTAATTTACTGGTATGTCTCCCTTCAAACCATTGACGGGACGGCAGATGACACTGCCAGTACACCTGTTGTACCAACCTTGAGATTCCAATATCATCACAGCCAACACCACTCACCAGAATCCCAATGAACTTCACAGGCATCTGGAACCCTTCACTTCTGCCCGGGAACAGCTACAGAAGATGGCTGAGGGCTAGAAGGCATACTACGACTGGAAGTCATCATGAGAGGAACTGGACGTGGATGACGATGTTTGGTACAACAGCTTTGCACAGCCACTTCACACAACTCACCAGTGACTGTCAAAGGAAGTTCTGCCACGCTGGACAGGACCCCATCAGATTGTGGACAAAATCTCTGCTGTTGCATACCAGACCAGGATGGACAGGGAGCAGAAAGAAACAATCTTCAGATGGGTCCATCATAACACAACCAACACACTAAACATTGAGGCATAACAGAAAAGGGGGGACTAGTTCCAACTAGACCAAATCGCCTCCTTACTGCCTCACCACCAAATAAGCAGCTGCATCTTGCATCAAACCCGCGCAGGTGCAGCCGCACTAAAGACATTCACTATCTCAGCCCAAACATTCCTTCTCCTCGGGACAACACTGATGACATCTGTGGGCTGCAGCCCATGAATATCGACTCCCAGTGTTCTGCTTCGGTTAAACCACTAGCCGATGCCACTAACGCTCATAGGTGACTGATGGCTGTTCAACACCCCAGCCTACACAAACACGTTAACCTACAAACCACCCACATCAGTCTGCACAACCAGACAAAGTGGATTCAAACTCCAAAGGATGTGATTCTCCACATTGATGACCTGGCACTTGATCACCTTCCCAGTGAGTAGTACCACATCAAACTGGAAATCTCAACTTTCTTCAGGGACCACCACTTCATCGTAAACCCTGAACTGGAAATCAGGATATCGTAAGGGAGGACCCAAACTAATTGATGTCACAGACTTCAACACTGTTCTCCAGAGACTCGCTCGGATGCCCGCTACAGACAGCCTTTGTGTTGTCTGATCTTGGACCGCCACTGACACGGTACTGTGCCTCTCCGCAGGAATAGGATACGTCCTTACTCTCAGCCTAGCCTTCATCCCATAACGAAGATTTAACGGGATGCAAGAGTTCAGTGAACAGGTGCACAGCTGTCCTCCTGTTGGACATTCAAATGGAACCGTGGAAGGCAGCACACCCAGGCAGAGCCAGAGCCCAATCTCATTCAAATCACCCTTTGCCTGTTTGACAGAATGCTGCAGACAATTAAGATACACCTGCCATCCAGACTTCATGACCTGCCTGATCATCGCCCGCCAAAGTCTCCCTGGACTTTAACGGTCGTGAAGGGGGGAATATGTAACATCTGGGTGGACGTCCACTGGAGGTCTCTTCAGTCTGGGTCGTTAACGGTTTCATGCTGTGACCCTAGAATGAGTTTTGTCACTAGGTCTGCTCGGACGCTTTCATCAGAAGATCCTAATCTCCTGATAACACACATTTCCAGACCTATTGACTCTCTCTCTGGCTGTTTTATTGTGCCAATCTAAGCAAATTAACACCTCAAAGCAAACTTCAAACCGTGAGCAGAGACGAAGCAGCCATGACACAAAAATGTGTCTGTCTCACAGCTAAGACCAAAATAAATTGGTTTAAATTGTATATATTATATATCCTTGTATTGCATGTTTGTATCTGTAATGAACCACTTTCTTGTAACACTATAGGGATGCTTTGTTCATCTTAGCATGTCTCATAATTCACATTCATGAGATTACTATTTGATGTGTGTTTCAAACCATACCTTGTTTACACTCTTAATAATCCCCTTTTCCTTTCCTGATCAATGATGTGCATCATCTGACCATGACTGATATCAAACTTGTTAAATATTAATCAAAATTATTTTTTAACAAAAACTTTAGCATAGTCCATCTATGCAAATGAGTCTGGTAAAACAAAGACAAAGTTTTCCTACTCTATCAACACCCTTTTGGATTGGTCATCTGAACTTCAAGGGGTTGGTCTAAACTCAGGTTAAGAGGCCTGCACCCCAATTCATCAACGCTCATCAGCACACAGTTGGCCTATAGTTCTCGACGACACGCCGTTCACGGCGTGGAGCTGAGCTCCCAGCTCAGCTTCCTGCTGTGGGACCCCTATCCTTCTATTTTCGGGCACCCTGACACTTGGACAAACTTTAACAAATTGGACAAATTAATCGCCACAGATTAACCAGACCGACAGATTAACCCAAAAAGGAACAACTCCTACGGACACCTCCAAGGACTCCGTCACGTGACCACAAACTCAGGAACTCTCTTCCTCGCATACGCGCCCATACAGCTGGACGTACACACGTGCCTCACAAAAGCCAAACGCAAGTATCGCTTGTTCATTCGCTGTAAAAAGTTAGTGCCCCTTTTAATTAAGGTGATTCTTAGAGTTCTGATGATTTGTGCAGAGGTTAAGTCTATAGTGATATTGCCCTTCCTTTACTCTCTCTCTCTCTTAATTTTCCATTCTTTCTCTTTCATATATGTTTCTTGTTTGTTGTTTGTATGTATAGTTAGTCTTGTGTGTTTTTGTAGTGTAACGTAGTTTAATAAACCGGTTTTGCATTTCACAATTGAATTGTTTCTGTGTTCAATGCTCATGAAATAAATGTCACTTAATCTGCCGTTAAGATCTTAAAGCTACATGCTTAAAAATACTTTATAGCAGTAAGAATGTTATTTTCTAAAGGCCACAGAATTAACTTCTTAAATGAACAATTATGAGTATTTGCTGGACAAATAAATTAATTAATTGTTATTATTATTCTGCTAAATCAGTTTAAAATCTTAATAATTTGTATAATTAATTAGTTAATTGTACTTATTATTCCATTTGAGCTAAATATGGGAATTTCCCCAAATTCCCTTAAATTCCCGTAGTGTTTCGGTTGGAGGTTTATGGTGTTTTAAATAACGCCGTTCTCCTCCTCCCGCTGATTCGCTACAACACCAATTTACCATGATTACTACACTTTTACTATAATACAGCCATGGTTATTTTTTGTAAGGGAGATAATGGTAAAATGTAGAATGGTTCCTGTTAGACAGAAGGTAAAGTGTTTGGGACAGTGGGGGCAGACAAGTGTTCATGCTTGATATATAACATGTTGTATCCTTGCGCTGCTACAGCAAGTGCAGAAGGACAAAACTCTGACATGCATCCATCACATAATGTACAGACACATATAAAAACACACGCATGCACTCACATCAGTCCCAGATAGAAGAAAAACAGAGTAAAGTTACATAGCACATTCAATTTTCACTCTCTTATTACCCCCGGGTCCAGTGGACCCGAACACCACATATGTAATATAAATGTGTAGGGGGGTGTACAGTGTACAGTCATTATAAAGCTGTTTATTTCTATGTTCTTTATAGAAAATGAGCCAAGGCCAATGAATCTGAGGTTGAAACAATAATTAATTGCATAATTTTTCTTTTAGTAAACATTAAAAACGGGTCCCACAGACCCGAACACCACACAAGGGTTAATGCATCTTGCACGCTTGTGAGTAAATAAAGAACGAATGTCATGAAAGTCATTGTGGATGCTAGCCTCTAAGCCTCAGCATGGATGGCATGGTGTTCCCCACCATCCACACCTTTCTCACTAATTACCACACCTGTAAATATATATCTACTTTCCAGTGACGTGCTACACCCAGTGCAATACTCCCCCTAGTGGCCAAAATAAGCAATAACTAAATTAACCAAACTAAAGGTGAATATAAATGGCTCCTACAGTCATAATAAAATAACTTTTGTTTAATCTGACAGCAGCACACATGGGAAAGTGCACGGGGGAGTAAAATATTTGTTTATATATTAATTAACAAAGCATTTCCCTCACTGCAAAGATAAAAAATGAATTCAGTTAAAATTCAAATAAATATTAATATAATGTAGATTGGGCCCATCAATGGGCGGGGCCCCCACGCACCGCAAGGGCTGCAGCAGTGTCCTTTGACAGAATCTCTTGTCCCATAAAATGCATGAATAGAAGTAAAGTGACACGGTACCTTGAAAAACGAAGATATAGCAGTCCTTTCATCCCTGAATCACTATGCTGCTTCTTACATAGAAAAATCCCACTTATAACCTGCAAACAAGCTCAAATATTAAAGGATATCCCAAACAAGAGGACTTAATGAAAAAAATTAAAAAAAGAGTAATAAATGCATCTCTTGCTCAGCAGAAGAAAGAATGATTGTTTTTTCATAAGTTTCAATATGTGTAGTGGTCTGATGTTCACACCCACCTTCAATAGGATTTCCTTTGTGTGTGTGTGTGTGTGTGTGTGTGTGTGTGTGTGTGTGTGTGTGTGTGTGTGTGTGTGTGTTTTTGTGGTTTACAGGGGAGATTAAGATCTTCATTTTAGGGAGGCTCAGCCTCCTGATGAGGGTATATTAAAAATAATACATAAATGAAATATATTTTTTTAATACAGTATAAGTTTAGGCCTTTATACAAACTATAATTTAGCTATAATTAAATGGGGTGGCCAGGGCTACTTTATATGGTCTATATAGTCCATGAAAGAAAATAATGTGCAACCTGTACCAAAAAAGCATGAATGAATCTCATGATTGATGATTACCCCACATATTCCTATAGGCTACGGCACTGACTGCATGCATTACTGGCACAGATGTTAACATGAAATGCTTAGAATGCAAAAGATTTTGTTGTAAACAAAATTTCTCAAAAAGTTGCTCAGGAAATCTTAACTTTTTTAAGGTAAAACTTTTTTCAGTCAATAGTTTAAAAGTTGTTGCTTGTTTATTAAGTAATCAACGATACAGAAAAGGGTCGCTCTATCAGCGCCACAGAGAGTATTTCTCGTATAGTCCGAGCGTGTAGCAGCTAGCAGTCATTGTCTCTTTCTCTGATCACTCTTGGGCCTTTTATTCAGTCTCTTCATGCCCATTACTAATGTTACTCATTTGTATCTGACCAATTTACCAATTGACCTATGGCTAAGCCATGCACCAAAATGTGATGAGCCAATCACAGTGCGCATAGCTAACCCAAGACATTCTCTGCTTCCACGTCCATTGAAATGCATTGCAGTTAGTCAGTTTTCATTCGTTTTTATGTTTTTTCTTGTCATTTTAAGTTTAAAATGGTCAAACTGTGTGCCTGGGGTACATGCAACTGCAACACTAGGTATCCAGAGAGATATGTTGTGTATGTTTTACCTTTTCCTAGGCCACATCTCAACTGAGATAACGTTAAGTGTCTGCGGATTAAGTTATGTGGTAGACCACAACACCAACTAAACGTAGATAAATTAAACAAGGATGTCTACACCTGTTCTAACCAAAGTCAGCAACGTATTTGAACGTTATCTTTAACATCTCTAACGTATTGTTAGCCTAACATTGGAAAACGTCAACGTTAGCTTTTAGCTGCATTGTACATTATGTCACTTAGCTTCATTAACATATCTGTAAATAACCAAGATGACAAATGTTATTTGTTATTTGTAATAGCAGTGTTGTGCTGAATGATTCATGCAAATACTGTAGCACCAAACTAATGGAAAGGTAAAGATGGCAAAAAGGCTTGTCCTGGAAACGTATGCAGCTTTAACCTGTGCATAATTAATTTCATCATGGTGGCATGGTATCTTTCATGCAATGGAGCTACCGCAAAGGGATGTGGTCCAAGCACAGTCCAAGTTAGTAAATTCCTGTCCCAAAAGAAAATAGCGGAGGGTGAGCCCACCTGATGACCAAGCATTCTTTCTCAATGGTGCTTTTCATTTCTTTGAGAGCTCACGACTAATGTACAGCACCGGCTCACTCTCCTCACTCTCTTTTTCCTGAGATCAGTCAAGGAGCTGGTAAGGTTTGAATAATTAAGCACAAACCTTCTATAATATCGTGCCATTCTATAATATCAAAATCCTTTTTGGTCTTAGGTCTCAGACTGTCATTTTGTCAATTTGGGGATGCACCTAGCTGTCACCCAAGTGGAAACCCAGATACCTGAGCTCCACATGCCGCAAACTTCTTTGGGTTGGCCGTGAGTCCGGCCCTTCTCAGCAATTGCAGGACAACCCTCAGATGCTCCATATGCCGCTCCCAGTCATTGCAATAAATAATGATGTCATCTGAGTTGGCAGTGGCATGGGGCCGAAGAATATGATCCATGAGATGCTGAAAAGTGTCTGGTGCCTTAAACAGCCCAAACGGAAGCATGATGTATCTGTGTTATCCAAATGGCATCGCGAAGGCTGTTTTTCTCTAGACGCTGTGGATAATCTCTATATCTACAAATTCCATAATTATCCTCACGATCCTTTTGGCTTTTTGTGTACAAATTCCATAATTAAACCCTAACAAAATAAGGCTACTAACCAACAGCACTACTTTGTATAACTTAATATGTTTTGTTTAATTACAATTGTAATTTTTTTGTCACAAATTTTCTTTGGGGGGGGGGGGGCATGACGAAATGTGCCGTACATAAGGGGGGTCACATGCTGAAAAAGTGTGAGAACCGTTTGTTTAACAAAAAAACCTCACCTATCACACCAATGTGTCTGTGCAACACCATCACTTGGAAAAGTAAAATACAGTGTACAAGCCACTTAAAGAGCACCAATTATGCTAATAAATTGGCACGTTAGCACGTTATTGCAATATCCCATAGTACATACATGTTATTAAAACTTGAACTAATGCATTGTGAGTCTTATAAATTGCTTACATACCTCACCGATTTCCCACTGTCTGGAAAACGCTCGGTTTAGTTCCTGTCTCCGCCTCCCAAAATGTCTAGTGTAATCGGATTGGTCAGATGACTACTCAACTGTTATTGGTCAGCTGGGTTCGGCGTGTGTTTGAAAGGTTACGCCCCTGACTACGCGTGGGTTGACACAGATTCTGACTGAGAGTCACAGCCTCAGAGGCAACGTAAACAAGCGCTATATTTCTCTATAAACGATGGTGTCTGTACTGCCTTACCACTTCGAGCTCGATCCAGAGAGTTCAGAAGGCCGTTACGATATAAACGATCTCCGTCAATGAATGCGATTGGATTTAAATTTTTTAGGTGTCCTTAGCTCTGCCAGAATGCTAAACGAAGACGAAAATGTGTTGCAAAGACATCCAAAAGGTAATTATAACGTACTACATAACTACATGGAAACACCAAATGTAGCACATAGAAAGTATTTGTTGAAATGATTATAAAACGATTTCACTTGGTAATTTATACATTATTTTACTCTAGTAAAATTTATTATAAAAGACTGCTTACATACTCTATTACTGTGCAAACTATATGGAAACACCAAATGTAGCACATATAAAGTATTTGTTGAAATGATTATAAATCGATTTCACTTGGTAATTTCTACATTATTTTACTATAGTAAACTTAATTATAAAATACTGCTTACATACTCTATTACTGTGCAAACTATATGGAAACACCAAATGTAGCACATATAAAGTATTTGTTGAAATGATTATAAATCGATTTCACTTGGTAATTTCTACATTATTTTACTATAGTAAACTTAATTATAAAATACTGCTTACATACTATTTTACTGTGCAAACTATATGGAAACACCAAATGTAGCACATATAAAGTATTTGTTGAAATGATTATAAAACGATTTCACTTGGTAATTTCTACATTATTTTACTATAGTAAACTTAATTATAAAATACTGCTTACATACTATTTTACTGTGCAAACTATATGGAAACACCAAATGTAGCACAAAGAAAGTATTAATTGAAATGAATGTTAGTTCTACATTTTACTATGGTAAACTTTATTATGAAAGACTGTGCTATGTTTTTACTTACTAGGTTTTAAGGAGAATGCAACAGGTTCCAGGGCCTCTTACCTGCGTGATTCATCATCCAGGTTTTGCACAAATTGTCTAAATCCCTACACACAGAACATTTATTGTACCGACTATAAGCCTTTGAGGCGCAGGACTAGAGTAAGTTTTATTACATTTTTAAACCAATAACACTAAAGTATTATTATAGTAACAAAGTACCCAAAAGAACAAAAGATGTAACTTTAAAGAAAATATAGTAGTCAGTCAAAAGTTTATTTATTACAAATATATATTTAAATGTTAAACAATATACAAATAAACATACTTTAGTAACCATGTTGTGCTCGTCTTTCAAAAATTGTTCAATTCACTTCTTACAGCTATCTATTCAGATAAATGGCATATCAAAGCTTTGTCAGCTGATGCTATCTAAGATGACACTTTAGGGTTATCATCCTGTCGTGTGTTGTTCTCCAGATACGCTTGTAGCTTCCTGATCAGAATGTTGGCTTCCGACGACCCCTGCACTGAAGATGGCATGCAATCACGTCCTCCTTTGAAGGTCTCTCAAACTGTGATGCCAGGTCCATTGGAATCGGGGTTTCCTTCAGCTTATCTTCAAATACCTCAGCAAACACAAGCCTGATCACATCATCCACATAACTGTACAAATATTGCAGTCAATAAATCTTTTGTTTTGATAATTTATTTCCCTGCTTCATACATTAAGTTTTTAATTATGAATGTATTTGAAATAAAACATTACTGCTTACAGTATGTCACTTGTGTGTTTTGGGAACATAGCCTTGTACTTTCCCTCTCCTGCTTTTGTTACGGCTTGGTGACATTGTAATGGATGGCTGCAATATAAATAAGCAATACATTTATTTTAAAAGTAAATACTACCGTACTTTATTTAACACAGTTACTAAAATACTTAAATACCTGCACAGCATTCCAATAAATGGGAAAGTCACATTTTTTGCTGCAAATCTGAAATCTCAGGCTACGGACGGCAAAGGCATCCACTGATGATGGTGATGGAAACATTGTGAAACGATGCTACTGCCTGGGTTCCTATGATTATGCAGAGAAAAAAACTTTGTCATCATCAGTTATACATCTAAGACTGGTAGTGGTTTCACTAGCTAAATACATCATATGTGTTACACACCTTTGCTCCTCATATGCCTGTCTGACTCCTTGTACTGTGTGTAATGATGTTGCATGTTTGCATACAGTGTAGAAGGATGTGTCCGGCTGCGAATCTAGGATATAGACAAATAAAATAAACATGTAATCAGTCAAAAAGACATATTATAACAATAGAGTACAACGATTATAAATCGTTAGACTATTCATTAAAACGTTAATGTATTACATGGCCCAACATTAGCAACACACATTACGTGTTTACTTCGTTTCAAAATCTAAGAAAGCTTCAAGTAAATACAACAGTAAAATACATATAACGTTAAACAAATCATCTGTACTTAGAGTTTCTTGACTTGAGTTTGATCATGAGAACAAACTTTACCGGTAACAGTTTAGCTGGAGCAGCTTAGCAAGTTTGTAAACACGTCTAAATAAACATCGATAAAAACGATAGTCTGCATAATTCAACATACACGTGTGTAAATATGGTACGTTGTTTATGAAATACATTATTACAACACAACACAATTAGCTTGCAAGCTTAGCTCTAGCTCTACACATAGATATATATCTGAGCTCTACACATAATGTTAAGCTCCGGTTACCGGTAACGTAACTTACAGTAAAGGCAAATAATAAACATGAATACTTACAGCCTGTGATCCAGAAGTGCACAGTAATCCAACTTTCAGCAGGAGACGTCGCGCAGCTTCGGTTCATGAGCAGCAGTTATTGTGAAAACTCCGTGAACAACTTCTGACTGATTTTTCCGGAACCGTATTAAACATGATGTCCTCTGTGTAAGTCCATAAAGTGCTATTTTGCCATTGCATCTAAAGAGACAGCGTCTACTCGAGAGATTTAATCGCTTAAACAATGAAACAAGAGTTTGCAAACAGAGTCCCAGCTAACAAAAAAAGGTCCCCTGGACGTCCCCTAAATGTCCTCTGCGAACGTCCCCTGGACGTTATCGTGTAGGGTCCCCTGTTACGTCGAGCGGACGTCCGCGAAGACGTCCTCCGGACTTTCACAAGGACGTTTGCAGGACGGTCAGCGGACTTTCGGGACTTTTAGGGGACGTTCGCCTAAAGTCCTCAGCACATCGTTTTATTTCATTACAACCAATGAAATCAGACACGCTAAACATTGTTTACCACAAAGTTCTTTTATTTTAATTGAACAGGTGTAATTTTCCTGTGCTCCGTGTTTGCGTGTGCGTGCGCGAGCGAGCTCCCGTGCGCGTGCCTGATCTCCCGTACGCTTCAGTCAAACGCGCTTCAGCTCCGTGTGTGTGCGTGTCTCTGGCTGTCTGCTGGACTCCCATGTCAAATATTTCCGTTGTCTTCTAACCTAAAACAACGAAATGAACACATTTAAAAGATAAGTAGTTATTATTTATTGGGGTGGTTTCCCAGACAAGGATTAGCTTAAACCAGGACTATGCCTCAGTTTAATTATGAAATATAACTAGTTTTAACAAACATGCCTTACTAAAAACATTACTTGTGTGCATTATGATGTTAAACAAAGGGCACTGATGTATTTAAGATTTCCCTGTCTGGGAAACCGCCCCGATATGTTTAAAATGTCTTGCAAAATATCTGTAGCAAACATTTAAAAGATAAGGGAGACAGAATTCTGTGCTAAAACTAGAAAGCATGCACAACTCACTTTTACCTAGTATTTCATGCTTATGGCATTATTGTTGCTGTTACAGTTCACTCAAAGTAAAGGTGGGTAAATGTGGACATACAGTACTGTGCAAAAGTCCCTCTAAAACAATCCTGCTACACCAGCCTGACCAGCGGAAACCATACTGGGAGAATTCATATTCATATTGATTTGCATTTACACATAAAATGGGTAACAAACATTACTGTGCAAAAGTCTAAGGCCACCATCATTAGCTTTGTTGTTTTAGCAAAGTTTTAATGTCCATCCATATTTATTTTTCACTCTTTTTTTAAGATACAAACAGAAAATACAGGAAAAATTTACACACAATTAAAAACAAAACAATTTTCAGAAGTAAATGTCTTTTTCAGGCATCAGTCAGTATTTAGTGTGACCTCTCTTGGCAAGAAACACATCTTCAGGACTTCATTCTCCTCAAAAAAGCCTTAAGTCATTTGATGATTAGAATTAGAATTTCATTTTATTTAGGTTTAAGAGATCCTGCAGTTGCCTGCTATTGCTCAAGTTTAAGGGGAGTTTACCCTAAATACTTGACACCTCAGCTTATACTTTATACTGTTTTTAATACCACATACACATTTCCTGTATTTGCTGGTTGTATTCTAATAAAGACACTGAGAAATAATTATATATGATCACTACACAATTGCAAAAACAACTAATCTAATGGTAGCATGCTTCTACCCTGACCAGCTACAAAATGAACATACACATCTCAGAGAGAGCATAGGTCACACAGAGTATAAAAATAGTTTACTATGACATAAAATAATGTAAGTTGTCTTATACATTGATCTTTGATATTATTGTAGGTTTTTGTGTTATAGGCATCTAGAAGTATACTATGTAGAGTATATGATACTATATGTATCCAA
Organism: Misgurnus mizolepis; assembly: GCA_025389145.1. Classification (NCBI taxonomy): domain Eukaryota; kingdom Metazoa; phylum Chordata; class Actinopteri; order Cypriniformes; family Cobitidae; genus Misgurnus; species Misgurnus mizolepis. The sequence goes on along the minus strand of JAIFKI010000004.1, from coordinate 41,053,735 downwards.
AGCATCAAACATTATTTTTGTTTTAAAAATAGACTATTAATTGCTATTAATGTTTATGTGCTATTAACATTTACAATGTACATTCTTATTTACAACATTACAATTTACATACAATATATATACAAAAATAATTTTGAGATGTTTGGGATTCACACAGACTCACTATAATTCATTGTTAGTTGCAAGTGTGAAACTGAGCTGCTGAAATTCGCCCTGTGTAGCTAAAGCATCCTCCTATTTCCCATCTCCCAAACTGCCTCCCCTTTGAAGAAACAGATAACGAATCTACAAACAAAAACAATCCGTAATAAACATGGGTAAAACGTCAGCAGTGACTAGTAATGTTGCATGTGTTATGGCACATACCATCTTTTGAAAGTCAGCTTGGTTTGCTCATTGTCTGCTGCATTTTTCCAACCACTGCTGTGGTGTTGTCCTGTATTTGGTCTACTTTCAGAATGATTCTCCACTCCAGGATTTCTTCCAAGAATGAGTTTTGAAACATTAATAACATTACTAACTACACCAGTAAACTAAATGAACAATAAGTCTGTGTGGAAGAAAATGCCTATCAATATCAATAATTTAAGATAAAAAATAACAAAATATTGTACCTTGATTCATTATTGGAAGAAATTGACTGATGTGCTGCATTTGTGATAAAAAACAATTAATTAGATTTAAAAATTAATGATGTAAGTATTGTAGTAACTGTTGTAAAATGTTGAATGCTCTATCATTTGTAAGTCACTTAAGGCATATGCTAAATTAATAAATATAAATCAAGTAATCATCATTATACTACAAATACTGTACATGGCATTAAAATGTACTCACAATAAGGTGCCTCAGGCAACATCAAAACATCTTTTTGCTTTTTCTTACTGGTTGCTCCTCATCTATAAAAGAATGATAATATGAAAGTAAATCATAGTGTCCTTATAGTTTCACCTGGCTTCTCAGCTGAAAAACTACTAATTGCTGTTAATAATGATTCATTTTCTTCACTTTCAAACTGGAAATCTTATCCTCAGGTCTAGAAACAACAAGACAAAAAAGTAGTATTTGATATTATTAAGAAACTTACACAATGATTCCCACTGTTTAAAATCATGTAACAATGAATGCAGTGACAATGATATCACCTTCAATAATGATTTCACTTTCAGATAATTTACTGTCCCATTTAAAGAAAATAATAGACGACATGCATTTGTTTTGATCATTACAACTCTTGGTCAATATACATTACTGTGCAAAAGTCTTGGGACACTATCACCAGCTTTGTTGTTTTAGCAAAGTTTTAATGTCCATCCATATTTATTTTTCACTCTTTTTATTAAGATACCAACTGTAAATACAGGAAAAATGTACACAAAATTAAAAACAAATCCATTTTCAGAACTAAATGTCTTCTTCAGACATCAGTCAGGCATGTTTTTATTCTACTTAGCCATGTATTAATAAAGGCTTTTTAATCTTTATCCTCCTGAGTGCCTCAGACCCTATTTTAAATATATGTGGATCCCTCCACTGAAGAGCACCGGAGGTATTTACACACTTTTTTACACCCGAGAAGCACTTCCAGCATTTTTCTGCTTTTTGTATCAAGACATCAGTCAGTATTTAGTGTGACCTCTCTTGGCACTAAACACATCTTGAGCTTTTTTGAGGAGACTGAAGTCCTGAAGTCATTCGATTAGAATTAGAAATTAGGATTTAATTTCATTTAGGTTTAAGAGATCCTGCAGTTGCCTGCTATTGCTCAAGTGGAAGGAGAGTTTACCCTAAACACTTGACACCTCAGCTTATACGTTTACCGGTATATTGTTTTTAATACTACATACACATTTCCTGTATTTTCTGGTTGTATTCTAATAAAGAGACTGAGAAATAATTATATATGATCACTATACAATTGCAAAAATAACAAATCTAATGGTAGCATGGTGGCCTAAGACATTTGCACAGTACCTCACATAAACATTGTATATTTGGATTGCCAGTATTTGTTAAGGTTAAAAAGAACTTTGGTATTACTTTGCATACTTTACCTGTGTGAGAAAATGGGCTACTCTGACTGCTTGTATTGTCCACAGCTGTTTGTCCAGAATGGCACATTATTTATTTTGGTCTCAATACCCTTCAGATGGAAACAAGCATGTTTGATTATTTTTTATATGTAGCTGACCTTCATGTTTATCATTTGTATTTTATAAAACATTAACCAAATCTTACCACATTCTTTCACTCTAACCACAAGGATGGTGCTACCTCAGCCTTATTTTGTTCTGTAAAATGGAGCAAAACAGCACAGGAAACCTGTAAGTAAAGTCCATATAAATCTGTAAGTTCAGCTTGCAGTACACAAAGGCAATGTACACAGTTAGCCATCTCAAACCTTAGGCTGAAATTGTTTTCCAGTGTTTTTCCCTTTTTCCTGGAAACATGTACGTTGTTTAATCTTAGTTTTTCTCAAACCAGTATCAATATTACAGAATAAGATAAGCTGATCTGCTGAACTTACCTTTTTGGAGGACATGTTTAGATGTTTTAAGGCTGAGAAAACAAAATAAAGAAAGTTAATATATATACACACACATCAAAATATATTAAATGTTAAAATGTTACCCAGATGTACCCCCAACCCTCCCAGAGCTTTTATGTATTATTATAAGAGATTTGATTCAATTTAAGATTTTTATTTAATAGGCTTTATGCCCAGCTGCACTACTTCCTGAACTTCAGCCAGCCCATTGTTTACTGTCTGCCATTATTGGACAAACTGATAAATCCAGGTCTGTCTGATTATTGTTGTTGTGACTACTGAGGTCAGGCACACCTGGATTAATCAGTTTGACCAATAATGGCAGACAGGAAACAAGGAGCTGGCTGAAGTTCAGGAAGTAGTGCAGCTGGGTATAAAGCCTATTGCTACCATTAAAAAGGTTTAACCATATACCACCAAATAAAGGTTTAAAAATAAAGTCTAAACAATATATTTATAGGCTACATACATTCAGGCTGGTCCATTATGCTACACATTTTAAAAATAATTGAACCACATCTACAAACTTATTTTGGTGATTTAGCCCACAAGTTACTTAAACTGGCATGCCCATTGTTTTTACAATGAATTAAATGGCTTTTTTTACTGCGTTTGCCACAGTATTCAATCCTACACGTTATTTTACTACAGTACAGTAGGCGGCGGTATACTGTAGTGTGCAGTTCGTGTCCGCATCGTCATACGCGCCAGTATTGCTGGAAGACTGCAGGAACTGAACCCCCTGGAAAGGTAAGGTAGGAGTTTTAATTTAAACCTTAAAATGTGGGTTATCATCACGACAGTTACTTTTTGCTTTGCCATTATTGAAGAATCAATTCGGCAGAATCTCGCGCACGCTCAACTTGTTCTCAAACGGAAGGCTACATCCTCCGGAGGTCGAATATGCAGGCTGCATACGTCATCAAGCCTGGTTTATTTCAGTTAAATAAACATTACATTCGCAAGTCATAAGCATATTACAACAATTTACGATTAACTGAGAATAATAGTTAACTTTATAATTGTTAATATTCTTAAATATGACAGTCTTGATGACGTAAAAGGTATACAGCCTAAGTTACAAATGCTACTTCCAGTGGTTAGCCTTCGGATTGAGGCGCAGTTACTTATATTGATACTACTTTAAAACCATATACATTTACTCTAACACTTAAACAAAGTAAGCGAGTAACTTAAATATGGCTACAAACCTTGAATGAGTTATCAAACTGCGCTCTTGAACCAATATAAATACTGTATATGGTAACGATGATAACGAAATCTTACTCTGTAACGAAAACTTGACGAAATTACTTACTTATCTAACAATTAACTACAAAATAAACGGGATGTGTATAAAAAATGACGAAATTTAAAGGAGCTTTTGCTTATTCCCTTCACCGAGACCGTTGTGTCAGTTGAAGTTTGACGTGTGATGCCTCGTGCCATATAATTCAAAATGTTCTCGCACGCAGTCAGGAGGCTTATTTGACTTCATGCGGCGCCGCAAGACTGACAGCCGGATGACGTCAGAGTACCGCGAGAAGGATTCAAGAAATCAAATTTCGTCTCGCTCTCGCGATACTTTGACGTCATCTGGCTATCATCTTTCCTTTTACAACACAAGTTGTTTCTATCTATTAGACACAACAATGGAATTAATAATATCAGTGATTTTTTTGTTTGTCTTAATCTTAATTGCTGTGTGTTATACAACTTGACAATTCATAAAAGTATAACAAGTATTTGTTTGTTTTTTGTAGATGAGTTCCTTATTAAAGAAAGGCTTGATGCTGTTTACTCCACACTCTTAGGCTGACTTTGTATTATTTGTCTGTGAAGACAGTTCACAGTTTCTGAATCCCATCAAGAATGAAGACCTGGAGGCCACCATATTGAGATGTGAGTCAAAATATATACTTTTATAACCATATATGACATTTCAATGTAGTGACATTTAAGTTTTCCTGGCTAAAATAATTGAATTTGGTAATATTTGTTAATAAGATTATTAATGAGTTATATTTGTATAATTAACTTGTATAGCAAGTTATATAGTTATATTTGTTGGAACAAATAAGGATATTGTTAATAACAAGCTAAGATCTTGAGTTTTTTGGCTATGGTTTTAAAGGATGTTTAAGAAGGGGAAAGAAAGAATAGGTAGTTTAATTTCATTTACATGCATAGTTCAGGGGGAAATTGTTCATAGGAAGCATTCAAACACAACCTAACATCTGATGCTTTTTACTGTCTCATGCTTTTCTGTGTTCCAGGGTCCGATGTCATGATATGGCGCTTTTCCAATGTAGGGTACAACTTGGCTCGGCACGATGCAGCTCAGCTCGCTTTCGTTGCTTTTCCAGTACAGTTTAGTGTCGCTTCAGAGTGGGTGAGATTATAGGCAGGGGTGCACATAACTGGTGCGTATGCTCAAATAGAAACAATTCTAGCGTACCAACGTTGCTGGAATTTTGTTACATAGTTAGCTAATTTACTTTGACATAAGAGATTTCTTCGTGCATCAGTGGTAAGATAATTAATGTGTGTTGTTAGCAGTGATCCGCATCTCAATGCTTCAGACAGCTTGCTAGTACAAGTATACATTTATATGAGTTAGGCTAGTAGTTATTTATAAAGATTAGATAAGTAAAAAACAATAACCAGGGTTATTTTATGTACATCATTGTCTACCATGTTTAAACAAAAGCGATATGGCGAAGAGAGTAGTCAGGAGAAAAGTGATGATGTCAGCATGTAGGATGTCTGTGCTATGAATAGTGTGAGTACCAAGTAACATCTCCAGGTACTTCTTTGAGAACCAGGACAAAAAAAGTTATGTGCACCCCTGATTATAGCCTTATTGTTAAAGTTGCGTCCTCTCTACTGCCGTAACATCATCGTAAATGTGATACAAACACACACACACACAACATGGAGCAACAGAGCATATTAATGGAATGCAGCCACAAAATCAAAATTGACAGCCACAAGTAGATTTTCCACTACCTCTCTCACATGACAGGTTCTATACAAACACCCGTGTCATCAGTACCTGTACTCCGCTGACAGAACATTTACGCCTATACTTTTGGTGCGTTTTGAATGCGGAGCCATGCGCAAAGTTACAAAACTGCCATCCAGACATGGGCGCGGTGGTGTGCTCTGCATTTTTTTAACTTTGCACATGGCTTCGCATCCGAAACCCATTACCCCTTCCCCAAAAGTGAGCTGTGCTGAACTGGGTCATACTATGCAATGGAAAAGCGCCAAAAGTGTCCTACTTCCTGGCTTGAATGATTTAGGTAAGCAAATTTATCTGATACACCAAAACCTAAAACGTTTTAATTCTTTCTTGCAGTGTTAACACGGCATTTTGATCTTGATATTTATTCACATTTAATGAGATATGGAGATTTTTATCTTTTACAGATGAAGACATACATTTAAGTGAGCCGTTTTTATGTCCATACACTGCGGGCCAGCATACATGAAAGTCACCATCATGTTTCTACAGTAGCCCTAAATGGACAAACTGTTCTACAGAGCGTGTTTCGTCCATACGTTGTCTCAAGGGCTCAATATAGTAAACATACATGTAGACCGCTGATAGGCAGTATCCACGCATGTAACCACAGAAGCAGCTTGGTCAGTTTAACTCACAAATGAAGAAACAGCAGATTGTTGCGTATGTTTTGAGAAGACCAGCAGCAGTGGCGGCCGGTGACTTCTTTTTTTGAGGGCGCTCGATGCAAAGTTCATCACAACATGTATTTAGCTTGTCATGTGTGTGGTTCCTTTTTTCAAAATATGTGTTCTGCGCTATGGGAGATCCTGTAAGTGCCTGCTGCAGATGCGTCTAAAGGGTTTATGATAAAAGAGACGCTCGCTTTTGCCAGATACTCGCATAATCCCATGTGTAATCAGAGTTTAGTGTTAAGGGAGTGTCTTGTGTGTATTTTGTGAACGTGAGCGTCTCTTTTATCATAAACGGTTTTGACGCATGTGCAGCAGGCACTTATTTTGACAAAATATGTGATGCACATAGGATCTCTCGACACGCAGGACACATATTTTGGAAAAGGGGACCACACACATGATACTCCGAACACTTATTTTGAATTAGCGCCCCTCGAATGAGGAGTCACGAGCGCCACTGACCAGCAGTGATCGAAGTAAATAAACAGCGACTCGTTGCAGCAGTTTGAGTTAAGTCATTCCTCAACTTGGCCTATTTTTGTTCTCACCGTCGCAAATGGAAATGGCTATGACGCAGTTTTTTACCTGATGGGAGGGGTTCTAGTGAACCAATAACAGCGCTTGTGGTCCACGTAGAACTGACACGCTGTTAAAAATCAGGCTACGCTCAGGCTATGGATAACCTACGGTGTAGACCTTACGCACAACTATAACATGGGCTTCAGAGTGACAATGACATTTTTGTCCTGTGGCAGCTACCATAGAATCACATTGCGCTTCGAAATTTAGGTTGATTGCTATTCGCAATTTCACTGCTAGATGCCACAACAAAATATAATACACCTGTAACAGATATAACTTTGAAATATGGTTTACCAAATGCTGAAATTAACATGAACTAAGATTAATAAATATTGTAGAAGTATTGTTTATTGTTAGTTCATGGTGGCAAATGCTAACAAATATAAGCTTATTGTAAAGTGTTATCTTTGCAATTTAATACTAAACTTAAAAATGTGTAATTTCAGAGGGGTTGAAGGTTACAATGTTTTGAGCTCATTTGTTGACAGTAAACAATATAATAATATTGGGCTTGTTTTTGAAGCTGCGGTTACTTTTTGTCTCACGAGAGCTGGCAACACTAAAGACATTTTAGTAAGAAACCGTATAGAAAAAAGAAAAATAATAGAAAAAAAGGAAAATTATGAAATTACAAAGTACACCTTATTTTGCAGTCTAATCAACAGTTTCTGACAGTTTAAATGATGGGTGTAGAATTTGAGATATAGTTCAAGTTTATATGAGGATGTATGTCTTACCTGTATCTTTTTTCAATTGTTCTTTTCCAGAATTTTCAGCGTTGGACTTGTGTTCCGCGTGTTTGGCCTCTTTAACACTTGCTGTTTGAAAGTCATTGCTTGCAACAGATTGAGTGAATGTCATTCTGCATTTCTGTTTGCATTGCTTTGCTTGCATTTGAATCCTTTGCAATAATAAAAGTTTTACATTTGAGCTGTAGTTGTAGATTCAAGTTTGTTTTTCCTTGATATAATGTATTTGTATAGATTTTTGCTGTGTGACCATTATATATCATGCAGTGCTTCATATATGAGAAAGACAACGCTTGAACCACACAACACCGTATCATATTAATCAGAATAAACAAGTACTTGCACTTCATTTATATTTAATTGGGTGATGTGTAACTTCACAATGGTGGATTCTTTAACTATTACATGAATATGTGCATTGTGATTTCGATTTATTGACAATAGTTATGTCTTAGGAATAGTATGGAAAATCATTAACTAAAAAAGACATGGTGCCAGATCTTTTTATTCACGTTAAATGTAAAATTATTGTAAAATTGTAAGTTGCTTTAATGGGATCTATGTAATAAAATCAGTAAAGGGTTGATATAAAGGCCATGTTTTAGCATACTAGTTTAAAAATTAAGAAAAAAATAATAATAATTATAAAATAATATTAGATACTATAAACTACGATTTTCATTAGTAAAGTAATAGCAAACACAGCATTTTTACTTTGATGTCTGCATGAAAGGGTAACCCTGCCTTATGGTTAAATGTGTAGTATGGGTTTATATTAAAACTGAGTGGTTTCACGTCCCCGGAAGGTCCGCCTGTGAACGTTGTCTAGCGGACCATATGCTAACGTCCTCGAAGGTCCGCCAGCGAACGTTATTTAGCGGACCATATGCGGACGTCCCCGGAAGGTCCGCCAGCGAACGTTATTTAGCGGACCATATGCGGACGTCCCCGGAAGGTCCGCCAGCGAACGTTATTTAGCGGATCATATGCGGACGTCCCCGGAAGGTCCGCCAGCGAACGTTACAATGCGGACCTTATGCGGACCTAAGAGGACGTTCGCAACGTCCGGAGGACGTCCCCTGTTTGCTGGGGTCAAAGCAGGGACTCCCAACCTCCGCCATTTTAGCTCTCTTCTGACTCAGCGCTCTCCACCCCCGTCTTTGAGGGCGTACCCAAGCAAAGCAGAGAGGGCTGAACTATGATAATGTTGGTCTTATCTACGTCACCAATCCCAGGAAGTAAACTGTTGCCTACAATCCGAGTGTTTTTTGTAGTCCTTGAACGTTAGAGACGATAACTCGCGTCATCGTTTTCTTTGAGGTATGTACTTTTTGAATATCGTTAGCATGTACTAATACAAACTTACACACAAAATGATGTTTAAAAACGTGTATCTCATAATAGGTGCTCTTTAAGCCAGGCATAGTAATTCCCAAGTTTGCACTTTTTGATAATCTTCTCTTGTGTTTTGCTGTGCTATAAGAAACTCTACTGTAGACAAAATCTTTTATTAATATTTTATTTCATATCCTCCAGAGGGCAGCACACTCTCAGAAAAAAAGGCACAAAAGCAGTCACTGGGGCAGTACCCTTATAAAAAGTACACTTTTGTACCTAAAGACGGCATATTAGCATTAAAAAAAATACCAAGAGAGAAAAAAATTATCGGCAAACAAAATATTTGGTATCTCCACACAGTCCTGGACATCCTCTTAAAGATTTGATTTGAGACTTCTGCATGCATGCAAGGTCTCAGAAAAAAAATCAAACACAAAAAAATTTGTCTACTAAAAGGGGAAGAAACTGACTTGCTATAGCTCAGGAGACTACAAAGGCATAAGTGCAAAATCTTCTCTTAAAATAAGATGAAAATGTAACATAGATGTATTATTTTCTTGTCCTCTGGTTTATTTGTACAGTATTTAATTCTCAGGTTTAAGAGCATTAGAATTGTTTTACAATGATACATCATTTATATACTTATGCCAAGTTCAGAATGCACTATTTTTAGCCTTGATTTTGACAGGTTTTGAGAAATTGCAGACAAATGCCAGAAATCACAGGCAAATCGGTGCTTGTGCATGCGAGTGACAGCCGCACAGTGTGAATTAATAAACATGTGATCTGAGAGAATCACATATTAGTCACTGACACCCGTAAGATATCTGGACATGTCGGCTATTTAAAATCATGTTGTGTGAATGTGTTTTGACTAAAAAATAACATTGTCGATGACCTACAGCCAATGAGCGAGCAACATACAGGGCTGATGGAAGTTCAGGGAGGAGTTATAAGGTACAGACAGACCACAATATCAGCAAGCATGCCTTCGGTTCAGAAAAGGGCTTCTTATCTTTTTCTTTGTTTCACTGCAAATGAGCGCACATGCAATTGTTTATTTTGCTTGTTATTAGAAATAAACTGCTCTAAAAGGACTTGTTGTTAATAATTCTTAGCAGAGTTTACCTGAAGTTACGTGTGTTCCACAAAAGCCTTTGTTTATGATTGTTTATGAATTGGACGCGCGACGGTTTGGGCGGAAGTTTGATACCGTGGCTCTGCCTCTGGCTCCATGCAGGATTCCTTCGGCCAAACTGACGTTTTTACGTAACATGCCAGTGCCCATGTACAGACAATTTTGGCTTCGATTCATTACAACTTAATTTTTTTTACAGTCTATGTGTGAAACCCACTGTCGATGACCCATCGTGCAGTGTCAACACACCAGCGACTGAACCCTATAGTCATGCAGTGTGAAAAGATCTGTGACTCGACTACTTTGAAAATTATGCAGTCTGAACTCGGCATTAATGACAACCTTGCTCATTAGACCTGAAAAGCCAAAGAAAGATCCAGATGCCACACAAATCAGACAAAGTTAAAGTTAGTGTAATATGTATAAAAACATGTGAATTAAAATATTTATGCAATTTTTCCATGACATATTCAAGACAAAGTTGTGTTTTTTAATATCAACTAAAATATATGTTTGACTGTTGTCTTTTTCTGTTTTAAACACTGTATTAAGCACATTTTGGAGGTGATGCGCAGCATTTTCATTAGACATTTACATAAATGTTGAGATCTTCCATGTTGCTGTTCTCAATCTTAAAGTAAAATTCAGAGACATAGAGGTAAAATTAGTCAATGACATATCAGACACCATTTGAGCTCAGAAACTGTGTGTTAATTCACTAAAATGGTGTAAAGTGATGGTAAAGATTATATACTGTACTTACAGTGCAGGATTTTCTCTGCCTAAATTGCACAGGAGACAACAAACAATTAAAAATGAAGTTAATAAATCATTTAGGTGCAGTTTCACAGACAGGGTTTAGATTAATCCAGGACTAGGCTTAGTATTTTTGGGACATTTGAGTCTTTTTATAAAACTTACAAAAAACAATACTGGTGTGCATCTTGCATTTAAGTCTCGTCTAATTTGACTCAATGCTCAGTACTCATTTATCTTCTATGCAGACCAATCGGCATGTGACGTCTTAGCAGCCCGAGAGCAATTCAAGAGTAAATGACCCAGTATGCTTTTAAATCGATCTCGTGGCAGGGCCGGTGCCACTATCCCACCTCCTCAGATAACCATTAATGTTGAATGGGATTTAAATGATAAAATATGCTATTAAAAATACATTTGCTTGTATTGTCTTCCTAGAGTAAATAATAAGCTTAAATAGCAATATTTTAGTTAAGGATGGTCTGTGAGGCAAGGTTGATTGGCTACCCAACCCTAATAATATTAAGTCAAATTTCTTGCACTACGGAAAGCAAACATGAAGGCTAATTTTACCATGGACCTTTGAAAATTGATTAAAAAGAAAGAAACTACAGCAACTACCAGTACCTCTGGGTCTGAGCTCCAAAAAGCAGTGTTGTGCTAGGTATGCATTTTTGTTGTTGTTGTATATAGTAAGATTGGTCAGAGGTCTGTATGTTGTTCACTATAGGTGCAGTTTTTGTTGTTGTATTACCAAGATGTTTGTTTATAATGCATAAGAACTATATGTATTTTCTAGTTGGAAGAATTATATGCATTCATGTGATTTTAGACATCCCCTTATCAGCGATCGGCTGGCGTCAGCACTGTCTCGCGGTAGTGTGATGTCACACGCTAACAGGTCTGTGCTGCTCCGCATTAAGTCAGATAAGATCACTCTCTCATTTTGAAGACTTGTTTACCATGTTAACGTTAACCTCAATGTAGTGTTAATAGAAGAACAGGTTTTGATTACAAGTTTATTAAAACTATGACATTTGTACTGTTTTTAATCTCACATTCATATAGCCAATTTCAATGTTAATCTATTAAGTCATAAATGTGTTTATAGTCCGGTTTTAATACGTTGTTATAATCTAAAGTAGAGCCCAACCAATAAGGGGTTTCGAAGGCCAATATCAATATTAGGGATTTGAAAGGCCAGATACCAATATTTGGGCAGATGTTCTCTATGTGTATATTTTTGTAAAATACCAGTCAAAAGTTTTCCACACTTCCTATACAGTAAACTTGAACAGAATATATGTCTAATTAATTGAATTAATAACAACAACAATTTATTAATTTTAAAAAATCATTAAAGAGATTCAAGTCATCACTGCCCTGCTAAAAAAACAATAGACACCATTACAGAAATTCTTTTGGTTTTATTGGGAATTGTATTGGTTTTAATGGAATATGGCCCAAAACACACTACAGCGTATTGGTTTTTGTTGGTCTCTAATGGTATGTATTGGTTCTAATTAAATATGGCCCAAAATACACTACAGTGAAGTGGTTTTAATGCTAAAAGCTAATGGTTCCTATTGGTATTTTAATGGAAACCATTATAATTTTCTGTAATGGTTTTATTGTTTTTTTCAGCAGGGTGCACTTCCGTCTATTGGACTGCAGAAATATATAAACTTTTCATCTGCTACGTTACTGACTTTGTTCTGACAAACTAACCTGACTTAGGAAATGTGATGTGAGGTCATTGTTTATTAACCCCCAGGGGTCCAAAAACGCGGGGACGCGTTTTGACGTGTTTTCTCCTTATCATAGCAGAATCAACTTAAAATACTCCATCATTAATAATCAAACACTTACGTGTTTGACATCATTTGAAACTCTGAAGGGTCCTCTTTAATTAGTGTACATTCACAATAACAAGAGATCTTTGTGTTTTTGTCAAATAAAGAAAATAAACAGGGTGCGCATTCAGACATTTCTGTCTCCGCCAGCTGTCTCTCAAATCACGTTACAAAAATCAGTTGAAACTCCGCGAATACTCGTCACACAAACATGATACACATATCCAAAGAAAGCCTGAAATGTCTACTTTTAAACAAGTTAATTATAATCAAAAACAAATATTTCCTGTTTATATAATCTGCATTGAAGTAAAGAGAGTACCGTTTTTCATGGCTGAGCTCATTATCTTTAATGCGGTCACGCCCACAGGCTGTTGACATGGTAATGAAGAGACCAGCAGTTCCAACAATAATAAACAAAGCGTAAAGTTTGATCAGATTTAAAGACTTTACCGCATGTTTGGATTATAAACTTTAAACACACACGTGAGGAATATCTTCATTTATGTCTGGACATTAAGGAAGAGAAGCGTTTATCTTTAACGTTACCTAAGAGGAAGAACAATGGAAGACGCAATGGAGATCGGAGGATATATTCCTGAAGAAACTGTAAGTCATTTGTCTTCATTTATATTTTCTATCATGTAATGTGTTATGGCTTATGCAGTTAAGCCTACATAAGATTGAAAAACTTTCGCATTATTTACAAACGAGTACGCGCGTGATCATGTAATGGCGGATTTCATTGTTACATGCTGTACAGTGTTAGACACCGTTATTCACTTTCGTATCCTTCATGGGAATTTTGAGTAATGCTGCACTGCTGTATCTTTAAAGTGTGTGCTGTAATATGATTCTATGTTTACATGCTTATTTACAAACGAGTTTGCGTGATCACGTAATGGCGGATTTCATTGTTACATGCTGTACAGTGTTAGACACAGTTATTCACTTTCGTATAGTGTTAATTTTGTCACCTATTTTTAATTTAGTCTTAGTCTTGTGCATATCATTTTTTGTTAGTCAAGTTTTAGTCGACTAAAAGTCTCATCATTTTAGTCTAGTTTTAGTCAAAAGACAACTCAAGGTATCTTAGTCAAGTTTTAGTCTACTAAAAGTCTCGTCATTTTAGTCTAGTTTTAGTCAACTAAAAGTCTTGTTATTTTAGTCTACCGTAAAACTTCAAATAATAGCCGAGTCCCAAATAGACGCCTGGCTTTTTTAGACGCCTGGTGTGACGACAGGTTTGGGTAAATAAACGCCTGTCTCAAATAAAGGCCTGGTCTGTTTTTTAGTTTCGGGCTGTATTTAATCTTCTAAAACCCGTCAGATCGTCTGTTTAAGCCAGTTCTATGGTGCAGATTGCACACGTTAAAGTTTTGCTTACCGGTAGATGTCACGTGACAGACGCAGTTATTCCGTTACTCATCACTATGAAAACACAACAAGGTTCGTCGTCAGGTTTGAAGTGATGATGACAGTAGCGAAGTGGCAATCGGGAGAGTCGGGACTTTTCCGCCACACTTTGTATTTCTCACGCGGAAACACTATTTATCATATTTAATATGCTGCAGCGCCCAAAATGTATCTGACCGCACTGCTCTCTCTATCAAGCCGTCTCCCCTGGAGTTCTAGTCGAGCGAGCCCATCCAAAAAAAAAAAAGAAAGAGGCTACACAATAGCCAATCAGAAAATAGCACTGTTGTATCTGGGTAAGATTTCACGCAACAACCAATAAAAAAGCATATCCTCATTTGCTTTATTTATGCTGCCAATAATTTAAGACTGTTATACTTACACAAACTAATTTGTTAAACACATTCAAATTATAAATAAAACGTAATATGTGGTAACCTCCTGCTGTCATGCTGGAACAATTAAATTAAAAGCCTGTCTCTTATAGACGCCTGTCTCTTTTAGACGCCTGGTGTGACAATAGGTTTGGGAAAATAAAAGCCCGGGCTATTTGAAGTTTTACGGTAATTTTAGTCAAAAGAAGACTTAATATATCTTAGTCAAGTTTTAGTTAAAACATTTTTGTCTTTTTAAAAAGAAATTATTTCTGAGATTATTTCTGATAACCATTTTAGTCAAATAGGGTTACACACATCTCAAATATTGGTTACACTTGTAAAATGATTTTTGTTGAATGCAACTTTGTTAATGGCGGTGACGTATCTCTATTGCGTGTAAATTGCTTCACCATTCATTCAGTGATGGGCGATAGGAAAGCACCCAGACAGCGATCAGTTACTAATAATAAGTTTTTGTCCTCACAATATACTGTACATTCAGAATACTTGAATAATATAAGGTATAGATTATCAACAATGTTGGTAAATAGCGAATGTGGATCAGAAAGACAAGCCGTCTAAGTTACTGAAGACAACAGGTACACGAGAATACGACACAAAAACATCAACACAATGCTGAAAAAATGCTAAACTTTTTAGCTGTTTGTGAAATATTAATCATAATGTGTGTGGGCTCATTTTACACACGAGACTCTTACTGACCTGATCGCGTATGCCTTTTCCATAGTAGAATCGCGCTGCGTGTGCGTGCAATTGTTGAAAAACCATATGAAAATTACAAAAATCCGATGGAAACATATCAATATTTCTCATATGTAATACGTTTGTAGACTAACTGCTAATGGATGTTACATTGTGAACACTTAGCATGGAGATTTCAGCAGCGCGAGCTTGTCTGGAGTTATGACAGACGCGCGCAGTTTCATAATAAGAGCACGCAGTCTTTTTATGAATGAATTCACATTTAAATATGACCTCATCGCATAAAATGTAGTAGAGACGATTGAAGACGAAAATGAAGAGAGATTTTATCTTAGTTTTTATTTTATCCAAAACATTTTAGTCTCGTCTTTTTTCGTCAACAAAAATGCATGTTAATTTAGTCTTAGTCAGCGTTTTTGAATATGTGTGTAGTCTCGTCATCGTTTCGTCTTAGTCATGGAAAAAAAGGTCGTTGACGAACATATTTCGTCTCGTCTCGTCTGACGAAATTAACACTACTTTCCTATCCTTCATGGCAACTTTGAGTAATGCTGCACTGCGGGATCTGCTGTAATATGATATTGTTTACATGCAATGCATTCCATACAATGCGCTTTACACGCGACACCGTTTTATTATGAGCGCCACGTTTTTTCCACGGAGACGCGAGCTCGCGCACATGGACATATGCAATGTGTTTTTAAAGTTCATACTCGCTTTCAGAAACGCGTTTAAAACAGAAGCTAGACGATAAGGGGATGGGCATCTGAAAACAGTCATCTGAAAACAGCTTTTTATATAACTAATCATTGCAGATGTTTATCTGAGATACTAATTTAGTTTATGTGCATGATAGTTTATCTAAATGTAGTGCTATCATTTACCCATCAGTTATGTATGTAGGGGTATTTCAGTGGACAATTTATGCTAATAGCTGTTTATAACTCTCTTACAGGTCTGCATCCCTCTCATCAGTACAAAACTATGAAGTGGAAAAACATATTCACACTTTTTGGACATAAAGTTATATGGTAACATGAGCCACATGAAGTTTACAGCTCTGTTGTTTATCAGTTTCTTATACAAGTTAAGTTTTTGAATAGGGTGTGTTCCCAAATAAACTGAAAATGTCCTACTGACCTTCATTTCTATTTTGATTATATTGTTTAACTTCTTAATAAACCTCAAACAAACATGTATACATTTGTCCTCACATTCTTTACTGTAGTTCCCTCCTGCCTCATTATGCAGCTCATTATGCGAGGCTTTGTTTGCTAGCTGTCAATCAATCCTTCTCGCATACGGCCCCTCTAAACAAAAAGTGTCTTACAATTTCTAAATCAATATATTGGTTTATGTGAATGGGTAGGCAGGATGATTTTCATATCATTTTAAAGAAAAAACTCTAGACTACTAGATTCTGTTTAGGAAAGTCTTGTTAAAACAGTAGTATGGGTTTTTAGTATGGGTTTTGTGGACTTATATCAGTGACTTAAAATTTTTGCTTTTTTAAAAACCACGCATAAACATTTTTCTCTCAAAAATACAAACATGTACATACATGTAGCTCAGGAGTGGGGAACCCTGGGTCCTGGAGGGCCACTGTCCTGCAGAGTTTAGTTCCAACCCTAATCAAACACACCTGAATTTAATTTCCAAGTAATCCTGAAGGCTTTAATTAGATTTTTTTTTTTGGTGTGTTTAATTAGGGTTGGAACTAAACTCTGTAGGACAATGGCCCTCCAGGACCAGGGTTCCCCACCCCTGATGTAGCTCATATAATATTTTAGCCCAGTTTGTGCTGAACACAGTGGTATGAGACATTATTATGTTTTAAAGCAACTGAAAAAATACCAAATGTAAGAGCATGTCAGAACCTCTGACAGTGTCCCAAAATGGTCGGACCCCAGAGGGTTAACTTAACAGTAAGTTGCTAACTAGTTATGTTTCTTACTTTAAAGAGAGCCATGGACTCTGTGTCCTGAAGACACCACTTGAATGCTTCTATGCAACAGGCTTATACTGCATCTGCCCATAAAATCGTTTTTTTTTTTCAGTGCAAAGAACCAAAAGATTCTTCAGATGTTAAAGCTCCTTTATGGAACCACACTGTACAGACACAAATGGTTCTTCTATGCCAATATGATGCACCTTTATTTTTAAGATTTAAGACAGATACTTTTATCTACTATAATACTGCACAAAAATATTTTAATATAAAAAATAAAACAAATAAATAAAACAAATGACAGTTTACAGATTTAGAGACTGACTGGGTTTAAATGCACAATACCTCTTTGGTGATGATATACAGTCTTTAGAGATAGTCTTCACTGCCACAACCGCATTTGACCTGTGAACAGATTAACATATAGGTGAAGTGTAATATTGTTTTTATAAACAGACTTATGTATATTTACCTTTTCCATAGCTTGTTTCTTTTACACTTATACAGATGCATTTAGATCAGCACAGAATGTAAATACCAAAAACCATACGGTTTTAAAGAAATTACTATAAGAAATCAGTCACAGATGCAGAATGTCACTCTCTGACCTACACTCACATAATTAAATGGTACAAAAGCTGTCACTGGGACGGTAGCATTTAGAAAAGTACACATTTGTACCTAAAGACTGCATATTAGTACCTCAAAGGTACATATTGGTATAAAATGCATACATATCTATACCTAAATTGTGCTGCATATAATGACATTTTACTTGCAATTCTTTCTGAAGGTTTTAGGCAGGAGCAGAGAGAGGAGGATGACATACAACATAATTGCTTAAATTAACATCAACTAAGATTAATAAATACTGAACAAGTATTCTGCAAACTTCATGCTGCATTCACAGTTGCCTAAAGCACAAAGGGTTGCTTGCTTGCACAAAAGGTGTGAGATTGTCAGCATGGACTTGTGTATGCTGTACTTCTCTGTATTTTAAAACTTCAAAGACACCAGGTGCAACACATTTTAGAAAATAACACCCACACACAAATATTTACTTAGCGCAGATGAAGAGCTCAGATGAATACAAACAAGTTGGTTAACATCTACATATGGTTAAACATTACATTTAAAAAAAATGCATATTGTACCTTCGTTCCAGCTGTGATTCTTGTGGATTAGCAGGTGAAGAACTAGAAATAATATTGACAGTGTTATACTGTATGACAGCATGAGAAGCTATACATGCTCAACAAAACTACAACATGTCAATATATGAATAATTCAGACTTTTAAAACAAAGTATGGAAAAGTATAAACCTGATATAACACATGTACCTGTTACACTTCTTGTATATGATGACTCCAGCAAATATGCAAATGAGAAGAAAGGCAAATGAAGGGGCTAGAATGTAAAGGCCAATTGTCTTCAAGTCAAAGGTCATCACATCGGGTTGATTCTGGGAAACAGCTAAAGGAAGGTAAAAGGAGGCAGTCATTTATTGGTCATTATAATGTATATATCACGTAAACAGCTACAGGACAAATGTGAAACACATACATTTACTCTGGACTGGAGTCACTGGTTTTGCACGATCTGCAACAGAATATGAAAACAAAAATCTATAAATGAAAAGACACAGAGGAATCTCACACATCGTGTATGATGTCTTGAATTCACTCACGTTGTACATGTAAGTTGACAGATGCTGTGATTCTCTGTCCAGAAATATTTGTAGTGCAGATTAATTTCTTCCCGTCATCTTTCTTTGTCCCCAAAAAGGTTATGGTGGAAAAGGTGGCCAATTCAAACCCTGTAAGTTGTTTCTTTCCATCTTTGACCGGCATGTTCTCATAGTTCCAGGAGAGGATCGGAGGATTCGTCTGGCAGGAATGGTGGACGGTACAAGTGAAGTTCATATCAACACCCTCTATGATATCTGCTGCCTGTTTAGGCTGAATGGTTATACTAGAATGGACACCTGAAATTAAAATTATAAGAAGTTGGCACAAACATCAAACATGATTTAAAGCTACAGTATTTGAATTTATTTAACTTTTACAAATAGTTAAATGTTCAAGTCTTTAAATTCATTGTGAAACTGACTGTAACACACAGATAAAACAGATGCAAGTATATATGTATGCTTTTGAATGCATGTAATTTTTTACTTACATTTCGCACTTTGTGATTTTGTAGCTGTTGTTGTTATGCCTCCA
The DNA here is from genome assembly GCA_025389145.1 of Misgurnus mizolepis. Taxonomy (NCBI): domain Eukaryota; kingdom Metazoa; phylum Chordata; class Actinopteri; order Cypriniformes; family Cobitidae; genus Misgurnus; species Misgurnus mizolepis. Next base: position 41,034,385 of record JAIFKI010000004.1, on the reverse strand, counting down.
GGATGTGTTACAGAACACACAATATCTGAGCGTTCAGCCTTCACAACACCAGTGAGTGTCAAAGTGGTTTTCCATTGACCATTTTTGATATCAACATCATCTATTTTATCAGATCCTTCAATACCCTTCAGAATGATGTTTGGTTTGCTGTATGGACAGGTGTGGTTGGTGTAACACTCTACTGTAATGTTGTCACCGGTCTTTAAACCTCCAGAAATATTAATGATGGGCTGCTGTGGATTTGCTACAGAAGAGAAAAATGTTACAATTAGGCAACCGATGATACAGCTGTAATGACACTTAAAACCAAAATATTACATTAAAAAACATGTGAAGTATTCACGTACTGTCAACAATAATCGTGGAGGTGACATCATAAAACTTATAGCTGATCCATACAAAATTTTTTGGGTCAATCCATGCATATATTTTTTCTCCATTGTGGGAAGAATCCACGCTTTTTATCAGCAGACTACAATCCCGATCTGAGTTTGTAGGCCTATATATATCAGTTTTTCCTCGGAACTTGTCAATGACACTGTCTGGATTCAAGGGATCACAAACTAAAGGGTAGCCACGAGAGACCCACTGATACCACACAACTCTACGTGGGTTAGTTGGTGGGTTTGAAGTGTAAGAGTAAGAGCACGGTATAACCAGACAGGAACCTCTGAGGCCATGAATTTCTGATGGCATTCTCACTTCCCATGCCAAAGTCTCATACAGCAGAACACCTGTGAGAAAAACAGGGAATATAAGAGTGTTTAAAAGAGTTTTGATTTTAATGTTCAGTTCCTGTAGCTCAATCACTATCAGCATTCGGCAACAAGATCATGGGTTTGATTTTCAGGGATGGGACAGTAGGCACTATAAAAAAGATGTCATATTCAGAACACATAAAGCAATGGGAAATTTAATGTAACTTTTGCTTTCTGTTAGCATACTGCAACATATCAAATGTAAAAAAAACATAAGTCACATTAGTTTTATATACATTTTCTGTGACGGAACCTCTTGTCATATAAAATACACAAATAGAAGTAAAGTGACACAGTACCTTGAAACAAAAGATATATCAGTCCTTTCATCTCTGGATCACAATGCTTCATCTTATATAGAATAGTCCCAATTATAAACTGCATACAAACGCAAATGTTGAAAACATTTCAGAATATCCCAAATACAATGTTGTTTGCAGAACTATGTAACAGTGCACATCTCATGCCTGTTTACCACCTAAAGTGTTTTCACAATTTTCTCATTATGGGTTTATTTTGTGAAGCCCTTTACCATTAGATAACAAGAAGTAAAAGGCTACAATAATAAGTTTATTTAATACACTTAATGTAATATTAACTTTCAAGTTTCATCCTTACCTTCTCAGCTCCCGGCTTAAACAAGTGAACTGGATGAGAACCGACAAAATAAAAGTAATGTAATAAATGCCTCTCTCTTGTTCAACTGATTTGTTATTTCATATAAGGTTCAATATGTGTTGTGTGTCTGCGCCCCCAAGATCTAAAGGATTTCCTTTGTCGTCATGGTTTTGTGGTTTAACAAATATCTTACCCGGTGCTCGAATTGAATCGAGTCTTATAAGGATCCCCACCATGATAATGCCGCAAAAAAAACAAAAACAAATGGCAACACATTACTACCCTAAAGTCTCAATGTAGTCAAGAATTGTATTAGTTAAAACTCATATTTGAACATCATAATATCATATATATATGTTAGTCACCTGTCACAGCAATTTTTTCATGCTTTAAAACAGCTTGAATGTAACTCTACACTTTTGCCCCATTTAGTGTACGTGGATCTATGAATAGGCTATGAATAAATATAGTCCCCGCCTCTACTCTTTCGCACCACCTCAGACCAAGGAAACAGATGCTACATTCGACTGTTTCAGACAAATAGCTGCTAATTTTAGCCTTCTCACAATGCATAAGTGAACTGTGTGTTTGAAACACAAATCTTTAAGTGTTGATGTTAACAGGTTACTGCACATACCCTGCATGTGTACAGCAGATGAAGCAGAGCACTATAAAAAAGATGTCATATTCAGAACACATAAAGCATTGGGAAATTTAACCCTCTGGGGTCTAAGGGGTTTTTAGGGCCCTTGGGAAGTTTTGACATGCACTGACATTTGTGCTTTTTTCAGTTGCTTAAAAACATATTAATGGCAAAAGTCTCATAACACTGTGTTCATCACAAACTGGGCTACAATATTATATAATCAACATGTATGTACATGTTTGTATTTTTGAGAGAAAAATGTTTATGCGTGGTTTTTGAAAAAGCAAAATTTTTAAGTCACTGATATAGCTCCACAAAACTCATTCTAAACATGTTTTCCCAAGACTTTCCAAACTGGATCTAGTAGTCTAGAGTTTTTTCTTCAAAATGATGTGAAAATCATATGGCCTACTCAATCACATAAAGCAAGATATTGATTTACAATTTCTAAGACACTTTTGCTTGGGAAAGGCTGTATGCATGGAGGCGGGAAAGCTCCTGAATAATCAGTGATTGACAGCTGAGAGACAAAAGAGTTGAATAATGAGCCACTAATGAGCCTTGTGTGGATGTTCAACAGGAATAACTTTCTCTGTAGTAAAACCATGATAAGGTTTACTTTTCAATATAATGTAAATACACACACACACACATTAAATATATTTATATATATTTCTATTGAAATATTTTCTATTAATTTCACAAGTATAAGTTACCTTTTAAAAATCATAGTAGCTTAATCATGGTAAAGATACTGTTTGGCCATCTTAACATGAACACACTTAAACCCAGGGTTAGTGTTTGGTTGGCCAGCGAGAGGTTTACTTTTGTGCAGTAAAAAGCTCAAAAGAACAACTGCCTATCGTTGTCTGGACTCTTATTTGTGTATTTGTAATCATTATAGTAGAAACACAACAAGGGTAACGCGTGGTAAACGTATCAATGTTTGTTTACAACCGCCGCCATTACCTCACGTGTTGATCATGAAAGCAGTGAATGTGTGCACACGCGAGTGATCCTGTGTTTAATAAACTTGCTGTGCGGACCGCGGAGATATGCGCTTAGACGCAACTAAATAAGGATTGTACTGTTTGGAATCGCGCATTATATAAGAATACCAAAAAGCGCGTCGAGTTTCCTGACTCGCGTGTTTGTGTATGTGTGTTCCAATCGCGTGAACTGTTTGACGGAAGAACAAAGAAAACACTCGCGTCTGGAGATACTGACACACATACGCAAGGAAATAAGGATTTATGTCATGTTTGGTGCAATCGGAGGGAACAACAAGGAATGGAGAGACTGGATTGTGGATTGCATATCCATTGACTGCAGGAGGCACGAGTCATGCATATGGATGTTTCTGCTCATTCACTTCAATGGCGCGGGGGTGTGGTGATCCGATCTCATTACAGATAATGAGGTAACTGGCGAAATACGGTACTTCTCCTCCTTCTCATACAGTTTACACCGAATGACAATATCTGTTTTCAATTTCACTTATATCATTTAAAAGGAGACATTCCAAGCATTATGTAGACATTTATCTTTTATTTCTACACCAAGTATTCGTTAAGTTACAGTTTATTTTTCTGACGCGTTTCTGAAAGGACTTCACTGAGGGAGAGAGAACAGAACGTGCATCATGTTTATTTTCTTAATTTTGCGAAAAGCACAACATTCTGTTTTTATTGGGAGTGGACAGAAAAAAACTAGACACTTTAACGTTTGAAATGATGTATAAATCATATCTGTATGTCAAAAATCAGCAGAGTAATTTAAGTCTCTTTGCAGAGTGATTGAAAAATAAAGAGTTTGCGGCGCCCGCGCCACCGTCGACCCCAGAGTGTTAATGTAACTTTTGCTTGCTGATTATTTTGGCAGCAAGTCTATGCGGCATCCAAACATAATGAGCCCTATTTTAAAGGGATAATTCACATTAAAATGAAAATTCTGTTATCATTTACATAAACACACAGCAGATAGTGACCATTGACTTCCATATTAGGAAAAAAATATTCTGGAAGTATGTGATAAATGATGAAGGAAATAGTTTGAAAAATGATGGCAAGCACACTGTTGACAGTACCCATTAAATTCCATCATATTTTTTATTCCTACTATGGAAGTCAATAGTCACTATCTGCTGTGTGTTTACCATCATTCCTCAAAATATCTTATTTTGTGTTCATCAGAAAAAGAAACTCATGCAGGTTGAGAACAACATGAGGATGAGTAAATGATGACAGAATTTTAATTTTAAGGTGAACTATCCCTTTAACAATCTAAGTGCATTGTCTAAAACGCACAGTGCACAGTCTTAAAGGGTTGTTCCTATTCTCGTAATGAGTGGGTGTGTTTTGGTCATAACGTGCAATAAACCAATGAGTCTCATCTCTCATCCCATTTAAAAGCCTTTTTCCTATAAATGGTTGAATTTGTAAACTGAAAAACTAAGTGAAGGAAGAAGACCACCAGTTTAAGATTGAGGTTAAAAAATTGCTTTTTTATTTGTATATAAATTGTTATTTTTTTTTTTATTAAAACCTTTGGTTCTCTTTAAAAGTCGTTTTCTTTCAGTCATGAAAGTAAAAGCATGCTTTTAATTTGCTGTTAATGTATGGATAGCCTAAATGATCAATGCAATCTCAAAGAATACAAATATGCAAGAAAATGTTTGTACTCTATAAATACTTTATTTGTAACAAACAAGAGAAAAAGAATTAACAAACGTGTTGGGAGCCAAAACATTTCAGCACTTGGTAAGCGCCTTGAGTTTTTTAAAAATAACATTACATAAAAAAAGTTCTCATGTCACCATATCCAGAGGTACAAAGTCATCATATAAAATAAATCCACGGGGAAGCATACATTTAAAAAAAAAAATAAAAGCCATTTTCCATGTGTTTAAAACAAAACATGCATTTACTTAAGCAGCTCTTTACGCCTTATAACGTTCCGTAACGGGTCCTCGTTCATGTCCAAGATACTCAATAACAATCTTTAATATTTTAATCCTTTAATTTGTATATTTAAAGCGTAACTAAACCCCTGGTCAGAGCCAGACTGCACCCACTGCAATATTTGAAAAATGCAAGAAAAGTGGGCAGATCCCAACGGAGATAGAGGGGACGAACTAAGTGTGTGGTGAGATCGTAACAAGGGCGTGGTGAGCTTGAACCTGCTTACGTCACGAGTCATTTCTTGGACCCAACATCCAATAGGAAAATTCAACTGCAGTAGCCACCGTTCAACCTCAAGAGGGCAGCACTCAGACGTTTTTACACCATATATTGTAGTATTGAAACAGTTTATATCCAAATGTCAAAAAACTTACTAAAATCAATCAACAGCACTAATAAAGCATCATTCTTACAGATCATTAACTAAAAAAAGTTGGTTTGGGGTTTAGTTACTCTTTAAAATGTTTGTGCTGTCCATGTGTGTAATAAGCAAACATGCTTATTATGCTCTTGTTGTTAAAGAAAACAGAATGTTAATAATTCTGAAAAAAAATACAGAAAAGCGAGGCATAGTAATTTACAATTTTTCACTTTTTTCACAGCTTCTCTTGTCTTTGACTGTGCTACCAGAAGCTCTATAGTCTAGAGACCCTGCTAAAACTTAAAATGACAAAGGGCCCTATTTTAACGATCTAAGCGCATTGTCTAAAGCACACAGCGCAACGTCTAAATGGGCGTTTCCGAATCCACTTTTGCTAATTTAATGACGGGAAAAATGGTTTTTGCGCCGAGCACATGGTCGAAAAGGGTAGGTCCTATTGTAATGGGAGTATTTTGGGCGTAACGTGCAGTAAACCAATGAGAGTCACAGCTCTCATCCCCTTTAAAAGCCAGTTGCTCTGGCGCTATGTCTAATCCCTATTTAGATGACGGACTTTGTAAACTGAAAAACTAAGCGGAGGAAGAAGATCCCCAATTTTAGATTAATGTTAAATAATTATGTTGTTTTTCCACTTGTATTGAAATTGTTATTTTTTTTATTAAAACCTTTAAAACCAGTTTTCTTTTAGTCATGGAAGTAAAAAAGCAGGCTTTTAATTGCTTTAAATGTAGGCCTATGGCTATCCAATATCACCAAAAAATAATTTACAAGTATGTAAGATAAGGTTTGTACTCTAAAAATACTTTATTTGTAACAAACAGGAGATAAAGAATTTACAAATGGCTCTCCTCACGTTTCAGCACTTTGGACAGCGGTTTTTTTAGCAAAGAGTTTTTTTAAGCATGACTTAAAAATGTTTCTCATCTCACAATATCCGCAGGTACAGAGTCATCATATAATAAATCCGTGAGGTAGCATTTAAAAAAAACATTTAAAAACAGATGCATTTGTTCAAAGCAAAGCATTTATTTACTTACCAGGCTGTAGGTGAAGCAACTCTTTGCGCCTTCTAACGTCTCATAATTAGTCCTCATTTATGTCCAAGAGACTCAATAATAATCTTTTACATTCAATCCTTTAATCTTTCATATTTAAAAGCATTTTTGTGCTGCTGCGCATTCATGTACTTTGTGATAAGCAAACCTGCGTTGTCCTCCCGTTTATAGGCGCATTTTACTAATGCGCTCTTTAAATAACATAAAACATATTGCGCCATTGACTTTAGACTTTAGACCAGGTTTTTGTTGGTCAATGGCGTAGTCTATTTTAGTTGCCTCAAAATAGCAACGCGCCAACAATGCGCCTGAACACACCTCATTTTCAGACCAGAACGCCCATGGGCGCAAAAGGGTGCGCAAATGCATTTACTATTTAAACAACGCAGCGCTAAACGTGAAAATTAGGGTGGAAACTAGCGAAAGACACTTGCGTCGCGCATTGCGCTGCATTGCGCCGGGTGTAAGATAGAGCCCAAAATGATATAATAATTTTATTTTTATTTCACATCCACTCTAGAGGGCAGCATACTTTCAGAGAAAAGGTACAAAAGCTGTCACTGGCCCGGTACCCTTTTAAAAAGTACACCTTTGTACCTAAAAGGCACATTAGTACATCAAAGGTACATATCACAGTGACAGCTATTACACTTTACTCATGTTGTGTGCAAAAAGAAAGCCACTAGGCATTAGTATTTGCCATTTATGAAATATTTGATTTTAAAAAATCATCACCAAACTAAATTTTTGTTATCTCCGTACAGCCCAGGACATCCTGTTAAAGATTTATCAGGAATTTGGCTTACCTGCAGGGTCTCAGAACAATTATAAAAAAAAAAATGTCTACTAGCCTGTACTAGTAAAAAATAAAAAATAATTGCTGTCACCCAGGAGATTACAATATACAGGCATACATGCTAAATCTTCTCTCAAAATAAGATACAAATAGATGGAAAGTCACTGTTCAAACAAGTTCAAACACTGCAAAATAAAAGAAGTGATGGAGCATGAAACTTTAAGTGAAGAACTTTTATTTCTCAGAATGCTTACTTTAATTTTTATGCCTACCAAAATGGAAAATATCACCCTTATATTGATGTTTAAGCTTTAAGTTTAATCCACAGTGTTTCGGAAGACATCTGTTTCTTCTATTGTAAAATCACCTAAATATGTTGGGTTTCAAAAGCATGCACATTTGTATGTGTGACATTGTAAACGGGTTGATTTGTACAAAGCTCATAGTTCTGAATAAGCACGGTGTTATCCAGTTGGCCAGCTATCCAGTGTGTTGTGATTGGCTGTATACCTCAAGTGCGTAAACGGAAAAGTGCTCATTTCATTACCTTGTTTTGAAGATCAGCTCCCAATGCGAAACTGAGAGGAGAAAATATCGTCTTAACTTATCAATACAAGCTTGAATCTGTGTTGTTTTTTTAGGAAGGCATGGATGAGGCTTCATTAAAAAAAAAGATCTCTTTGGGTTTGAAACTTTATTAGTTGCAACTTTACAGATCTTCTATATGCACAAACAGATTTTAACACACTAAAGACAAAAGAAAACATGAAATCGAATCAAATGACTCCTTTAATAAATTATGATAATCATAAACTTGATGATACCCATTGACTGCCATACTGTAGTACAGTAGGAAAAATAAATACTGTGGACGTCAAAGGGTACAGCAACTGTGTGCTTACCATCATTTATCAAAATATTTTCTGTTGTGTTCAACAGAATAAAAAACCTCGTACAAGTTTGAAACGACATGAGAGTAAATGATGACAGAATTTTAGTTTTTGGGTGAATTGTCCCTTTAAGTGCAAAGTTGTTTGCTTAGCCAAATTGGACTGAAAAGACAGAAAAGGATCCAGATGCCACACAAATTAGACAAAGTTATAGGAAGTTTAATATAAAAGCAAGTGAATTAAAATATTGATGCTATTTTTCATGACATGAGCAAGTATTTTTTTTAATATTAACTAACATATACGTTGACTTTTTTATTTTCTTTAAACACTGTATTGACCACATTTTTGCTCAAAAATGTGGAGCATTTTCCTTAGATATTTACATTAATGTTGAGATCTTCCATATTGGCATAATAATCTTCATAATCCTCAATCTTAAAGTATAAATTCAGAGATACAGAGGTGAGATCAGTCAATAACATTTCAGACACTATATGAAGTAAAAAATGGTTAATTCACTAAAATTGTGAAAAAAAAAAAGGTAAAGATCGATTATATACTTACAGTGCAGGATTTTCTCTGACTAAATTACACAGGAGACAACAATTAAAAAGGAAGTTAATAAATAATTTAATGAATTTAACAAAACAATTTAAATCTAAAGACATTTCTTTTTAACAAAGCACTCACATAATTTGGCAAGTAAATATTCTTATGCCGCAGTAGTTCTCTTGTCAGGGAAAAAAACATTCACATAATTTGTCTGGGTAATATACTTATGCCGCAATAGTTAGCATGTCTGGAACCCAGCCCCATTGACCGCTTCCTGATTATATATATATACAGTTTTCAGTAATTATGTAAAATAAATGTTATCAAATTTTCTCCTATACGTTTTTTTTTCAACTTCTGGGGAGTCAGATGACATTGGCTTAACTCTCTTCTTAACGTTACATCATTACCACGTTCGCTAGTACAGGTTAATCTTAGCCGCTTTACTCTGCTTCTTAAGTTGTCCACCAATTTTCTTCTGCTTTTTTAAAGTAAAGCTGCTTTGAAACCATTGATTAACTACAGAAAAAGTGCAACCATGGGCTTAGATTTAGGGTGGGACGCTAGGGACATGTCCCTAGCAATATTCAGGGAAGACTGAATTGTCCCTAGCAATAATTTTGAGCAAACAATAAATCTGTATTTATATATAACCACTAATGTCCGTCTTATTCTTGTGTTTTCTATTTTTTACTTTACTTTTTTAATTATATATTTTTTCAGGAATCATTTAAATGAGATAAAAAATCTTTTGCAATCCCGTTCTGTAAAAATGACGCTCTATGTGGTACACAAACGGTTAACAGCTTTCGTTCTCTGCAATGCCCGCCTCCGTAACTCACATCGCTAATATGATTGGCTTTGCATTTCTTTAGTCCCGCCTCTCTACTCACATTGCTAATATGATTGGATTAGCATTTCTTGAGTCCCGCCGCTTTAAATCACATCACTTTATGGGCTTGTCTTTACTCGCTACGTGTGATAGGATGGTTTCACTTTGTACAACGCGCCAAAGTTCACTCAACAAGACGCGCGTGATTATTCGGGCTACAGGTAAGTGAGGAAGAAAGTATTATTATTCCCACTCTAACTGTTTCATGCACAAAATACGGAACAAGTTGTGTCACATAATGATTCAAGGACAGTGTTTTCAACAACACATGACAATCCCATGTTAACCTGAGGAGTTGCAAACTTTTGTCAACCTTTTATAAATGGGGTAGCAAGGTTATTTAGGGGGTCCCTAATCCATGAAAGAAAATAACCCCAACATGGTAAAAACAGGAAACAGCATGATATACATACCAACTTCAACACTGGGATTTTTTGGCAAAATTAAATTAAGAATTAAATAATAATTGCATATTCTTCCTTGTTATAAAGTAAATATGGATTCATATATGTTACAATGTGATTTTCTTTTTTTTTGACAAAGACTTAAACAGTTACTGTTTATTAGGCTCTAGGACATAACGAATTGTTATTGTTTATTATAGTACATTAAATTTGGGATGGCACCGGGGGTGGAGAGTCAGATGTCACTGAGTAAAGTGCATACTGAGTTGTCTGTTTTTGCAATGCGACCATTTTATTTATGTCCCTACCAATGCCAGGTTCAAACCTACGCCCTTGAGTGCAACCATGTTTTTTGGCTACAAATACTATAGTTAATCATGGGAAATTTAGCAAAGGGATGTAGTATATTGAGTTGTTATTGAACTCTGTTTGGCCATTGTAAAAATGATCACGGAGTTAAGGGGCGTGCACACCAAAGCTTTTGCGCCCGCGGTCGGCACATGTTTTCAATTGTTTCCAATGGAAGCGCAGTGTTTTTCAATACAGCTAGCAGCTGCCGGATTTTTTCGCCGCTGAAAGCCAGCGCTCTGTGGTCAACAGTTGAAAGAGATTCAACTTTGGGTGAAAAGCTCGGCTCGTCAATGTCCGTTCTTACATGGCCGTCCAATCACAGTGGAGGAGGGGCGGGACAAGTATCACAACAACCAACCGGCTCACAGCTCAAGTATAACAGCTACCAAAATGCTCAGCTGAAGAAAGCTGGCGCTCAACTGAAAAAAAAACAGCTGGCATTCAGTGTCTTCCAGGCGTTTTCAGCCGCATAAAAAAGCTTTGGTGTGTCCTGCTCCTTAGAGATTGGTTGGCCAGCTCATTATTTAAGAGAAACAAGTAACAGTTTTACAGAGTTTTACTTTTGCACAGTAAAATAAGGTAAATAAGGATTTAGATGTCATGTTTGCTGCACTCGGATAAAACAACTCAACACAGGAATGAATGCAGAGATCAGGTATTAAGTCTCCATTAACTGTGAGGTGCGAGCTATGCACTCTAAGAAAAGATGTGTTCATTTTAACACACTGTTCTGTGTTATCCTATTTAACACAATGGGCCCGATCTTGCAGCCAGCGCAATTGACTTTGTCAGTGACGCATGTATCATTCGTATTTTGCACCGGCGCACAGCGGGTTTTTCCCTCCACAAACGCACGTCGGCAAACTAGGGAATGAACTTGCGCTCCCTGGGCGGTTCAGCGCAAAAAAAAAAGAGGCGTGTTCCGGCGCAAACCATCCCTGATGCTATTTTGCAGTTTCAAAAAACAATTGCGCCACTGACCAGAAAAAAAAAGTTTAAAGTCAGTGGCGCGTTGCGCGTTGTTCATTATGCTATTTTAAGGGCGCATGCTTGACCATAATGTATAGCGTGCACAACGCGCATACACTTTGCATCTAATCTACACAGATGCAACAGTTATTTTTGCAAATCATAAATTGTTACAATAAAAAATATTAACACATGAGATAAAGGGAATCATAGTGGTGAGCATTGTGGTGATAGTTTTTATTTATTGTGTGTGGCTGCATTAAAAAATTCTCATGCAAATAACGATTAAAATATTTTCATAAGTTTGTTGTGTGGCTGTATTACGTTTATTTTATGTAAATAATAATTAAAATGTTTTCATAAGAAACCTTAATGTATATGAACTTGATTTGTAAGAGTACTTTGGGGTTGGACCTTGATTGCGTTTCTTGGGTCCGATTTCAAAGCCCCCAAACCCTTTCAGCGGTGAGGGTGGACGCAGCGATGTCCTCTGCTGGCGTCAGGTCATGTGTGGAGGCAGATCCACCTCCCGTTACACGGCGTGCCCGATTTATGCTGGCAAGCTTGGGATTACCCCGTCTCCTGACATCATTGTAGTGCTTGGCGCAAAGATATGCCAGCTGATGAGACTGTGGCTATTTCCTCTCACGCCTGTTTAACCTACGCTGATTTGGGCGGGTTTCTCCTATCCCCATACAAAACAACTTCTCTGTCTGACTGCTCTTACAAGAACGTCGGTCTGCTCGGCTGTGAACCGCTCCTGGTGTGCACCTGGTAAATCCATCATAATAATAGCAACCCGCCATGGAACTTGCGCCCTTGCATTTAAAGGGAATGTTGGATGACATTCTGATTGGTTTATCTGACGTTACGCCCAAACCACACCTATGAATAATGAACCTACTTCAGACCAACCCCTTATTGATTTGCGCCCATTATGTGTCATTTCATGTTGATTTTGAGTTCAAATAAATAGAAGGGACAACACAAGATGTGTTAAAACAACACAAAGTGTGTTGTTCCAAAAATAACACAGAGATGTGTAAAGTTAAGGACAACACACTAGGGGCTCTATTTTAACGATCTGAAACGCAAGTGCGAAGCGCAACGCGCAAGTGAGTTTGTGGGCGGATCTTGGGCGCTGTTGCTATTTTCCCGGCGTGAGAAATAACTCTTGCGCCGGGCGCAAATCAATAAGAGGTTGGTCTAAAGTAGGTTCATTATTCATATGTGTGGTTTGGGCGTAACGTCAAATAAACCAATCAGAACGCTAGCCAACATTCCCTTTAAACGCAAGGGCGCAAGTTCCATGGCGGGTTGCTATTATTATGACGGATTTACCAGGCGCACGCCAGGAGCGGTTTACAGCCGAGGAGACCCACGTTCTTGTACGGGGGAATCCCACGCTTGCCAGCATAAATCGGGCACGCCGTGTAACGGGAGGTGGATCTGCCTCAGGACTTGACGCCAGCAGAGGACATCGCTGCGTCCACCCTCACCGCTGAAAGGGTTTGGGGGCTTTGAAATCGGACCCAAGAAACGCAAGCAAGGTCCAACCCCAAAGTACTCTTACAAATCAAGTTCATATACATTAAGGTTTCTTATGAAAACATTTTAACTATTATTTACATAAAATAAACGTAATACAGCCACACAACAAAGTTATGAATATATTTTAATCGTTATTTGCATGAGAATAAATAAAAAATATCACCACAATGCTCACCACTATGATTCCCCTTATCTCGTGTATTAATATTTTTAAGTGTAACAATTTATGATTTGCAAAAATAACTGTTGCATCTGTGTAGATTAGATAAGCAAAGTGTATGCGCGTTGTGCACGCTATACATTATGGTCAAGCATGCGCCCTTAAAATAGCATAATGAACCACGCGCAACGCGCCACTGACTTTAGACTAGTTTTTTTTTGGTTAGTAGCGCAATTGTTTTTTGAAACTGCAAAATAGCATAAGAGATGGTTTGCGCCGCAACACGCCTCCTTTTTGCGCTGAACCGCCCAGGGAGCGCAAGTTCATTCCCTAGTTTGCTGACGTGCATCTGTGGAGGGAAAAACCCCGCTGTGCGCCGGCGCAAAATACGAATGATACATGCGTCACTGACAAAGTCAATTGCGCTGGGTGCAAGATAGGGCCCTAGATGTGTTGTCCTTAACTAGACACAAGATGTGTTATTTTAACACATTTGTTTTAAGAGTGTGCACATGGGTGGACCGCATCAGCTCTTTTACTTGTCAATTGTGGGGGTGTGGCGATCTCAGCTCATTTCAGATAATAAAGTAACAGGAGAAAGAGGGTACCTATCTATCCTAATGTTCATACAGTTTACACCACATACTAAAAAATCAGTCACAGATGCAGGATGTTACTCTTTGACCTATACTCACATAATTGAATGTACAAAAGCTGTCACCGGGCCGGCAGCCTTTCACAAAGTACACCTTTGAACCTTAAGAGTGCATATAAGTACCTCAAAGGTACATATTGGTATCAAATGCATACATGCAGTATCTATACTTAAATTGTACTGCATATATTGACCTTTCACTTGCAATTCTTTCTGAAAGTTTTGGGCAGAAGCAGAGAGACAGAAGAGGGTGACATATAAGGGGTCATCCAACATTTATTTATGAGCATACGTATTGCACACATTTTCTTTATTTTTAGAACAGCTGGTTTTTAAGCAAGCCGCAAATGCAGTTCATTTATGGAGCCACTGTTTTATGTTGGTTTTATGGTTGCTAAGGGCGAGAGCGGTTTCTAGGCATGTTCTTAAATAGCTTTAATTCACACATACTGTATAAACATGGCTAACCAGAGCTGAAGTGATGCTGCCTCGCTCTCACACATAAGACATGTCCAGCCATTAGCACACTAAAATCTGATTATATTGTCACACAATTACAAAATTGTTTTAAAAGTGATCATCGTGATTAAAATTATGTTACATTTAAATTTAAACACAAGTTGGTTAACATCTACATATGGTTCTACATTACATAAAAAAATACTATTGTACCTTTGTTTAGGCTGTGATTCTTGTGGATTAGCAGGTGAAGACCTATAAATAATATTGACAGTGTTATATGACCGTATGAAAAGCTATACATGCTCAACAAAACTACATCATATCAATATATGAATACTTCATTCAGACTTTTCCTAAGTATAACCCTGATATAACACACATGTACCTGTTACACTTACACTTTGTATATGATGACTCCAGCAAATATGCAAATGAGAAGCAAGACAATTGAGGGGGCTAGAATGTAAAGTCCAATTGTCATCGTGTCAAAGGTCTTCACATTGGGGTTCTGGGAAACAACTAAAGGAAGTGAAAGAAGAAAGCCATTATTGGCAATTATGATGTATATACACTCACCAACCACTTTATTAGGTACACCTTACTAGTACCGGGTTGGACCCCCTTTTGCCTTCAGAACTGCCTTAATTCTTCGTGGCACAGATTCAACAAGGTACTGGAAAAATTCCTCAGAGATTTTGGTCCATATTGACATTATAGCATCACACAGTTGATGCAGATTTGTCGGCTGCACATCCAGGGCATAAATCCCAGTAGATCAGCAGTTTCTGATACTCAGACCAGCCCGTCTGGCACCAACAACCATGCCACTTTCAAAGTCACATCACCATGTAATTGGCTGATTAGAAATTTGCATTAATGCGCAGCTGGACAGGTGTAACTAATAAATTGGCCGGTGAGTGTGTATATATATATATATATATATATATATATATATATATATATATATATATATGTATGTAAAGAGCTACAGGACAAATGTGAAACACATACATTTATTTTGGACTGGGGTCGCTGGTTTTTGAGGCTCTGTAAAAGAATAAGAAGACAATAAATAAATCTATAAAAGATAAGACACAGAGGAATCACACACATTATGTATGATGTCTTGAAATCACTCACGTTGTACATGTAAGTCAACAGATGCTGTGATTTTCTGTCCAGAATAATTTGCAGTGCAGATCAATTTCTTCCCATCGTCATTCTTTGCCCCCAAAAAGGATATGGTGGAAAATGTGGCCAATTCAAACCCTGTAAGTTGTTTTGTATCATAACTGACCGACATGTTCTCATAGTTCCAGGAGAGGATCGGAGGATTCTTCTGGCAGGAATGGTGGACGGTACAAGTTAAGGTCTTTTCAACACCCTCTATTATATCTGCTGCCAGTTCAGGCTCAATGGTTATATTATAATAGACACCTGAAATTATAAGCAGTTGACACAAACATCAAACATGATATTAAAACTACATGTATAGATGTATGCCTTTGAATGCATACACATTTTTTACTTACATTTGGCACTTTGTGATTTTGTAGCTCTTGTTGTTATGCCTCCTTGATGTATTACAGTACACTCAATATCTGAGCGTTCAGCCTTCACAACACCGGTGCGTGTCCGAATGGTTTTCCATTGACCATTTTTTAAATCGACATCATCTATTTGATCAGATCCTTCAATACCCTTTAGAGTGATGTTTGGTTTGCTGTATGGACAGGTGTGGTAGGTGTAACACGCTACTATAATGTTGGCACCAGTCTTTAAACCTCCAGAAATATTAATAATGGGCTGCTGTGGATTTGCTACAGTAGGAAAAAATGTTACAGTTAGGCAACCGATGATACAGCTGTAATGACACTTCCAAACCAAAAATATTACATTAAAAAAACATGTGAAGTATTTACGCACTGTCAACAATAATCTTAGAGGTGATGTCATAAAACTTATAGGTGCGCCATCCAACATTTTCTGGATCAATCCATGCATATATTTTTTCTCCATTGTAAGACGGATCCACGCTTTTGATCAGCAGACTACAATCCCGATCTGAGTTGGTATTCCTATATATATCAGTTTTTCCTTTGAACTTGTAAATAACTTTGCCTGGATTCCAGGGATCACAAACTAAAGGGTAGCCACGAGAGACATACTGATACCACACAACTCTATGTGGGTTAGTTGGTGGGTATGAAGTGTAAGAGTAAGAGCACGGTATAACCAGACAGGATCCTTTGAGGCCATGAATTTCTGATGGCATTCTCACTTCCCATGCCAAAGTCTCATACAGCAGAACACCTGTGAGAAAAACATTAGATAATATTAATGTATTAATGGCTGTCTATTAAACCTGACAATTTAACATTAAGTTCCTTTAGCTCAATCAGAAGAGAGTCACACTATCAGCAAGTTCATTGGATTGATTTTCAGTGAAGGCAAAACAAATGAAGGTTTTTAACAAAGTTTGAGATGAGCACGGTCATGTAATCACATCTGTCCCATAACAGTTTTTTGCAGCATCTCTTCCCTAACCCATAACCTCATTTTCTGGTGTTACTGTATCTATCACAGTTAAGGGGGGGGGGTTAGGGCTTAAATTCCGAGCTCTAAGCCATCTCCTCGAACAGCACACCAAATAAGGTTTATTATCATATTACCCTATCGATTACATGTTAATGCAAACTTGTGAATGTGAAATGTAATATAACTTTTTTATTTTAATTAGTATACTGCAACATATCATATAAGTTATAAACATACGGTGTAAGGTTTAAGGTTGCGGGATTGCTTGGTTAAAATTATTGCTAGGGACAATTCAGTGATACTTGAATATTGGTGGGGACCCTACAGAAATCGATGCCCCTGTCTTGTACTGTACATGTGACGACCGTTGCACACAAAACAGAAACCATCAAATAATCCTTGAGGTTTTGCAGACATTGATCCTTGCATAGTTCATAAAAATGCATCTTAATATGCCTTGCATACTTGTGGGAAATTAAAAATGAATGCATAACTCCTTAAAAGTCATAATAAAATACTTTTGTTTAATTGGAAAGCAGCACAAATCAATGGGGCGGGTCCCTACGCACTGCGAGGGCTGCAGCAGTGTCCTCTACGCAAGTGCCTTTGACAGAATCTCTTGCCCCATAAAATGCAAGAATAGAAGTAAAATGATACAGTACCTTGAAAAAGCAGATAAAGCAGTCTTTTCATCCCTGAATCACACTGCTTCTTCTTATATAGAAAAATACCACTTATAAACTGCAAACAAGCTCAAATGTTAAAGAATATCCCAAACAAGAGGCCTGAATGAGAACCAACTGAAACAAAATAAAAAGAAGAAAGTAAAAAGAGAGTAATAAATGCTTCTCTTGCTCAGCAGAAGAAAGAATGATGTGTTTTTCATAGGTTTCAAATGTGTAGTAGTCTGATGTTCTCACCCACCTTCAAAAGGATTTCCTTTTTTTTGTGGTTTACGGGGGAGATTAAGATCTTCATTTTAGGGAGGCTCAGCCTCCCAATGAGGGTATAATAAAAATAATAAATAAATAAAATATTTTTTTAAATACAGTATAAGTTTAGGCCTATATACAAACAGTTGCAGACTGGCCAAGGCTACTTTTATAGGGTCCATATATAGTCCATGAAAGAAAACAATGTGCAACCTGTACCAAAAAAGCATGAATGAATCTCATGATTGCTGATTACTTCATATTACCTCACATATTCCTAAACGCTACTGCACTGACTGCATGCATTACTAGCACAGATGTTAACATGAAATGCTGAAATTTAAACATTTCTAATTTACTGTCTGTTAATGAAACAAAAGATCTCAAGAAGTTGTTCAGGAAATCTAAACTTCATGTAAACCTGAAACTTAACACTAAGGACTTTTAGCAAAAAAAGTAAATTAGCTATTTGACCGAGTCAATAGTTTAAAAGTTGCTGCTTGTTTATTAAGTAATCAACAATACAGAAAAGGGTTGCGCTATCAGCGCCACAGAGAGTATTTCTCATATAGTCCAAGCACGTAGCAGCTAGCAGTCAGTCTCTCTTTCTCTGTTCACTCTTGGGCCTTTTATTCGGAATTTAAAAGGCTGTAAATCTAGATACCAACGAGTGATCCGCGCATTGGTGTCTTTCATGCGATGGAGCCACCACAAAGGGTGGTGGTCCGTGCAGTTATTGAATTACCATCCCAAAAGATAATAGAGGAGGGGAAATCCCACCTGATGGCCAAGCATTCTTCCTCAATCTTCGAGAGCTCACGACTAAGTTACAGCACCTGCTCACTCTCCTCACTCTCTATCTCATGGCACAGGACTGCATCTCTGTCAAACACGTCAGTCTGCAACAAGAAAGGGGAAGAAAAATCAGGACAGTATAAGAGTGGTCTGCCAGACCGAGCAGCCTTCACTTGGATAAAAACCTGCTGACACAGCTCCGTCCAATGCACCGGGTCTGGAGCTTCCTTTTTAGTGAGATCAATCAAGGAGCTGGTGAGGTCCGAATAATTAGGCACAAACCCTCTATAATATCCTGCCAGCCCCCAAATCCTTGGTGTTAGGTCTCGGACTGCCGTCTTGTCAATTTGGGGACGCACCTGGCTGTCACCCAAGTGGAAACCCAGATACCTGACCTCCACATGCCCAACTGCACACTTCTTTGGGTTGGGCAGAAGAATATGGTCCTAGAGATGGTGAAAAGTGGCTGGTGTACCAAACAGCCCGAATGGAAGCGTGACGAATCGGTATAATCCTAATGGCGTCGTGAAGGCTGTTTTTCTTTAGACACTGGTGATAAAGGGATCTGTCAAATATGTTAAATTTGCTACAAGTTTATCAAATGACATTAACACTCTGGGGTCGGCTGCGGCGCGGGCGCCGCAAACTCTTTATTTTTCGATCACTCCCCAAAGAGACTTAGATAACTCTGCTGATTTTTGACATACAGATATGATTTATACATCATTTAAAACGTTAAATTGTCTAGTTTTTTTCTGTCCACTCCCAATAAAAACAGCATGTTGTGCTTTTCGCAAAATTAAGAAAATAAACATGAAGCGCGTTTTGTTCTCTCTCCCTCAGTGAAGTCCTTTCAGAAACACGTCAGAAAAATTAACTCTAACTTAACGAATATTTGTCATATAAACAAAAGATAAATGTCTACATAATGCTTGGAATGTCTGCTTTTGGAAGATGTAAGTGAAATCGAAAACAAATATTGTAATTCGTTGTTAACTGTATTAGAAGAGAGAGATGTACCGTCTTTCTTCTGTTGGTTCATTATCTATAATGAGCCACGCCCCGCTCCATTGAAGAAAAGAGCAGAGATCATCCATATTCATTAGTCAACCCCACAGTCAATGGACATTCCATTCCGTCTCTGCAGCCAGCCATTCACTGCTGTGTTGAGTTTTAATCCGAGTGCTGGAAACATGACATCTACTTGTTTACTCGTGACTGTAACTAAAGTTATCTCCAGACGCGAGTGTGACTCGATCGACGTCCAAACGCACACACAAACACACAATGCCTCATATTTGAAGCGCTTTGTGGTATCATTATAAAAGATGCGATTACACACATCACATACTTGTTTACTCGCGCCTAAATCTCCAGACAGACGCGAGTGTGTGTGCTTCGTCAGTGTGACGGGATCGATGTCCGACATATAAATCCTTATTTACTTGCGGATGTGTGTCAGTATCTCCAGACGCGAGTGTTTTCTTTGTCTTCCGTCAAACAGCTGAGGCGACGGGAACGCACATACACAAACACGCGAGTCAGGAAACTCGACGCGCTTTTTGGTATTCTTATAAAATACGCGATTGCAAACAGTACAATCCTTATTTAGTTGCGTCTAAGCGCATATCTCCGCACAGCAAGTTTATTAAACACAGGATCACTCGCATGTGCACACATTCACTGCTTTCATGATCAACACGTGAGGTAATGGTGGCGGCTGTAAACAAACATTGATAAGTTTATCACGCGTGTCCCTGGTTGTGTTTCTATAATGATTACAAAAACACAAATAGGAGTCCAGACAACGATAGGCAGTTGTTATTTTGAGCTTTTTACTGCACAAAAGTAAACCTCTCGCTGGCCAACCAAACACAAACCCTGTGTTCACTTTATGATGGCCAAACAGTACCTTTACCATGATTAGGCTACTATGGTTTTTAAAAGGTAACTTATAATTGTGATATTAATAGAAAATATTTCAATAGAAATATATATATATATATATATATATATATATATATATATATATATATATATATAGTGTGTGTGTGTGTGTGTGTGTGTGTGTGTGTGTTTACATTGTATTGAAAAGTAAACCTTATCATGGTTTTACTGAGGGTTACATTCCTGTTGAACATCCCCACAAGGCTCATTAGTGGCTCATTATTCAACTCTTTTTTCTCTCAGCTGTCAATCACTGATTATTCAGGAGCTTTCCCGCCTCCACGCATACAGCCTTTCCCAAGCAAAAGTGTCTTAGAAATTGTAAATCAATGCATTGCTTTATGTGATTGAGTAGGCCATATGATTTTCACATCATTTTGAAGAATAAACTCTAGACTACTAGATCCTGTTTTGAAAGTCTTGGGAAAACATGTTTAGAATGAGTTTTGTGGAGTTATATCAGTGACTTAAAAATTTTGCTTTTTCAAAAACCACACATAAACATTTTTCTCTCAAAAATACAAACATGTACATACATGTTGATTATATGATATTGTAGCCCAGTTTGTGATGAACACAGTGTTATGAGACTTTTGCCATTAATATGTTTTCAAGCAACTGAAAAAAGCACAAATGTCAGTGCATGTCAAAACTTCCCCAGGGCCCTAAAAACCCCTTAGACCCCAGAGGGTTAATGAATTCTCTTCATAAAGGTCCTTCACTCTAACCAAGCCTTTATTCATCCAAAGTTTTAACCCCATATCCTTTTTAGCTGGGATGAAATTATTATTTCCCCAAATGGGGGAGAAGCAGGATAGTACTGGAAGGTCTCCAAGATATTTATGGGCATCATACCAGATTGCAATAGAATTTTTAACAAATATGTTATACGTCATTTTTTGTAGTTCTTTTAGGGGTGAAGAATATAAAAAGCTGTCGAGTGCCAAACCTTTTGCAGACAATGTTTCAATATGTAACCAAGGCTCATAAGTCTTAGAGAACCAGAACAATATATGTACTGTAGATCACTTTTACTATTTATGTAAGCTGCTTATACTATTCATGTAAAGTGTTTTTATTTAAATCACATTGCAACTTTCAACAGGTCTAAGGAGTTTGTTGTTTTTATGTAGCCTTGGCAACTAGCCAGCCTGAAAAATATGCATATGAAATTAAACTTGTTGAACTCACCGGCTCAATGTCTTTTACAATCATTTAACCCGCCATGGGCAATGCTGAAGTCACTGTTACAAACTGTACAGTGTGCAAGATTATCATTATTTTTAACTCTTATAAGATAGGGGTACACTTTCGCACTCTCCCTCTGGAGAAGAGATAAAAGCCCGCCCACACTGACAATTGATTGGTTGATTTACCGGAACAGGCCAATCAGGATGCTCTCTGTCTTACATAGGACACATACGCAAGGTCCCCCCCTGCCATGCGCATGCTACTCTTGCTTGCTCACTCTAGATTCCAGGAGATTTTAACTAATTTGCGGGCATCAGTAAGCCGCTATCAAAATAAGAGAGACTCCCGGAACTTCCGATCTTGAGATGTCTGTGGTAGAAACACTGGGGACCCAATTATAGCAATAAGCCTAAACATGGAAAAAGTCAGATTTTTATGGAATGTCCCCTTTAACTTTAATGACAGAGAGTTTTTATAAGGCGTGATCTGATGCCCAGTCTCGCTAAATTGCCCTAGAATGTAATGATGTTTAACAAAAACTTCACCTATCACACCAATGTGTCTGTGCAACACTATCACTTGGAAAAGTAAATTACAGTGTACAAGCCACTCAAGTCAGGTATAGTAAATCCCAATTTTGCACTTTTTGGTAATCTTCTCTTGTGTTTTGATGTGCTATCAGAAACTTTACTATAGACAAAAACTTTTATTAATATTTTATTTCATATCCTCTAGAGGGCAGCGCACTCTCAAAAAAAGGCACAAAGCGTCACTGGAGCAGAACTCTTATAAAAAGTACACATTTGTACCTAAAGGCGGCATATTAGCACATCAAAGGCACATATCAGTACCTAATGGTATTTATTAGGAAGGGAACTGTCCCAGTAACAGCTTTCATAGCTTGGAAAAAGTAAGACACTCTAGGCATTTGTATTTGCATTTTCTGAAACAATGACAGGATATTATAAACATAAATTGATTTAAAAAAATACAAATAGTGAGCAAAAATGTCATAGCCAAACAAAATATTTGGTATCTCCCTACAGTCCTGTACATCCTCTTAAAGATTCATCAGGACTTCTGCATGCATGTAGGGTCTCAGAAAAAAAAAATCACAAAAAATGTGTTTACTACAAGGGAGGAAAACTGACTTGCTATCGCCCAGGAGACTACAAATGCATAAGTGCAAAATCTTCTCTTAAAATAAGATGAAAATGTAACATAAATGTTTTATTTCTTTATATTTAATTCTCAGGTTAAACAGCACTAGAATTGTTTTTATATTTACAATGATACATAATTTGTATACAGTACTTAAAGAGAAAGTTAATCCACAAATAAAAAAAATCTATCATCATTTTCTCACCATCATTCTTTTCTAAACCTACATAAGTTTCGTCATACTGTTAAACACAACAGAAGATATTTTGATAAATGATGGTAACCACACACTTGACTGCCACAATAGGCAAAAAACTAAGAAATCAATGGGTACCGTGCTCACCATCATTTATAAAAATATCCTGAACAGAATAAAGACAGAAACAACAGAAGAGTGACTAAATGATTACAGAATTTTAGTTTTTGGGTGAACTATCCCTTTAAGTGAAAGGTTGTTTGCTTATGCCAAGTTCAGACTGCACTTTAGCCTTGATTTTGACTCGCCAACAGGTTCTGAGAAATCGCAACAAATGCCTGAAACCACAGGCAACTCTGCTCGTGCATGCGATTGACATTCACACAGTGTGAATTTTCAAACATGTGATCTGAGAGAATTTCAGATATCTTGACCTGTATGCGATTCAAACTCATGCCGTGTGAAATGTGTTTTGAATGTAAATAACATCGGTGATGACCTACAGCCAATGAGAGAGCAACATACAAGGCAGTTGGAAGTTCAGGGAGGAGTTATAAGGTACAGACAGACCACAATATCAGCAAGCATTTGTATCAGAAAAAAGACTGCTTCACTTTTTCTTTTTCTGCAAATGAGCGCACATGCAATTTGTATGGCAAGCTTCTTGTGGGCTAGCCTGGTGCAACCAGACTCTCGTACATTCATTTAATTTGTTCAGAGAGCCTGCCCACGCTCCATTGCAAAGCATTACTTCCGTTAAGGAGGGTCCTCTGTTGAAGTTTAAAACTATTGGATTCGCCCAGAGTGACTCTGAATCTGCCATAACCAATCGCTAACGTTTGGTCGTGACGTATGTCACCCAGTCTGGCGCAAGACCTCAACGTCTGCGTTCTTAGCCACTCCCCGCTGTTCGCTGATTGGACCTGCAGATTTTTGCCGGAGAAAACAAAACTCTACACAGCAGTCCCAGACGTTGTTCTGAAGCGAAATGAAAATTAAGCGGAAGAACGTAGGAGGGCGGAGCCAGGCTACTTGTGGGGGCTACCATTTTAGAAAACTAATCCCAGTTCCATGTGAGAACTCCGGTCTTGCATGCGTGATGTTGTGTTGTTTCCTCGTCCCTTATCACGTGCGTTTGGTTGTGAGACATTTCCTTTAAAGGTGCTCTAAGCGAATTGACGCGTTTTAGACCATAAAACATTTTTTGTTACATACAGCAAACATCTCCTCACTATCTGCTTGCTGCCTGTCCGCTGATCAAACTGTAAAAAAACGCGATCTCTGTAGACAGCCCAGGCTTCACAAACGGCAATAACAACACAGTGGCCAAACCTACAAACAGAAACCATAACAAAGTGTTCCAGCCAATAAACGACAAGAAGGATTTGGGGGTGGGGGTTGGGCGCGTTCATGAAAGCACGGAAGGGAGGGGGAGGGGGAGGAGTTAGCTACACTCCGTCTGTTTAAAAACAATTCAAACGTCAACAAAACTAACGTCTCGCAGATTCGCTTAGAACGCCTTTAATAAAATCCTGAATTTTGGTGCATAACATTTATATTGGTGTGTCTTCTACAAACTACTACTACTCACACTAAAAGTATAATGTCCTTAATCCACCACGATGCAATGGAAACATTCACTAACGTTCGTAACTCCTTCTGTCCAAACAGTTACGAACATTAAACTATGAATCTAAAGGAAACAGAGATATAATTTTTCCATGTAATTCTGTCAGTAGCAAAACGATAAAAACATCTTGCGTGGGTTAAATTTTGATATGCGTTCCTAAATGATAAATTGTTAATAAATCGGGATTAATCAGGGGCAGAGAGTTTCTGTCAAAACATCATAACGTTCACACATTTTATTCTGACGCTAAATTTCCATCTCCCAATGTCTCAGCGGTTCTCAAGTCAGATATCAGATTGTCTAGGTCACGCATTCTCTGCGTGGGAGAAAGAGTTGACTGGATTTCACGGATTTCGACAAATGTGTGTAAGTTTGTGGTTTCTGTCCAAAAGTTTACGAGTGTTATGAACGTGCTAAACTTTGGTTAAGTAAACATTAAATAGGATCATTGTCATGAGAAAGGATAAAAGACTGTGCTAGGCGTATCATTGCTAGTGTTTTCGGACCAAAGCGCCGTCGTGTTCATCTTGAAAGAGTATTCATGGTGGTTGTATACATTTTGACAGATTCTGCACATCAAAGCTTGATGTCAGCTAGAGCAGAGGTCCTCAACCACCGGGTCGCGACCCAGTACCAGGTCTTGGACAAGTTGCCAACGGGTTGCAAGAACGTCCTGAAAAAATGTGTGTAATAGCCACATAATGGCTTGCTCAGGTATTTCGTCAATTGAGAGCCAACTTCAAATAACATCGATCATTTCTACAGAGCCGCGGTCTCTCTTTTTCTTGGCCTCTCTCTCTACCAGCGCATTAGCGATCACATTGATGTCATTAGAGTTTGAGCATTCAGTACTTCTAAAACACAATCCATCAAAGAATTGCAGAGGTATGACTTTATGAATCATTTGCAAATGTACCTCGCAAATAATGTAAATACCTGAAGACGTGGGTTTGAAAGGAACCTAAACATTTAGTCATGTGTCAATCATTATTAAACTCATATGGTAAACGGGAGTCTCTGTGCCTCCGCTCCCAGTGTTACAGTACATGCATACATCAACTCAACTTTGATCAAAGTTTACTAGTTTACCATTGCCAGATTTATTCTGCCTTTCACACGGCTATACTCTAGGTTTTCTTAGGATGTTAACCTGAGAACAATGGCCTTCTCCGTGAAGATTGATTTGATTTTTATATGTTCAATTGTTCATTTTTGTGATAAGTTTCATTTTAGACAGTAATTTGATGCTATAGAAATGGGGCGTGTCCTTATGATTGGCATGCTTGAACTTGGGCGCACAGGCGTTTGAGTGGAAATTTGATACCGTGGCTCCGCCTCTGGCTCAATGCACAATTCCTTCTGCGCATGCCCTGGCTCCAAACTGACATTTTAAGTAACATGGCTGGACATTTTTGGCTTCAATTCATTACAATTTAATTTTTTACAGTCTATGTGTGAAACCCACTGTTGTCGACCAATTGTGCAGTGTCAACACACCAGCGACTGAACCCTACCCCAGATGCGGTGTGAAAAGATTTGTGACTCGACTACTTCATGCAGTCTGAACTTGGCATTAATGACAACCTTGCTCATTAGAGCTGAAAAGCAAAAAAAAGATGCAAAAAAAAGATGCCACACAAATCAGACAAAGTTACAGTAAGTATAATATGTATAAAAGCATGTGAATGAAAATATTGATGCTATTATTTCCTTGACATATCCAAGACAAAGTTGTATTTTATATATATTGCCTAAAATATAAGTTTGACTTAAAATGACATTTTCTGTTTTAAACAAGGTATTAAGCACATTTTGGAGGTGATGTGGAGCATTTTCATTAGACTTTTCTATTAATGTTGAGATCTTCCATGTTGGCATAAATCTCTTCATATTCCTCAATCTTAAAGTATAAATTCAGAGACAAAGAGGTAAAATCAGTCAATAACATTTCAGACACTATTTGAGGTCAGAAACTAAGTGTTAATTCACTAAAATGGTGTAAAGTAATGGTAAAGATCAATTATATACTTACAGGGCAGGATTTTCTCTGACTAAATTGCACAGGAGACAACAAACAATTAAAAATTAAGTTAATAAATCATTTAGGTGCAGATTCTCAGACAGGGTTTAGATTAATCCAGGACTAGGCCTTAGTTTTATTGGGACATATGAGTCATTTTTAAAAACAAAACTTACAAAAACATCTTGAGACAAAACACTGGCACTAATATACTGTTTTTAAGATATGTCAGTGCAAGATGTTTTTAAATGAAGGCAGCTCCAACATGCATTTTAGGGACTAGGATAAACCCTGGCTGGGAAACTGCCCCTTGAATTCATTTTAAGGTTAATTTGTTTAAATATGTTACATCTGATAAGCATTCAGTTTGAATATTTTTATTTGCCAAATGACAATGAAACGCCCACATTTTGGGAATTAAGCTTATTCACAGTATCCCCCAGAGTTAGATAAGTCCATACATACCTTTCTCATCTCTGTGCGTGCTGTAACTCTGTCTGATGCAGCCCCTTATTTGTCACTTATTGGGAGCAGTTTGCTAGCTAGAGCCATTCACTTCCAGTCTTTGTGCTAAGCTAAGCTAGCAGGGGCTGCATCAAACAGAATTACAACACTCACAGAGATGAGAAAGGTATGTATGCACTTATCTAACTCTGGGGGATACTGTGAATAAGCTTAATTCCCAAAATGTGGGCGTGTTCCTTTAATAAAAGTGCTATAAAGGTTAGAGCGATGCCATAGAAGAACCATTACTGGATCCACAAAGAACCATTCAGTCAAAGGTTCTTAAAAAAAGTTGGTGATTACAGCTTCTAGACGCCTCTTATATGGAGAGACCAGTCATCTGCATTGCTCAGGAGTGATTCTGGCCCATTCTTCCACAAAAATGGTCTTTAAATCTTGAAGAGTCACCTGGTCAAATTAACGCCATAATCTGCTTGGCTGTGAGCATTTTGAATGGTCGTTTGGCGAGAGTGCAAATTAAAACGCATATATCTAGTATCGGTCTGAGGCCACCGTCTTTCTTTAGGACGAGAAAATAATGGCTGTAAAACCCTGAATCTCTTTACGCTGTCGGGACGGTCTCTATCGCGCCTTTTTATAATAAAGAGTGCACCTTGTCTCTTAGGATCTGTATGCGATCGTCTGAGATGGTGCTGTAGTTAATGCCGCAAAACCGTGGTGGTCTGCGAGCGAATTGTAGCAAGTAACCGTTTTGAATTGTGTTCAGAATCCAATCCGATATGGTGGGATGGATTGCCAAAAGTGAAGATTGACGGCGATGTAATTATGGACTGCGGTCGTGTGTGTATTGAGATGGAAATTTGCTCTTTTTGTGAAAAGTTAAAAATGTTTGTCTCACTGTTACAGTAAGGTTGTGTCCAGCGCCCAAGGGGGCAGAAATAGTGTTGTCAAAATTATCGATATTTCGATACATATCGATACTGAAATTTTAAAACTATTCCAATACTCGTGTCCCGCGGAATCAATAGTCCGAGACGAGCTGCGAGTTGTTTTTTATGTAATTCTGCAAACACCAGCTGCGCATTCTCACTCTCTCTTTTTCTTTTAAACGGCGCCGCACACACAGTGCACGTGAATGCAGTGCTCCGCCTCCTCTCCTCATCTCGTTCGCTCTGGTTTAACAGTACAAGAAAGCCAAGCAGCATTGCTGTGTGGAGTTTTTTTCGGATGCGAGTCAACTAAACATGCGAACCCGAAGGACACAAGTGAAGTAAGCCAAATATGCGTTGCTACAGAGCCGCGTGCTAACTGCGCTAGCAAAGCACTGAAGGAGCGACACGCCGACGAGAAATTGATAATCATCCCAAACTATTAATTCTAAACTTACCAAATTGTTGTTGATATGCGTGTTGTCACGTTTTGCCTGTAATGATCCAAGTTAATACAATCGCCTCACAGTTATCAGACTTAGGAAATTAGACAGCATTTTAGCTTGAAAGAAAATACTTTTACTGTGGTAAAAAGTAAATGAACCCAGATACTGTTGTGCTTAAAGTTCTCAAAAACACGTCATTTATTAACCCTCATGTCGTTCAGTGAGGTATATTTTCACATTTACACTATAATCTGTTTATCATATAAATGTTAATGTATTAACATTAACAAACAAAAAGCAATGCATTTGTTTAAGTACTTGTCTATCTTTTTTTACTATGCTAATGCTCACTAGAGAAAAACTAAGATAATGCTGCTAAAATTATTCTTTTTTTACCTTGAATGCAATTGCTCTAATTTATTTTTTAAATTTTGATATATTTTGTATTTTGCTTAAATGTTTATTATCTGCTGTTCATATGTTTATTTATTAGTGTGTTATATGATTAGAATGTTGTCCTGTTTTTAATATAAAGCACAGTAATGAGATTTGAGAGTGTTTCTCCCTTTTCAGAAAAAGTAGCGAAAAAGTAGCGGAATCGAAACCATTGACACAGTATCGTTATCGAACCAATAATTTTGGTATCGTGACAACACTAGGCGGAAACATGCAGAACTTTCGAGGGCAGGCCGGCCAAAACGGGACCTTAGTCTTGTTTCCTTCTTGGATTCACTTCAGGGAGGCAGCGTTGATAGCGCGAAGATCCGTTGCGCTGCGCAGATCCTTAAAAGACGCTGGGTCCGGGCCCGACCCATCCATATCACGGAGGAGCTTGGCACACCTGCAGCACTGCCATCGTATGGAGGGCAGAAGTGGTGTGGCTGTCAACGGCGTAGCATTTCGTCGCCAGCGATGACGTAAGATGGCAGGGTTTTGAAGGGTGGCTGACCTTGGCTTTCCAGCTGCTGGCCGATAACGGGCGGAGTGGGCAGCTACAGACTCCTCGAGCAGTGGCAGCTTGGAATAGCCGCATTCATCCTCGCTGTCTACCACCAAGAGGACTTGGGAGACGGAGCTCTGAGCTCGGTGCAGTGAGAGGCATGCCAAGACCGCAAAAAGGGCTTCTTCTTGGAGCACTGAAGGAGAATAAAGGTTTTCAATTCAATTCAATTCAATTCAATTCAATTTTATTTATATAGCGCTTTTCACAATTGTTAATTCTTGCAAAGCAGCTTTACATGAGTAGATGTAGAGAAGAACATTGAAAATCAATACATAGTATAAGAAGTAGAATATAGCGGCTAAGGATAAAAAACCATGTAAGCGAGCATATTAATAATGTAACGTATACAGTAAAGTGCTAAGTTAAGCCAAAGTTGGCTGACTCTCCCTGGGACTAAAAAAACCCCTAGGAGAAAACCCAATGGGAAAAAATCCTAGAAGGACAAAAAACCCTAGGGAGAAATTAATATTTATATTTATAATATATAGACACGGTAGGGATAGGTACCGTGTAAGCGGATTAAACTGGTTCAGCCGGTGGCCGTTGGTCGCGCATTGGTTGGGCGTCACGTTGAAGGACAGCCAGTAGATCAGTGGTGCGATGACCTTCACAGCAACAGGAACTGGGTCTGTTTGTCTCATTGTCCTCAGGGTCGAGGACGAGACAGGGAGACAAAAACAGAATTCTATTAGCGTACGGGCCGTTCGCATGTAATGCAAGTGTCATACATTATAGTGGTTTAATTCAGCTCGGTTCCAGACAGGCTAACTATTGCGGCAAGAGTAAATTACCCATATGAGGTATGTGAGTGCTTTGTTCTAGACAAAATAACTACTGCGGGAAAAGTACATTTACTGGACATTCTATGTGAATGCTTTGTTAAAGAAGAATGTCTTAAGTTTAGATTTAAATAGTTCGACTGTGTCTGATACTCGAACATTATTTGGTAAATCATTCCAGAGCTTAGGGGCTAAGTAGGAAAAGGATCTACCACCTTTAGACACTTTTGATATTCTAGGGATAATTAAGTAACCCGAATTTTGTGATTGCAGTTTACGTGGTGGATTGTATTCTGATAGTAATTCTTTTATATACGAGGGCGCTAGGCCATTTAAGGCTTTGTAGGTGATTAGTAATATTTTAAATTGTATGCGATATTTAACTGGTAGCCAGTGTAAAGATGCCAGAATTGGACTAATGTGGTCAAGGTGAGTTATTGTGTTCGACCCGGAGTTCGAAGTGAACCCGTCACGGTTAATCTGTCTCATGTCTTGTTTGTGTTCCGATTGTTATCACCTGGACATTCATTGATTAATTACCTGCCTCAGCACACCTGTATGTCATTTAGTCTGTGTATTAATACCCATCTGTGTCACACTCACTGCTGGATCATTGTCGCTACTTCCATGTCTGTACCTGTTCCACGTTTGATGTTGCTGTTTTACTTACCTGCCTGTTGTTTTACTTCTCGTGTTTTGTTTCATGTTTTGTCAATAAATGTTATTTTTTTATCGTGAACTCTGCACTTGCGTCCTAACTCCTGATTCCTGTAACCCAGTCGTGACAGAATGATCTCGCCATTCAAGGACGCAGCAAGTTCACGGAGGAGTGCTTCCCCTAATATTTTTTTGAGGGGGAGTAGTGGACATCGGGTCCTGCAAGCTGCAAAGCCCCAATGCCCCTTGGAGTTGACTTCCCCCGACTTCCACTGTGGTCTCCAAGCCCTCCGTCCCTCCCCTAAATCCACCCTCCCAAACTATTGTTTTTGTTTGTTTATGTTTGGGTTCATGTGTCTGGAAGCCACACTTTGGGGGTGGGGTTATGTCACAGTGAAATCCATGTCATGTTTTTTGTCTGTTTCGATTACTATCACCTGGACAATTACTCACTGATTGTTTGTCTTGTTTCACCTGATGTCAATTATTATGTGTATTTATACCCTTGTTTGTTCCATACTCACTGGCGGATCATTGACGTTACTTCCATGTTGTTTTACTCCTCGTGTTGTGTTTCCTGTTTTATTAATACATGTTACCATGTCTCGTGAACTCCGCAATTGCTTCCTGCTTTTTGCATCCTGTCATGACAGAATGATCCAGCCATTAAAGGACGCAGCGACTTCGGAGAGAGGAGCTTCCCTTAATATTTTTTTGAGGTGGAGTAGTGGACATCGGAATCCGCAAGCTACGAGGTCCCGATGCACATTGGAGTTAACCAAGAGGGAACGCTCGGAACTCCAGGCTTGGCTCAAGTTGACCGTCGCCACGCCCGATTCATTCCCTGGGGAGGTCGCCATGGCACTGGAGCCTCTTCCTGTAAGGGGGTTAATCCTTTGAATCATTTCCTGTGACGGTTGAATCTGCTGAGACGGTTCCTGTGATGGTCGAATCTTCTGGGTCGGCTCCTGGGAGAACTGTGGCCATGCTCGATTCAGTCGTGACAGAACCGTATTGAAAGGGAACCAGTTTTACTTTTGCGCAGTAAAAAGCACTAAAGAAGAACTGTCCATTGTTGTCTCGACTTTTATTTGTGTTTTTGTATTCACAGTACAAATACAACAAGCGATGAGCGTGGTCAACTTATCAATACTTCGTGTTTGTTAACATACACCATTACACTGTCGCATGTTGTTTGTAAAAGCAGCAAAAAGGAATTCCTGGCCAGGCATGTGATGAACTTGCTGTGCAGAGATAGATGCGAATAAACAAGGTTTTGGATGTGCTGTTTGCAATTGCATCATTTACAGTATGAAAATACCACAAAGCACTTCAAATATGATTTGTTGTGCGTTTGTGTGTGCGTAGCGTCACACTGTCTAACTTATCAATACCTTGGGCTTGTATAAAGACGCCAATACACTGCACGTTGTTTGTGAATGCAGCACAAAGGAATGCCTGGTCAGGCGTGTGATCGTGCGGTAATAAACTTACTACACTCTAAAAATGTCTTTGACACATATTGGGTAAATATTGGACAGAACACCCCAATGACTTAAAATTGACCCAATGCTGGGGTTTTTAAACCCAACTGTTGGGTTATTATACTCCATGGTTGCATAACAACAACCCAACATTTGGTCATTTTTAACCCAACATGTGTTCTGTCCAATATTTACCCATTATGGGTCAAAAATAACCCAGACATTTTTGAGTGTGTGTAGAGATAGACATGAATAAGATGTGCTGTTTGCAATCGTGTCTTTTATAAGAACACCACAAAGCACGTCAAATATAATGCCTTGTGTCCGTCGTGTGTACTGTTTGACAGCAGCACAAAGAAATCACTCGCGTCTAGAAAACTTTCAGTGAGGATACAGGCGTGAGTAAATAAGGATTAAGAAGCAATGTTTGCTGCACTCATATAAAACAACCCAATACAGCATTGAATGGAGAAACTGGATCAGGTATTGAGTGACGGATCGTCATTCATATGAATTGTCTCTGCTCTTTTACTTCATTGGTGCGGGGAAAGGCGATCTCATTTCAGGTAAAGAGGTAACAGGAGAAAGACGGTATGTCTCCCTCTTCCTATACAGTTATCACCGAATGACACCACTTGAGTGCTTCTATGCAACAGGCTTAGCTTATACTGTATCTGCCCATAAAATCGTTTTTTTTTTTATCCAGTGCAAAAAACAGAACGATTCTTCAGATGTTAAAGGTTCTTTATGGAACCACACTGTACAGACACAAATGGTTCTTCTATGCCAATATGATGCACCTTTATGTTTAAGAGTTAAGACAAATACTTTAATCTACTATACTGCACAAAAATATTTTATAAAACAAATTACAGTTTACAGTTTTAGAGACTGGCTGGATTTAAATGCACAATACCTCTTTTGTGATGGTATACGGCCTTTAGAGAAAGTCTTGCCTGCCGCAACCGCATTTGACCTGTGAACAGAAAACACACAGGTGAAGTGTAATATTGTTATTATAATATTGTTAAAGTTTTATAAACAGACTTATGTATATTTACATTATCCATTAACTTGATTCTTTTACACTTATACAGATGCATTTAGATTAGCAGACAATGTAAATACCAAAAAAACATATGGTATTAAAGAAATTACTATAAGAAATTAGTCACAGCTGCAGGAAGTCACTCCCTGACCTACACTCACAGAATTGAATGGCACAAAAGCTGTCGCTGTCATCTAATCATTATACAGTAAAAATATATCTTCAAGAATTAAAGGGTGGCTTTGGATTTTGATAATAAACACGCTGAATAATGGGAAGTGAATTACTGGAGGGAGTGAAAGCAGTGCATTAAATTGGGACACTGTGGCTCAGCTGCAGTAATGTTTCTTGTCTTGTCACCTTGACAATCACTGCGATTTCATATTTCTCATCATTAAATTGCTGTGGACATATAGTCAGTGTTTGATTTCTTACATCTTTCTTGCACTTTTCTTTCCACTTACTGTGCATCTGACCTCTGTGTTGCACCTCTGTCTGACTGGTTTGATTTTATTGGTGATCTCGGTATCATTTTGACTTTATCTTACTTAATGGGGTGCAGCGCAGAGCTGTTGGCCTGTGACATCACACTACCGCAAGATCTATTTAAAAGCATACTGAGTCATTTACTGTTGAATCTGTCTCGCGGTGCTAAGACGTCACATGGCGATCGAAAAGTGTTCGAACCACCCGAACCCCCCTGCCTATGGGCTTGAT
Source organism: Misgurnus mizolepis (assembly GCA_025389145.1). NCBI lineage: Eukaryota > Metazoa > Chordata > Actinopteri > Cypriniformes > Cobitidae > Misgurnus > Misgurnus mizolepis. The sequence continues at coordinate 41,000,343 of JAIFKI010000004.1, read as the reverse complement.
ATCTATATCTAAATTGTGCTGCATATAACAACTTTTCACTTGCAATTCTTTCTGAAAGTTTTAAGCAGAAGCAGAGAGAGAGAGGGTGATCATACAAGGGTCATCCAATATCTTTTTATAAGCATTCGTACCTGCACACATTTGCATTATTTTTAGGACAACTGGCTTCTTAGCTAGAGACAAATCTCAGTCAATTTATGGTGTGGCTGTTTTAGGTGCACTTTAAAAATGCTGGGTTATTTTCAAGTCAGTGTTGGGACTAAACAAACTGATAAGTTACCCAATGCTGGGTTGTTGTTACCCAACCATGAGTTATACTGTATTTAACCCAGCAGTTGGGTTGAAACAATCCAGTATTGGTTTGACACAACCCAACATTTTTTAAGAGTCTGATAAGGTTGCTAACGCCAAGAGTGGTTTCTAGGCATGTTTTCATATATTAACTTAGCTATAATTCACACATTCGGTATAAACAATAGCTAACCAGAGCTGAAGTGATGCTGCCTCGCTCTCTCACATAAGACATGTTCAGTCATTAGCACAATATAATCTGATTATATTTTTATACATTTTCATAATTGTTTTTGAAAGTGATCATCATACAGCACATAAAATGCTTTCATTAAAAAATATTACATTTTGGATTTTTTTATTAGTAAATGCTCAAATTAACATGAACTAAGATTAATAAATGCTAAACAAGTATTGTTTATTTATAGTTCATGTTAGGTGATGCATAAACTAGTACAACTTTATTGTAAAGTGTAAATATGTTTTGATATCTGCAAACTTCATGCTGCTATCACAGTTGCCTAAAGCGTAAAGGGTTGCTTGCACAAGAGGTGTGAGATTGTAGGCAAGAACTGGTAGACTTCTCTGTATTTTCAAAAAACTTCAAATACAACACACCCAACACATTTTAGAAATGAACACCCACACACAAATACTTACTCACATGAAGAGCTCAGATGCATACAAAAAAGTTGGTTAACATTTACATATGTTTATACATTACATTTAAAAAATATTCATACTGTACCTTCGTTCCGCGTGTGATTCTTGTGGATTATCAGGTGAAGACCTATAAATAATATTGACAGTGTTATATGACCGTATGAAAAGCTATACATGCTCAACAAAACTACATCATGTCAATATATAAATACTTAATTCAGATTTTTCCTAAGTTTAACCCTGATAAAACACACATGTACCTGTTACACTTCCTGTATATGATGACTCCAGCAAATATGCAAATGAGAAGAAAGCCAAATGAGGGGGCTAGAAGGTAAAGCCCAATTGTCATCATGTCAAAGGTCATCACTTTGGTTTCATTCTGGGAAAAAGCTAAATGAAGTAGAAGAAGAAAGTCATTTATTGGTCATCATGGTGTATATCATGTAAACAAGACAAATGTGAAACACATACATTTATTTTGGACTGGATTCACTGGTTTTGGAGACTCTGTAAAATAATCTGCAGACAAAAATCTATAAATGAAAAGACACATAGGAATCACACACATCGCGTATGATGTCTTGAAATCACTCACGTTGTAGATGTAAGTCAACAGATGCTGTGATCTTCTGTCCAGAAAAATTTGCAGTGCAGATCAATATCTTCCCATCGTCTTTCTTTGCCCCCAAAAAGGTTATGGTGGAAAAGGTGGCCCATTCAAATCCTGTAAGTTGTTTCGTATCATTTTTGACTGAAATATTCTCATAGTTCCAGGAGAGGATCGGAGGATTCGTCTGGCAGGAATGATGGACGGTACAAGTGAAGTTCATATCAACACCCTCTATGATATCTGCTGCCTGTTTAGGCTCAATGGTTATACTAGAATGGACACCTAAAATTAAAATTGAAATTATAAGCAGTTGGCACATTGAGCATGATTTTAAGCTATTTTAATGAATTTAACTTTGACAAGTCGTTTAATGCTTAATGTCTTCAAATTCATTGTGAAACTGACTGTAACACACAGATAAAACAAAGGCAAGTATAGATGTATGCATATAATTTTTACTTACATTTTGCACTTTCTGATTTTGCAGCTCTTGTTGATATGCCTCCATGATGTGTTACAGTACAGTCAAAATCTAAGCGTTCAGCCTTCACAACACCGGTGCGTGTCAGAGTGGTTTTCCATTGACCATTTTCCATAAGGACATCATCTATTTGATCAGATCCTTCAATACCCTTCAGAGTGATGTTTGGTTTGCTGTATGGACAGGTGTGGTAGGTGTAACACGCTACTGTAATGTTGTCACCGGTCTTTAAACCTCCAGAAATATTAATGATGGGCTGCTGTGGATTTGCTACAGTAGGGAAACATGTTACAGTTAGGCAACCGATGATTCAGCTGTAATGAAACTTTCAAACCAAAAATATTACATTAAAAGAACATGTAAAGTATTCACGTACTGTCAACAATAATCGTGGAGGTGACATCATAAAACTTGTAGGAGCTTTTTCCAATATTTTCTCGGTCAATCCATGTATATAATTTTTCTCCATTGTGGGACGGATCCACGCTTTTGATCAGCAGACTACAATCTTGATCTGAGTTGTTATGCCTATATATATCAGTTTTTCCTCTGAACTTGTCAATAACACTGTCTGGATTTAAGGGATCACAAACTAAGGGGTAGCCAATCGACACCCACTGATACCACACAACTCTACGTGGGTCAGTTGGTGGGTTTGAAGTGTAAGAGTAAGAGCACGTTATAACCAGACAGGAACCTTTAAGGCCATGAATTTCTGATGGCATTCTCACTTCCCATGCCAAAGTCTCATAGAGCAGAACACCTGTGAAAGAAACAGGGAATATAAGAGTGTCATTAAGAGTCTTGATTTTAGTGTTCAGTTCCTGTAGCTCAATTACTATCGGCATTCGGCCACAAGATCATGGGTTTGATTTTCAGGGATGGGACAGTAGGCCCTATGAAAAAAGGTGTCATATTCAGAAAAAATAAAGCAATGTGAAATTGAATGTAATGTACATATAAAATGTAAAAAAACATTAGTCACATTAGGTTTATATACATTTTCTGTGACAGAATCTCTTGCTCTACAAAATGCATAAATAGAAGTAAAGTGACACGGTACCTTGAAACAGAAGATATATCAGTCCTTTCATCTCTGGATCACAATGCTTCCTCTTATATAGAAAAATCCAACTTATGAACTGCAAACAAGCGCAAATGTCAAAAACATTTCAGAATATCAGAACATTTCAAAACACAACATGCTGAACTATGTAATAGTGCACATCTCATGCCAGTTTACCACCTAAAGTGTTTTCACAATTTTTCTCATTATGGGTTTATTGGGTTAAGGCCTTTACCATTAGAAAACAAGAAGTAAAAGGGTACAATAATAAGTTTATTTAATACACTTAATGTAATATTACCTTCTAAGTTTCATCCTTACCTGCTCAAACAAGTGGACTGGATCAGAACCGATAAAAAAGAAGAAAGTAAGAAAAGAGATGTAATAAATGCCTCTCCTGTTCAACTGAAGAAAGAATGATTTGTTATTTCACACAAGGCTCAATATGTGTTGTGCTCTGATGTCTGGGCCCCCCAATATCTAAAGCATTTCCTTTGTCGTCATGGTTTTGTGGTTTGACAAATTTTACCCGGTGCTTGAATTGAATCTAGTCTTATAAGGGTCCCCCTCATGACAATGCAGCAAAATCACCATATGGTAACACCTTAAAGTCTCCCTGTAGTTAAGAATGTACTGTATTACTTAAAACTTATCTTTGTGCATCAAATAACACTTGTATTACTGTCTGAGCAAAAAGAAAATGCTGTATTTTGGAAGTATGTCAATCCTTACTATATTAGCATGTTAGATACATGATTCATTTTAAAAATAACAAAATATAACATTTTCAAGAACTACAACTCAAACAAGAGTGATGTACATGTAAGAAAAACATTCAACTCCTTCTGGTAAATGTTGCTGGTTGCTCAACCATAATCTCTAATAAGATTTTAGATCTGAAAAATATGAATGAGAGGTTACGGGTATAGCATGGAATTTAAATGTAGCTTTAATAAGACATTTTGTTGTGAAACTTTGATACAATAATAATGGCAATAAATTAATATGCACATTAAACATTATGCCATTTAATATCATAATGCACTTATGCTTGATGTCATCCCCATCTCCTCTGCTGTTATTCCAGCAGCTCTTTCTTCAGACATCCTAGAACTATAGGATAAAAAATGAATGAGAATGAGACTCAAGAAAAGATAAACACACATGATGTGTTATACATGTTTCGTATATAATGACTCCAGCATAAAGGATGTTTGATCAAGTATTTTGAACTATTACTTTATAACAGTGGTTCTCAACTCCAGTCCTCGGGACCCACTGCTCTGTAGTGATGGTCGTTTTTGAAGCACTGCTTCATGAGGCTTCGAAACATTTACGAATCTTTTGTTTCGAATCAGTGGTTCGGAGCTTGTTTCAAAATGGCCCAAGTCACGTGATTTTAGCAAACGAGGCTTCATTACGTCATAACTGTTTCGAAACGTTTCGAAAATCCGATGGTTCACCACTAGGGGGAGTTGATCACATGACCAGTGTCTAATAAGTTTAGGTGAACTCGGGTCAGTTTTATTATGAAAGTTCATAAAACATTCATCCTTCTGACTAATAACACTGGCATGTTGTCTACTTTTTGTTTATAGACAGATTTAATGACAAAAATGTGCATAATTAAAAGGGTAATTAGTTTTATTCATTTGTTTGCCCTAAATAAAACTAAAAACACATAATACAATTTTAACTATGTCTTAATTAAGTTAAATAATTTTTTTAACATATTTTAATAAAAATCTTGCTATTATTTTGTAAAAAAAAAAGTGTAAAATGTTTGGACACATCTGCTTTTACATTATTTTGACCAGCAGGGGTCGCCAGCGTGTGTGGGTTTCGAACTGCTTCGAAAAACTGAATCATTTTTTGAAGCAATTGGTTCAATTGATTCGAAGCTTCAAAAAGCTTTGTTTCTCCCATCACTACTGCTCTGCATATTGTGCATGTCTCCCTTATTTAACACACCTGATTCAGATCATCAGCTCGTTAGGATAGATTCCATGTGTAGGCAGTGGGCCTACAGGAACGAGTTGAGAACCACTGTTTTAGTGGATGTATGGAGTTCATACAGACGACCAGCAGCCACACTTGGAGAAAACATTTACATTTAGGCATTTAGCAGACGCTTTTAACCACAGATTTACAAAGATAAGAAAAAAAATAGAACAAAGAGAAGGAAATGGAGTCAATATCTATGTCAAGTATTGACACCTAACGCAAGGTTCAGGATTGGGGAGGGGGTTTGGGTATGTATGAAGGTGTGAAAGTATGCCGATGCGGTGTACTTGATATGCGCTTCAATCGGTAGCCATTGGAGAAAAGCTACTTGTGTCATGTTAAGAGTTTATTTCTATGTGTATTAATTTAAAGGAATATTCCATTTTCTTAAAAGAAAAATCCAGATAATTCAATCACCACCATGTCATCCAAAATGTTGATGTCTTTCTTTGTTCAGTCGAGAAGAAATTATGTTTTTTGAGGAAAACATTGCAGGATTTTTCTCATTTTAATGGACTTTAATAAAGCCCAACCTTTAAAGGGGCAGTGAATTTGTCGATTTTATTGTTTTATACTCTTGTCTGAGGTCTACTTATGATGTTTGCGTGGTTTTTACATTTAAAAACGACAAAAACAATAAGTAATAGGCTATTTTGTAACATCATCTTCATTCCCCGTCATTACATGTGGGGAAATGTTATAAAAACATTAATGTGTGAAAATAGCAGCCAAACACATATATGTTTGAGCCACAAAAGATTCTGGGTGCTAAAGATGATACACATAAATGACAATACGTATAGTAAAGTAGAAACAAAACTTTAAACACAGTAAGCGCGCATCAGATTATAAACTGCGGCTAATAAGCTCTTATTATTAATAACTTTGTATATTTCTATTGTGCTTGTGAGGTTGCTCTTAGATACACGTAACGTTACATACCACAGTTATATGATAAAAAAGCTTTGTTGAGTGTTTGACCGTTCAAACGCAACTTGACTAAATTACCGTATGCAACACAGTAGGCGGGCATCAGAATCTAAATTGCGGATGATAAGTGTCATGACTGCTGGGTGATCGATGGCTGTGTGATCTGTGTGTGTTGTTTACCTGTGGTGCCGGTTCCTCGTGTGTTCACTACTCCGCCCCCTTGTTTCGGTAATTGTTCACCGGTGGTGTCTCGTTTACCTTTTCCTTTATATTGCACGTAGTCCTGTCTTTCGTTGCGCGCTCATTGTTTTATCACAGTCCTGCTGCCCTGCCTTGTCTTGTCAGTCGTTCTCTGTCTCTTCCTCTTGTTACCCCAGGTTTGGTTTTCGGCGTTCGGGGACTCGTCTTCGCCCGGACCGCTCGCTTGTGGATTACTGGAACTCATTGACTTTGTTTGTCTCTCGGAACAGCTGGTTCGCTTCGTTTCTAGGCGGTACACCAGCTGTCTCTGTTTCTCTTCGGTTGCATCATCACCCGTGAGTGGAGTACACCTTTTTACCATTGTGGATTACATTGACTCTAACGACTGTTGTTTCTCGGAACCGCTGGTTCGCTTCGTTTTTAGGCGGTGACCAGTGGTTTCCGGGTGGCTTCTTCTACATCAGGATTTCACAGTGGATTACCCGTCTGAGAACTTGGATTTACCATCTTCCATCTCCGCCTGTCATCCACCTTCAGGGCGGCGTGTTTCATCCCTCTGTTGCGTGTGGTGACTGTGCTGGTGTTCTCGACGGAGTGCGTGGGTGGCTCTCTCTCTCCCTTCGGATCTGTACTGGATTATCGTGTATTGCCGACTCACTCTCTCCTACTGTGAGAGTGCTTCATTCCCACAGTAGTGTTATCATCCAGAGTGAGTCAACGGGTGTGTGCCGTGTGTGGATCTACCAGTGACTTTGCTCTCCAGATCTCTCATTCTATTTTTCTAAATAAATATTGTTAACTTGCACTTGACTCCGAAGTTTTTCATGACAGATGAGCGCGCCACTAATGGAGTCAGCAAGTTTAGAGAGTCTGGAGGTGCAGACCGCCCTTCACCAGCAGGGGGCGGCCATCGATCAACATTCATCATTATTGTCTGCTGCTGCCAGAGATTTCAGTATCTTGTCTGAGCAACTTAAGGAGCTCAGCAATTGTTTGGACCAAGTGCCTCCTCACTATGAAGCTCCAGCCTCATCCGGAGGAGCCGTTTCGATTGAACGGGAGCCACACACGGCAACACCCCCCACCTACAATGGCGACCCCAACACCTGCAGATCCTTTTTGCAACAGTGCTCTCTCGTCTTTGCGCTCCAACCCCGTCAATTTTCTTCATCCACTTCCAAGGTGGCCTATGTTCTGACGTTACTCACGGGAAGAGCGAGAGACTGGGGTATGGCCGCCTGGGGGGCTAAAGCTCCATTTACATTTTCATTCGAGGCTCTTGAGGAGGAGATGTTAAAATTGTTTAATCGGTCACTCAAGGGAGACATGGCTGGGGCTGAGTTGGTGAGATTACGGCAACTTAATGACTCCGTTACGGACTTTGCTATAAGATTTAAGACTCTCGCTATTTGCTGCAACTGGAACGACGCGGCATTAAGAGCGCAATTTCTCGAGGGTCTCACACCGGGCATTCAAGACGAGATTGCACTGAGGGAGCCACCCACGTCACTGGAAGCTGCCATCGATCTGGCTCTGAGGGTTGAGTCTCGCCATCGGCAGAGAGATCTGCGTCGCTCATTTCGCCATCTGATGTCGGAACCAGGGGAGACCGCTTCAGAGACGCCCTCCGAGGAGCCTATGCAGCTGGGCAAGTTTCATATCTCTGCTGGTGAGAGAAATCGTCGTCTGTCAATGGCCTCTGCTTATATTGTGGCAAGCCGGGGCATCTGGCGGCTACCTGTCCGGTAAAAGCTCACGCCCGCCGATGAACCTGGGAGTCTCGGTGGGCGCATCGTCATTTAAATCTCCCGTAAGCAGCACTACATTACCTGTTATTATTAACTCTTTCCCGTCACAGGCGTTGCTGGATTCCGGTGCGGAGGCGTGTCTTTTGGATGCTGGGTTGGCCAAGTCCTGGGGTATCCCTTTCATTCCTCTCTCCTCTCCTTTGTCTGCCTGGACATTGAAGGGCCAGCATATGGCTGTGATCACGCACCGTACACCCCCTGTGAGTTTGTTTGTTTCTGGCAATCATCGTGAGGAGATCGAGTTTTTACATTTTAGAAGATTCTCAATCACCAGTCATACTAGGTCATGACTGGTTATCCAAACATAATCCTCACGTTGATTGGCAGAACAATGTTGTGTTATCTTGGAAGTCTTCGTGCTATGTTTCTTGTCTTGGTCCTGCTCCTTCTCTTGTCTCTTGTTCTGTCTCGCAGGTTCCTGCTGTCGATCTCTCAGAGGTCCCGGCGGAGTACTCGGATCTGTATCAGGTTTTCAGTAAGTCCCGGGCCACCTCTCTGCCTCCTCATCGGTCGTATGATTGCGAGATCAAACTACTTCCCAACACTTCTCCGCCTAAGGGTCGTATATTTTCCCTAGCTAAACCAGAAAGAGAGGCTATGGATAAATACATTAATGACGCTCTTAAAGCCGGTCTCATTCGCCGCTCCTCGTCTCCAGCTGGTGCTGGATTTTTCTTTGTAAAGAAGAAAGATGGGTCTCTTCGTCCGTGCATTGATTATCGAGGGCTGAATGACATTACTGTTAAGAATAAGTACCCCTTGCCATTAATGTCATCAGCATTCGAGTTATTACAGGGAGCGTGCGTATTTACCAAGCTAGATCTGCGCAACGCTTATCACTTGGTACGTATTAAAGAGGGCGATGAGTGGAAGACAGCCTTTAATACACCCTCAGGACACTGGGAATATTCCGTTCTGCCGTTCGGTCTTTGTAACGCTCCAGCTGTCTTCCAGACCATGGTCAATGAAGTGCTGGGTGACATGATTAACAGATTTGTCTTTGTGTATCTCGATGACATTCTCATCTTTTCTCCCTCCATGCAGATACACACTCAGCACGTTCGCATGGTTTTACAACGGCTTTTAGAGAATCAACTATTCGTTAAGGCGGAGAAGTGCGAGTTCCACAGGAAGTCGGTTTCGTTTCTGGGTTTTGTTATTGCCGAGGGAGAAATTCGTCCCGACCCCGCTAAGGTTAAGACGGTTGCCGATTGGCCAGTACCCGACACTCGGAAGGAGCTTCAGCGATTTCTGGGGTTCGCCAATTTTTATCGGCGTTTCATTAGAAATTTTGGTCAGATCGCTAAGCCTCTTACTACTCTCACTTCACCTAACGTATGTTTCCGTTGGAATAGAGAGTCTCAGGAGGCCTTTGATGTGTTAAAGTCCCGGTTCATCTCTGCGCCTGTCCTCTCTATTCCCGATCCGGCTAAACAATTTATAGTGGAAGTGGATGCATCTGATGTCGGGGTAGGCGCCGTTTTATCACAGCGATCGTCTATTGATGGGAAAGTACATCCGTGCGCCTTTTTCTCTCACCGGTTAAACCCAGCAGAACGTAATTACGACATAGGGAATCGGGAGCTGTTGGCGGTTAGACTCGCTTTGGGTGAATGGCGTCACTGGTTGGAGGGAACCTCGGAGCCCTTTCTGGTCTGGACGGATCATAAGAATCTTGAGTATATCCGTTCGGCCAGAAGACTAACATCTAGGCAGGCTCGTTGGGCACTCTTCTTTGATTGTTTCAACTTCACCCTCTCGTACCGGCCTGGCTCGAAAAATACCAAACCTGATGCTCTCTCCCGTCTGTTCGAGAAGTCCGATTCGGAGAGGGCAGAGACCATTCTCCAGGAGGGGAGGGTGGTCGGCGCCCTCGTATGGGGAATCGAACAGCGGGTGAGAGAGGCCGGCCGGGAGGGGGAAGTTCCGGAGGGGTGTCCAGCGGGTCGCCTATGGGTTCCTGAGCGGTTACGTTCCGATGTCATCCGGTGGGGTCACGAGTCCAAGTTTGTCGGCCATCCAGGTATTCGGAGAACGTTGGCTGCCGTCCGTCAGCGTTTTTGGTGGCCTTCTATGTCCACTGACGTCAGACAGTTTGTACTAGCCTGTTCGGTTTGTGCTCGTAATAAAGCATCTAATTTACCACCCGCTGGTCTGCTTAAATCTTTGTCCGTGCCCTCCCGCCCCTGGTCTCATATAGCCCTTGATTTTGTCACTGGCTTACCGGCATCTAATGGTAACACTGTTGTTCTAACTGTGGTGGATCGTTTTTCTAAGGCGGTTCATTTCATTCCCCTGCCCAAGCTACCTTCTGCAAAAGAGATGGCTCAGGTTTTGATTAATCACGTCTTTCGGTTACATAGTATTCCGACTGACGTAGTGTCAGATATGGGTCCTCAGTTCATCTCTAGTTTTTGGCAGGAGTTTTGTAGACAAATTGGCGCCACGGCCAGCTTGTCTTCTGGTTATCACCCGCAGACCAATGGGCAATGCGAACGGGCTAATCAGGATCTTGGTAGAACGCTCCGCTGTCTGTCGTCACAATATCCGAATTCCTGGTGCGATCAGCTCCCGTGGGTTGAGTATTCTCATAATTCTCTTCCCGTTACGTCTACCAATTTATCCCCGTTTGAACTTTCCATCGGTTATCAACCTCCCCTGTTTCCATCACAGGAGCCCGAGGCAGCGGTTCCGTCTGTGTTAGCTTTCGTACGCAGGTGCAGACGCACCTGGAGGAGAGCTAAGACACTGTTATTATCTAATTCCAGACGAACCAAAGCTGCAGCTGATCGTCATCGGCGACCTCCACCCCGTTACGTTTGTGGTCAAAAGGTATGGCTTTCTATCAAGGATCTGTCTCTCTGTGAGCCTTCTCGTAAGCTGGCTCCGAGATTCATTGGGTCATACAGTATTTCTAAGGTCATTAATCCGGTGACGATAAAGCTTAAGTTACCTCTTTCTCTTGGTCGGGTTCACCCTGTTTTTCATGTATCCAAGGTTAAACCTGTGATGTTTGCTCGCTATAACCCTCCGGTCTCTGCCCCTAATCCCCCCGCCCCTCGTCTAGTGGATGGTGCCCCTGTCTATACTGTTAAGAGGTTACTAGACTCCCGCCGCAGGGGCAGAGGATTTCAGTATTTAGTGGATTGGGAAGGATACGGTCCTGATGAGAGGAGCTGGGTTCCGGGTCGGGATTTGCTGGATCCTGGGCTGATCGAGGACCTCCGTCGGCGACAGGGTGAGTCTCCCGGTCCGTCTGGTGCCGGTCGTGGAGGGGGGGCTACTGTCATGACTGCTGGGTGATCGATGGCTGTGTGATCTGTGTGTGTGTGCGTTGTTTACCTGTGGTGCCGGTTCCTCGTGTGTTCACTACTCCGCCCCCTTGTTTCGGTAATTGTTCACCGGTGGTGTCTCGTTTACCTTTTCCTTTATATTGCACGTAGTCCTGTCTTTCGTTGCGCGCTCATTGTTTTATCACAGTCCTGCTGCCCTGCCTTGTCTTGTCAGTCGTTCTCTGTCTCTTCCTCTTGTTACCCCAGGTTTGGTTTTCGGCGTTCGGGGACTCGTCTTCGCCCGGACCGCTCGCTTGTGGATTTCTGGAACTCATTGACTTTGTTTGTCTCTCGGAACAGCTGGTTCGCTTCGTTTCTAGGCGGTACACCAGCTGTCTCTGTTTCTCTTCGGTTGCATCATCACCCGTGAGTGGAGTACACCTTTTTACCATTGTGGATTACATTGACTCTAACGACTGTTGTTTCTCGGAACCGCTGGTTCGCTTCGTTTTTAGGCGGTGACCAGTGGTTTCCGGGTGGCTTCTTCTACATCAGGATTTCACAGTGGATTACCCGTCTGAGAACTTGGATTTACCATCTTCCATCTCCGCCTGTCATCCACCTTCAGGGCGGCGTGTTTCATCCCTCTGTTGCGTGTGGTGACTGTGCTGGTGTTCTCGACGGAGTGCGTGGGTGGCTCTCTCTCTCCCTTCGGATCTGTACTGGATTATCGTGTAGCGCCAACTCATTCTCTCCTACTGTGGGAGTGCTTTATTCCCACAGTAGTGTTATCATCTAGAGTGAGTCAACGGGTGTGTGCCGTGTGTGGATCTACCAGTGACTTTGCTCTCCAGATCTCTCATTCTATTTTTCTAAATAAATATTGTTAACTTGCACTTGACTCCGAAGTTTTTCATGACAATAAGTCCTTCCTTATCACTACCTTTGCATATTTCTACCGTTAAATTACAATCGTATTCTTAAGTGTTGCACCTTTATTAATCGTTTAATGTTTTTAGTAAATTAAAACAGTCAAACAAACAGAAGTGTTTAGACATGGATGTTACAACAGGACATAAGCAATCTCTTCTAACAAAGCAATAGTGAAACGCAGTAACTTAAATAAAGTAAAATGTCTTACTTGCTGTGTCATTTTCGTCAGATCCAATATTAGTGGTGCTTTTAATCACAGTCTATCTGCAAATCCAGCATCGACTTGCTTCTTTACAAGTGAATCCGCACAGTACACAAGGTAATCAAACACTCCCCACGCCAGCTGGAACTCTTCAAAAACAACCTTTATCCACGCATTCCTAATGTTATTTTCTGAGCCTCCGAATTAAAGTATTCAGCTTCTGTGTTGTTCCCACGCGGTTCTCCCACAACCCAAGACTTCGTTACCATGGTTACTCTATCATAACAGATCACCGCGTCAAAATAAAAGTCTATCAGAAAAAATGTATTTAAAAGTCATTTTGGTTACATTTGGCAATCTTTAAAGACATGTTTACTGATTGAGACACACGTGTGTCACGCAAAGTTGTGGGCGGGGCTACAAAAGTGGTCCTTGTATTTGGCTATGGGGAGGTGCTTCAATTCTACTTTGACGTCATACTTCTCCGAATTCCACACTTGGTTGTAAAACTGGCTTGGTGCCAAAAACTGTTATATTTCAGTAGCACGGACGTTTTCAGTCCTGAAACTTGCAGGATGTTCATTTAACTATGATGACGTCTTATATAACAAAGTTTCAAGTTAAAATTGAGTATATGATTCACCGCTCCTTTAATACTTAACTCAACACTTAACAGTTTTTTTCTGTGGAGTTTCAAAGGACTATAAACAATCCCAAACGAGGCATAAGGGACTTATCTAGCAAAACAATTGTCATTTTTGACAAAAAAAAAAATTGCTCTTTTAAACCACAACTTTTCGTCTAGGTCCAGTCCAGCGTGACCTAACGTAAATGCGTAGTGACGTAGGGAGGTCACGTGTTACATATATAAAACACACATTTGCGGACCATTGTAAACAATAAATTGACACAAAGACATTAATTAGTATCAGTTGACATACAACAACATAGGAACGGTCCTTTTTCAACACACTTGTAAACACTGGGGCGGAGTTTTGCGCTCGTCCTCTGTGACCTCTTGACGTCATGACGTATTGCGTGGGGTCACGCTGGCGCATCACGACCGGATCTAGACGAGAAGTTGTGGTTTAAAAGTGCATATATATATATATATATATATATATATATATATATATATATATATATATATATATATATATATGACAATCGTTTCGCTAGATAAGACCCTTATGCCTCATTTGGGACCATTTATAGTCCTTTGAAACTCTGTTGAAAAAAACTGTTAAGTACCCTTCAAACCCAGTGTTGTAAAAATGCAACATAACAACCTCAAAATCAACATTCAGCTGTATCTTAACATCTGCGTGATCTAGACTTTAATCACAGAAAAAAATATTTTAGGCATTTTACTTACATGATTTTTATTCATTTAGTCCAGTAAAAAATGTTCTTTAAGGTGGGTTTGCAGGTTTTGTAAGTTCACGGCCAGGAAAACAAACCTATTTACAAAGTCTATCATTCAAAATCATTGCAGGGTTAAACAATATGACTTTTTAGTTGTGTAAATGTGTTTTCAAAGAGAAAAAAACATGTACAGGTATATTTTATTAGACCTTAAACAAAAGAGGGCTTTACAGGGTTAAGTTTAATCAGTGTTTCGAAAGACATCTGTTTCTTCTGTTGTAAAATCACCTAAATATGTTGTGTTTCAAAAGCACAGTTGAACTCACTGAAAATCCTTCGCATCTTTCAGAATCCCTCCTCCACCCCGTCTCCTCTCACTTACCAAGTTATTTCCTTAAGAGGGGGGGGATACTCTGTGTTTCAGGCTCATTCCCTGCTCAGAGCCCTCTCCCCGGACAGCACGCCAAATACGTTTACTAATTTAATTATTTTAACTTATTTGTAAGTGTGAACTCGTGAAAGACAAAAGAAATCGAATCAAATGACTCCTTTTAAAAATGATGATAACCAGGGTGCGATTTGTGAAAAAAACAGAGGGGGGGATGTTTTCATAGGCGTCGATTTCGGCGACGGTGGGCACCCACCATATTTCGTCATGAGTTATTTTGTACCCACCACTAGTTTTTACTTTTTTGACTGTTTTCAGTGGTTAAGAAGAGCAATATGAGAGAGAAATTTGGTAATCATTGTCTGACCTAACAAAAATCCATTATAATATTATTATTATTTTTTTTATATATTTCTAATTAAAATATTTCTAATATTCAGAAATGCGCTCTCCGCTCACGAGCTCTGATCGGAACAACCCGAACCTCACTGTCTGCTGAACTTGCGCAGAAACATCAAAATATAACCAGCTTTTTAAAATGGTTTTAAAACTTAACATTTAGACTATTTTAGCGCAAATTATGAGCTTATTGACGATTTTTTATAATTCTTGACATAATGCGTCTCTGTCCACAGCACATTTCAAAACATTTTAATTCATAAAAATAAATAATGAGAACATGAACTCATCACTGCATTTGCAGGAATTGTAAAATATTTTTTCTTATTAACTCATGAAGCAGCCTAACGCAATATTTTTATTCTAATAGCTTATCTTTCCCCACACATATGAACTGTGATCATGCACAACGAAAAACGCGTAAGAATTAAATCTTGAATGGCAAAACTGTATGGCACAATGTAGTGTCAACTTAAATATAAATATGAACAATGTCTTGATTGCAAAGTTAAACCATTACAGTAGAAACAGTTTTACTGCTGCTTTTAAAGTAATAATATTAACTTTACACCGCAATGCGGAGCTACAGTGAAATGATAGAAAAGACAGATGCATTATGTATAGTCACTTAGCCTCATTTGCGCAAACTGGACGCGCCCTCGCCTCGCTAAACGCCTCATCTGCGTGTAACTTCGGCCATTCTCAGTGGTGTGACTGGGACACTAACTCTGCTTGTCATCATAAACAGATAATCAGATTGTGATGTTTATTCCCGCTTTAATAATATGCGGATGAATATGCTGCCTTACACCGTTTCGACACACAGCTCCATAACCATCTCGCATGTGTTGATAGGCTACTCGTGAGGTGTAACCGGGTCTGTAACCAATCAGATAGCGCCGTGGGCGGGACATTGAGCAAGTCTGCATGCAGAGTGGTGAATACAGAGAGGCTGCGCGGCAGCTGTATCAGAGCCAGCCAAAGCAGCGCATTTTAAAACAAAATTGACTTTAATCAAACCACGGATCAGTGATAAGTTTTGTGATCCGTCTCGCCACAAGTGTAGTAGCACTGATCACTTTGAGGGGGGGATAAATTTATCCCCACCGGGGATAAAAATAATTAAGCAGAGGCAGGGATACATTGATCAGAAAGGGGGAAATCCCACGCATCCCCCCCGGCAAATCGCACCCTGATGATAACCATAAACTTGACGGTGCTTTTCTGAAATATACCCGAAATATTAAACCTTGATGCCATATGCGGTCGAACAACGCGACTTCCGGAGAACGAACCCGAAATATGTTCAGGACGTGTCTGGCGGAACTGGCACGAATGGCCACCCTATGTTTAACAGAATTAAGAAACTCACACAGTTCTAAGAGTAAATGATGACAAAATTTTTGTTTTTGGGTGAACTGTCCCTTTAAGTACCAAGTTGTTAGCTTATCCAAATTTCTCATTAGAATAAAAAAAAACAAAAAAAAAAAACAAAGAGAGATCCAGATGCAACACAAATCAGACAAAGAATTAGTATGTCTAATATAAAAGCATGTGAATTAAACTATTGATGCTATTTTCAATGCCATGAAAAGTATTTTTTAATATTCACTAAAATATGTGTTTAACTTTTGTCTTTTTCTGTTTAAAAAACTGTATTAAGCACATTTTGGAGGTGATGTGGAGCATTTTCCTTAGATGTTTCCATGAATGCTGAGATCTTCCATATTGGCATAATAATCTTCATAATCCTCCATCTTAAAGTATGAATTCAGAGACACAGAGGTGAGATCAGTCAATAACATTTCAGACAGAATTTCATGTCAGAAACTGTGTGTTAATTCACTTAAATTATGTAAAGTAATATAATGATCGATTGTATACTTACAGTGCAGGATCTTCTCTGACTGAATTGCACAGGAGACAAAAACAATTGAAAAGGAAGTTAATAAACCATGTAATGAATTTAAGAAAACAATTTAAGTCTAAACTAAAGACATTTCTCTTTAATGAAGCACTCACATAATTTGTCTAGTAAATATACTTATGCCGCAATAGTTAGCTTATTCGGAAAGAAGCATTCACATCATTCATCTGGGTAATATACTTATGCCGCAATAGTTAGCATGTCCGGAGCCCTGTGACCACCGACCGCTTCTTGTTTATATGATTGTATAAAATAGTATCTGATATATAGTATAACCTCAATAGAATCAGCCATGTCTGGCTCTCTTTTTTCAACCGCTGGGGAGCCAGCTGATATTGGCGTAACATAGAACTCTCTTCTTTGTGTTACATCATTATTACGTTCACTAGTATGAGTTGATCTTAACCGCTTTACTCTGCTTATGTTGTCCACCGATTTTTCTGTGTTTTCTCTTTCTTAATGTAAAGCTGCTTTGAAACAATTAAACAATCGCGCAAAGCGCTATATAAATAAAATTGAAATGAAAATATTACTATATCGCTATTTACTGTAGCACTAAATGGAGACATTTTTTATATTTAATATTATGTGCTTTTGCAATTAAAACATGACAAAAGTATGCACATTAAGTACTATTATAAACGTTAACTAATAAATAGTTTAATTTATGTCGTATATATTCTGTACTGTAATAAAAAAATATATAATAGTAGAATAAATACAGCTAAATCAGCTAGATGTTTTGTAGAGATTTACTGCACGCCACACTGGTGCCTCTTGCAATGCAACTACCATTAGCTATAGTGGCTCACTGGAAGTCTTATACAAAAGAGCTCAAAGATGGCAGCACCTGCATTTACGTCAAAAGTAAGGTGGATAGAAACCATGGTTTTACTACAGAAAAAGTGCAACCATGTTTTTGGCTACAAATACTATAGTTAATCATGGTAAATTTAGCAAGGGATGTAGTGTATTGAGTTGTTATTGAACTCTGGTACTGTTTGGCCATTGTAAAAATAATCCAAGAGATAGAATTTGATCTATGCATATGGATTGATGGACAGTTTTGTGTGGCGACCTCAGCTCATTTCAGATAATAAAGTAACAGGAGAAAGACGGTTCATCGCCTCCTTTTCATACTGTTTACACCGAATTACAATATTTGTTTTCGATTTCACTTACATCATTTAGACATTCCAAGCACTATGGATAATGACACATGCCTGGATAAGACGCACGCCTTTGGTGTGAGAGACTCGGGTTCGAATCCACTGTGACACACCATTGTGTCCCTGATCAAGACACTTAACCCCTAGTTGCTTCAGAGGCGTGCGACCTCTGACATAATATAGCAATTATAAGTCACTTTGGATAAAAGCATCAGCTAAATGAATAAGTAAGTAAGTAGTTCTCTAACACATCCTGAAGTTTGACTTCTCAGAGTAAAGTGGGTTTAAATGTCAGGAGTTTCTGTCGGGACGAAAGTAACACTTGTTTCTCTTCTCCTGTTGCTAATACTGTTGCATTATGTTGGAAATTTATATTATTCTAATTTGATTTAATTAAATTTATATTGATTAAATTTAAAAAATATATTTTCAACAATTAAAGCTTGTACTATCAGCTTGTTTTTGAAACATTTGATAAAACTGAAATTTAAAACGAATATATATATATATATATATATATATATATATATATATATTTTTTTTTTTTTTTTTTTTTTTTTCATTTACATATTAACAAGGTCAAAATGTATCTTGTTTTGTTGTGGTACTTTTGACCCACCTGTGTGTTACTTTCGTCCCTGCTGGGTCAAAACAACAATGCGCTACTTATGTTCAAAGATAAATTATACTGACGTCGTTTTACATTTGTTACAAAATTTGATAGACCACACTTGTGAGTCATTGACAACATCAGAAATATAGGTAACACTTTACAATAAGGGTGCACTAATAATCATGAATTCATGCTTAACTAATGCACAGATAATACTGAATTAATGTATTACTAATGATTATCTAAGCTATTCATTAGCTGTTCATTAATGATTGCCTCATAAGCAACTAATGAAGAGTCTGTCTGATTACTATATTAGTTCATATATGAATTGTTATTAATTAAATATGTAATTGTGGATTTATTCCATCATCACTTCTTTTATGAACTAATAGTGTTAATTAATTTGATAATTACCACAATGATCCAAAGCCTTATAATACAGGTAAACTAATATGCATTAATATATTGTTAATTACAGCATTAGTAGTGTGTTAATTAATACTATTACTAAATAATGAGTTAATAATGATGTGCCTCAACAAGTAAAGTCACAACATAATGATATATTTGCAAACCATTAGCTAATGATTAATTATTAATTAATGACCATCACTAGAGTTTATAAAAGCTATTTATTAAACACTGTTTCCAAAAACATTGCCAAAAACACATTTCCATAACACAATACATTTAAACACACCATTAAAACATAAAAAATAATATCAAATGAAATAATACAAAAGAAGACTGATCAAAATTAGACAACACGTTCAGATACCTCACAGATATCTCTGTTAATCTGGCACCCATGCTAATACATATCACAAATGTACATTTTTAAGTCCAACCGTTTCAGTCTGTCAGTCGTAAAAATTGGATGGTAACAAACTGATAGAGAAAAAAACATGCACAGACAAATCCAAATTAAACCCTGCGGCTCGTGACGACACATTGATGTCCTAAGACATTAAACGATCGGTTTGTGTGAAAAACCGAACAGTATTTATATAATTTTTTACCTCTAATAAAACACTAACCCCAGAGCAACACGTGCGTTCACATCACCGTCTTATTCATCTAATGTTTAATGGCGGGTTGCGAAACAACTTTATAGGTGCATGCTGCCACCTACTGTATCGGGAGCCCCGTATAATTTATATGCGCCCTCATGCCGTGCACCCAATACAGTAGGGGGCGGTATTCACCTATGAAGTTGTTTCGCAACCCGCCATTAAACATTAGATGAATAAGACGATGAAGTGAATGGACGTGTTGCTTGTAAAAAATGGATAGAGGTAAAAAAAATTACATAAATACTGTTTGGTTTTTCCATAGACAGTAAAAGAAATGGACACAGCGACCCCATTGGATTCAACGGAGACAAGTGAAGTCAATTAGAAGCACGCACTTCCTGGGTGTCGAGCGTACTGCGCAGACTCAAACTGAGCTCAATGACGTGGATGTCACGTGAGCAACCTGCCTGACAATTGTAAGTCTTCTAATAGCCATGCCACTGGAAATCTGAATCACCTACTGAATCTTGCAGAGATGGCGAGCGTGAACAGGAGCACATTTTGGTTAGTATTTTGATTAATAATCTCCCTTGACTTTATGCCTTCACATCCACCCGATTGCCTCATAGTCAGTAAAAGATTGCCTGTGAGCTTCTCTCCCAGTCCATACGGTAATTTCTCTACTGTGCGACAGAAAGTCGCAGGTTATGATGCAATCGTTAGCCTATTTTTACAAAAACTGCTTCTACTGGGACATAACGTAAGATACATGGTAATGGAGCCTTTTATACATTTTCATGTTTCTTTAGAAATAATTAATGGACAAATGGAGTCTTTAAACGCCTCAGATGTAAAGTTATTCGCTGTCAAAGTGACGCCAAAATGAATGGGAGTCAATGGGATGCTAACAGCAGATGCAGTGTTCGAATTGAAGGGGGTCTGGGGGGGTCCCGGACCTCCTATAAGCCTTAAGGGACCCCCCATAAAGCACAAAAATATAAATTAGGGGGGTCCCCTGGTTTTTATTAAAATTAAAATACTACATGAATTTAAAATTCTCATGTTGCGTGTCACAAACCGAAACTGTCTTTATTTGTCCCAATTTCGCAATAAACTAATTCAAATGACTTCTGTCTGAAATAAATAAACTCGCAAGTGCGCCTCATGCTGTTTTCTGGAGGAATTGACAGACAAACAGTGGCAAATCTATCCTCTCAGTCTGACGGCTGGTCCACCCAGTCACACAAAATATTTTATTGGGGAAGCAGAAGAAATCACGCTTAAATGATAATAAATGATAGTCTCAACTTCGTTTGTGAGCGGCATTGACAAGTACATAAACCCTGTGCGTGTTTGCTGTGATTGTTTTTAATGATAGAGAACACGAACCATTTGATATTTCAGATGAAATAAAACTTATCACTAAGTTAAGCAGATCTTACTTGTAATTGTCATCTATGTGACGCGACAGTCGGCACTCAGCAGCACATCATCATTTGAAATCCGTTTACAAGATGAATTCTCTTGTTATGTTAAATATGAAGTTTACATTGCGTTGTAAAAATGATGAAATATATCTTCATACGTGCTTAATTCATAATGAAAACGTATTAATACAAGCTTTTTTATGCTGCTATATTATATAACAAAATAAACAATACATGTCATTTTATATACAAACTATAATTCTATCTTGACAAGCACATTATCTGCTTCATGTTGGTCCGGTTTAATTCAGAGGACTCATTGCTTTTGTGTATTCATTTTCATTTTAAGCCTTTAAAAAGTAATTATTTTAGATGTAATTTTGTAATATTTATAGCTTAAATTATCTAATATAATTTTTAAAACATTTAAAATCATTTTGCAGAATTCCGCAGATTTTTCAAAAACATTTCCAGAGATAAGGCAAAAAAAGTCAGCATATTTCGTCTGTCCCTGTTTATCGCTCAAATACGCATCATTCAGAAATAAATAACTATATTTATAGAAAGTATCTTTTGCATGTGTTTTTTTAAACCTTGCAAATGTTAACATGCAAGCGAATTTAAAAAATTTGAGCGGAAGATGTTAAAGTGGGCTGTTTTATGTGCGCAAAGACAAGGACACGTCGCGCACACATACTTAAATGGACGCAACACTCATAAGCGGACGCACGGAGACGCGCAATTCCTAAAGCATGCAAACACAATATTATTTGGAAATACCGCAGTCTTGGCACCTATTCTCATAAAAACATTCAGTTATGTTTTAAAGTAAGTGCAATCAGTTCAGAAAGAAATCAGATGTTTGTGTTGGTCTGAAAGTAGCAGTTCTTATCTGCTTGTGTTTCTGTCATTTATATTAATTAAACAACAGAAAACAAAGGAAAATCACTTCTGTATCTAAAAACAGATTAATTATTCGATGAAGAAGACAGTGTTATTATTCATTTGATTCTATTTATGTACCTAAATATATCTTACTTTATTTGTAACTTTGTTCTTTTCTATTTTTTATGCTCATAATTTCTTAATTTGTTCTTATGTTATTTTCCCTCCCCCAGTTTTGCTGATCTGAAAGTATTCGATCTATGACTCAAAAAACGCAATGTAATCCATTTAACCACTACTATACTGTATAGTAAAATTATGTAATTTAAAAATGAGTTCCACCCTATTTCACCCCTATTCTGTGTAAAATTTCTGCCCTTGCCAGTGTTTCACACTAATTTGAGGGGTAAAAATGTATTAGAGTTTGAGTTAAGGGTAATTTGGGGTTTCTTTGATTAAAACCAGGATCAGATGATTAATGATCAAGGACGATCACATCTTACTTTGTGAAATCACAGCGATCCTATGATAAGGGGGTGGGGCTTGGCCAGGGGGTGGGGCTTAGCTAGGGGACCCCTCATAAGCTTTGACATAATTCGAACACTGAGCAGATGGGTGTTCGCTAAGCAATGGCGGCGTCCAGGGAAGCTTCAATAAAATATGAAACCCTGCCCCCCTGGGTTTTTCACACAAACTGATCGTTTCGTGTCTTATGGCATTTATGTGTCGTCATGAGCCGCAGGGTTTAATTTGGATTTGTCTGTGCATGTTTTTTTTTTTGTCTATCAGAGTTTGTTACCATTCACTTGTACGACTGACAGACTGAAACGGTTGGACTTAAAAATTTACATTTGTGTTATGTATTAGCAAGTGTGCCAGATTAATACGGAAAACTGTGAGGTATCTGAACGTGTTGTCTTATTTTGATCAGTCTTCTTTTTGTATTATTTCATTTTATATTATTTTTTATGTTTTAATGTTGTGTTTAAATGTAGTGTTTTATGGAAATGTGTTTTTGGCAATGTTTTTGGAAACAGTGTTTAATAAATAGCTTTTATAAACTCTAGTGATGGTCATTAATTATTAATTAATCATTAGCTAATGGTTTGCAAATATATCATTATGTTGTGACTTTACTTGTTGAGGCACATCATTATTAACTCATTATTTAGTAATAGTATTAATTACAACACTACTATTGCTGTAATTAATAATGTATTAATGCATATTAGTTTACCTGTATTATCTGGAAGTTGAAATATAAGGCTTTGGCTCATTGTGGTAATTAACAAATTAATTAACACTATTAGTTCATAAAAGAAGTGATGATGGAATTAATCAACAATTACATATTTAATTAATAACAATTCATATATGAACTAATATATTAATCAGACAGACTCTTCATTAGTTGCTAATGAGGCAATCATTAATGAATAGCTAATGAATTGCTTAGATAATCATTAGTAATACATTAATTCAGTATTATCTGTGCATTAGTTAAGCATGAATTCATGATTATTAGTGCACCCTTATTGTAAAGTGTTACCGAAATATATCTCTGTCTAAAACATCATCTTTTAAAATTAAGTTTTTCTGAAAAGTTGTACTTTCGCCCTTGCTCTTTCCTACCTCTTTGGTGATGGTATACGGGCCGCAGCTGCATCATTTGACCTGTGAACATTAACACATACATTAATTTATGGTGCTACTATTTTACGTAATGGTTGCTAAGGCCCAGATGGTCATGCGGTTTCTAGGCATGTTCTCATATAGCTATAATTCACACATACATTATAAACATAGCTAACTAGAGCTAAAGTGATACTGTCTCGCTCTCACAAAAATACATGTTCAATCATTTGCACAATATAATGTGATTATATTTTCATAATTGCTTTTAAAAGTGATCATAATACAGCACATGAAATGCAAGAAAGTATGAAAAGCTATGCTTGCTCAACGAAACTACATCATATCAGTATGATTATTAGGCTACTTCATACAGACTTTTCCTAAATAACCCTAATGTAACACACATGTACCTGTTACACTTCTTATATATGATGACTCCAACAAATATGCAAATGAGAAGCAAAGCAAATGAGGGGGCTAGAATGTAAAGCCCAATTGTGTTCATGTCAAAGGTCCTCAACTCGGGTTTCCTGGAAACAACTAAAGGAAGTAAAAGAATGAAGTCATTTATTGGTCATTATGATGTATATATCATGTAAACAGCTACTGCACGAATGTGAAACACATACATTTATTTTGGACTGAAGTCACTGGTTTTGGGGACTCTGTAAAACAATCTGCAGACAAATATCTATAAATGATAAGACTTTGAAAGTAGGGAAGGGTTCCGAGCCCCACCTGTCCCCAATCGCACCAACAAAATGGTAATCAAATAGGCTTAAGTTAAACTGTTGAAATTTTTATATTACATCAAACACTTTCAATAGAGAAAAAAATATGCAAATGTATTAACTTTTATACAACTACCGCCTATAGCGCCTCTCTACATTAAAGTTTTTTTTCTGCTTTAATTAACATTCTGATGTAAATTTATTCTTGTAGGCTATGATTTCACGTGACATTTTCTTCACAGTCTGATGCTGTTTTAAGTTATCTTATATTTAAATGTGTCGTTTTGAATGTATGGTCAATAAATAAAGGAATTTGTCACGCTCCACTTTTAATGTTACTCTTCCTCACCAGTGGGGCCCGCAGCACACTTTGAGAAATACTGCACTGAAGGAAGTGGAAGATGAAGTTCCCTTTCAATACGGTTCACTTCGCATTGCGTCAGTTTGCTGACGCTATGGGGGAAACTCCTGTTTACTCCGTGATTGAAGCCTATTGGTTAACGTCTGTAGAAAATACAGACCAATGACGTTTGAGCCCGCGCGGGGGCGTGGCACACGTCCCTATATAAGCCGGTGAAATACGTCAAGAGCTCATTACTTTTCTCCTTCAGCGCGAACCTTCTCGCTGCTCCGAAGAAGAAGCCCTTACTCGCCGTCGATCCAAGCACTGCAGCGGACTACAACACACCAGCGTGTTCCCCTGCCGCTTTCCGGTGAGCCTAAAAGAGAGTATCTAAAAGAGCAGAAGCGCGTTGAGATAATGTCGCTTCGGCATTGCGGCTCCTGCCGAGCCCCTTTGCCTGTGGAGGATTTCCACAAGGAGTGCGTCATCTGTCTGGGTCCTGCCCACGCCGAGGCCGTACTCGCCGAGGCGGGCTGCGCCCACTGCGAGCTCCTTCCTATCGCGGTGCTGCGCTCCCGCCTCGAGATCTTTAAACGGAAGGCTTCCCGTGCTCTCCCGCCTAAACAGCAGCGGAGCCGTGAAGCTGGAAGACGCCCTGAGACCGAGTCCACGCCGGCTCATCCCCCGCGTGCTCTGTCTCCCCGCCGTCACCCTGTCACCTTCGCCCATGAAGACCTGCGCCCCCTGCCGAGTGCTAGCGGCATGGTTTCCTTTGGGTCCGGTGACAACTTGGAAGTGATGTCATCCTCTGAGGAGTTAGAGGATTGGGCGGCTTCGGATGACGACGCCCACGCAGCCGCCGCTGATGAACCTACCGAGTCGCGTCCTCACGACTCTGAGCTCATCCGCATCTTGACGCAAGCTACGGCGGAGCTCAACATCAAGTGGTCGCCGCCGTCAGAGCCTCAACTCAGCCGGTTGGACGAGTGGTTTCTGCAGCCCGGGCGCCGTCAATCGTCCCGCCAACGGCCGGCGCCGTTTTTCCCTGAGGTTCACCAGGAGCTCACCAAATCTTGGCGTGCTCCCCACTCCACCCGAGCTCAGAGCGCCGTCTCCCACGTCCTCTCCGTAGTGGACGGCGCCGACGAACACGGCTACTCCAAGATGCCGCCGCTCGAGGAAACTGTCGCCGCCCATCTCTGCCCGTCTTCAGCCGGCGGATGGAGGGCGAAGTTGAACCATCCATCAAAGCCCTGTCGCCTGACATCGACCCTGGCGTCAAAATCTTACGCCGCTGACGGCCACGCTGCATCCGCTCTCCATACGATGGCGGTGCTGCAGGTATACCAGGCAAAGCTCCTCCGTGACATGGACGAGACAGGTCCGGACCCGTCGACCTTTCAGAACCTGCGCAGCGCGACTGATCTGGCCCTTCGCGCCACTAAAGTCGCCACTCAGGCTGTAGGAAGAGCCATGGCCAGCCTGGTTGTTCTGGAGAGACATCTGTGGCTGAACTTGACGGAGATAAAGGACACGGATCGGGTTGCCCTTCTTGACTCGCCCGTGTCACCGTCGGGGCTCTTCGGCTCCGCTGTGGAGGGGTTCACCCAGCGCTTCACTGAGGCACAGAAATCGTCGCAGGCTATGCGGCATTTTCTACCTAAACGATCTGCCTCAGCGTCTGAGACCGGCCGCCCAAAACCGCCGCCAGCTCAACGCCCTAAGCCAGCACCAGCTCAGCCCCAGCAGAGAGCTGAACCGGAGGTCAAGCGCCAGCGTCCTGCACGACCGGCTGGCCCGCCTCGACGCCGCGGTCCCCGTCCTCGGATTACGCTGGACCCGACGCCGGCGCCGCCTCCCTGAAGAGAGTCTGAGGAGGAAAAGAGGCTCTGGTCCCGCTTCGGCCGGCCCGCCCTCGAAAGTTCTGCGTGTTTCAGTCCCCTCGGGCGCTGGACACACCCTCGCTGTAACAGCGAAACACAAATTTTTACCTTTTCACAAAAAGAGCAAATTTCCTCCTCTGTACACACAAACACACACACACGGCTTAACGTCCATAAGCATATCGACGCTCGCCGTCAAATTTCACGTTTGGCAATCCACCCCCGGTATGCCGGGCTGGATTCTAAACGTAATCCAACACGGTTATTCACTCCAATTCGCCCGGAGACCACCCCGGTTTCGCGGCGTTCTCTACACCACTGTCCCAGACGATCGTATGCAGATCCTCAGGGAAGAGGTGCGTTCTTTATTACTAAAAGACGCGATAGAGACGGTCCCGGCGGATCAAAGCGAATCAGGCTTTTACAGTCGTTATTTTCTCGTTCCAAAGAAAGACGGCGGCCTCAGACCGATATTGGATCTACGCGTTTTGAATCGCGCTCTTGCCAAACGGCCGTTCAAAATGCTTACAGCCAGACGAATCATGGCGTTAATTCGACCGGGCGATTGGTTCATATCAGTGGATCTGAAAGACGCTTACTTTCACATTCCGATAGCGCCACGTCACAGGCCGTTCCTAAGATTCGCGCTCGACGGGACAGCATACCAGTACAAAGTTCTGCCCTTCGGATTATCTCTGGCACCACGCACATTTACCAAATGTGCGGATGCGGCTCTCGCCCCTCTCAGACAGAGCGGCATCCGCATATTGAATTACCTCGACGATTGGCTTATTCTAGCACAGTCAGAGAGGGAAATTACTGCGCACAAGACCGTTGTACTCCAGCATTTGGAGAATTTGGGGTTCAAAATCAACCTCCAGAAGAGTTTGCTCACCCCCACGCAGCGAATCGCGTTCTTAGGCACGACGCTCGACTCATTAAAGATGCGGGCATGGCTTAAACAGGAACGCGCGCTCACGGTCAGACGCGAGGCGGCATCGTTCAAAGCGGGTTCACATCTCCCTCTCAAACGATTCCAAAAAATGTTGGGTCTGATGGCAGCAGCATCCCCACTAATACCGTTGGGAATGCTGTTCATGAGGCCGCTTCAGTTTTGGTTGAAAGCGAAAGTTCCGCCCCGTGCTTGGTTGTCGGGCCGCTTATTAATCAAAATCACGTACAGCTGCGTGAAAGCGCTTTCGATATGGACATCCCCTCACCTTTTCCTCTCGGGCACGGAGCTCGGCTCCGTGAGCAGGAGGAAAGTGGTGACTACGGATGCGTCTGCGACGGGTTGGGGCGCTCACTGCGACGGCGAGCTCGCCTTCGGTGCGTGGAACAACCAGTTGTCTCAGCTACATATCAACCACCTCGAGATGTGGGCGGTTATCTTGGCGCTACGACACTTTCGACCGAAACTCCAACATCAACACGTTCTAGTGCGGTCGGACAGTATGACGGTGGTTTCGTTCATAAACCACCAAGGAGGGCTGAGATCTCGCTCCCTATCCAGGCTGGCGAAACGGCTTTTATTATGGGCTCACGCGAACGTACGTTCGTTAAAAGCGACTCACGTACCGGGTGTAGCCAATACGGGTGCAGACATTCTCTCGCGCAACGGTCCGCCGCCGGGAGAATGGAGACTGCATCCTCAGACGGTCGAGAGAATATGGACCGTCTTCGGCCGGGCGGAGATCGATCTGTTTGCATCAGACGAGAACGCGCATTGCCCGATCTTCTTCTCGAGACATCACGATGCCCTGTCGCAAGCATGGCCGGCGTGTCTTCTGTATGCTTTTCCTCCGGTGGCCCTGTTACCACAGGTCCTTCAGAGGATAAGAGAGACGAAATGCGCGATAATTCTGGTCGCCCCGTTTTGGCACAATCAACCATGGCTCCCCGACCTATGGCAGCTGAAAACATCAGCACCATGGCCAGTACCGCTGAGGAAAGACCTCCTATCTCAGGCGAGAGGGACGATATGGCATCCACAGCCGGAGCTATGGAATCTACACGTTTGGTCTCTGAACGGCAACCATCACGCCTTTCAGGACGAGTGTTAAATACTCTAACTGAAGCTAGGGCCCCATCTACCAGGCGCCTTTACGCTCAAAAGTGGTCTATTTTTTCTGATTGGTGCACGACGAAAGACTTAAACCCAAACACCTGTGAAGTGGAGCATATTCTCTCCTTTCTGCAGGAAATGCTGGACAGCGGTCGCGCGCCCTCGACGCTTAAAGTGTATGTGGCGGCGATAACGGCGAATCACGCCCTTATCGCCGGTCGCACCGTGGGAAAACATGATCTCATCATTAAATTCCTCAGAGGCGCTCGCAGACTAAACCCACCGCGACCTAACACGGTCCCGTCTTGGGATCTGTCCACGGTCCTGAAAGCGCTGCGCGGTCCCCCTTTCGAGCCCCTCGAACAGGCTGACCTGCGCGCTCTCTCGTTTAAAACCGCTCTCCTCCTGGCGTTGGCATCGGTTAAACGAGTGGGCGATTTACACGCGTTTTCAATTGACCCGTCGTGTCTGGAATTCGGTCCTAACGATAGCAAAGTGATCCTTAGACCGAGAGCGGGATACATTCCTAAAGTTTTGACCACGCCATTTAGAGTTCAGGTGGTTTCACTTCTCGCCCTTCCGACGGCGGACGGCGAACAAACCCCGAACACGCTCTGCCCCGTCAGAGCGTTAAGAATATACACGGACCGTTCTGCCTCATACCGCAAGTCAGATCAGCTGTTCGTAAGCTTCGCGCAACATTCCTTAGGTATGCCGCTCACTAAACAGAGGCTATCTAAATGGATCGTCGAAGCCATTGCTTTGGCTTACGCCTCCCTGAATGAACATTGTCCAGTTGGTTTAAAAGCTCACTCCACAAGGGGTATGGCTTCATCTTGGGCTTGGTCTACAGGGATTTCTATCGTTGACATTTGTAACGCGGCCGGCTGGTCCTCGCCGTCTACGTTTGTCAGATTTTATAGCCTGGATGTCCCTGCCTTACAAGCACAGGTCTTATCGGCTTAATGATTCACGCGACTGCGTTTCTGTATGCTTTCACGGTGCGTTGCTAGCTCACCGTCATGGCTACCTATTAATAATTCACGCACAGCTCGCGGCGCGCTCAGGGAACCCGCCGTCTCGTGCTCTATTGTATATGCATCATGGTGCGTTTAGAAACTTCACTGTATGCGTATTACTGTCTCATATATGGTGCTTACACTTGCGCTCGCTAGAGCTATGTATATGCTGGGTTAGGGCCACATGCAGTGTCTCTCCGGTAAGGGCACCTCAGTCCGTTGTGTATGCACGGCGGGATGGGATTACGTTCCCCCATAGCGTCAGCAAACTGACGCAATGCGAAGTGAACCGTATTGAAAGGGAACGCTTAGGTTACTCACGTAACCCCGGTTCCCTGAAATAACGGGAACGAAGCATTGCGTCGCTGGCCGTGCTACAAACGTCTACGCAGCGAGTGTTATTCGGCTGCGCGCTTCAGTCGAATAATAATGAGCTCTTGACGTATTTCACCGGCTTATATAGGGACGTGTGCCACGCCCCCGCGCGGGCTCAAACGTCATTGGTCTGTATTTTCTACAGACGTTAACCAATAGGCTTCAATCACGGAGTAAACAGGAGTTTCCCCCATAGCGTCAGCAAACTGACGCAATGCTTCGTTCCCGTTATTTCAGGGAACCGGGGTTACGTGAGTAACCTAAGCGTTATTTATTGGTCATTATGATATATCATGTAAATAGCTACAGGACAAATGTGAAACTCTTACATTTATTCTGGACTGGAGTTACTGGTTTTGGAGACTCTGTAAAAGAATCTGCAGACAAAAATCTATAAATGATAAGACACAGAGGAATCGCACACATCGTGTATGATGTCTTGAAATCACTCACGTTGTACATGTAAGTCGACAGATGCTGTGATTTTCTGTCCAGAAATATTTGTAGTGCAGATTAATTTCTTCCCATCATCTTTCTTTGCCCCCAAAAATGTTATGGTGGAAAAGGTGGCCAATTCAAACCCTGTAAGTTGTTTCTTTCCATCTTTGACCGGCATATTCTCATAGTTCCAGGAGAGGATCGGAGGACTCTTCAGGCAGGAATGGTGGACGGTACAAGTGAAGGTCTTTTCAACACCCTCTGTGATATCTGCCAGTTTAGGCTCAATAGTTATATTATAATAGACACCTGAAATTATAAGCAGTTGGCACAAACATCAAACATGATTTTAAAACTACAAGTATAGGCAAGTATAGATGTATGTTTTAAAACGCATATGATTTTTTAGTTACATTTAGCATTTTGTGATTTTGTAGCTCTTGTTGTTCTGCCTCCATGATGTGTTACAGTACACTCAATATCAAAGCTTTCAGCCTTCACAACACCGGTACGAGTCAGAGTGCTTTTCCATTGACTGTTTTCCATAAGGACATCATCTATTTGATCAGATCCTTCAATACCCTTCAGAATGATGTTTGGTTTGCTGTATGGACAGGTGTTGTAGGTGTAACACGCTACTGTAATGCTGTCACCGGTCTTTAAACCTCCAGAAATATTAATGATGGGCTGCTGTGGATTTGCTACAGTAGGGAAAAATGTTACAGTTAGGCAACCGATGATACAGCTGTAATGACACTTTCAAAACAATATTATTAAGATTAAAAGAAAATGTGAGGTATTTACGCACTGTCAACAATAATCGTGGAGGTGACATCATAAAACTTATAGGTGCTCTTAACAACATTTTCTGGATCAATCCATGTATATATTTTTTCTCCATTGTGGGACGGATCCACGCTTTTGATCAACAGACTACAATCCCAATCTGAGTCTGTATGCCTATATATATCAGTTTTTCCTCTGAATTTCTCAATAACTTTGCCTGGATTCAAGGGATCATAAACTATAGGGTAGCCACGAGAGACCCACTTATACCACACAACTCTACGTGGTTTAGTTGGTGGGTTTGAAGTGTAAGAGTAAGAGCACGGTATAACCAGACAGGAACCTTTGAGGCCATGAATTTCTGATGGCATTCTCACTTCCCATGCCAAAGTCTCATACAGCAAAACACCTGTGAGAAAAAACATAAGATAATATTAGATGGGACATACCATGAAAATGTGACTTTTCCATGTTTTAAGTGCAATAATTGGGTCAACGGTGCTTTTATCAACATAGAAAATGTGAATACGATTAACCCAGTAACTTATTCTTGGTAAAACATTCTCTGCAAGCATGTGAAAAAATATCTCATTGAAATTTTGCTCCCCTTGTGATGTCAGAAGGGGATAATACCGCCCCATAATCTGCTCATTAGCTCATTTGCATTTTAAAGGACATTTTTGCCGTTTCTTTATGTGTATATATATATATATATATATATATATATATATATATATATATATATATATATATATATATATATATATATATATATATATATATATATATATATATATATATATGGACTGTTTGCAAAATAGTCTTTATTGTCATATTACCCTATCGATTACATGTTAATGCAAACTTCTGAATGTGAAATTTGATATAAACATTATATATATAACTTTATATATTTTTATTCCTTTCTGGTCAAAATTTGTGCACAACGGGAACTTTTGGCATAATGGGTAAAGCAAAGCAAAAGTTAAATTTTACTGAGAAAAGTTTATTCAGTAACCTGAAATAAGTTTATTACTCAGTTTATAGCAGATTAGTTATATAAATTCATGTACGCCTGTATATGAACATGTCCTCTGACCAGTGGCGTAGTGCACATATGTGCAAAGCAGAGATGCCCCCCCATAACATTACATACGATTCATGGATCAAATAATTTTCGGATCAGCAAAAAAGGGAAATAAGGAAAAAAAGGACAAATCAAAAAATGAACATATCAAAAACTAAAAAAAATACAAATAGTAGTATTATGGTACAGAAATAAAATCAAATTAATAATAACATTGTTCTATAAGTTAAATATAATGAATATTTTAAGCTACAGAAGTGATTTTTATTTTGTACTGCCTTTTTAAAACAGAATAAGTGCGGATACATTGCTTGCGAAGACTGTGGAATTTAGAGATAAATTTTAGGTGTATGTCCTGTCAAGCGCAGATATATGTTGTTGTTGCATGCTTTACATTTTACCATCTTCTTGCGCTCAAATTGTTTAAAATGGCTTGAATGCTAACATTTGCAAAATGTAGAAACACATTCAAATGATAAACATTCTATAAAATAATTATATATTTCTGAATGATGCGTATGTGAGCAATTATTATTAAACAGATTGTGATTATGAACATGGGAGTTTATCATCCCAGAAAGCACCAGTAAATAGTACT
This sequence comes from Misgurnus mizolepis, assembly GCA_025389145.1. NCBI lineage: Eukaryota > Metazoa > Chordata > Actinopteri > Cypriniformes > Cobitidae > Misgurnus > Misgurnus mizolepis. The sequence goes on along the minus strand of JAIFKI010000004.1, from coordinate 40,967,730 downwards.
GGGTAATATTTCGCCCTATTGTTTATTCTGTGTAATAACTTGACTGTGATTGAGAGTAAGGAATAACATGAATGTCTTTTACTCTCCTTTAATTACTGGGTTTTACGAGTTTTACTGTATGTTTTATGAGGGCAGGGGTGCAGAAAGTGCGAGAGGTTGTGTGTAGGTCTAAGGTGAGACCACATGTATAGGCTTATTTCTCAGAACAAGATTTTTATACCTTGTTTGCTGCTCACAGGATGTTGTGTTTTTTATATATTGTGTAAAGGCCGCTTTGAGTATTTTTGGTAATTGTAGCGAGCACTTAACAAACACAGCTGGTGAAAATAAAACACCTGGAATTTAAAAGACTGCTGAAGTTATATTATTCCTTTATTTCCTTTCCTTGTCCTCTCCAGCAATACATACAGTACAGTATGACACAGCTAATTATAATTTATGCGTCAACCAAATGATAAAAATTTAAAAAACAAAATGAAAGGAGTAACAATACAATGTGCATGGAGTGTATGATGGTTACAGCCCTAGTTTAAATGAAAGTTAAAAATTATGTCTGCCTGTCTGAGACTATAGGGATTAAAATCTACTTTAATAGATTGTAGAATCAATTACACAGACATATTTATGACCTAATATATAGCCTAAAACTTAAAAAAAAAAAATGTTACCTTTCTCAGCCAATTTAACACAATAATAACACTTTAAAAGCTTTTCATACCTTACAAAAACACTTTTGACAATAAACCTTTTTTGATAAATGATTGAAAAAAGTTCTCTACCGAAACCTTTGCTTCATGAAATCTTTCACTGCAGCTTTTAATGTTGATGTTGTGAGCGCGGTCTTTCCTGTGACATTGTGCTTCAGACAGAGATATGTCTTGTTCCTTTTAAACTTGGATAATCATCTTTCAGCAGATGCAACCGTCACAGGTAAAATAAGAAACAATCTGCGTTTAAGGTGTCTTGTACATGTGACAACTGTTGCACAGAAAACCATAAAATATGGTTGGGATTTTGCAGACGTTGATCCTTGCAAAGTTCATCAAAATGCATTGTAATGCACCTTGCACGCTTTTGGGAAATGAAAAATTTATGCTTAACGCCTTAAAAGTCATAATACACATACTTTTGTTCAATTGGACAGCAACACACAGGGTGAGTAAATATTTCTTTATGTATTAATTAACAGAGAATTTCCCTCACTGCAAAGATTAAAAATTTGAGTTCAATTAAAATTCTTTGGGGCCCTCAATGGGGCGAGGCCCCCACGCACTGTGGGGGTTGTGGCGGAGTCCCCTTCACCAGTGACTTTGACAGAATCTCTTGCCCAATAAAATGCATGAATAGAAGTAAAATGACACGGTATTGAAACAGAAGATATATCAGTCCTTTCATCCCTGGATCACAATGCTACTTCTTACATAGAAAAATCCCACTTATAAACTGAAAACAAGCTCATATATTAAAGAATATCCCAAACAAGAGGACTAAATGAGAACCACCTCTAACAAAATAACATAGAAGAAAGTAAAAAAAAAAAAGAGTAAAAAATGCTTATTTTGCTCAGCAGAAGAAAGAATGATGTGTTTTTTTCATAAGTTTCAATATATGTAGTGCTCTGATGTTCACGCCCACCTTTTAAAGGATTTCCTTTTTTTGTGGTTTACAGGGGCGATTAGGATTTTTATTTTAGGGTGGTTCAGCCTCCAAATGCGGGTATAATAAAAAGAATAAGTAAAGAAAATAAAATAAATTAAATACAGTATAAGTTTAGGCCTATATACGAACAGTTGCAGAGCTAGAATTAAATGGCCAAGGCTACTTTATGGGGTCCATAGTCCATGAAAGAAAACAATGCAACTTGTACCAAAAAAGCATGAATGAATCTCATGATTGCTGATTACTTCATATTACCCCACATATTCCTATAGGCTACTCCACTGACTGCATGCATTACTGGCACAGATGTTAACATGAAATGCTTAAATTTATGCTTTTCTGCCAACTCTCTATCCCTCTGCAGACCTCTCTGAACCACACTCCATTGCCACATTCCCCCACCGTCCGATTCGGGCCAACGAGCCATCCGGTCTGCAGCCCCCCATTTCTGGAGAAAAAGTCAGCCACAACTATCTGTACACCCGGCCTGTGGACCACCTGGATTTTAAAAGTCTTTAAATCTAGAAACCAACGAGTGATCCACGCATTGGTATCTTTCATGCAATGGAGCCACCGCAAAGGGATGTGGTCTCAGCAGTTTGAGAATTCCCATCCCAAAAGATAATAGCGAAGGGTGAGCCCACCTGAGGCCAACTTTTAGTGGCTCACTCTCCTCACCATTTATCTTCTGGGACAGGACTGCACCCTGTCCAACACGTCAGTCTAAAACAAGAAAGGGGGAGAAAAATCAGTACAGTATAAGAGTGGACTGCCACACTGAGCAGCCTTTACCTGTGTAAAAGCCTGCTGACACATCTCCGTCCACTGGACCAAGTCTGGAGCTTCCTTTTTAGTGAGATCAGTCAAGGAGCTGGTGAGGTCTGAATAATTAGGCAAAAACCTTCTATAATATTCTGCCAGCCCCCAAATCCTTTTTGGTCTTAGGTTTGGGACTGTCGTCTTGTCAATTTGGGGACGCACCTGGCCGTGACCCAAGTGGAAACCCAGATACCTGACATCCACTTGCCCATCCACACACTTTTTCAGGTTGGCCATGAGTCCGGCCCTTCTCAGCGCTCGCAGGACAACCCTCAGATGCTCAATATGCCTCTTCCAGTCATTGTAATGAATAATGATGTCATCTAAGTAGGCAGTGGCGTTGAGCAGAAGAATAGACCCCTTCACTGTTCACGTCACAGGCGGTTCCCACTGCGCATGTCGGGGTCAGAAAAGTCATTACAGCAGATTGAGTTGCGTATTATTCTGTATCGTCAAAAATGCTTACTTGCGTTGTGGGCTTTGAAAATCGCACCAGGTCTTCCGTTAAGTTTTCGCGATTCATGCAGAATCTCAAAAACAAAAAAATACAACATCTGCGGCTGCAAGCAATTAACGTGCAGACTGGGACAATGCAAATATCAAAGAGGCTTGTGTTTGTAGTGCTCACTTCATTTGAGGTAAGTCATCATTTTTCAGCTCTGTTAGGTTAAATGATAAAGCCAGGATAGTATAACAGTTTGACCCCATGCTGCGCGCGCACCCGATAATCATTCAATGTTTACAAACCTTGAAGGGGTCTATATGGTCCATGAGATGGTGAAAAGTGTCTGGTGCCCCAAACAGCCCGAACGGAAGTGTGACGAATCGGTGTAATCCTAATGGCATCGTGAATGCTGTTTTTCTTTAGACTCTGGTGATAAGGGGATTTGCCAGTACCCAAATAAATAAAAGTGTCAAATAAAAGCAAGCTGTGCCTAGCCACTCAAGCAGCATTGGATATGCGCCAAATTTCGACACAACATTAACTTTGTGGAGTCGTTCGTTTTAGGAACCAAAACTATCGGGCTTGCCCAATCGCTGCTGTACTCTTCTATGATGCCCATGTTGAGCATCGCCTCTAAATCCAGCCCATTTTTTATTATGCTCAGGCAAACAATATGGCTGGCTGCATATAATTACGCTGACTCTGTATTAATATGATGCTGAATAAAATTTGTGCGATCTGGTAAAGGTAAGAACACATCGGCAAATTCTACCTGCAACCTGGTTACATCAGTGAGCTGGAAGGGCAAGGGATGATCTCCACCCAGGGCAGGGGTGCGTTTCCCAAAAGCATCGTTAGCCAACGAACATCGTAAGTTCCATCGTTACTAACATCGTTCAACGATTTGGTGTTTCCCGAAACCATCGTTCAAATGAACATTCGCAAACTGCATCGCTAACTTGTGTCGTTGGAACGACAGCTCTTGACCTGTCGTTAGAAGCATCGTTTCAAAGTTACTATGCTTTCGGGAAACAGTTGTGACAAGGTAGTTCGTTTCTCCAACGATGCATCGTACTATGGTCGTTCAGCAACGAGTTACGTCGTTGTTTGGGAAACGCACCCCAGAGCGAGAGATTAAAGCAACACTAAAGAGTTTTTGCTCTTTGCTCCCCCTACAGGTTAGAAGCGTAATTGTCCATTACCACTATCGTACATGCTGCAGCATAGCTGGCTCTGATTGGATTGTAGGTCTGCCGTAAAGCAAGTTTTTGTAGTTTTCACTCGAACTACAGGACCACTACCCGACGGTTGGAAACGTCAGGTTACGACTGTAACCGTGGTTCCCTGAGATAGGGAACGAGACGCTGTGTCATGTAATGACATTATGGGGAACGCTATGCAGCGTGACGCGCGTGAATATTGTGTCAACTAGGTCTATATATAGACGCCGGCGGATGACGTCAAGAGTGACGTGGCAACGCGAGGCTATAAATATGCGGAAATAATATAGGTCAAACAGCTTCTGTTAAAATTGAAGCGAATGCTACAGGCACAAGGAGTTATGGCAAAGGGACACAGCGTCTCGTTCCCTATCTCAGGGAACCACGGTTACAGTCGTAACCTGACGTTCCCTTTCAAGGGATACTTGACGCTGTGTCATGTAATGACATTATGGGGAACGAGATACCCACTACGCCATAATTAATTGTGACTGTCTGTAAGTGTGAAGGTGTCTACGCACAACTTAAGACATAAAGACCTGAGATCCCGGTAGAAAAGGGAGGTCTAAAATCATAATACCTCATAAAAATGTGTGGGGGAGATTATCCCGCCACACCACAAAGCATGGAGGTCCCTGACAAAGGGGCCAGATAAGACGCCATACTCCTAGTCGAGTGTGCCCTAATTTTCGCAGAGGTGAAAATATAATGTGCACCTCATACGCTATAAAAATAGCCTCCACAATCAATTATTGATTGTTTGTTTAGAGGAAGAATGTTCTCTCTTGGAGAACCAAACACAGACCAAAGGTTGGTCGGATCTTCTAAGGTGGAAGATCTATTAATGTAAACCTCTAAAAACCCCTCAGGGCATAGAAGATGTAGCCTCTGTTGATCCGCCGACTCTTGAGGAGGAGGATGAAAAAGCCTGAAAGACCAATGTTCTAGCCACATTGCTAGGAACCTTGGGAACATAACCCGGTCTTGGGTGCAAATAGCCTTAATATGTCCTGAAGCAAACTCCAGGATAGAGAAGAAGCTGATAAGCTTGGAAGTTGCCCACTCTCCTCGGAGAAGTGATGGCTAATAAAAAGGCTAACTCCAGAGACAGAAACTTAACTGTACACAAGTTAATGGGTTCGAAAGGTGCCATAAAGAACCCCTTTCAGAACTACTGCCAGGTCCCATACTGGAACTCTGATTTGAGCAGGAGGCCTCATCCTAAATGTACCACCCAATAAGGTGTGAAGGCAGAGATAGCCGCAGCATATACTCCGATAGTAAATGGATATAAACCAGATGAAAACCCGGTATTGTAAAAATTCCAGAACTGAAGCCAGTGGGCAGTTTGGAAGTAAATGTTTGTCACTACACAGAGTAGTGAATAATCTCCATTTAAAACAGCCTTAAATGTCGCCTGGAGCGAAACTCCAGGCATGAAGAAGCAGCTGATAAGCTTGTTAGTCACTCACTCTCCTCAGAGAAGTGATGCTACTACCCATAGAGCCCTCAGGGATACGAGTGTGAAACCAGAGATAGCCTCAGCATATACTCTGGGTATAAACCGGATAAAAAAAACCGGTATTGTAAAAATTCCAGAACTGAAGCCACCGGGCAGTTTGGAACTAAATATGTCGTCACTACACCAGGTAGTTAAAATAGCCTTAATTCGTCTGAAGCGAACTCCAGGCATGAATAAGAAGTCACTCACTCTCCTCAGAGAAGTGATGGCTAATAAAAAGGCTAACTTCAGTGACAGAACTTTATCTGTACATGAATCAATGTGTTCGAAAGAGGCCATGAGAAGGGCTTTCGAAACAACTACAGATAGAGCCCTTAGTAATAAGAGCATAAAAACAGAGATAGCCGCAGCCTATACTCTGGTAGTAAATGGATATAAACCGGATGAAAAAACGGTATTGTAAAAATTCCAGAACTGAAGCCACTGGGCAGTTTGGAAATAAATGTTTGTCACTAAACCGAGTAGTGAATAGTCTCCATTTAAAATAGCCTTAATTTCATCTGGAGCTCATTTGTGTTTTTCTGTATAAACATTAATTACATCTAGATCCTCAGAACTAGAGTAATTCACAGCCCTCACGGTTAAAACAGATGAAGCCGACTTGCGGGCACCTGTTGAACCATGATGGCTAATAAAAAGGCTAACTTCAGTGACAGAAATGTATCTGCACATAAGTCAAATGTGTTTGAAAGAGGCCATGAAAAGGGCTTTCGAAACACTAAAAAGAGCCCTTAGTAATAGGAGCATAAAAACAGAAATAGTGGATCTTAAATCCGGAGTAATCTCCATTTTAAACCATAATCTTTCGAATAGTATGGGCTTTACAACCTCAGCCCCTGCCTCGACAGGGTGTCTGCTCTCACATTCTGGACCCTGGGGATGTCTGAATGACAAAAAATTTCCCGTGAGACCAAAGGAGAACCTGATGCGCCAGTCTGTATAGAGGGCGTGACCTCAGGCCTCCCTAATACTAGATGCTTCCGCCAACGGACCTAACACTCTAGAAAGTGCTTTACGGTGTAAAATTGGCCTTATCTGATCCTAGACACTGATGCCAGGATCGACTCTGTGTGTGTAGGAGACATACGTGCCTACATCCTCACTGAGTCCCAAGTTACCAGAAGAAATAATATTTTCTGCTAGTGGGTTAAAATGCCCTTTTTGGCGTTGTTCCGTAGCCCTAGGCGCTTCATATGGGCAAGGACGACATCTCGATGCCGAACTGCCATGTCTCGAGACTGGACTAACACAAGCCAATAGTCTATGTAATTAAGTATTTGGATCCCTTGAAGTCTCAGAGGAGCAAGGGTTAAATCCATGCATTATGCGCTGTGAAAGAACGACTCTGAACGGCAGAACCCGATATTGGTATGGTTTGCCCCCGAAAGCAAACCTGGGATTTCCAGATGCTGCAGGAGGATAGATATATGGACATAGGGGTCCTTAAAATGTTTCATGACGAACCAGTCCTCAGACCTGATTAACGCCACAATAAAAGGAATTGTCAGTTTTAGAATTTTTATCTCTTCAGAGATCGATCTAAATAGGCCTCAGCCCTCCATCCTTCTTTGGTACAATAAAATAATGGCTATAAAGCAATGACCTATTCCTTTAATAAGGTGGTCTTTTTCCGGGGCCCACCTCGGTGGGTAAAACCCCTCCGAACCTGGGAGGATGGGAAACAAACTGAATATGTAGCCTTTCTCTATAACCTCTAGCAGCCATTTTGTGACATTTTTTAATTTTCTCCACTCATGGAAAAATGCACTAAAAAGGAGATTGACTCCAGAATGCTCACTGCCCTGAAGCGGAGGACCGGCAGGGCACAGCTGAGCTACTAAGAAAAACCCTATTGTTCTGTTTTATATGTCTTTTTTTAATGGAGACAAAAATTAGGTCTTCTTTAATGAAGACGGAACATAAGGGGTTAACAAACTATTATGTAGTTGAGGGCACATCGGGCACAGGTTTTATCTGTGCTCTATGAAAAGTGCCCTAAGAGGCCACTTGTGAACGACAGGTCCCCTTTAACGCAGCCTTATGATTTTGAGACAATGACTGCTCTCAGATCAGCCTTATATGCCTCTCTGGTTGCTGGTTGTTGTTTCGTCCCCCAAGCTCTCTGAGGGAGAGGGGGGGCACGAGAGACAACACTCTGTTTTTGTTATCTGTATGTTGATTAATACTGTTTAGATGCAGATTCTCGGGGGAAACTGCGACGAGGAAAAACCCGTTTCTTTAGTAGCACGGAGAGAAAGCTCCGCCGCTCTCCTGAGCTCATCTAATATTACAGGATTCAGGTTCACCCTTTAATGCATAGAATATCTGCTTGATATGCGTGAAGAATGCCAGTATTGCGAAGGCATGCTCCAGCGCGACCCGCGACCATATAAACTTGTTAATCCATTTATATTGTTGCTGTCTCTCGCAACAAATAAACCGCGAGATACTTCCAATACGGGCATTTGCCGTATCTGCATTATTTAAAAACCCACCAAAAAAGGGTTAAGAAACTCGCTGATGTGTTTAACAATAAATGAGAGGAGTCTGCATATCTGCACGGTCTTCCGTTTAAAAACTTATCAGTGTAAATCAGGGAAGAAAGTTAAACCTCTTTCGTCAAGTTCACTGGCAGCCTTCACTTTGTGCTAGTCAGTAAAGTCAATATTAGATTGTTACAGCCGATCGGGTCACAACATAATAGTTCTTCGTAACATGGAGAAAGGGTATAAATCAGTAAGCTTTGTGTTTTCTGTATAAACATTAATTACATCTAGATCCTCAGAACTAGAGTAATTCACAACACTCGCGGATAAACCGGGTGAAGCCGCTCACGGGCACCCGTTAAACCACAAGGCTTGCGGGGTTTGTTTCTGTATAAACATTAATTACATCTAGATCCTCAGAACTAGAGTAATTCACAACACTCGCGGATAAACGGGTGAAGCCGCTCACGGGCACCCATTGAACCACGCTTGCGAAAACCCATCGAGAGCGGAGCATTTGAATGGTATTTTCTCACAATGCCCGCACGCCTCCCCCTCGGGGGAAAGCGTGCGTGTAGTCCGCACCAAACACACACACACACACACACACAAAGCTCGTGCTATCCCCGTCAATAATAATCTAGGACAGGGGGTAACACACTTCTAATTCCCTTTCTCTTATCCATGTTTCCCTAGTTTTTTAAACTAATCTAATCTAATCTCACTAGATATAGATTTAGACACATTCACACAAGCGTTCGCTGAAATAGCAGAAGCTGTTTGACCTATATTATTTCCGCATATTTATAGCCTCGCGTTGCCACGTCACTCTTGACGTCATCCGCCGGCGTCTATATATAGACCTAGTTGACACAATATTCACGCGCGTCACGCTGCATACCCAGGTAGCCAGTGCATTCGGGCCAGATCCGGCTGAGTGTCGGCGCACACGGCTGTGTTCTGGCTGCGGCTTACCAGCATTAAGCCAGCACTGGCCCAGCAAAAGTTGCCAGATTCGGCTAGGCTGTGGATATGCGGATTTGGTCCGATTTTGGCTGACAAATGGCATATTTTCCACATATTGGCTTTCACATTTCACGTTTGTTTTAATAAAAATATATTAATTTAACAATTGATATGCATATAATTGTTTCTATTTAATGTTTTGATAATTGTTTTTAGTTTTCCTGATTAATGGTAGCCTATGTCAATAAGTGAAAAGTATTGTGAGGAAAAGTTAAGCTTAGAAATTTTTCCCTAATAAAATAAGGGAAGGGGAGAAGCATATTTTAATGTTAAGAATAGGTTTGTAGAGGCATAAAGTGCCATTAGCCTATTGAATGTAAGTATCTGGGCTATTAAGTTTATACTGAAATATTTTCTATGTATGTAATATGTCAACAAACACATATTTTATTAATTAATGGTCAAATACTAAATTGAGATTTTATAAAAAAATGTAATAAGCTGTAAAGCTTGTCAATTTGTTTACTACAACTACAATTTTTCAGCCCTTTTCCAGAATTTGAACTAATTTGATCATAAAGATTGATCTATTTATAATTTATCGATTACAATTTTTAGACAATTAAAGCTGGTTAAAGGAACTTTTATTTTGGAAAAAGAACTGCTGCTGTTTCAAGACATGCGCACTAGCTGCGACATCTAGTGACGACATTTACCGGGCTTTAAAGGGGGGGTTTAATGGTATTTCAAGCATTCTGACTTATTAACACAGTTATAGAGTTGTTTCCTCATGCTAAATGTAGGCAAAGTGTCAAAAATGCAGTTGGGCGTGTTTCAGAGTATTTCTGTGCCGAATGCACTTCGCCAGGGTTCGTACAAGTTTCGGCTAATTTTTTTCGATTACGGTTCTAACTGACGTTTCAGGGGTTTTCGATACGTATCACTTCTTTATATGGGCTTCCGCCGGAAAACTTCCCCTGGAAAACCCCGCCCAGCCGTCAGTCAGCGGGGACGCTAGAGCTTGCTAACAGCTTATCACGCCACTCAGCTTTGTTTAATTTCAAAAGTCAACAATGGCACAACAAGAAGTGTGTTTTTGGATGTAAGGAGAAGACATCCAGCCTTATGGAAACAATGGATATAGTTTATTATCCGGATTAGCAGCGGAGTTTTGCGTGTGTGTGTTTGATGCGGTGGATTTTCATGACGAGTTACACGCGGTAAGTAAGACTTCTGTATTATGTTGGAAATAGGCGCGTGTATATTATATAAATGACACGAACATGTAGTGAATCATAAGTTAAAACAGTGTTGTATAGTGTTGCATGACTCGTACTCGCTCCTCCCGTGTTATAACTCCTCCTTCTTCATTTTTTCGTACGTTATCGGAAAGATTCGGTAAAGCTAATCTTTCTTTTATAAATCTGATTAAACTAAAGACTCTTCTGAGATATAAAGGATGTCATACTACTCCATAGGTACTCCAGATTAACATCAGAAATGCAGAAACAGCGTGTGTTACGTGAGCTTTAACGGTTGTTGCTGCATGAAGTCTGCTGCAATTTCTCTGAGGTAAGACTTTTTGGAAGTTATTTAACATAATTTTAATGCATAAAATATTTATACTCTGCACATATTAGATATATGTAAACTTCATTTAAAAGAAGGACAAACTGGTGTGACTGATATAGTATACGTAATTTTTTAAATGACCACAATCCCGCTTCAACAAATATGTAAATTAGCATTTGAATTTATTATTAAAATACTGAAGTATTTCTAGATAAATTTGAGTAGAAAATCGATTTTTATAATTTATCTGACAAGGAGAATTCGGACATAAGAAATGAACTCTGCTCAGTTTAATGAACTTACTTAAACAGTAATATTTCGTTTAGCAAAACAAACAAATAATATTTCGCAACTCATAAAACTGGTCTGAGGATTTGCCTCAGCAGTCTATGCAGCAGGCAGGAGTAACTGAGGGATCGTGAAGCTATTCTGCTAAACACTCGTAGCCACCTCAGCCAGTTCCGCTATTATACAGCTGACTGAGGTAATTTTTTTTACCAAGGTATAACTTTGTCTGGTACAGAAAATGTTTAAATTTCACAGAATAGAGAGCATTGCAGCTACAGGACACAGCTGGTAGTTAAAGTTCTTTACTTAAAGTGCACCTGCAGTAAAAATATTTCCACCTCACTGTTGCACAACATTATAACCGATTTCATCTATTGAAAGATACTTTGTAGAAAATGAGTGAACCTTAATTATGTAATTATTACTCAACATTTTGTATCTATGATCTGTTTGTCTGTTATACAACTTAACAACTTATTGTGATTGTTTTTGTCACATTTAGATTTCTCAAGATCATCAGTTTGGACAGAATTCATTTGAAGAATTAATGTAAGTAAAAGTACAATATTGGATGGGGCATGGATATTTCTTGGGAATCAGTTTTGTTGCATTGTTAATTTCAGGACTGTCTGAGGGGTCAATTGGGGCCTGAAGTATGATAGGGATTTGTTTAGGGCTACAAATATATATTACAAATAACAAGTCTTTAAAAAGTCTTTACATTAAGTAGTCTAAACTAAACTTTGATATGTAAACGTTGTTATGTACACTATAATAACAAGATATTTTATTAGATAACAATTCCAGTTTATGGATTTGGCATTTGCAGTCATTTTGAAAAATAAATATAATGGTAGAGAAAACACAATTATCTGTGGATGTGTGTGATTAAGAGTAAGGAAAACTTACTTTTTATATAATTGAAAATCTCAAAACAACCCTTAAAAACCAAATTGAGTTCTCTTTTGCTGCATCTTGCAAATATTACAATTTTAAATAGGCAAGGCTTAAAAAGGTATAAAAAATAATAATGAACTTTCTCGATAATACAACACTGGCACAATTGGGCATGTAACCGTTTTTTTTACCTTAGTGGTGTGCCCTTATTCTAGTACTTATGTTTCTAGTAGCTATGATGGCTCAATCGTATTAAAAAGCCGTCATGTAAAAACCTTAATCAATACGATTGAGGTAGATTGGATGCAAATTTGAATCGTATTGAAAGGGGTGGTGTAGTCCAATCTGTGATCCGATCAGCAGGAGAAAAGTATGCATCTAAATGCGTGAATCAAAGTATTTTGTCGGATGCAAAAATACATTGTGCATGTGCACATAAAATTTGTGCTCAAGTTCACGTCGTATATTTACCTCTTATTTGCTTTGGTTTGGCTTTGGGGTGGCATTGCCAAGTCCTCTCTTTTTTTCGTTCCGATTTGGGCTACTGTTTAAACTGTCTTTGCGAGTTGTTTTTTCTGCGGGTCAGATATGAAAGGATTTTGTTCATTAGTTATTGGTATTTGGGCTGTGATAAGTCATGGGATGCTTTTGGGCTAATTTTGAATGTCCATGGGGATGGTTTTGATATGTGAAGCTGCCAACCCTGGCTGTGCGCTTGCACAGATGTTCGGTTTATATAAATTGTACATGAAAACAAACATTTTGAGGTGCAAACATTTAAACATGTTTAGGGTGCATGTAAACTGTATTGTTGTAACCTTTCATCGGATTAAATTCAGTCGGATTGACAAAATTTTGTGCATGTAAACATGGCCCTTGTGATGACAGTTTGTTCGAGGATAAGAAAACTGCCATCTAGGGTTTCAGAACGAAGCAAGAGCCATCAATATTATATATGTATTGTATGTTTATGTATATATACATTAGCAAGAAAATGTAATGGTTTTCTGAATAAATATACATAAATAACATAATGTGTCTAAAAATTATAAAACAAGAAATTCAGATCTTTCATGTGTTTTTCAGAGCACTAGCAGGTTCCAATAAAGGCTGGAACAGAACAGACAGAAAAGGTACAGTATACTTTCTTTCCATCTCTGCCTTGCCCACGCACACATCCGTACCGCTTTAAAAAGTATGTATTATTTACAGGACATTCACAAATTTAGAAAAAATGAAGAAAAGTAGCAGCTCCACCACTGCATTGAATATACTGTTCTGTATGAGTGTGCAACTCAGCGTTCCCACAATGCGCACGCTTGACATCTGTTCCTCAGACATGAGGGCTCGCGAAGCACGCACACAACGCGCAGTCAACACATGCGTGATCACTAAACTAAGTTTTCTTTCTTGTTTAAGTGAACATAAACAGCTAGATGTGTCAGTATCAGTATATTAAAGCAGTGCAGTCTTAAAGCTGTTTTGGGTCTTAAAGTGACAGTAGCCTACTGCTTTCTGTGTCAGAAATGTTCTTTCCACCCAAAAATGAAAATCACTCACTTTTCTTAACTGAACAACTTTTGCAGCTGCACATTTAATTCATACAGTGAGGACTGTGTGTTTTGTGTGTATTTATTGCTAATGTTAAATCATAGATTCTAATAACTCATATTTTTACATTTAATACGGATGCCTGAAAAGTAAAACAAGATGAGTATAGTGTTATGATAAAAAAAACAAAAGATTTGGTTGCTTGTCAGTAGCATTGTTGCAGTGACAGCCAAAATACATCGGCCTAGGGCTGGGCGATATGGCAAAAATGTGATCTCAGAAAAAAATCCATATTGAACGATAATGATATATATTTCGATGCAAGTTGTTAATGCTTCCAGCTTTAAAACAGTATGCCAACAATGACTGAAGCCACAAAAACAAGAGGGTTCATTTATATTTTAATCTGCGCCTCGTCAGTTTTTTAGCTAGCCAAACCACTTCCATATAAAGGAATTCGTGCTACCTTTTTGTCCACAATTTATCATCTTTGGATATTCGTTGCCACTTCCACTCATTTTTGTTTAGTTTTTTTTTTGTTGTGTCGAGTTTGCAAAGTAGGAAATGGACTTTGTACTACTCATGTGTATTACATATAGGCCAATGTATTTTGGCTGTCACTACAACAATGCTACTGAAAAGCAACCAAATTTTTAATATTTCCTCTTAATCATAATACTATACTCATCTTGTTTTACTTTTCAGGCATCTGTATTAAATGTAAATATATTAGTTATGAAATTGTCTGTCAACATGATTTTAACATGAATTAGCAATAAATACAAATAAAACACTGCACAGTCCTCACTGTATGGATTAAATGTGCAGCTGCGAAATTTATTCAGTTAATAGTAGTGAGGGGTTTTCATTTTTTGTGTAATGAACATTGAACACCTAAGACAGCTTTGAACACCCAAGACAGCTTTAAGACGGCACTGCTTCAATATACTGATAAACATACAGCTGTTTATGTTCACTTAAACAAGAAAGAAAACTTAGTGAGCCCTCGTGTCTGGGAACCATATACGAGCTATACATGCTGGTAAACGGGCACGTCACCTTGTGGAAACGCACAGTCGCACACTCATACAGTACAGTATATTCACTGCAGTGGTGGATCTGCTAATTTTCTGTTATGTTTTCAGTTGATAAGATGTGCTTTTTGATTACTGAAATTTAATTTAACCAGAATCCAGAATAAAACGAAAAACACGGAATTTGAGAAAAAATTTAACTGAATCTGGGGAAAAAACAATAGGCCAATAGCTGTGCTAAGTCGGGACTCCAATTGGCTTTTTTGATCATTCAATCAAGGGTTCACATTTTTTTCACAAGCACTAAGATGTTTTTTGGTAGTTCTCAATAAAGACATGAAAGATCAGAATTTTTTTGTGTAATTATGTGTAATTTTAGACACATTATGTTTATCAATGCCCTTAACTTAGATAAAGTTTAGATCGCATTTTATGACAAATTTGTTCAGAAAACTGTGAAATTCACATACTTTTTCTTGCCACTGTATATAAAGCCATTACAATGTTAATCTATGAAGCTATAAGTCTTCCACCCTAAAGTACCTGTCATTGTTTTTGAAGCAGAATAGCTTGTAGGTAACATTTAACCCTGGAGAACCCACGGGTCAAATGTGGCCAGTGTTAATTGATTCTAAGAGAAGGGTTCTTGGGTTCTCCAGGGTTAAACTAACATGCTTGCATTTACCTAATTAAATAATTTTGTTTCTTTTCAAGAATCTGTTAAGAAAAAGTACTGTTCGTGCACCAGATGGTGAAGTAGAAAAGTTCATAAAAACTTCTGCAGCTTGCATCTGACAGAGATGCAAAAAGAAGAAGAGAGCGGGCCTGAAAACAAGCAAATTCAAGGTATTTCACTTGTTGTTAAAGGGATAGTTCAATAGACCTTTTGCGAGTCGACGTCACAGTTACGTCACGCGCGCATGTGGTGGCAGAAAAACAGTGGAAATGAATGAGACACGAGTGAAAGGAACAATATAACTCACTAGAAAATGTTTTGTTGTGCTGTTGAGTGTCAGAATAGGAATGCCAAAATAGATGACCTTCATTTTTATAGTATACCGTCGTCGAAGACACCATTTGAAGATAAACGTAGGTGTTTATGGTTGCAATAAAAGCCCTGAACCGGACAGGCTGGAGTGATGAAATCATCTGAAAATCTTTTAATTATTTGAATAGAAAATAATTAGAGAAGATATCCGGTGTTCTGTCGAAGTCTGTTCCCTCTATGTGTTTCTTATAGCGTTTTCATCACGTTACGTTTATAATTTATTTAGAAAGATTAAAGATTTGAATTAGTTCATAATATCAATAATATTACCATTTATTAAAGTTTTCGTATTTTTTTCGTTTTCTATTACTTCTTTTTACCTTATATCTTAGCCTATGTCTTCTTACTGTTTGTTCTAAATTATGATGTTTACTAATAAATATATAAACATAGCACACGCGCACACACACACACACACACACACACACACACACACACACGATGTAAAGTGTTAATAATATATAAACAGGCCTATACAAATTAATTTGTATGTAAACATAATAGTTTTAGATCACACACGTAGGATAAAAATATAAGGAAGAAATTGAAAACAGGAAATGATTAAATGTTTAATAAATAATATTATACAGAATACATGATAGTATTGCTCTTATAAGTACTTCAGCGATTCATACTGTAAAAATAATTGATTTACCAATAAAGAACAATACATATACATTACATACATGCAAGCATATCAGTAGCCAAGCCATTAAAACTTTTAATTTATTTAAAAAGTAAACGTAACTTGGTGAAAACGTCATAAGAAACATTACACTTAAGAGAAATATAGGGGAAACAGACTTCTACAGAACACCGGATCCTTAAAAATCACAGTTTAATGCTAAAACACACAGCTATTGAGAAGCATTCACTTTCTGCCACCAGTTGGGCTCCGCCCACAAAAAAACGTCATCTCTGTTTGCAAACACGCAAAAGGTCTATAGATATTCTTTCATCATTTACTCATCCTCATGTTGTTCTAAATCTGCATGCAATACTGCATGTTTTGCGTAATGATTGTAAAAACACAGCACGTTGTAACCATTGACTTCCATAGTAGGAAAAAGTATTTTGGAAGTATTGTGATAAATGATGAAGAAAATATTTTGATAAATGATGGTTAGCACACAGTTGACGGTACCCATTAAATTCCATCATATTTTTTTATTCCTTCTATGGAAGTCAATGGTTACAATCTGCTGTGTGTTTACCATCATTCCTCAAAATATCTTCTTTTGTGTTCATCAGAAAAAATTCATACAGGTTTAAAGGTAGGGTAACACATTTTGAAAAATGCTAACGGTAGCCGCCTAGTAATGAAATCACGATCCCACCCTCAAGTCAAATCGCCATCCAAAGTCACGCCTCTTTCAAAACACATGAACATGCACAGATCAGACGGTCACATTTCATGTCTCATTCACCAATGAGAAAACTTTGCAGTACAAAGTGAATAACACTTCCAAAATAACCAACATAAACAACTGGTTTATATCAGAATTAGTTTAAGCACACGTTCGGTTGTGTAGACGTAGTAACTATATCGTTATGCTAATCCGTAAACGAACACAAATTTCATAAGCAACACAATGTTTCATCAAAGTAGAATATCGAATCCATCTCAATACAAACATATCGCGTACCTTACCAAAATAAACAACGACCCTTTTAGACCCTTTGCCTCCTGCAGCTGTTTGCATCTCGTGGTAAAGCAGTAAAGTTACCGATGTTAATTTGGGTTTTTGCTCTTTGCCGATCCAGGCAGTTTTTGCTGTTGTTGTTATAAAAGATGGCTTTCATTTTGTGCCTCCTGTACAGGTTGTCAATTCAGCAGAAAAGTTTGCTGTTCTCGCTGTTTACAGACAGGAGGTAAGCGCATGTGAACACGCAGATGACCTATGGTGTCTGCGTAAGGGCTGGGCAAAAAAAAACGATTTTCCGATTAATCGTTTTTTAAAACGTGGTCTAATAAAAATCGATTCTCAAAGAGCAGAATAGATTTTTTTCTTTCATATTTATTTCCACAAACATTGAACGTAAGATTAACTTTAATCTAATTACTAGTCTTCTTCAACGTTAGTGTTGTGGCTTTTAATTTTTTTATTAATTACACACTTGTAAACTGCTGTTCACTGTTCTTTTTTATTAATATAGTATTTGTATTAAATCTATATTCATTGAGTTGAATCGAGAATCAAGTATAAAAACCTACCCGAGAACCAGAATCGAAAATTGAATCGTGAATCGGAATCGAATCGATTTGATAGCTTGTGAAGCGAAATCGAATCGATCTGGAACATCTGAATCGATACCCAGCCCTAGTCTGCATGGACTCGCTGCGCGGTGGGCAGTCAAATTATGCTTACGTATGAGGGACAAGAAAAGGAAACGTCCATTCGGACCGAAATTTATGATTGGTTGAACATTTTTTGGTCCTACGCCTTTCACAGATGACATAAATTCTACAAATACATTTAAACAACTTAACACAGTGATTGCTATCAGGATGTGAGGAGACTTTTAACCAGCATAACTAAAAATCGTTCAGGATCAAATCTGTTACCCTACCTTTAAAACAACATGAGGATGAGTAAATGATGACAGAATTTTTATTTTAGGGTGAACTATTCCTTTAACATTTACCCAAGTTAACATTAATGCATTCAGTCTATCTGATGAAGTAACCATGAGTCATTTTCTGTTCCCTTTTATCTCTTTTCTCTCAATCTTTCCTTCTTTTAGGGTACACTTGAGGAGTGTCCAGATGTTTATTAATGTTTTATTAATGTAATGTTATGTTTCAAATAAACATGTAAACATACTGTATATTTTTCTTTTTTTTTAAACACCTACAGTAAAGTGTGACACTTAACACATTAAAAGCATCACAAACATTGAGGATAGAACTTCTAATGTGCAGTTTAACTTTTTTTAACTAAATATAATAAAAGTTTTTTTTTAAGAAGGGATAAGTACATGACATCTTAAGGGCTAAGGTTATAAAATAAAAAACACTTTAAAAAATAATTCGGGCTAGTTTCGGCTGAGTGTACATTTTAAGCTGGCATGATTCTGGCACTGTGCTGGCAGTGTCGGCTGACTTTAAGCACCCGGACATGGGCCAGTTTCGGCTGAGTGTAATGTTTTAGCTGGCGTGATTCTGGCACTGTGCTGGCAGTGCCGGCTCACTTAAGGCACCCGGAAATGGGCCAGTGTACTTGGGCCGATTCTGGGGCGTCATTCATCCCAGAGTTGGCCCTTTTCTGGCAGCCGGAACTGGGCCGTGGTTTTTTTTCTGGCCTGCCGGATTTGGGCCATTATTGGGCCAAACTGTTTTGGCTACCTGGGTAGCGTTCCCCATAATGTCATTACATGACACAGCGTCAAGTATCCCTTGAAAGGGAACTTCTTTAGTGCGGTTTTGGCTGATAGAGGGCTGCAAAGCGAATGTGAAAGTGCCATTCACCCTGTTTTGAGTGGATGAACCACTGAATCTTTTTTGGAAACGTTATTTTAAGGTAAAAAAAACTCTTTGGCTTTGCTTTAAGGTTTTGAGAATGCCTCCTGCCCAAGATCATCTTCTCCGCTGACCAACGTTGCCAGCAACACTGATTCTGCATTGTTCCATTTTTTAAGAAAATTGACATCTAACACCCCTCTGGGCTGACGACTGTAAAGAAGCTAGAAGGAGAAAAACCCTATGGTTCATGTATGTGGTCTACAAACCAGAAGGTTGTTGATTTAATCCCCGGTTCCACCTGACCAAGTGTCAAGGTGTCCTTGAGCAAGACACCCAGCTGCTCAAGTGTCCCAGCTGCTCCCGACGAGCTGGATGGAGCCTTGCATGGCTGACACCAACATCAGTATATGAATGAGCAGTGGCGGCTCGTGACTGCTCATCCAAGGGGCGCTTAATCAAAACAAGTGTTCGGAGTGTCACGTGTGTTGTTCCTTTTTCCAAAATATGTGTTCTGCATGTCAAAACCTCAAAACCGTTTATGATAAAAGGGACGCTCATGTTTACAACATACACACAAGACACTACCTTAACAGCAAACTCTGATACGTGAGATTATGCGAGTATCTGCTAAACGCGAGCGTTCCCTTTATCATAAACCCTTTAGATGTGTCTGCAGCAGGCACTTATTTTGGCATGACATGTTCTCTCAAAGTGCAGATCACATATTTTGAAAAAAAGAAACCACACACATGATGGGCTACATACATGTTGTGACAAACTTAGCATCGTGCGCCTTCGAAAAAAGAAGTCACCAGACGCCACTGTGAATGAGTGAGTGATTGGGTGAATGTGAGGCAACTTGTAAAGCGCTTTGGATGGCCATGGGTCTGTGAAAGCGCTTTATAAATGCAGTCCATTAATCCCAATTTTTGACATCTTCGTGAACGAACTTATGGATCATCGATTTTAACGTGTGATTAAATCTCTCCACCTGCCTCTCAGTTTGTGGGTGTTAGACACTGGCGATACTGAAAAAAACCTGTGCTATAAGTGCCAAAAAAAGTTTCCATAAAACAGACAAAGGTGTCAATCATTTGTATTTGACCCACTTACTCACTGCTCATCTCAAAACTCTCCCTCCCGCTTCAGACCTCACTGAACCCCCCCCCCCCCCCCCGCCCACCACTAGTCTATTAAAATAAATATGGATTAAGTTTTTGTTACAAAGATACAGTTAGCCAGTCATGGCAGTGAGTAATTTTCTCTTCCTTTTTTCTTTTTTAGTTAACTTTAAAGGAATAGTTCACTTTAAAATGAAAATTCTGTCATCATTTTCTCATCCTCATGTTATTCTAAACCTGTATGAATTTCATTTTTCTGATGAACACAAAAGAAGATATTTTGAGAAATGATGGTAAACACACATCAGTAAGTGACCATAGACTTCCATAGTAGGAAAAAATATTTTGGAAGTATTGTGATAAATGATGAAGAAAATATTTTGATAAATGATGGTAAGCACACAATTGACAGTACCCATTAAATTCATCATAGGTTTTATTCCTACTATGTAAGTCTATGGTCACTTACTGCTGTGTGTTTACCATCATTTATCTTTTCTTCAGAAAATAGAAATTCATACAGGTTTAAACAACACATCCTCATCCCATTGCGTCAATATTTGACGCCACTTGACCATGCGTCAATATGTTACGCGGAGGGTATACCCTTCGCGTCATTTTTTGACGAACTGGGGACTTCAATACTATTAGGTACGCGAAATTAAACAGTTGTCGCCTGACATTGGGGTTAGGGATAGGTTTGGGTAGGGATGTCATTATGTAAATCTAACCCTAAACCGACGCGAAAATGGTAAGAAAATGATACGAAAATAGGAAAGAGAATGCAACGGACTCAATAGTATTGAAGTCCCCAGTTCGTCAAAAAATGACGCGAAGGGTATACCCTCCGCGTAACATATTGACGCATGGTCAAGTGGCGTCAAATATTGACGCCATGGGGTGAGGATGGGCTGGTTTAAAACTACATGAGGATGAGTAAATAATGACAGAATTTTCATTTAAAGTGAACTCTATCCCTTTAACACTTTAACAGCTAGGCCTACTATAAGACTAAATGCAATAAAATGTTTACATTCGGTTAAGATAATCAATTGTTACTATGATATTCACTAAGACAGCTTTTTTGAGACATGTTAATGTGTATTTGTCTGGAATGTATATGTAAGGGATAATGTAGAGGCAGCCGGTAGTTATCGGGAAATAAGCCCCGACAGTGTGATCAGGACCCGACGCGAAGCGGAGGGTCTTGTATCACACTGAAGGGGCTTATTTCCCGAAAACTACCGGCTGACTCTACATTATCCCGCTTATTACACGGCTACTTGTCACATAAGAAAAAAAAACTGGACATGAATATGAATTTGAAACATTTTATTGGCATATTTGTTTTAAATTAACATTTTTATCCTTCCGCGAAACTTTGCACAGATGCATAAAATGATCGTAATACCTTATTAAGATCCTCTGCTTCATACTTGTCTGTCTCCATTTTTTTCTCTTTTAGCCAGTCTTTGAGAAGTTTTAATGCCCATTCTGTATTTTTTTGTGTGTTGGCTTCGTAGCTGTCATGCTCTATTTTGTCAAGTTCAGTCTCAGTAAGCTCTCTGTGTCTTGTCGTGGTTGTCCAGTGTTTGTCACAAGATGGCGCCAAACAAACAGTAATCTTTATTGATCTTTATTGGCGCGGAGCGATCTTACTCGTAAAAGTAGTACCGGCTATGCGTTATTATTTTGGAGTGGTTATTATTCGAAAAGAACGAACCTGCAAATGTCTCAACTGACCAATCAGAATCAAGCATTCCAGAGAGCCGTGTAATAAATATATTTACCCTATTGGTGCACACGCTTGTCAACATGAAACGTTGAATATGATTCATCAGTCATTGTTAGTTCCGCCTACGCGCGATTGAACTGAATTTGAAAACAGCGAGTCGCAAATCATCAAGTTTAACAGCCTTTCCACGATGTGCTTATGCCTGTTTACTTTTGGAGACGGAGACTATTACATCACTCATGGAAATGTTGGATTACTGAGGACATCTTTTCAAACGTCAACAAAATGAAACGAGCACGTATTACTTTGATAATGACTTTATGCTGTGTTGAAAGACTGTTCTTCACCACATACTGTATAAAAAACCTATAACGTTACGCTCATCGATGATAAATGCTCGTCTGAGAAATGTATTTCTGCTTTTCTTTGCGCGAAGGGACATTATGATCAAAGATATTGGACTTTGTTATTATGAACCAGAAGCCCTGTCTCAGACTAATACAGGACATGTAATGGTGAGTTTAGACATTTTCTTAATTTATAGTGGTGTCATTATTATTTACAGTTTATAGTCAGGAGTATTACTCCAATCAACTATTTGTTGACTGTGATCGTGTCATAGGCTGTATGATTTAATGTTGTTGGAATATTTACACTTAAATGACAACACATGCAATTTTGTATTGCGCCATGTTGTTTGATGGCCATTGTCTCATTAAATAACAATCTTTCGAACGAGTTCTTTAGTAAAATCACTACCTGTTGAATCTGCCGTAGCCTATGACGCTTTCACGTCATGCATTTTGCTGAGGAGGAATGACATATTGTTCGGATCTACGTTAAGAAACTTAAAAACTAATTCCTTTACTAATTCAGTTTATATTGAGTTCTGTGTTTTCAAGTGGATTAATAATTTGGTGGGGCACTGCTCAAAGACTGTATAAAACAGGCACAGCCCCACCTGTCCATATACACTGTAGACAAGCTGGTTGGTTATTTAAGTTGTTTTATAAATTTCCCCTTGAAACAATGTGCTGCCTGCATGGCATTAAGGTAACTTGGCTTAGGTAGCATGCACCAAAGCTTTTAAAAGCGGCTGAAAACGCCTGGAGGACGCCAAATGCCAGCTGTTTTTTCAGCCAAGCGCTTTGGTTGCTGTGATACTTGAGCTGTGAGCCGGTTGGTTGTTGTGATATTAGTCCCGCCCTTTCACCCACTGTGATTGGACGGCTGTGTGAGAACTTACATTGACAAGCTGAGCTTTTCATCCAGAGTTGAATATTTTTAGACCACAGCGCGGAAAAAATGGACAGCTGCTGGCTGTTTTGAAAAAAGCCACACTTACATTGGGAAAAAAATATACGCCGGCCATGGGCGTAAACACTCCCAATTTATGTAAATTCTATGCTTTGCCCACCCTGTTTTATAAAGGCCCACCCACTTGAACATTTCTGGCTTCGCCACTGATATATATATATATATATATATATATATATATATATATATATATATATATATATATATATATATATATATATATATATATATATATATATATATATATATCCCTGGTTTTGATGTTTAACAAAAACCTCATCTATCACACCAATGTGTCTTTGCAACACTATCACTTGGAAAAGTAAAATACAGTGTACAAGCCACTCAAGCCAAGCATAGTAATTCCCAATTTTGCACTCTTGTGTTTTGCTGTGCTATCAGAAACTTCACTGTAGACAAAACCTTTTATTAATATTTTATTTCATATCCTCTAGAGGGGAGCACACTCTCAGAAAAAAGGCACAAAAGCGTCACTGGGGTAGTACTCTTGGTAGAGATGGCATATTAGCACCTTAAATGTACATATCAGTAACTAATGGTATTTATTAGGAAGGGTACTGTTCCAGTGACAGCTTTCATAGCGTGGAAAAAGTAAGACACTCTAGTATTTGCCTTTTCTGAAACAATGACAAAACAATGCCTTTTCCACTTTTTTGTAGCTTATCCAATCACATAAATGTAAATAAACGCAAATATTTCCTATAATTACATTGGGCTAAGTTGTCAATCTGACAATGCCCAACATAATTGAATTAGAGAACTATCAATCACTACCTAGTTCACTACCCACCATCATTATTAATTAAATGAATAGGAAAGAAAAAGCAGATTTACAAACAACCTTGAAATGCTACATCCCTGTTTTTAGCTAGAAGTTCAGCTAACAATAGTAATGCTACATCGGTGCTGTTGTTAGCCAGCAGCTCAGCTAACGATGGCCAAGTGCCATCACCCGCAAGGAAAAACACAGCGTCTCCACAACATGGTGGCAGCAACAATACATTGCGAATTAAAGTTACACCTTCTGTCTTTGTGTATGCATTAGGTCGGTGTTATGCAATTTTTTTCCTGCAGTATGACGTCCATCTGCAGGGGTGTGTTTAAAGAGACGTTTTAGGAAGGCATGGATGAGGCTTCATTTTTAAATAAAAGATCTTTTTGGGTTTGAAACTAAGACACTTCGACAACTTCGACACACCAAAGATAAAAGAAATCGAATCAAATGACTCCTTTTTAAAAATGATGATAAACATGAACTTGATGGTACACATTGACTGCCATACTGTAGTACAAAAGGAGAAAACATTACTGTGGACATCAAGAAACTTATACAGGTTTGAAACAACATGAGAGAAAATGATGACAAAATTTTAGTTTTTGGGTGAACTGTCCCTTTAAGTACAAAGTTGTTAGCTTAGCCAAATTGCTCATTAGAATAATAAAAAAACAAAAACAAAGAGAGATCCAGATGCCACACAAATCAGACAAAGAATTAAAATCATGTAAATTAAAATATTGATGCTATTTCAATGCCATGATTTTTTTTTTTTTTAAATATTAACTGAAACATATGTTTGACTTTTGTCTTTTTCTGTTTAAAACACTGTATTGAGGAGATTTTTCAGGTGATGAGGAGCATTTTCCTTAGACATTTCCATAAGTGTTGAGATCTTCCATATTAGCATAATAATCTTCATAATCCTCAATCTTAAAGTATAAATTCAGAGACACAGAGGTGAGATCAGTCAATAAAATTTCAGAAACCATTTGATGTCAGAAACTATTAATTCACTAAAATTATGTAAAGTAATATAATGATCGATTGCATACTTACAGTGCAGGATCTTCTCTGACTAAATTGCAGAGGAGACAAAAACAATTTAAAGGAAGTTAATAAATAATTTAATGAATTTAAGAAACAATTTAAGTTTAATGTAAAAACATTTCTCTTTAACGAAGCACTTACATTATTTGTCTAGTACTTATGCCGCAATAGTTAACATGTCCGGAGCCCTGTGACCACTGACCCCTTCCCGTTTATATATATACACAGGTAATTGTATAAAATAGTATCTGATATATAACCTTAATAGAATCAGCTATGTCTGGCTCTCTCTCAAGGGTTTTTTTTCTCCCTAGGATTTTTCCCACTGGGGTTTTCTCCTAGAAGTTTTTTTTTCAACCACTTGGGAGTCAGCTGACATTGGCGTAACGTAGAACTCTCTTCTAACAGCTTTACTCTGCTTATGTTGTCCACCGATTTTTCTGTGTTTTCTCATGCTTAATGTAAAGCTGCTTTGAAACATTTAAACAATTGTGAAAAGCACTATATAAATAAAATTTAATTGAAATGAAAATATTATTACATCACTAGATGAATACATTTTTTATATTTAAAATTATGTGCTTTTTCATTTAAAACATAAAAAAAGTATGCGCAAACACATTAAGAACAATTATAAATATTAACTTATAAATAGTTTAATTTATGTCATATATAGTCTGTACAGTAATCATTTTTTTTTATAATAGTAGAATAAATACAGCTAAATCAGCTAGATGTTTTGTAGAGATTTACTGCATTTGTATCAGCTATTATGGCAACATTTTTATGCAGGTCTTTCTGGATTTCAAATAAAACATTAACAAGCAAGTCAAAAAATAATAATAATAATAATAATAATAACGCCACACCTTTTGCAATACAAATAGCATTAGCTATAGTGGCTCAATGGAAGTCTTATACAAATGGTTCATAATCTAAGAGAAGTGTTTGAAAGAAGCACAAAATAATGTCTGTCTTGGCGTGCGATCGTGCGTGCAATGAACTTGCTGTGCAGAGATAGACAAGTAATGCAGGATGAAAGTTAATCTACAGGTTATGTAGTGCTTTAACACATCCTGAAGTTTGCCTTTTCTGAGTTTTTCAAAATAAGAGTAAATCGGGTTTAAACGTCAGGAGTTTTTGTCGGGACGAAAGTAACACTTGTTTATCTTCTCCTGCTGCTAATACCGTTGCATTATGCTGGAAATTTATATTATTCTAATTTGATTTAATTTAATTTATATTAATTAAACTGTTAAAAAAATAATTAACAATTCAAGTTTGTACCATCAGGTTGTTTTTAAAACATTTGATAAAACTGAAATTTAAAATGAAAATATATATATGTTTTTTCATTTACATGTTTTCATTAACAATGTCATAGTCATGTTACTAAAAACAAGTGTAACACAAAATGTATCTTGTTTTGTTGTGGTACTTTTGACCCACCTCGTGTTACTTTCGTCCCTGCTGACAGGGTCAAATAATTTTACATAAGTTAAAAAATATTGATAGACCACACTTGTGAGTCATTGACGTATATCTCTGTCTAAAACATTGTCTTTAAAAATTATGCTTTTTTGAAAAATTGTACTTTCGCCCCTGCTCTTCCCTACCTCTTTGGTGATGGTATACGGGCCGCAGCTGCATGCAGATCATTTGACCTGTGAACATTAACACATACATTAATATCACAACAAGATAGGTGAAGTATGATATTGTAAGTTTTTATAAACAGACTTATATATATTTACTTTAACCCATTTGCTTGATTCTTTTACACTTATAGATCAGCAGACAATGTACATACAAAAAAAATATGGATTTAAGAAATTGCTATAAGAAATCAGTCAAAGATGCAGGATGTACTCACAGAATTTAATGGTACAAAAGCTGCCATTGGGCTGTACCCTTTCGAAAAGTACACATTTGTACGTAAAGAGTGCATATAAGTACCTCAAAGGTACATATTGGTATCAAATGCATACATAGATATACCTAAATTGTAATTCTTTCTGGGACTTTTGGTCGGAAGCAGAAACAGAAACAGAGGAGGGTGACATACAAGGCGTCATCCAACATCTATTTATGAATGTACCTGCAAATTTACATTATTTTATATAATTTTTAGAACAGCTAGTTTTTAAGCAACCCACAAATGTCAGACCATTTATGGTGCTACTATTTTATGTAATGGTTGCTAAGGCCGAGGGCGGTTTCTAGGCATGTTCTCATATAGCTAATATTCACACATACATTATAAACCTAACCAGAGCTGAAGTGATGCTGCCTCGCTCTCACAAACAATACATTTCAATCATTAGCACAATATAATGTGATTATTTCATATTTGCTTTTACAAGTGATCATCATACAACATAAAATGCATGACAGTATGAAAAGTTATACTTGCTCAATGAAACTACATCATATCAGTATATGCTGAATACTTTATTCAGACTTTTCCTAAGTATAACCCGGATTTAACACACATGTACCTGTTACACTTCTTGTATGTGATGACTCCAGCAAATATGCAAATGAGAAGAAAGGCAAATGAAGGGGCTAGAATGTAAAGCCCAATTGTCTTCATGTCAAAGGTCCTCAACTCGGGTTTCTGGGAAACAGCTAAAGGAAGTTAAAGAAGGAAGTCATTTATTGGTCATTATTATGTATGTATCATGTAAACAGCTACAGGACAAATGTGAAACACATTTATTTTGGACTGAAGTCACTGGTTTTGCAGACTCTGTAAAGGAATCTGCAGACAAAAATCTATCAATGATAAGACAAAGAGGAATCACACACATTAAAGCAATGTTTCTCAAACTTTTTCTGCCATTTCCCACTTTGGAAGTAGGAAAGGGTTCTGAGTCCCACCTGCCCCCAATCGCCCCAACAAAATGGTAATCAAATAGGCTTTAAGTTTAACTTGTAAAATTTATATTACATTAAACACTTTCAAAAGAGAAAAAAATATGCAAATGTATTATCACTTTGCATGAAATAAGACTTTGTTCAAAAGTAAATAATAATAAACACTTTCTTTTCGGCTAGCTTTTTGGCTGATTAGTTCCACTGTCCATCTTGGTTTTCTCTGCTAGTGTCGAATCTTTAGTTTTCTTTCAATTCCGTGTCACAAATTTATGCATTGTTAACTTTTATATGGCTACCTCCTATTCATGAATATCAGTCATGTGACCTTTTACGTCATTCCAGTTGCCTGCCGCCATCTTGAGTACCTAACGAGTACCAGTAGGCTACTGACAAGCATTGGCTAGCTTGGTACGATTTACGTATTTCTTATCTTTTACTGTCTATGATTCTTACGGATACGGGGAATGGCTACGAAAGACAACATTTCGCACCTCGACTGTCATGAAAAGAAATGCTACTTTAAAAAAATATATCTTGGTTAGGCTGTGATGCCTACTCGATGCTTTTCTTCCACCCGCTGTCCGCTGCTACCGAACTACCACTATTTTACAACATAAGAAGGCACGACACAACATGAAACTTTGCTCAAAGTATCACCTGGATCTCTACACATGAACGCGAGCACTGAGAACATTGTTTGTGTACACAGAGTTTACTAAAAAGAAAGGTTTTGAACAACTGACTTTGGCTGTTATGTTGTCCGCTCGCCATCTTTGCCAGACATAAAGAATCAATGTCCGAATCCAAATGAATGAATCTTATATGAGGCTCCTTTTTCAACTAGAAGGTCAATATTGTTTTTTTCACTTGCGACAAAACAACACATTATCTGTGCATTTATATAGAACTATGCTTTAGGAGCTATCCATCTTTACTCTCCTCCCTCCACGTCACATTTGGAGATTGACTGGCAAGATGGCGGCGCGGGGACACATTAAAACAGACAAAGTCAGTTGTTCAAAACCATCTTGTTAGTAAACTCTGTGTATACCAATCAGAAGCCTGCTCGCTGCTGTGGCGGCAGCCCCGCCCGGAGTCACTCATTCAACCTGAAGGAACGCTTGATATTGTCCGTGAGCAGTCACCCAGAGCTATACGACACAAGTTCTTATTTCTATAGAGACAGGAATAAAAAGGACCTCGCTTGGAAGAGTGTCAGGGAGGACATTGGGCAACCTGGTAAGTTGTAATACACACTTCACTTTTGAGTCACGTGACGTTTATCGACCCGCGCCATTTATTTTCCCCCTATAGTAAGGTGGCTAAATACAAACCGGTAACTCTCTTGATAAATGCACAATCAACATCAGTCATCTTGCAAACAGACAACTGCATAGCACTTGCCCCTCCCACAAGAAGTGGATTTTGCCTGACGCGCGTCAAATGCTTGCTTTTTCCGCGCGTCCAGGGTGCGATTTGCCGGGGGGGATGCGTGGGATTTCCCCCTTTCTGGTCAATGTATCCCTGCCTCTGCTTAATAAATTTTATCCCCGGTGGGGATACATTTATCCCCCCCCTCAAAGTGATCAGTGCTACTACACTAGTGGCGAGACGGATCACAAAACTTATCAAGGATCCGTGGTTTGATTAAAGTTAATTTATTTAAAAATGCGCTACTTTCGCTGGCTCTGATATAACTGCCGCGCAGCCTCTCTGTATTCACCCCTCTGCAGACTTGCTCAATGTCCCGCCCACAGCGCTATCTGATTGGTTACACACTCGGTTACACCTCACGAGTAATAGAGAGCGGAGAAGCGCCCGACGTCATTCGCGTCTTTCCATTGTCCAATCGAATGAGGGGAGAGGCGGGCCTTAAGTTGTGGTGAGGGAAGCTTACAGTTGCTTTGAGGAACCGGACACCACTCGCTCACTCTCTCCTGCGTGTTTGTGCACCTCTCATCCTCAAACAAGGTCAAAGCAAGCGCCCTTAAAGTTTCTGCTAATATGACAGTTAACAGCAAAAGAGCACTCACGCTTCAATATTTGATTGACAAGACAGCTGACTCGGTGGTTGCTTAGCAATATAAAAAGCCCGTTGCACTGGTCTTTAAAAAAAAGGCAGTGCGTCGCGCCTTGCGCTTCCAAGCGTTTAAAGCGCGTTGGTGTGATTAGCCCCTGTTTAGTTTTAAATCCATTTTAAAAAGCTGGTTATATTTTGATGTTCCTGCACAAGTTCAGCAGACAGTGAATATTTTAATTAGAAATATATATTTAAAAAAATAATAATAATAATATAATGAATTTTGTTAGGTCGGATGATGATTACCAAATTTCTCTCTCATATGGCTCCTCACGACCACTAAAAACAGTCAAAAAAATCGAACCAAAAGTCAAATTGTTATGGACGGAAGTTAAAAGTGGGGGGTACAAAATGACTCATGACGAAATAAGGTGGGTACACGTACACGCCGTCACTGAATCGACGCCTATGAAAACACCCCCCCCCCTCTGTTTTTTTCACAAATCGCACCCTGCATGCGTCTACTTCTCTCTAGACGTGTGAATGCATTCAAACTGTTCAAGCGGCAAACTAGGCACGGTAGACGGGATTTTGACGCCTGAAACGCGGTTGGTGTAAACGCAGCATAATTGTTGTAAAAATAGCGATTTTGATGCTCACAACAAATTGAAGGCATAGCTTCTAGTTCTTTTGAGACCACTTAAGGTACTCAAAATGTCGGAAGACAAGTTTGAGACGTTGAGATGATAGCGCCTCTTCACATTAAAGTTTTTGTTCTGCTTTAATTAACATTCTGATGTGGTTTCGTCTGACAATTTTTTCTCACAGTCTGATGCTGTTTTAAGTTAGGCTTATATTTAAATGTGTTGTTTTGAATGTATGGGCAATAAATAAAGGAATAAACAAAAATGACTAAATTTACTCCAATTTGTCACACTCCACTTGTAATGTTCCTATTCTTCACCAGTGGGGCCAGCAGCACACTTTGAGAAACACTGCACTGAAGGAAGTGGAAGATGAAATCATATATTGGTCATCATGATGTATATATCATGTAAATAGCTACAGGACAAATATAAAACATACATTTATTGTGGACTGGAGTCACTGGTTTTGGAGACTCTGTAAAATAATCTGCAGATAAAAATCTATAAGTGAAGAGACACAGAGGAATCGCACACATCGTGTATGATGTCTTGAAATCACTCACGTTGTACATGTAAGTCGACAGATGCTGTGATTTTCTCTCCAGAAATATTTGTAGTGCAGATTAATTTCTTCCCATCGTCATTCTTTGCCCCCAAAAAGGTTATGGTGGAAAATGTGGCCAATTCAAACCCTGTAAGTTGTTTCTTTCCATTTTTGACCGGCATGTTCTCATAGTTCCAGGAAAGGATCGGAGGATTATTCTGGCAGGAATGGTGGACGGTACAAGTGAAGTTCATATCAACACCCTCTATGATATCTGCTGTCAGTTTAGGCTCAATAGAATGGACACCTGAAATTATAAGCAGTTGACACAAACATCAGAAATGATTTTAAAACTACCAGTATAGGCAAGTATAGATGTGTGCTTTTGAATGCATATATACATTTTTTACTTACATTTTGCACTTTGTGATTTTGTAGCTCTTGTTGTTATGCCTCCATGATGTGTTACACTACACTCAATATCCAAGCGTTCAGCCTTCACAACACCGGTGCGTGTCCGAGAGATTTTCCATTGACCGTTTTCCAAATGGACATCATCTATTTTATCAGATCCTTCAATACCCTTCAGAACAATGTTTGGTTTTCTGTATGGACAGGTGTGTAAGGTGTAACACGTTACTGTAATGCTGTCACCGGTCTTTAAACCTCCAGAAATATTAATGATGGGCTGCTGTGGATTTGCTACAGTAGGGAAAAATATTACAGTTGTAATATTGATACAGCTGTAATGACACTTAAAACCAAAAATATTACATTAAAAGAACATGCAAAGTATTTACGTACTGTCAACAATTATGGTGGAGGTGACATCATAAAACTTGTAGGTGCCCTTTCCAATATTTTCTGGGTCAATCCATGCATATATTTTTTCTCCATTGTGAGACGAATCCACCCTTTTGATCAGCAGACTACAATCCCGATCTGAGTTTGTAGGGTTATATATATCAGTTTTTCCTCTGAACTTGTCAATAACATCGCCTGGATTCAAGGGATCATAAACTATAGGGTAGCCTTTCGACACCCACTGATACCACACAACTCTACGTGGTTTAGTTGGTGGGTTTGAAGTGTAAGAGTACGAGCACGGTATAACCAGACAGGAACCTTCGAGGCCACGAATTTCTGATGGCATTCTCACTTCCCATGCCAAAGTCTCATACAGCAGAACACATGTGAGAAAAAAACATTAGATAATATTAAATGGGACATACCATGAAAATTTGACTTTAAGTGCTATAATTGGGTCACCAGTTCTAAAAATGAATAAGATCAACCCAGTATCTTAGTTTTGGTAAAACATTCTCTGCAAAGCACGTGAAAAAATAGCTCATTGAAATTTGGCTCCCCTGGTGATGTCAGAAGGGGATAATACCACCCTGCATTTCTAAACTGTATGCGTTTAAGACATAATTTACTGTTTTTATGAGAATACTTAATTTCTGATTTGAGCGATTATTATTAAACAGATTGTGATGATGAACATGGGAGTTAATCATCCCAGGAAACACCAGTAAATATTATTGGGTGATATTTCCGTTCCGACTATGTTGTATGTCGAATGATACTAATTAATGTCTTTGTGTCAGTTTATTGTTTAAAATGGTCCGCAAATGTGCGTTTCATATATGTAACACGTGACCTTTCCACGGCATTACGCAATTACGTGAGGTCGTGCTAACGCGTCACAGGACCAGAGACAGACAAGAAGATGTAGTTTAAAAGTGCATATTTTTTATTTTTCTTGTCAAAAATGACAATCGTTTCGCTATAAGACCATGGTACCATTCGATAAGACCATTATGCCTCGTTTGAGATCGTTTAGAATACTTTGAAACTGCAATTTTAAACTGCATTAAAACTTTTATGTGTTGGGTCCATTAAAGTCTATTTAAATAAGAAAAATTTATTCTCGACTGAACAAAGACAGACATCAACATTTTGGATGACATGGTGGTGAGTAAATTATCTAGATTTTTTTAAAGAAAATTGACTAATCCTTTAACGAACATCTGGTGAAAATAAAACACCTAGAATTTAAAAGGCTGCTGAAGTTATCTTCTTCCTTTACTTCCTTTCCTGGGCATCTCCAAAAATACACCCAGTACGACACAGATAATTATAATTAATGCATGAAACTATTTTGTGTCTCTTCTGACTGGGTAGGCCAGCCATCAATCTGGGTGAGCCAGTGCTACCCTTGGCCCTTACGTTGCTTTGCCACTGCATGTTACAGGTCAAATAATGTATTTGTTGTGATTTTGATTTTTGATTCTGCATTTTTGTTTTATAAAATCATCATGCAGACAAACTTGCTGCTATTCTGATTTTCATTGTTTTGTCAATGACAGCTATAATTTACAACAGTTCTTATAAGCCTCATGTTATAATCCACATATGTTATTTAACAGAGCAATGACTGGTCATGTCTTAGTTAATCCCCTTGTCTATAGCATCGCTACAAAGTGTAGAAAAGAAATGCAACAACCAAAGGAGAAAAAAAAGAGAAAAGAAATTAAAGGATTAACAATACAATGCGCATAGAGTATAATGGTTACAGCCCTAGTTTAACCCTCAAACGCTTCTCGTTTTCTGTTTACACTTCTGGCCCTTGGGGTTTATATGACCCCAAAATTGAAAGCATAATTGTAAGAAACATATTATACATTTTGAATAATACAAATAATATATCTTATTTTTTTACTTCTCATCTATACAAAAAGCTAACTTATAGCAGTGCATAGATGACAACATGTTTGCTCGAGACAGCGTAAGCTAGCACAGGTAAAGCTAATCTACATTATAGATGACGCTGTTGTGACGATTTTCTCAGACCAGTCAGTGATCTACAGTGTTTTCACGTCACGTTTGGTATCAGCTCGGGTCGCTTGAAAACCCCAACCGAGGTGGTACAAAAAAAGTATCTGGTACTACGTACTGCACCCAATGGAAAAGCTCCCAAAAGTAAGCTGACCCGACCCAAACTAAACCAAACCGTGGGGTACGGAAAAGCGCCATAAGTGTGTGTCTGTGTGTGTGTGTGCGTGCGCTTGTGTGTGTGTGTGAGAGAGAGAGAGAGAGAGAGAGAGAGAGAGAGAGAGAGCCAGCATGTGTGTGTAAGAGAATGCATGAGGCAGACCATGTGTTGGTCTGTGTTTGTGTGTATTTGTGTGTGTGTGAGAGAGAGTGTACATGTGCGTGCATTAGGTCATACCCCTTTATATCTTTTTTTCTGAATTTGTGGCTGATTTTATTTGCCAAATTCTATAGAAATGCTCTCTGTGGCAGTCAAGCGTGTGTGTGTGTGTGTTTGTATGTGGGTTTGTGTGTGTGTGTGTGTGTGTGTGAGCGAGAGAGTGTGCGTGAGAAGGAAAGAGAAAAAGCATGTGTGTGTGTGTGTGTGTGTGTGTGTGTGTGTGTGTGTGTGTGTGTGTGTGTGTGTGTGTGTGTGTGTGTGTGTGTGTGTGTGTGTGTGTGTGTACCTGGTAATTATCACGTTGTGGGGACCAATTGTCCCCACAAAGATAGGAATACCAGTGTTTTTGTTACCTTGTGGGGACATTTTGATGTCCCCATGAGGAAACAAGCTTATAAATCAAACAAGATGATGTTTATTGAAAATCTAAGGTACAAGAAAGGTTTTTGTGATGGTTGGGGTTAGGGAATGGGGCAGGTAAGGGGAATAGAATATACAGTTTGTATGGTATAAAATGCATTACGTCTATGGAATGTCCCCACAAAACATGGAAACCAGAATGTATGTGTGTGTGCGTGTGTGTGTGTGTGTGTGTGTGTGTGTGTGTGTGTGTGTGTGTGTGTGCGCGTGTGTGTGTGCGCGTGTGTGCGCTTGTGTGTGTGTTTGTGAGTGTACATGTGCGTGCATTAGGTCACACCCCTTTATATCTTATTTTCTGCATTTGTGACTGATTTTATTTGCCAAATTCCATACAAATGCTCTCTGTAGCAGTCATACCTGTGTGTGTTTGTGTGAGCATGTGTTTTTTTGCATTGCATTTGTGCACAAGAACCAGGCCTTCATTTCTGTGTCAAAATTTTCAGATTTATGCTGGATTTATTGATATTTATTTTTTGACAAATGGAAAAAGGTTACATTTTTTTTGCATTTCACATTCACTTTCAATTGGGGTCATATTGACCCCAAGGGACATATTAATACCTTTAGAACAACCAAATCAAGACACTGTTTTTTTGTGTGTATGTAAAGATAGATTATTTAGGAAAAGTCATAAAGGTTTATATCTCTGAGATGAAGGGAACCTTTTTTTTAACTAATGAAATGTCATTTGGGGTCATAAAGACCTCAAGGACCGATTGAGGGTTAAATGAAGGTAAAATTCAGTGTCTGCCTGTCTGAGACTATAGGGATTAAAATCTACTTTTGAAGATTGTAGAATCAATTACACATATATATTTTTTCCCTTTCTCAGCCAATTTAACACAAGATTATGTCACACTTTGAGAACTTTTCATACATTACAAAAACACTTTTGACAATTCACCTTTTTTTAATAAATAATTGACATTAACCAAAAAATGTATTAAGCTCTACCAAAACCTTTGCGCTCTCCGAATCTGAGCATTTTACTTTACAAAATCTTTCACCGCAGCTTTAATGTCGAAGTTGCAAGCGCGGGCATTCTCAGTCTTTCCTGTGACATTGTGCTTCAGACAGAGATATGTCTTGTTCCTTTAAAACTTGGAGAATCATCTTACAGCAGTTGCAACCATCACAGGTAAAATAAGAAACAATCTGCATTTTAGTTGTTTTGTACATGTGACAACTGTTGCACAAAAAACAAAAAACATAAAATATGGTTGGGATTTTGCAGATGTTGATCCTTGCATAGTTCATCAAAATGTGTAATAAAACACCTTGCACGCTTGTGGGAAATGAAAAATGAATGCCTAACGCCTTTAAAAGTCATAATAAAAATACTTTTGTTTAATTGGACAGCAGCACACATGGGAAAGTGCACGGGGGAGTAAAATATTTCTTTATGTATTAATGAACAGAGAATTTCCCTCACTGCAAAGATAAAAAATTTGAGTTCAGTTCAAATTCATTGGGGCCCTTAATGGGGCTGGGCCCCTACACACTGCCGGGACTGCAGCGGTATCCACTACGCCAGTGAATCTCTTGCCCCATAAAATAGAAGTAAAATGACACAGTACCTTGAAAAAGTAGATTTAACAGTCCTTTCATCCCTCGATCACAATGCTGCTTCTTACATAGAAAAATCCCACTTATAAACTGCAAACAAGCTCAAATGTTAAAAATATCCCAAACAAGAGCATTGAATGAGAAGCAACTCAAACAAAATAAAATTAAAGAAAGTGAAAAAGAGTAACAAATGCTTATTTTGCTCAGCAGAAGAAAGAATAATGTGTTTTTATAAGTTTCAATAAATGTAGTGCTCTGATGTTCACGCCCACCTTGTAAAGGATTTCCTTTTTATTGTGGTTTACGGGGGCGATTAGGATTTTTATTTTAGGGAGGTTCAGCCTCCAAATGCGGGTATCATAAAAGAATAAGTAAATAAAATAAAGACATTAAATACAGAAAAGTTTAGGCCTATATATGAACAGTTGTAGAGCTAGAATTAAATGGATGGCCATGGGTCTGTGAAAGCGCTTTATAAATGCAGTCCATTTATCCCAATTTTTGACATCTTCGTGAACGAACTTATGGATCATCGATTTTATCGTGTGATTAAATCTCTCCACCAGCTTCTCAGTTTGTGTGTGTTAGACACTGGCGATACTGAAAAAAACGTGTGCTATAATGCCAAAAAAAGTTTTCATAAAACAGACAAAGGGGTCATTCATTTGTATTTGACCCACTTACTCACCGCTCATCTCAAAACTCTCCCTCCTGCTACAGACCTCACTGGACCACTTCCCCCTCGCCACAAGTCTATTTTAAATAAATATGGATTAAGTTTTTGTTATAAAGTTACAGTTAGCCAGTCATAACAGTGAGTGATTTTCTCTTCTTTTTTAGTTAACTTTAACACTTCAAAAGCTAGGCCTACTATAAGACTAAATGCAATAAAATGTTTACATTCGGTTAAGATAATCAATTGCTGCTACTATGAAATTCACTAAGACAGCTTTTTTGAGACATGTTAATGTGTATTTATTTGTCTCTAAACCAAAAAGACGCGAACATTAACTCATTTAGCTCTGTGCACGCGTGCTATTGTTGGATAAGAAACACACAATGTGCATCGCGTTTTCAATTTAAGGCAGCAGTCCAGTCCAACACAGTTACTCTCATCATCATACAGTAAAAAGATCACTTAAAGAATAAAAACATGGTGTTGAGTTTTGTTGTAAAACAGTACAAAGAGGAAAAAAGCCCAGTCTATAAGCATAGACATTATGCAGTAAACAAAGAGACAGATACAATTTTGGACAACCCTTTAGCTCCCCCACAGATACAAAAAACCCTTTAGCTCCCCCACCTTATTGGAGTATTCCACTGTATTGTAAAGATGGGCTACATGCATATGTTGCTACAATTGCTACAGATATGATGCAAAACATATTTAAAAGCCTGCATCACAAAATATTTCTCCACTTGGTGAAATCCTTGACAAAGGCAAATTACCTCGCAGAAGCGTTGTTTTTTTTAACCATATTTATTGCAGCAATCGTAGCAATATACAGAAACTTATTTGTTTCTTTATCTGAGATTCGTGAAATAGGATTTGTGCAGCTGCACTGAAGGATTTTTGAAGATGAAACTCTTTTGTTATATTTAAAGGGAAAGAAAAAAAAAACAACTCTTCATCTGTGACTTGAAATTTACTGATCCACCTGTGTGGATAATCTCTACAACTACAAATTCCACTGCCATGGGTGTGCAGGTGTTTTGCACCAAAAATACACTCTTACCTTTCCAACACCGTCATTGAACAAGTGGATTGGATGAAAACTACTATGTAAATAAACCAAAAAGAACAAATGATGTTTGATGTTCAACAAAAATCTCACCTATCACACCAATGTGTCTGTGCAACACTGTCATTTGAAAAGTAAAATACAGTGCAGTAAGTACCAATTTTGCACTTTTTGATAATCTTCTCTTGTGTTTTGCTGTGCTATCAGAAACTCTACTGTAGACAAAAAACTTTTATTAATATTTTATTTCATATCCTCTAGAGGGCAGCACACTCTCAGAAAAAAGGCACAAAAGCGTCACTGGGGCAGTACTCTTGGTAGAGATGGCATATTAGCACCTTAAATGTACGTAACTAATGGTATTTATTAGGAAGGGTACTGTCCCAGTGACAGCTTTCATAGCTTGGAAAAAGTAAGACCCTCTAGTGATTAGTATTTGACTTTTCTGAAACAATGACAGTATAAAGATCCTTTGATTAAAAAAAAAATAAATAAATACAAAGAGAGAATTTTTTTTTTATCGCCAAACAAAGTATTTGGTAACTCCCCACAGTCCTTGATGTCCTCTTAAAGATTCCTCAGGACTTCTGCATGCAAAAAAAATCACAAAAAAATGTGTCAACTACAAGGGGAAGAAACTGTCTTGCTATCGCCAAGGAGAACACAAAGGCATACGTGCAAAATCTTCTCAAAACAGGATGAAAATGTAACATAAATGTTTTATTTATTTATATTTATTTCTCAGGTTAAACAGCATTGGAATTGTTTTATATTTACAATGATACATAATTTGTATACTTAAAGGGATAGTTCACCCAAAAATGAAAATTCTGTCATCATTTTCCCACCCTCATTCTGCATGAGTATCATCATTTGTTAAACACAACAGAAGATATTTTGAGAAATGATGGTAACAATCAATGGGCACCATGCTCACCATCATTTAACAAAATATCTTCAACAGAATAAAGACAGAAACAACAGAAGAGTTAGTAAATGAAGACAAAATGTTAGTTTTTGGGTGAACTATCCCTTTAAGTGAAAGGTTGTTTGCTTATGCCGAGTTCAGACTGCATGATTTCAACCTTAATTTAGACTCGCCAACAGGTTCTGAGTAATCGCCGACAAATGCCTGAAACCACAGGAAACTCGGTGCTCGTGCATAAGAGAGTGACATTCACACAGTGTGAATTATCAAACACACGATTTGAGAGAATAGCCGACCAGTCGCTGACATCCGTGAGATATTTGTCATGCTAGATATCTGGACCTGTATGCGCTTCAAAATCATATAAATAACATCAGCGATGACCTACACCCAATGAGAAAGCAACATACAGGACAGCTTGTAGTTCAGGGAGGAGTTATAAGGTACAGACAAACCACAATATTAGCAAGCATGGCTTCGGTTCAGAAAAGGGCTTCTTCTCTTCTTCTTTTTTTTCACTGCAAATGAGCGCACATGCAATTTGTATGGCAAGCGTCTTAATAATCCCAGTCTCACATGAGAACTCCGGTCTTGCATGCGTGACCTTTTGTTGTGTCCTTGTCACTTCTCGCGTGCGTTTGGTTGTGAGACGTAGAGTTTGCAGACCAGGACAAAGTTGTCAGCAATTCTTTTCTTATACCTTGACTATGAACATGGCCATATCTACCATTAACTCTTTCCCCGCCATTGACGAGATTTCTCGTCAATTAAGAGAAAACGCTTCCCCGCCAATGACGAGATATTCCGTCTTTCCGCAATACCGCTATTATCCACCAGGTGGCGCCCTTCCGCAACTTTTTAAAACCGGAAGTATTTCCCTATGCCAAGCTGCTGCATGTCCGTGTCTGTTTTAAAGATCGCTCTGAATGGATGTCTATGAAAAGTCCGTCATAAAAATGGAATTATTTCTGCTTTTTGCTCAAAATATGGTGTTTTTGCAAAAACCTACCCATATTCAAAAGCTGATTGCAAAAGAACCACTAAAGGTAGGATGAAACGGTTTTTTTTGTTTGAAAGCAGAGGGTCTGCTCTTTCATTTGGTATATTGTATGTTTATATATTTAAAGAAGAACATTTTCTGGAAAGCATTAAACTTTGGTGAAAATCATGAAAAACGCTGGCGCTGGCTGGCAACTTTTTTTAAAAACGCTGGCGGTGAAAGAGTTAAAGTCCCCAAAGTCTGGACCTCTGTAATTTTCTAACGCTCGTTTTATTTGACTCAACAATCAGCGCTCGTTTGGCTTCTTGCAGCGCTACGCAGACCAATCGGCGTGTGAGGTCTTAGCTCTTAGCACCGCGAGAGGAATTTGAGAGTAAATGACAAAGTATGCTTTGAAATTGATCTTGCCGTAGTGTGATGCCGCATTAAGTCAGATAAGGTCAAAATCATTCTGAGATGACCAATCAAATCAAACCAGGCAGGTAGAGGTGTGACTCAAAGGAGACAGATGCATGGTACCTCAGTTAGTGGAAGTGCAAGAAAGATGTAAATAATCAAACACTGAATATTATACAGTAGTTTAATAATGAGAAATATGAAACAACCACAGTGATTATCAAGGTCACATGACAAGAAACTTTACTTCAATTTAATATGCTTTTCTTTTAATGTTTGCACTGTTTTTACAACAAAATCCAAAGCCACATTTTTATTTTTGTAGTGACCTTTTTGCTGTTAGATTTGTTAGATTAGATTCATTAACTGGACTGCTGGCTTGAACTTAAAGTAGTGGCACGTGCGCGGCACAACGCTTCATCCACCAGAGTTTAAATGAGCCCATGTTCGTCTTTTGGCTGGATTAATCAGTTTGTCCATTAATGGCAGACAGGAAACAAGGAGCTGGCTGAAGTTCAGGAAGTAGTGCAGCTAGGCATAAAGCCTATTCTTTCTGAAAGTTTTAGTCACGAGGCAGAGAGACAGAAGAGGGTGACATACAAGGAGTCATCCAACATTTATTATAAGCATGCATATCTGCACACATTTACATTATTTTACATTATTTTGTAGAACAGCTGACTTGGCTAGAGACAAATCTCAGTCAATTTATTGTGTGGCTGTTTTAGGTGCACTTTAAAAATGCTTATTTTCAATCCAGTGTTGGGACAGAACAAACTTATAAGTTACCCAATGCTAGATTGTTGTTACCCAACCAAGAGTTATATTTAACCCAGCAGTTGGGTTGAAACAATCCAGTATTGGTTTGACACAACCCAACATTTTTTAGAGTCTGATAAGGTTGCTAACGCCAAGAGTGGTTTCTAGGCATGTTTTCATATATTAACTTAGCTATAATTCACACATACTGTTTAAACAAAGCTAACCAGAGCAGAAGTGATGCTGCCTCGCTCTCTCACATAAGACATGTTCAGTCACTATAATCTGATTATATTTTTATACATTTTCATAATTGTTTTTAAAAGTGATCATCATACAGCACATAAAATGCATTCATTAAAAATTATTACATTTTGAATTTTGTATTACTAAATGCTGAAATTAACATGAACATAAAGGCTGAACAAGTATTGTTTATTTATAGTTCATGTTAGGTGATGCATAAACTAATACAACTTCATTGTAAAGTGTTAAGAATATGTTTTGATATCTGTAAACTTCATGCTGCTATCACAGTTGCCTAAAGCACAAAGGGTTGCTTGCTTGCACAAAAGGTGTGAGATTGTAAGCACGAACCACGAACGTGCACACTGTACTTCTTTGTATTCTAAAACGTCAAAGACACCAGGTGCAACACATTTTAGAAATGTACACCCCCACACACACACGCACGCACACACACACATATTTACTTACTTGCATGAAGAGCTCAGATGCATACAAACAAGTTGGTAAACATCTACATTTTTTTAAATGCATATTGTACCTCCATTCAGACTGTGATTCTTGTGGATTAGCAGGTAAAGACAGAAACAGCTAAAGGAAGTGGAAGAAGGAAGTCATTTATTGGTCATTATGATGTATATATCATGTAAAGAGCTACAGTACAAATGTGAAACACAAACATTTACTCTAGACTGTGGTCATTGGTTTTGGAGGCTCTGTAAAAGAATCTGCAGACAAAAATCTATAAGTAAAAAGACTCAAAGGAATCGCACACATTGTGTATGTCTTGAAATCACTCACGTTGTACATGTA
Organism: Misgurnus mizolepis; assembly: GCA_025389145.1. Lineage (NCBI taxonomy): Eukaryota > Metazoa > Chordata > Actinopteri > Cypriniformes > Cobitidae > Misgurnus > Misgurnus mizolepis. The sequence goes on along the minus strand of JAIFKI010000004.1, from coordinate 40,925,569 downwards.
AGTTGACAGATGCTGTGATTTTCTTTTCAGAAATATTTGTAGTGCAGATTAATTTCTTCCCATCGTCTTTCTTTGCTACAGTAGGGGAAAATGTTACACTTAGGCAAAAGATGATTAGACGTGGAAAGAGTAATAAAATATTCTACTCAAGTAAAAGTAACTTTACTTTAATTATATTTTACTTAAGTAAAAGTAAAGTTACCTGTCTAAAAATCTACTCAAGTAAAAAGTAGGGCATTTTAACTTTACTCAAAGTAAAAGTTATTTTTTTTACAGCAGGGTGAGGTGGGTGATTCTAATAGCTCCAAAAGAAAAAGGGAATGTACTGCAGTGGTGTAGTCTACGTGATACGCAGGTATACGCCGTATACCCACTAGAAATTGTCAAGGATTTCCGTATACCCACTAAAAATAGCTTGAGGATGCGTAACAGCATGGTTTTCTGACATTTCAAACTTTTAGTCATAATTCAGATGTAAAGCACTGACCAGTAGCATGCTACACTTGCTATTTTAGCGGGTTGAACTGCATATATATTAGGCTATATATTTGGTGTGTTTGAATTCTTGCCGAACTGCGCAATCCGATTCGCATATGAAATCAAATTACCATAGCGGCGTGAAAGTGACTGGGGAGCAGACTGGTGTGGCACCAGAAGAACACACATGCGAATGACAGCAAAGTACCGCGAGAGCGATTGCATTTATCACATGGAGAAATCTGCTTTGAATCGCTCTCGCGGTACTTTGACATCACCAAAGGGTCTGCTTAGCGCCAAATGAAGTCGAACCTGCAGTGTAGCTGCTCACGCGACACTGTAAACAAACCATGTGAAGTGAACGAGCTGCTGCAATATAAAATCCGGAGAGTTAACAACGCACATGTGAGTAAACAACATTTAAAACATCAGTCCAGTTTATTAGTTTATCTGGAGGTAAGGCTCCAAATGCAATAAAATAAGCCCGTAAATATATCCTGATGGTTTTAGCTTTCAGCATGTTTGTTTGTGGTTCATAGTGTTAAACTTTCCTTCTCTGTGTTAATTTATATATCTACGTTCAAGATGTATATGATCTTAAACTTTTGTGAGGAAAATCATGTCTGCGTTGATGTTCAGTTCAGACTTGCAAATTAAAGATAATTTTCTTCACTTTGGTGTCTAATATTAGGCTACATGATGGTCTTGTAATAATAATTAAGTAAAAGCCTATTTTCATTTTTAGACACTGCTTGTATTATATGCATAAAATAAGCTTTTATTTCAATGACTATGCAAATTAGAGTTAATTCATGGTCATCTTAAATGTGTATTAATTAAAAACATTTACACCATTAAATTACACATGGTAATGTTATCAATAGTTGTCAGATAATAGCTATTGAAAGAGTGAATATTTTTCTCTCCTTCAATGCATGTGTTAGCCACGGATTGAAGATTGGAAACAGTTTATTTAATTTTAATTAACAGTTGAGTAACTTTTGGCCCTGAGTTAGATGTTGATTAAAGCTCACGTAACACACGCTGTTTCTGCATTTCTGATGTTAATCTGGAGTACCTATGGAGTAGTATGACATCCTTTATATCTCAGAAGAGTCTTTAGTTTAATCAGATTTATAAAAGAAAGATTAGCTTTACCGAATCTTTCCGATAACGTACGAAAAAATGAAGAAGGAGGAGTTATAACACGGGAGGAGCGAGTACGAGTCATGCAACACTATACAACACTGTTTTAACTTATGATTCACTACATGTTCGTGTCATTTATATAATATACACGCGCCTATTTCCAACATAATACAGAAGTCTTACTTACCGCGTGTAACTCGTCATGAAAATCCACCGCATCAAACACACACACGCAAAACTCCGCTGCTAATCCGGATAATAAACTATATCCATTGTTTCCATAAGGCTGGATGTCTTCTCCTTACATCCAAAAACACACTTCTTGTTGTGCCATTGTTGACTTTTGAAATTAAACAAAGCTGAGTGGCGTGATAAGCTGTTAGCAAGCTCTAGCGTCCCCGCTGACTGACGGCTGGGCGGGGTTTTCCAGGGGAAGTTTTCCGGCGGAAGCCCATATAAAGAAGTGATACGTATCGAAAACCCCTGAAACGTCAGTTAGAACCGTAATCGAAAAAAATTAGCCGAAACTTGTACGAACCCTGGCGAAGTGCATTCGGCACAGAAATACTCTGAAACACGCCCAACTGCATTTTTGACACTTTGCCTACATTTAGCATGAGGAAACAACTCTATAACTGTGTTAATAAGTCAGAATGCTTGAAATACCATTAAACCCCCCCTTTAACACTAAACCAGTCTAAAAATCCATCCAGTTTCCCCAGCTGTAAACCCATTGACTGTTAAAGTCTTTTTTTCTTATAATAAACTGACATGTTGATAACACATTCAGTTTATGTGTTTATGAGTACACTTTCAGAATGCTCTGTTACATGAAGATCCATACTGTATGCATCTGTGAGTGTGGTGGTGTGTTGTGCTGGGACGAGTTAGCATAAGGGTGAGAGGGAAAAATCACAGTATACTCACTACAAAAATCTAGACTACACCACTGATGTACTGTAAATATCAAACTAGTTGTTTCAGGAACACCTTTAGGTCAGCAGCTAGTAAATACAATAACTATAGTTAGGTTGTAATTGATTGACTGCTGGTAATATACTGTACACTATTTTATTAAATATTAGTCTATATATAATTGGCATAATGAGATAAGTGCCATGGCTATATACATATATTCTTTGCACGTTTATTGTCTTCGGCAGGTCCTGGAACTTCTAGTCAGGTGAGACTTAAGTCAAAATGATTTCATATGAACCAAGAGAGACCATTACCGTCTACACTGTTAGACATTTTCAAGGATTTTTACAGTAACTTACTGGCAACACTGTTGCCAGTAGGTTACTGTAAATAAGATTTACAGTTCTAAACTGTATTTCCATTTTACAGTATTTAAATGCTACTGTAAATATGTAATACAGTGTGCTACCGTAAAAAAAACCCAGGTTTACAGTATACTACTGTATACTATACTACTATTCTTTTTATTTTTTTATACATTCATTTTTATTATATTTAAATTAGCTATAATTTTTAGATAAAATTAATTTTTACATTTTAACCTACAGATACTGCTAACATTTAATTCAAAGAGACAATTTCAAATATTGAAGCCTTTATTTAAAACAATACAAATACTTTTAGAATTTGTGTGAAATTACATTTAAAACATACACATTTCAAATCATTTGCAGTAATACATTTAAAATAACACAAATTATAAACATACATATGTATAACACTGATTACAGGTTTAGTTAATCCAAAAATTATAATTTTATAATTTAAACAATGATTTTCTTTGGTTTTCCAGTTACAATGGGAGTAGTCTGTGACCGCATTATAAAATGGCTCCACATTATACGTGCTATATATTTCAAGTGTCCCAAAGACAAAAAGGGGTGATGAAAATATAATCCATATAATAAATTTTGACCCGTCATTTCTCTAAATGAGTAATGCAAGTAAACAGCTATACCTGATGGATAGGATGCTCACAGTCAAGTTTACTGTCAGGTCTGCAACAACCAGGATATACAAACAAAATATACACATCAGGAAGAATGTGTAGATGCAGTATTTGGAGAGTCTTTGGCATAGGACTTCAAACGGAATCATGTCTGCCTTTAGACGACTTTAAATTATGTCAAGTTACATGGAGTTATGCTATAATGATTTGGTGTTATTATACATTTTGCATCCTACTTTTGAAGCTAGAGAGGTGATCATGATCCACTACCACTGTAACCAGAAAACCCATAACACCACAAAATCAGCATCATAATAGCAAAATTAAAAATGTTTGACCCTTTTATTTAGTCTAGTTAAGTTCTCTTAAAATAGAACTGGTTTAAGATGAAACAATGACTGTCTGTCTTTACATTTATCTTCACATTTACAGAAAAAGGCAAATAACATACAGTGCAATGCAAAGTATAAATTTTTTATCAGCATGTGCATTCCCTTGTTCGAACCCATGGCGTTTTATGATGCTAACACAATGCTCAACCACAGAGAAAGGTTCTAAGAACGTTCCTTGAAAGTTTCCAAAGTTCCCAATAACGTTATTAATGTTTTTGCTTGTAATGATAAAAAACATTACATTCTCTTATTTACAAACTGTTGTAAAACATTATTTCTTAATGTTCTATTAAAATATTGCATATAAACATTCATAAAATATACTAAACATGTGTTTTAAACATTGTGAGTACATTTAAACATGACATTGTATGAAAATAAAATGTAACATTCCTCTAACATTCGCACAATCAAGAAACATTCCTAAACAATTTAAAAACTGGACACTTTTATGTTGGCTTAACATTATTGGGAACGTTGTTAGAACTTAGAACAAGAAATTAGAACTAGAGGAGATATACTCTTTAGCCTTTACTTGCAGTAAATACAGTAAATGTACTTACCAACTTACAGTTCTGAATGCACATCAAAATGAATTGTCATAAGAAATAATACAGTAGCTTCAAAAAAATACCATACTTCTGGTATAAAATAATCCTGTGAGTCCTGTAAGCAAAAGAAATATGGTCATAATTATTTTGAACCACAGTTTTTTACAGTACTGTTTGTTACAGCTGTTAGTTAATTAGGGAGACCTAACTAACCCATATATGCAGCACATACTGTATCTTATTGAGAAGTGTCTCACCTAATACAAGTTGTTTCACTCAAACTCTGTGAGGTGGTGAAGAAAGGATGGATATTCTGTTGTCCTCTAGCCTGGTTAGCCAGACCTACATCAAGATGTAAGGTCTGGCAACTCTTCACACAAACGGCTCAATGCAAGGGGCGGGATATAAGGTTGTCCCTCAAAATGCCTCTGCACGCAATAGGATAGCGCTATGACCAATCAGAGCAACGAAGAACGAAGTTTTCAAGTAGGAACCGTCGCAGCTCTGTCGTCATCATGTTAAGCCCGCCCCACAGACGCTACACACGATGTGATTGGCCTGACCAAATTTTGGTTTTTGGAGCTGTTAAGTGTATTGTGAGTGCCTAGACTAAACCCTGGCAGCAAATATATTTTGCGGCCGCTAGGGTGTGTCTAGATTTCTAGGCTAGTTGTCCTCTTCATCCTCACTTGTCTCTCATTCCAGTTCTTGCAGTGTATTTTGTTACATCCTCCTTCATTGATCCTCCCAAAGAATTTTAGACAGCAGAATAAATGCAGGGAAAAAATGACATATTTAACACATTTAATACATGATGCTAAACACTCATATTTTTCAGTAAATACTATTTTGAAATGATAACCAGAGTAGATGTACACTACTCGAATCACTACACATGGCCACAGGTCTGTGTGTTATGACAGTGGGACCTGGTTTTCTGATCGAGGCTGAATATTTACTGTACAGCTACCTTGGTCTCAAAAGCAATTTAATACAAAACAAAAACACATTTTAAAACTTTATTTTATTCAAATTAGGTTTCAGCCTTTATGTTTAAACAATCACATTTAAAATATAATGTTTTTCCGATTGGCCACAACACACACATAACATACGTTCATACGTTGAAGTCGTTTGTAAAACTAAATGTTAAGGAAACTCTTATTATGTTCACATGGGACTTTCTAAAATGCTTAACGTAGTTTAACGAAATTGAAAGATAAAATTTAGTTATACACCTTATTAATAACGCATAATTTATGTAACAGGAAAAAGCCAAGCGGATGAGAATATAAACACAACGTGGTAACTTACACTTTTTTAAATATTCTTTTATATTAATAAATTATTCTCTGTGGTAACGTTATATACTAAATCTGATCTTTTCATATCATTGACGTATACATTAGGCTACGTTAAGCATTTCTCATAATAGTTTTATAAAAGGAAAACACTAGCGTGTAATTTAACGCACCGCGCGTGCTCGTAGGCTTGCATACACATAGTATGATTTATTAAAAAGGTTTATACTGACTTTGGTGAACTAATATTACCGTTATACGTTAAGCAACGCGTCCGGTTAGCGGTTTTAAAATGTCCCGTTCGTGTAAACAACAACCGCGTGTCTGATAATAAATAACTTATATAGATTATTTTACCTTGCTGGTCTTTTTTCATTCTCTCCTCTCGTGTATCTTTAACTGAAAAGCGCCGCTGTCCCAGGGAAAGTCCATAAAGTCTTGTTTGAAAACTCTTCAGTTTATGTGCACACCTGAAATCGGTCCTCTGAACACCTGTGCTGCTACATGGTTCCTTAGCTAAAATAAGTCAACGCCTGTGTGTTTTTGTCAAAAATGATGATTTTGAGAAAAATAAAATAAGGATTTGTGTGAATAAGGAAAATACCGCCAAAAAACTGTTAGAAAATATACAGTAGCATACAGCAATTTTCAAAAATACAGTAAATTACTGTATATGATGTATGATGTCACAGAAAATTCCCAAAATGCAACGCGAATTACAGTTATGTACTGTATAAATAGTTTACAGTATTATACTGGGTGATATACAGTAAATAACTGTAAAAATTACAGAAATGTCTAACAGTGTACAGTCGCGAGAGTCCGCTCTATGCTGCTCCTGTATTTATGTAATTCAATGGATTCAGTGATGTGGAATGACTTTGGGACCTTTTTGAACTTGGTTTGGCTTGTCGTGTTAATTTGGCCTATTCAACCTCTCAGGTATGTTTTGTATGTATCGTGTAAATAACTGTTTACTTTACTTTAACATGTACAGCCGTCTGTTCAGCCTGCTGTTCTGTGCTATTATAAACTTGATTAACTTGCATTTCCAGATTAAATGTCTGTTTTTCTTCAGCTTGGATTTTGTGAAATAATTTTCTTATTAAATGCGACATATATTCCAGTGCGACTTATATATGCTTTTCCTCTTCAAAACGCATTTTTGACTGATCCGACTTATACTCTGAATCAACTTATAGTTTGGAAAATATGGAAATATATATATTTATGAATCTATTAGGCCTATACAGTACCTGTAATATTTGTCCCCCTATATGTTTGCACTCTGTCCTACACTATCTGTTGCAAATCAGCTGTTCCAAGAGATAGTTTACAAGAAAATCTAGAGCAGACTATTTGCAAGTTGAGAGAATAGTTTTAGTCTAATTTTAATGCATGGGCAGACTAAAAAGGTTTACTCACAATTCATAATTAGTTGTCTATACCTATAGTCTGTGAGTCAGTAGGCCAAATTTCTTAAAAATGTGCACCTCTTTGTGGCTTTAGTTTCATAATGATCCTTATTCTAAGAAGTCAAGCATCAGATGTTAAGTGAAAATACTACTAGCCCATTTTGTGGTGATCTACTTGCAAAATATATTTATAACAAAAGGCGCTTATCTATTGCTGGGACGCTTAAAAAAAAAAAAAAAAACTGCAGGCACCTCTACACCACTGATGTATTTACATTAAATTCTTAGGTAAAACAGCATTAGAATTGTTTCAAATATAATGATACATAATTTGTATACATAAAATAAATATTCTGTCATTTACTCACCCTCATGTTATTCTAAACCAGTATGTGTTTCTTCATTCTGTTGAACACAAAATAAAATATTTTAAAATGCCAATATTCTCTTGCTAATTGTAATGTGTTTGCGTGGTTTAAAGTAAAAAAAAAAAACATTATTTTCCACATACCGTACATTATTGTTGCTCTTCTAAGTGGAATTACTCCACTTTTTAGACAAAGCCTTTGTGCACATCCAGTCTTGTACTCTCCCATGTTCAGGAAACAAATAAATGCGCAGCACACAATCAAACATTTAAGCTGTACTATTCTGGAACAGTAAATAAAACTAAACCATTGATTTCTTATTGATTCCTCTATTAGTAGGCCAAACTAAGTTGTTTGTCTTTTGCAAGCAAAAACACAGCGTCTCCACGACATGGTCCCAGCAACAATATTACATTGTGAATGAAAGTTACACCTTCTTTCTTTGTGTATACATTAGGTTGGTGTTATGCAATTTTTTTCCTGCAGTATGACGTCCAACTGCAGGATTGTGTTTGAACGAGCCGTTTTAAAACGATCTCTTTGGGTTTGAAACTTTATTATTTGCAACTTTACAGATCTTCTATATGCACAGACAGTTTTTAACACACTAAAGACAGAATCAAAACGTTTAAAACCCTGCACTGTTTACAGACGTTTCCATACACATGCTGATTAACAGTTTACGTACACATTTCTTCACCAAAGTTGTTTGAAACAGCTTTCCATCTAATTGCCGACGTCCTTGGCACGCCCTCTTTGAAGCCTAATGTGCAAACAGTACTGTTGTTTAAGACGCATTTTCGGTTTGACGTCGCCTAATGCAATGTTGTTTGGTCACAAACAACCTCCGCGACCGTCAGCGTTTACCACAGACATGAAAACAACAAAATACGGACCGTGGATATGAACAACGTGGATTGTTTACAACACTGAGCTCGCCGCTCGCCACATGTAACTTCCACTTTCTCAACGAATTTACTGGTATTTTGATACTGATGTGTGAATGATTTCTAACTGGTAAAAAGAAGGAACGTCACTGCGTGTGAGAACAACACATTTTTGTATTTACTGGTAAATTCATTCTGGTAAATTAATGGTAATTTTCCAGAATTACTGTGTGAAAGAGGCTATTGACTGCCATACTGTAGTACAGTAGGAAAAACTATTACTGTGGACGTAAGATAGGGCAACTGTGTGCTCACCATCATTTATCAAAATATCTTCTGTTGTGTTCAACAAAATAAAGAAACTGATACAGGTTTGAAACAACATGAGAGTGAGTAAATTATGACATAATTTTATTTTTTGAGTGAACTGTCAAAGTTGTTTGCTTAGCCAATTTGCTCATAAGAACTGAAAAGCCAAAGAGAGATCCACATGCCACACAAATCAGACAAAGTAATAGGAAGTATAATTTAAAAGCATGTGAATTAAAATATTAATGCTATTTTCCATGACATGATAAAGTATTTTTTAATATTAACTAAAATATATGTTGACTATTTTTTTCTGTTTAAAACACTTTACTGAGCACATTTTGAGCATTTTCCTTAGACGTTTCCATGTATGTTGAGATCTTCCATATTGGCGTAATAATCTTCATAATCCTTCATCTTAAAGTATAAATTCAGAGACACAGAGGTGAGATCAGTCAATAACATTAAGACACTATTTGATGTCAGAAACGGTTAATTCATTAAAATGGTGTAAAGTAATATAATGATCGATTTATACTTACAGTGCAGGATTTTCTAAAGACTAAATTGCACAGGAGACAATAAACAATTGAAAAGGAAGTTAATAAACCATTTAATGAATTTAAGAAAACAATTTAAGTCTAAACTAAAGACATTTCCCTTTAACAAAGCACTCACATAATTTGTTTAGTAAATGCCGCAATAGTTAGCTTGTCCGGAACAAAGCATTCACATAATTTGTCTGGGTAATATACTTATGCCGCAATAGTTAGCATGTTTGGAGCCCGGCGGCCATCAACCGCTTCCCGTTGTCATCTAACATTGGCTCAACTTAGAACTTCTATGTTACATCATTACTAGGGCTGAGTATCGCCAACAATTCCCCGATACGATACATATCCCGACATATCCGAACATTATTATTATTATTTTTATTATTATTTGTTTATTGTACATTGAATAAGCAGTGTTGTAACAGTTGTGTTTTTGCCATTCATTTATTAGCTATTAGAAATATTTAAAATCCCAGAGTTAGTACTTATGTTTTTTTAAAAGCAGTTTTACAAATATGGTGCCTTACTCTTGTCTCTCATTATTCTACATCTATGAATATATCTATAAACATGCAGTCAGACTTAATACTATTTAATAGAAATCAGATTATTAATGTGACAATTATAGTTTGAAGTAGCTCTGTATCTCTTCTCTAGACATACACTTTTCACATGCAAATCTTTGTCGTGTTTCTTCTCAAATGCGTTAGTACTGTTTTATAAGAGCATGGCTAATAAAGCCCTTTGCAGTAGTATAGTCTAAGATATCTGCTCTTTCATACTGAACTCATTGACTTTAATGCGTGCAAGAGAGAGAGAGAGCGCGAGTACGCGGCTCACTATGCAGACACGTGCACCAGCGAGACAGACACGCAAAGTGAAAGTATACCACGCCACTTTTAACTCTACGTACTTCGCGGGACACATGCGTCCTTTCCATATGGATCACGGATCAACAGCAATTCGTCACGTTACTTTCAAAAGTACATCCGAATCGATACTGAAGGTGCTGTATCGATGCGCGAATCGTCAGGCGTCCATGACGATGTATCGTCATATCAATATTTTGAACACAGCACTAATCATTACTATGTTTGCTAGTACGGGTTAATCTTAGCCGCTTTTCTCTGCTTCTTATGTTGTCTGCCAATTTTTCTGTGTTTTCTCCTGCTTAATGTAAAGCTGATTTGAAACAATTAAAGCCATCAATAATGCATTTATAGAGGTTAATAACTGTATTATGAGTCATAAAATGTAAGTTATAACATGGTTATAAGAATATATATCAAGTCCGTTATTTGAAATAGAAAAAAATCTGCATGATTAAGTAAAGTGGACGCATAGGGTACAGTTTTCCTAATGCAAATGCTAGGAAATTATGAAGATGTTATCTAAAATAGCCAATGTGACTTACTTCAATCTACTATTATACTGTACAATTTTTCTTACAGTTTACAGTTTTAGAGACTGACTGGGTTTACAAATACAATAGGGGCAAAAGTAACGCCGACCAAAGCCCTGATAACATTTGCATTACAAACTATGATAGCATCTTTTAGAGTCGGGACGAAAGTAACACTTGTAACTCTTCTCCTGCTATTAATACTGTTGCATTATGTTGGAAATTTATATTGTTCTAATTTGATTTAATTTAATTTATATTTTTTAAACTGTTAAAAAATATTTTCAACAATTCAAGTTTGTACTATCAGGTTGTTTTTGAAACATTTGATAAAACTGAAATTTAAAATGAAAATGTAATTTCACTATTTTTTGCAAAGATAAATGACAAAATATATTTGCAGTTATATATAAACAAGGTCATAGGCATTTATATTTAATACAAACAACTGTAACAAAAAAAAATTATCTTTGTTTTGTTGTGTTATACTTTTGACCCACATGTGTTTTACTTTCATCCCTGCTGACAGGGTCAAAATAACAATGCGCTACTTATGTTTAAAGTGAAATTCTACTGAAGCCGTTTTAGATTTGTTCAAAAATATTGAAAGACCACACTTGTGAGTCAATGACAACATCAAAAATATGTCTCTGTCTAAAACATTGTCTTTTAAAAGTTTTTCTATAAATTGTACTTTCTCCCTTGCTCTCCCCTACCTCTTTGGTTATTGTATACGGGCCACAGCTGCACGCAAATCATTTGACCTGTGAACATTAAAACATACATTTATATCACTATAAGATAGGTGTATGATATAAGTATGATATTGTATGTTTTTTTATTAAAAACCATATGGTTTCAAAGAAATTACTATAAAAAATCAGTCACAGATACAGAATGTCACTCTCTGACCTACAGTCACAGAATTGAATGGTACAAAAGCTGCCACTGGGCCGTACCATTTCGAAAATTACACATTTGTACCTAAAGAGTGCATATTAGTACATCAAAGGTACATATTGGTATCAAATGCATACATAGCTATACCTAAATTGTACTGCATTTAATGACCTTTTACTTGCAATTCTTTCTGGGAATTTTGGGCAGAAGCAGAGAGAGAGGAGGGTGAAATACAAGGCGTTATCCAACATCTATTTATGAGCATACCTACCTGCACATTTATATTATTTTACATATTTTTTTAAACAGCTGATTTTTTAGCAACCCACAAATGTCAGAACATTTATGGTGCTACTGTTTTAGGTGATGGTTGCTAAGGCCGAGAGCGGTTTCTAGGCATGTTCTCATATCGCTATTATTCACACATACGTTATGAACATAGCTAACCAGAGCTGAAGTGATGCTGCCTCGCTCTCACACATAAGACATGTTCAGTCATTAGCACAATATAATCTGATTATATTTTCATAATTATTTTTGTAAGTGATCATCATACAGCACATAAAATGCATGATAGTATGAAAAGTTATACTTGCTCAATGAAACTACATCATATCAGTACATGATGAATACTTAATTTAGACTTTTCCGAAGTATAGCCCTGATGTAACACACATGTACCTGTTACACTTCTTGTATATGATGACTCCAGCAAATATGCAAATAAGAAGCAAAGCAAATGAAGGGGCTAGAATGTAAAGCCCAGTTGTCTTCATGTCAAAGGTCCTCAACTCGGTTTCATTCTGGGAAACAGCTAAAGGAAGTGCAAGAATGAAGTCTTTTTATGGTCATTATGATGTATATATCATGTAAAGAGCTAAAGGACAAATGTGAAACACGTACATTTATTCTGGATTGTGGTCATTGGTTTTGGAGACTCTGTAAAAGAATCTATAGACAAAAATCTATAAATAATAAGACACAGAGGAATCGCACACACTACGACAGTGTTTCTCAAACTTTTTCTGCAATTTCCCACGGTTTCCGAGCCCCACCTGTCCCCAATCGCCCCAACAAAACGGTAATCAAATAGGCTTAAGTTAAACTGTTGAAATTTATATTACATGAAACACTTTCAATAGGAAAAAAAATGCAAATGTATGATCACTTTGCATGAAATAAGACTTTGTTCAAAAGTAAATAATAATAATGCAACTTTATTTGCATTTTTTTTATTTTGTCAAGTCATCAAACTTTTTTCGGCTGGCTTTTTGGTTGATTAGGTCCACTGTCTTTCTTTGTTTTCTCTGTTGATGTCGAATCTTTAGTTTTCTTTTGATTGAGTGTCAAAAATATATTTATTGTTAACTTTTATACCGATATCGCCTATAGCGCCTCTCCACATGAAAGTTTTTGTTCTGCTTTAATTAACATTCCGATGTGGTTTCGCGTGACATTTTCTTCACAGTCTGATGCTGTTTTAAGTTAGGCTTATATTTAAATGTGTCGTTTTGAATGTATGGTCAATAAATAAAGGAATTAGAGATGGGCACAAAAATTACTAAATTTACTCCAATTTTTCACATTCCACCTGTAATGTTACTATTCCTCACCAGTGGGGCCCGCAGCACACTTTGAGAAACACTGCACTGAAGGAAGTGAAAGATGAAGTCATATATTGGTCATCATGATGTATATATCATGTAAACAGCTACAGGACAAATGTGAAACACTTACATTTATTCTGGACTGGAGTCACTGGTTTTGGAGACTCTGTAAAAAAATCTGCAGACAAAAAAATTTAAGTAAAAAACACAGAAGAATCTCACACATCGTGTATGAAGTCTTGAAATCACTCACGTTGTACATGTAAGTCGACAGATGCTGTGATGTTCTGTCCAGAAATATTTGTACTGCAGATTAATTTCTTCCCATCATCTTTCTTTGCCCCCAAAAATGTTATGGTGGAAAATGTGGCCAATTCAAACCCTGTAAGTTGTTTCTTTCCATTTTTGACCGACATATTCTCATAGTTCCAGGAGAGGATCGGAGGATTCTTCAGGCAGGAATGGTGGACGGTACAAGTGAAGTTCATATCAACACCCTCTGTGATATCTGCTGCAAGTTTAGGCTCAATGGTTATATTATAATAGACACCTGAAATTATAAGCAGTTGACACAAACATCAAACATGATTTTAAAACTACAAGTAAAGGCAAGTATAGATGTGTGCTTTAAAATGCATGTAATTTTTTTACTTACATTCTGCACTTTGTGATTTTGTAGCTCTTGTTGTTATGCCTCCATGATGTGTTACAGTACACTCAATATCTAACCGTTCTGCCTTCACAACACCGGTGCATGTCCGAGTGGTTTTCCATTGACCATTTTCCATACGGACATCATCTATTTTATCAGATCCTTCAATACCCTTCAGAACAATGTTTGGTTTTCTGTATGGACAGGTGTGTAAGGTGTAACACGCTACTGTAATGCTGTCACCGATCTTTGCACCTCCATAAATATTAATGATGGGCTGCTGTGGATTTGCTACAGAAGAGAAAAATGTTACAGTTAGGCAACCGATGATTCAGCTGTAATGACACTTAAAACCAAAATATTAGATTAAAAGAACATGTAAAATATTTACGTACTGTCAACAATAATCGTGGAGGTGACATCATAAAACTTATAGGTGCTCTTTCCAACATTTTCTGGGTCAATCCATGCATATAATTTTTCTCCACTGTGGGATGGTTCTACACTTTTGATCAGCAGACTACAATCCCGATCTGAGTTTGTATGCCTATATATATCAGTTTTTCCTCTGAACTTGTCAATGACACTGTTTGGATACCAGGGATCATAAACTAAAGGGTAGCCTTTCGGCAGCCACTGATACCACACAACTCTACGTGGGTTAGTTGGTGGGTATGAAGTGTAAGAGTAAGAGCACGGTATAACCAGACAGGAACCTTTGAGGCCACGAATTTCTGATGGTATTTTTACCTCCCATGCCAAAGTCTCATACAGCAGAACACCTGTGAGAAAAACATGAGATAATGTTAATGTATTAATGGCTGCCTGTTAAACCTGACAATTTAACATTAAGTTCCTGTAGCTCAATCAGAAGAATCAAAAGAGACACTTTGAACAAGTTAATTGGTTTGATTTTCAGTGAAGGCAAAACCAATTACGTTTTTTAACTACGATAGAGAGGAGCACAGTCATGTAATCCAACCAATCAGCGCAAAGAGGTCTCTCTATAGCTGTCCCTGGTGGGATTTCAGTTGGTGGGAAGATTTCCTATGCAAAGTTTTGTGAGGGCGGAAGTGAAGAAAGTGCGAGATGTTGTTTGTAGGTCTAAGGTGAGACCACATGTATAGGCTTATTTCTTAGAACAAGATTTTTATTGTTTGCTGCTCACCGGATGTCGTGTTTTTTATATGTTGTGTAAAGGCCGCTTTGAGTATTTTTGATAATTGTAGTGAGCACTTAACGATCACAGCTGGTGAAAATAAAACACCTGGAATTTAAAAGACTGCTGAAGTTATCTTCTTCCTTTATTTCCTTTCCTGGGCCTCTTCAGCAATACACACAGTACGACACAGATGATTATAATTTATGCATGAAACTATTTCGTGTCTCTTCTGACTGGGTAGGCCAGCCATCAATCTGGGTGAGCCAGTGCCACCCCGGCCCTTATGTTGTCTTGCCACTGCATTATACAGGTCAAATAAGTATTTGTTGTGATTTTGATAGACTGTATGGTTGCACTTTTACAGTACGTGTACTTACCTTGCACATGGTAAATATGTTGTACTTACCGACAAATGTGTGGTACTTACTTTTAGGTATCTACACGGTAGTTAATTGGTATCATTACGGTACTTACCAGTGGTACATACTTGGTAGTTATTATGTAACTCTAAGTAAGTACTGGGTAATAACATATGCATACTTATAGTGTAGGTATACTGCAACTAACGAGAAACATTACTGTACTTACAAATAAATGTACAATCTAAGTATTTAGTATTTACAGGCAAGTTAGGGTAAATGACAGGTATTTATAGTGTACATATATGATAACTAATATCAAACACTACTGTACTTACAAATTGTATATAACTCTCATGTTCATATTGTAAAAACAAACTTACTGTGAGATACAACAAGCATATAGACTAGACATACACTAAAGATGAGATTTTAATGACAATGATGAGATACAGAATATGATTTATGTATTTTAGACATTATTTAAACCCCTGCGTGGTGTCTTTATTTTGTTCATACCTGTACGAGTGTGGAACAAAAGATGCGTGTCACCGATCAAACCAAACCACCAATCACAAGTGTGAAGCCCAAAGTCTTTAAAGTAAACTTGACCATCGAGTGAATGTTGTGCAGTTTCGAGAGCACACAGAGAGTCGAGCGAGCGCTCATTCCAGCACTTGTGTGGCTGCTTTTGTGCGCGCTGTGCAGAGGTGAGTTGTCCCGTGTAGTTCGCTCATCTGCGCGCTCGCGAGGACGCTTGTCCACGCGCGAATATGGTTCTGCGCGCTCGTATCTCTCGCTCGCGCGTGGTTTTTGTGCGCGCGACTTTTGGGTCTGATTAAACGCCGTAGCCGCGCATATAATTGGTTCACGCAGAGCGGATCACTCGAGTGGTGCAGTTCCGTCCTTCTTTTGATGAGTTCGGCTTCCCATACTATATGTGCCCTCGCGAGGATGCAAGCATATATTATAATGCGCATATATTATTCTGCGTGTATACTTGCACATCTCTCGCTCGCACGTGCTTTATTCATGAATTAGATTTGGTTCTGAATAAACGTAACATACTTTCGCACACCTTGTGGTCAGTAGGGGCCCCCCAAGCCCGCAAGGCCCTACGCAATTGCGTGGTTTGCGTGGTGGGTAAACACGCCACTGTAAACATCATCATGCAGACAAACTTGCTGCTTTTCCGATTTTCATTGTTTTATCAATTAAAGAAATAATTAGCAGCATTTCTTATAAGCCTCATGTTATAATCCAGATGTTTTATTTTACAGAGCAATGTTTGGTCATATCTTAGTTAAAAACCTTGTCTATAACATCACTACAAAGTGTAGAAAAGAAATGCAACAACCAAAGTAGAAAAAATGAGAAAAGAAATTAAAGGATTAACAATACAATGCACATAACGTTTATGATGGTTACAGTAGGGGCGGTTCTAGGATTTCATTCTTAGGGGGGCTTAGCCCTCAGTGATTATGTGAAGAAAGCATTGTGATGCCTTTTTGCAAACTAGGACCAGTATTATTATTAATAAATTCATGTAGACTATACATTACTCTTCTATATGGTTCCAAGCCCTTATGATTTTTATTTAACCTAATAATAAAAAAAACCTCTTAGATATAAAGATATAAAAGTTATTTATTTAGTCATATTCATATACAAAATGTGTGAGTGCACTGGGTTTGTTACATGTCAGGTGTGTTTGAGTGTGTGTCCGTGCGTAGCTTATGTGTGATGGCAGTGTTTACAGAAATGTTGTGGGTTAAACTCAAAATGATACATTTCTCAATTGCACATTCGAAAACTTAGCATCATATTATTCACAGCTAGTATTACTGTTAACTAGAAAAAGGCAAAAATATAAACCTTGTATTGCAAAATTTGTCATGACGGTAAACTTAATTAAAACGTCACGGCTTCAGTTTGCAAAGCAATTTGAATTAACGTGGGGGATAACTAATATTAGCTTATTTAAGACGGAAGAATATTTCTTATATATTTTGCAGACATGACTGCACTCATACAGGCTAGCAAACAAATTAAAACATTAGCGAAAATGCCTTCTGAGCTCCCACCTGGATACTTTATGAAACAATGATTTTAAGTTTGCAGGCAGCTGCCTCTGTGTGTGACACTGGCGCGCTCCTCCACTACTCCACTGGCGGTTACGACGCATGCACAGAACAGCAAAGCTAATCAAATGCCTCATAAACTCGTAATTCTTTTTCATCTAATTGCCCTGCATTTTGCATTATTTTAATTATTATCTTCAAATAAATTGTTTTTACAAATAAAAAAAACTTCAGAAAATATATTTGATAGTTTGGTAGAAAAATTAAGACTAAGGGCTAAGATGACAGATAGGGTGGCTGGAGCCCCCCTAAAAAGGGTCTAGAACCGCCCCTGGGTTACAGCCCTAGTTTAAATTAAGGTAAAATTCAGTGTCTGCCTGAGACTATAGGGATTAAAATCTACTTTTGAAGATTGTAGTATCAATTAAACAGACATATTTATGGCCTAATATATAGCCTGAAGCTTTTTATATTTTTTTACCTTTCTCAGCCAATTTAACACGAGGTTATATCTGTTGAACTTTGAAAACTTTCATACATTACAAAAACACTTTGACAATAAACTTTAAAAAAAAAAGTCATTAAACAAATTAAACAAAAAAAAACCTCCCCCAAAACCTTTGCTTTCTCAGAGTTCGAGCGTTTTGGTTTTAAAAAGTCTTTCACTTCAGCTTTTAATGTTGATGTTGTGAGCACGGTCTTTCCTGTGACATTGTGCTTCGAACAGAGATATGTCTTGTTCCTTGCACAGGTAAAATAAGAAACAATCTGCGTTTGTTGTCTTGTACATGTGACAACTGTTGCGCAGAAAACAAAAACCATAAAATATGGTTTGGATTTTGCATACGTTGATCCTTGCATAGTTCATGAAATTGCGTCGTAACGCACATAGCACGCTTGTGGGAAATGAAAAATGAATGCCTAAAGCCTTAACCCTCACTGCAAGGAATAAAAGTATGAGTTCAGTTCAAATTCATCAGGGCCCTCAATGGGGCGAGGCCCCCACGCAGTGGTGTTCACTATGCCAGTGACTTTAACAGAATCTCTTGCCCCATAAAATGCATGAATAGAAGTAAAGTGACACAGTACCTTGAAAAAGTAGATATAGCAGTCCTTTCATCACTGGATCACAATACTGCTTCTTATATAGAAAAATCTCACTTATAAACTGCAAACAAGCTCAAATGTTAAAGAATATCCCAAACAAGAGCACTGAATAAGAACCACATCAAACAATATAAAATAAAAGAAAGTTCTTTTACTCAGCAGAAGAAGAATGATGTGTTTTTTATAAGTTTCAATAGTGTAGTGCTCTGATGTTCACACCCACCTTCTAAAGGATTTCCTTTTCTGTGGTTTACGGGGGCGATTAGGGTTTTTATTTTAGGTAGGTTCAAACTCCAAATGCAGGTATAATAAAATAAGTAAATTAAAAATGTACAACCCTCTGAGGTCTAAGGGTTTTTTTTAGGGCCCTGGAGAAGTTTTGACATGCACTGACATTTGTGCTTTTTTATAATGATGGGAAACTGTGTTCAGCACAAACTGGGATACTATATTAGGTGAGCAACATCTATGTATACGCAAGATATATGTGAATAAACAAGGTTTCAGATGTGCTGTTTGCAATCACGTCTTTTATAAGAATACAAAGTGCGTTAAATATGAGGCATTGTGTGTGCGTTTGGCAGTCGCGTCACACTGTCTGACGGAAGCACAAAGAAAACACTGCGTATATGGAGATAACTTTTAATTACAGGTACTTCACTGAGGGAGAGAGAACAGAATGCGCATCGTGTTTATTTTGTTGATTTTGTGAAAAGCACAGCATTCTGTTTTTATTGAGAGTGGACAGAAAAAAAATAGATAAACGTTTTAAATTATGTATAATTCATATCTGTATGTCCAAAATCAGCAGAGTAATCTAAGTCTCTTTGCATAGAGACTGAAATATAAAGAGTTTGCGGTGCCCACGCAGCGGTCGACCTCGGAGTGTTAACATGAAATGTTGAAATTTAAACTTTTCTGCCAACTTTCTATCCCGCTGCAGACATCGCTGAGTCATCGCAGCCCCCCATTTCTGGAGAAAATTCGGCCACAGTCATCTGTACACCCGGCCTGTGGACCACCTGGAATTTAAAAGGCTGTAAATCTAGATACCAACGAGTGATCCTCACATTGCTATCTTTCAGGCGATGGAGCCACCACAGAGGGATGTGGTCCGAGCAGTTTGTGAATTCCCGTCCCAAAAGATACTGTAATAGCGGAGGGTGAGCCCACCTGATGGCCAAGCATTCTTTCTCAGTGGTGCTGGCCTTCTCTTCGAGAGCTCACAACTAATGTACAGCATCATCTTACTCTCCTCACTCTCTATCTCCTTAGACAGGACTGCACCCAGCACCCTGTCCAACACGTCAGTCTAAAACAAGAAAGGGGGAAAACCAGGATAATATAAAAGTGGTTTGCCACACCGGGCAGCCTTCACTTGGGTAAAAGCCTGCTGACACAGCTCCGTCCACTGGACCGGGTCTAGAGCTTCCTTTTTAGTGAGATCAGTCAAGGAGCTGGTGATGTCTAAATAATTAGGCACAAACCTTCTATAATATTCTGCCAGCCCCAAAATCCTTTTTGGTCTTAGGTCTCAGACTCCAACTTGTCCATTTGGGCACGCACCTGATCATGACCCAAGTGAAAACCCAGATACGAGTAGGCAGACGAATTGATGTAATCCAAATGGCTTTATGAAGGCTGCTATTCTTTAGACACTGGTGATAAGGAGATCTGCCAGTACCTTTTAATTATATCCAGTGTCAAATAAAAGCAAGCTGTGGCTAGCCAGTAAGGCAGCATTGGATATGCATCGAATTTCCACACAGAACCGAACGGAGCCATCCATTTTAGGAACCAAAACTATCAGGCTTGCCCAATCGCTGCAGGACTCTTCTATTACGCCTGTTGAGCATCGCCTCTAAATCAGCCTGTACCACTTTTTGTGCATGATAACACCTGGCTCGGTCTTGAAATGAAGCCTCCGGCCCAAGATCATCTTCTCCACTGACCAGCGTTATATCTGATGTGTCCCTTCGTCATTGGTTTAGACGACCACATAATCGAGATAATCGAATACAAGCAGTTTTTTTCTGGTGCAAATTTGCATAGGCGGGTCCCCCTGTTGTACAGCCGGCTTTGCTTTTCTGGGCCTGTAACATCCATAGATAGCCACCAAAAGTGTGGAGTTTTGTTCTCAGGTCCAGGATGTATTGAATTTACTTTTTGCCTTCAAAAGGCCGATCCTCACAAGCCTCTCTCACGACATCTAACATCCCTCTGGGTTGACGACCGTATAGAAGCTAGAAGGGGGAAAACCCTGTGGGACCTTCCGCACAGTGAACAAGAGAGGTTCCAGACAATTATCCTGGTAGTAAATGGGGCGGCAGTGGCTCAGTGGTTCATGTAGGTAATAATACGTGAACTTATACGTTTCTTTATCTGTTATTCATAAAATAAGTTTTGTGCAGCGGCACTGAAGGATTCATGAAGATGAAACATTTATGTTGTATTTACAGCAGGGGTAGGCAATTCTGGTCCTGGAGGACCCCAGTCCTGCAGAGTTTAACTCCAACCCTGATTTAAAGGGAAATAAAAAATCATCTCTTCATCTGTGACTTGAAATTTACTGATACATCTGTGTGGATAATCTCTACAACTACAAATTCCACTGTCATGGGTGTGCAGGTGTTTTGCACCAAAAACACACTCTTACCTTTCCAACACCCACCTTGAACAAGTGGATTGGATGAAAACTACTGTAATACAAAATAAACAAAAAAGAAGGAAAGAAAGAAAGAAATGCTTTAATGGATAGAGAAAGGGAGCTAGTTCTGATTTCCAGTCCTGCTAAATAACCCTGGAATGTTTTGATGTTTAACAAACACCTCCCCCATCACACCAATGTGTCTGTGCAACACTATCACTTGGAAAGTAAAGCCACACAAACCAGGCATAGTAGTTCCCAATTTTGCTCTCTTTGACAATCTTCTCTTGTGTTTTGCTGTGCTATCAGAAACTCTACTGTAGACAAAAACTTTTAATAATATTTTATTTCATATCCTCTAGAGGGCAGCACACTCTCAGAAAAAAGGCACAAAAGCGTCCCATAATAAAGTACCATAATAAAAAGTAAGAGACTCTAGGAATTAGTATTTGCCTTTTCCTAAACAATGACAGTACATTAAAAAGATAATTTGATTTAAAAATACAAAGAAAGAAAAAATGTCACCCCCAAACTAAATATTTGGTATCTCCTAACAGTCATGGACATTCTTTAAAGATTCATCAGGACTTCTGCATGCATGCAGGGTCTCAGAAAAAAATCACAAAAAAATTGTCTACTACAAGGGGAAGAAACTGAATTGCTATTACACAGGGAAAACAATATATAAAGGCATAAGTGCAAAATCTTCTCTTAAAATAAGATGAACATGTAAAAAACATTCTTGTCCTCTGATTTATTTATATTTAATTCTCAGGTTAGAAATGTTTGAAACAGCACTAGAAATGTTTTTAAATTTACATACATAATTTATATACTTAAAGGGATAGTTCATACACAAATGAAACTTCTGCCATCATTTTCCCACCCTCATTCTTCATACTGTTTTCATCATACTGTTAAACACAACAGAAGATATTTTGATAAATGATGGTAAACACACACTTGACTGCCAAACTAAGAAAAAAAACAAGGAAATCAATGGGTACCATGCTCACAATCATTTATAAAAATATCTTTAACAGAATAAAGACATAAACAACAGAAGAGTGAGTAAATGATGACAGACTTTTAGTTTTTGGGTGAACCCTTTAAGAGAAAAGTTGTTTGCTTGTGCCGAGTTCAGACTGCACGATTTTAGCCTCGATTTTGACTCGCCAACAGGTTCTGAGAAATCGCGACAAATGCCTGAAACCACAGGCAACTCGGTGCTCGTGCATGCGAGTGACAATCACACAGTGTGAATTATCAAACACACGATCTGAGAGAATCGCCGACAAGTCGTCGACACCCGTGAGATATCTGGCATGCCAGATATCTGGACCAGTATGCAATTCAAAATCATGCTGTGTGAATGTGTTTTGACTGAAAATAACATTGGCGATGACCTACAGCCAATGAGAGAGCAACATACCGGTACAGGGCAGCTAGAAGTTCAGGGAGGAGTTATCTGCAAGCATTGCTTTGGATCAGAAGAAAGGGCTTCTTCTCTTTTTCTTCTTTTCGCTGCAAGTGTACATGCAATTTGTATGGCAATAAGCTTCTTGCGGGCTACCATTTTGAATAATAATCCCAGTCTCACGTGAGAACTCCGGTCTTGCATGCGTTACTTTGCATTGTTTCCTTGTCACTTCTCACGTGCGTTTGGTTGTGAGACGATTATTCCTGTTGAAGTCATGCAGTGTGAAACCGGTTGTGCCTCATACATATTGAAAAGTGAAGGTGCTGGCTCTTTGATCGCCCCCTGGTGGTTGGTTGTAGTACAAGTCATAAACATCGCCCTCTTCCATGCAAACGAATGGGACTCGCCTCTAAAAAAAAATATTTACACTTGCAATAAAATTTTCCGAAAGATGGTTTTAGTCCTTTAAGGTAGTTGTTATCATGCTGATATATGTTCAATTGTTCATTTTTGTGATAAGTTTCATTTTAGCTACTAATCTGATGCTAAAGAAATGGGGCGTGTCGTTATGATTGGCGTGGTTGAATTTGACCCCCATGCATTTGGGTGGAAGTTTGATATCGCGGCTCCGCCTCTTGCTCCACACACGATTCCTTCTGCGCATGCCCTGGCTCCAAATTGACGTTTTTACGTAACATGGCAGCGCCCATGGTCGGACATTTTTTGCTTCAATTCATTACAATTGATTTTTTTACAGTCTGTGTGTGAAACCCACTGTCGCCGATCCATCGTGCAGTGTCAACACAACAGCGACTGAACCCTACCCCAGATAGTCATGCGGTGTGAAATGATCTGTGACTCGACTACTTTGAAAATCGTGCAGTCTGAACTGAACATTAATGACAACCTTGCTCATTAGAGCTGAAAAGCCAGAGAGAGATCCAGATGCCACACAAATCAGACAAAGTTACATTAAGTATAATATGTATACAAGCATGTGAATTAAAATATTGATGCTATTTTTCCATGACAAAGTTGTGTTTTTTATATATTTTCTAAAATATATGTTTGACTTTTTCTGTTTTAAACACTGTATTAAGCACATTTTGGAGGTGATGTAGAGCATTTTCATTAGACGTTTCCATAAATGTTGGGATCTTCCATGTTGGTATAAATCTCTTCATAATCCTTAATCTTAAAGTTTAAATTTAGAGACACAGAGGTAAAATCAGTCAATAAAATTTTAGACACCATTTGAGGTCAAAAACTGTGTGTTAATTCACTAAAATTGTGTAAAGTAATAGTCAAGATCGATTATATACTTACAGTGCAGGATTTTCTCTGACTAAATTGCAAAGGAGACAATAAACAATAAAAATTAAGTTAATAAATAATTTAGGTGCAGTTTTCCAGACAGGGCTTAGATTAATCCAGGACTAAGCCTTAGTTATATTTTGACGTTTAAGTAGTTTTTACAAACAATCCTTACAAAAACATTACTGGTGTGCATCTTGAGACAAATCAATGGCATTGATATATGTTAAAATATGTCCGTACAAGATGTTTTTAAATTAAAGCAGCTCAAACATGCATTTTAGTCTGGGACTAGGATAAGCCCTGTCTGAGAAACTGCCCCTTGAATTAATTTTAAGGTAAATTTATTCAAACATGTTACATCTGATCAATTGATACATCAGTTTGAATTTGAAAAAAAAACATGTATTAAACTTTTCAGTAAATATACTTTAACATATTCATAAATATATAACTGCCACTTAATAAAGGTGCTATAAATTTTACAGCAATGCCATAGAAGAACCATTACTGGTTCCACAAAGAACAATTCAGTCAAAGGCTCTTAAAAAAAACAAAACAATTATAATACCTTGACTATGAACATGGCCGTATCTACCATTGAGGTTCCCGAGCTCCGGACCTTGGTAATTTTCTAATGCTCGTCTTATTTGACTCAACGCACATCACTGGTTTGGCTTCTTATGGCACCACGCAGACCGATCGCTGTGTGACATCTTAGCTCTTAGCACCGTGAGAGCAATTTGAGAGTAAATGACACAGTATGCTTTCAAATCGATCTCGCGTTAGATAATGTCAAAATGATTCCGAGATAACCAACGAAATCAAACCAGGCAGGTAGAGGTGTAACTCAAAGGAGGACAGGTGCGCGATACCTCATTTAGTGGAAGTGCAAGAAAGATGTAAATAATCAAACGCTGACTATTATACAGCAGTTTAATAATGAAAAAAAAAATTAAAACACCGAAGTGATTATCAAGGTCACAATACAAGAAACATTACTTCAAGTTAATATGGTTTTCTTTTAATGTTTGCACTGTTTTTACAACAAAATTCAAAGCCACGTTTTTATTCTTGTAGTGAGCTTTTTGCTGTATAATGATTATTAGATTCACCAAATATACTGCTACCTTGAACTTAAAAATGTGACGCGTGCACAGCACAACGCTTCATCCACCAGTTGCGCAAACCCTCCCACTTTTATTGTTAGCCAAACAATATTGTTTTTTTTATGTTTTTACCATTTATAACTCTCATTTGTGACCAGTCATGGAAAGTAGTGACACAAGTCGGATCTGGGGCATTTTGAGTTATTCACAGATTCTGAAAGTGCAGTTTCTAAGCTTTCCAACGATGTGTAACACATGGAAATATGATAAGATTTGGAGAAGTTGTGGCCATTTTAATACTGTATAACACATTAAAGAAAGAGAATGCCAAGAAATTTGAGAAAAAAAGAGTTAAAACTTTCCCTT
This sequence comes from Misgurnus mizolepis, assembly GCA_025389145.1. Classification (NCBI taxonomy): domain Eukaryota; kingdom Metazoa; phylum Chordata; class Actinopteri; order Cypriniformes; family Cobitidae; genus Misgurnus; species Misgurnus mizolepis. The sequence continues at coordinate 40,900,113 of JAIFKI010000004.1, read as the reverse complement.
TTCCCTGGCTGGAGAGACAATAGGGCTCATTTACATCTCATTTAGCTAAGCCATACCCCCTGTAAAGCCGTTTTGAGATACAGATGTTCTAGCATCATATGTAGTATTTTATTTTCACCTTTGTGGGGATCACAAGTCGAATCCAGTCTGTTTCAAATGTGTGAATAATCCAATGACCATTTTTGTCCACAAATGCGTATAATCCATGATATGTAGTCTATTGTTTACATCGGATATATAGTCTATTGCTTACATCGGATTTTGCATGACCGTCTGGTAATACATCGTAAAATGTAAGGGTATATCAGATTACACTCCGGTAATTTACGTTCCATTAAACACATGAACCCGCCTTCAAAGTTTGTATTTAAAATAGGGAGGTAGTATAATAGATAATCCAAAAACAGCACCGTCAAAAACGTGACGTCCATTAGAGATGTTACCAATCGCTCGCTCGTTCCTCCATCAGCCAATGACTTCATTGAAAATATTTATACACAAAACATGTAGCCAATTACATAAAGAGTTCAACGATCTCTGTGTAACTTATATGTGTTTGACTTCATGCTGCGCTGCAAGAACTGACAGAGAGATGACGTCAGAAGAGCTCTCGCGATAATTTGACATCATCCAACTGCGGCGCCGCATAAAGTCAGTGACGCGGCTGACGTACGATGCGGCTGACTGTTATTTGTTCCGTCCCAACTTCTTTTATTTTTCTTTTGTTTTGTGCGCCTGAGCTTCGTTTACAGTCTGTGGAGACGCACGCTATAAGTTTGAAAAAAAAATTAACAAACATGTCTGAGGAACAGGGCAGCCGCGTCACTACAGTCACGTGACTTCAATGCTGAATAAAGTCGTAATTCTTGCTATTTTTGGACCAAACTATATTTTCGATGCTTCAACACATTCTTACTGACCCACTGATGTCACATGGAGTACTTTGATGATGTTTTATTACCTTTCTGGACATGGAAACCGTACATAGATTTTCAATGAAGGGAACAGAAATCTCTCGGACTAAATCTAAAGTTAAAACATCTTAAACTGTGTTCTGAAGATGAACGGAGGTCTTCCGAGTTTAGAACGACATACGGGTAAGTCATTAATGACATTATTTTCATTTTTGGGCGAACTATCCTTATTTAGTAGTCACGCTGTTCCTTTTGGGGTCGGAGGCGAAAACACAAGCTTATCCAGTATATAAATATACACACAGACAATGACGCCCCCCGCTGCACGCTAGAATCTCTGGAAAAACACGCCTATTTTAACCGCAAAATGTACGCTTTTAAATATACAAAAACGGCTATCTCAAACATGGAGAGGCTTCTTCATGATCTCAACTAACAGATTCTGCAATAAAACGAAAATCACAAATTTTGAAAAAAAAACTTTGTTTCTCATTTTCTCGAAACTTGTGCTGCCAACTTGTGTCACTGGTTTTCGTGACGGGTCACATTTTGAAGACTTGTTTACCATGTTTACCTCACTGTAGTGTTAATAGAACAGGTTTTGATTGCAACCTGTTAACGACATGCATTGTGATGCAAACAAAATGGCAGCCTCTGACAAAGATTTTTTCAATGTTTGTTAACATTTGTACTGTTTTTAATTTCACATTCATATAAGCAATTCCAGTGTTAATCTATTAAATCATACATGTGTTTATAGTCCGGTTACTTTTTTAATACTTTGTTATAATCTCAAGTAGAGCCCGACCGATATATATATATTGTCAGCTAGACAATATTCATTATGTGTATATTTTCATACAGTACCAGTCAAAAGTTTCATCACTGCCCTTCTGTCTATTGGACAGCAGAAATATATTTACTTCATCTGCTACATTACTGACTGTACTGACAAGCTATGCTGACTTAGGAAATGTGATGTGACAATGGGGTCATTGTTTATTTACTTAACAGTAAGTTTCTTACTAGTTACGTTTCTTACTTTAAAGAGAGTGCTGGACTCTGTGTCCTGAAGACACCACTTCAGTGCTTCTATGCAACAGGCTTATACTGCATCTGCCCATAAAATCAGCAAACTAATAAATTGTTCGTGCTTTAATCTAAAGAACCTTTATCCAGTGCAAAGAATAGAAAGATTCTTCAGATGTTAAATGTTCTTTATGGAACCACAGTGTAAAGACAAAAAAAAAAATGATTATTCTATGATGCACCTTTACTTTATTATGAGTTAAGACAGATACTTTAATCTACTATAATACTGCACAAAAATATTTTATAAAACAAATTACAGTTTATAGTTTTAGAGACTGACTGGGTTTAAATGCACGATACCTCTTTGGTGATGGTATACAGGCTTTAGAAATAGTCTTGTCTGCCACAACCGCATTTGACCTGTGAACAGATAAACACATAGGTGAAGTGTAATATTGTTTTTATAAACAGTCTTATGTATATTTACTTTATCCATTAGCTTGATTCTTTTACACTTGTTATATTCAAGCCAGTGTTAGGACAGAAGAAACTGATAAGTTACCCAATGCTGGGTTGTTGTTACTCAACCATGAGTTATATTTAACCCAGCAGTTGGGTTGAAACAATCCAGTATTGGTTTAACACAACCCAAAATTTTTAAGAGTCTGATAAGGTTGCTAATATACACACTGGCATGTTTTCATATACTAACTTAGCTATAATTCACACATACTGTTTAAACATAGCTAACCAGAGCCGAAGTGATGCTGTCTCGCTCTCTCACATAAGACATGTTCAGTCATTAGCACAATATAATCTGATTATATTTTTATACTTACATTTTCATAATTGATTTTAAAAGTCATCATACAGCAATTAAAATGCCTTCATTGAAACGTATTACATTTTAAATTTGTATTACTAAATGTTTAAATTAACATGAACTAAGATTAATCCTGAGCATATCACTCTGTATCCTCTCTACTATTAAACTGTTGTGTTGTGGGCGTTCTGCCGCAATATGGCTGCCGTTGCATCATCCAGGTGGATGCTGCATGTTGGTGGTTGAGGAGAATCCCCTTTCATATGTAAAGCGCTTTGAGTGCTGCAGAAAAGCGCTATATAAATGTAAAAAATGAATAATAATAATAATAATAATAATAAATGCTAAACAAGTATTGTTTACTTAAAGTTCATGTTAGGTGATGCATAAACAAATACAACTTTATTGTAAAGTGTTAAGAATATGTTTTGATATCTGTAAACTTCATGCTGCTATCACGGATGCGTAAAGGGTTGTTTGCTTGCACAAAAAGGTGTGAGATTGTCGGAATGGACTTGTGTACGCTGTACTTCTCTGTATTTTAAAACTTCAAATACACCAGATGCAACACATTTTAGAAATTAACACCCACACACAAATATTTACTTAGCTCAGATGAAGAGCTCAGATGAATACAAACAAGTTGGTTAACATCTACATATGGTTAAACATTACATAAAAAAATATTCATACTGTACCTTCGTTCCGGCTGTGATTCTTGTGGATTAGCAGGTGAAGACCTACAAATAATATTGACAGTGTTAATATGACAGTATGAAAAGCTATACATGCTCAACAAAACTACAAAATGTCAGACTTTTTCTAAGTATAACCATGATATAACACATATGTACCTGTTAAACTTCTTGTAAATGATGACTCCAGCAAATATGCAAATGAGAAGAAAGGCAAATGAGGGGGCAAGAATGTAAAGGCCAATTGTCATCATGTCAAAGGTCTTCACATCGGGTTCATTCTGGGAAACAGCTAAAGAAAAAGAAAGAATAAAGTTTATAGGTCATTTTCATGTATATCATGTAAATAACTACAGGACAAATGTGAAACACATACATTTATTTTGGACTGGGGTCACTGGTTTTGGAGGCTCTGTTAAAGAATCTGCAGACAAAAATCTATAAGTGAAAAGACACAAAGGAATCTCACACATCGTATGATGTCTTGAAATCACTCACGTTGTACATGTAAGTCGACAGATGCTGTGATCTTCTGTCCAGAAATATTTGTAGTACAGATTAATTTCTTCCCATCGTCTTTCTTTGACCCCAAAAATGTTATGGTGGAAACGGTGGACAATTCAAACCCTGTAAGTTGTTTCTTTCCATTTATTATCGGCATATTCTTATAGTTCCAGGAGAGGATCGGAGGATTCGTCTTGCAGGAATGGTGGACGGTACAAGTGAAGTTCATATCAACACCCTCTGTGATATCTGCTGCCAGTTTAGGCTCAATGGTTATACTAGAATAGACACCTAAAATTAAAATAGAATTATGAGCAGTTGACACAAACATTAAACATGATTTAAAGCTCTTTGAATGAATTTAAATTTTACAATTAGTTAAATGTTCAATGTCTTTAAATTTATTGTGTAATGGACTGTAACACACAGATAAAACAGAGGAAATATAGCTTTTGAATGCATATAAATTTTTTCTTACATTTTGCACTTTGTGATTTTGTATCTCCTGTTGTTATGCCTCCATGATGTGTTACAGTACACTCAATATCTGAGCGTTCAGCCTTCACAACACCGGTGCGTGTCAGAGTGGTTTTCCATTGACCATTTTCCATACGGACATCATCTACATTATCAGATCCTTCAATACCCTTCAGAATGATGTTTGGTTTGCTGTATGGACAGCTGTGGTAGGTGTAACACGCTACTGTAATGTTGTCACCGATCTTTAAACCTCCAGAAATATTAATGATGGGCTGCTGTAGATTTGCTTCAGTAGGGAAAAATGTTACAGTTAGGCAACCGATGATTCAGCTGTAATGACACTTAAAAACAAAAATATTACATTAAAAGAACATGTGTGGTATTTACGCACTGTCAACAATAATCGTGGAGGTGACATCATAAAACTTATAGGTGCGCCATCCAATATTTTTTGGGTCAATCCATGCATATAATTTTTCTCCATTGTGAGACGGATCCACGCTTTTGATCAACAGACTACAATCCCGATCTGAGTTTCTATGCCTATATATATCAGTTTTTCCTCTGAACTTGTCAATAACATCGCCTGGATTCAAGGGATCACAAACTAAAGGGTAGCCTTTTGACACCCACTGATACCACACAACTCTACGTGGGTTAGTTGGTGGGTATGAAGTGTAAGAGTAAGAGCACGGTATAACCAGACAGGAACCTTTGAGGCCATGAATTTCCTTTGGCATTCTCACTTCCCATGCTAAAGTCTCAAACAGCAGAACACCTGTGAGAAAACAGGGAATATAAAAGTGTCTATAAGACTCTTAATTTTAGTTTTCAGTTCCTGTACTGTAGCTCAATTACTATTGGCATTCGGCAACAAGATTGTAAGTTTGATTTTTAGGCAAGGGACAGTACTAGGAATTATGAAAAAAGGTGTCATATTCAGAAAACATTAAGCAATGTGAAATTTAATATAACTTTTGCCATCTGTTAGCATACTGCAGAATATTAAATGTAAAAACCATAAGTCACATTTTCTGTGACAGAATCTCTTGCCTTATAAAATGCATGAATAAAAGTAAAGTAACACAGTACCTTGAAACAGTAGATATATCAGTCCTTTCATTTCTGGATCACAATGCTTCCTCTTATATAGAAAAATCACAGTTTTAAACTGCAAACAATCTCAAATGTTAAAAACATTTCAGAATAACCCAAATACAACATGCAGATCTATGTAACAGTGCACATCTCATGCCAGTTTACCACCTAAAGTGTTTTCACTGTTGTTCCCATTATGGGTTTATTGTGTGAATTCCTTTACCATAAGAACACAAGAAGTGAAAGGGTACACGGTGTATTAAAGTTACTTTAATATTAGCTTCCAAGTTTCATCCTTACCTTCTTAGCCCCCTGCTCAAACAAGTGGACTGGATGAGATCCGACAAAATAGAAAAAAAGTAAGAAAAGAGACGTACAGTAATAAATGCCTCTCTTGTTCAACTGAAGAAAGAATGATTTGTTATTTCATATAAGGCTCAATATCTGTTGTGCTCTGATGTCTACGCCCACCAAGATCTAAAGCATTTCCTTTGTCATCATGGTTTTGTGGTTTAACAAAAGTCTTATAAGGATCCCCACCATGACAATGCAGCAAACACAAAATGGCAACACATTACTACCTTAAAGTTTCCCTGTAGTCAAGAATTTTATCAGTTAAAACTCATCTTTGTACATCATATTAACAAATATATAGTTGTGTCACCTGTCGCAGTAATTTCTTCATATTTAAAAAAGCTTGAATGTAACTCTGCACTCTTGCCTCATTTAGTGTACGCGGTTCTATGAAAATTAATAAATATACTCCCTGCCTGTACTCAATCGTACAGCTCAAACCATAGATATAAATATGCGAATCAGTATCCGGCTTTGCTCTTTTGCACCACCTCAGACCATAGATATAGATACAACAGTTTCAGACACATAACTGCTACGTTTGGTTTTACACAATGCATTGGTGAACTGCGTGTTTGAAGCACTAATCTTAAAGCGCTGATGTTAAAGCATTAACCCAGCACAGAAGCAGAGGTGAAGCAGCAGTGATCTGATCATTGTAGCTCAGAGTCTATGTGGCTATACCTGTCAACACTCCAGTTTTTCCCGCGAGTTTCCCATATTTCACACCTACCTCTCGCTCTTATTCCATTTTGGTATTTCTCTCTGAAAACTCACGCATTAAAACAGCCCTACTTCGTTATATGAATAATCAGATCAATATAGTATTCCAAGGTTGTCCAGTTGCCAGATCTTGTATGAAACTCATCCTACTCACACAATTAACACATCATACAATTGTTAACCTATTTTTTACCTCAACCTGTCAACCTACAACTCGGTTGCGCTGTTGATATCTGCGCAAGTAAACAGGGGAAGTTGAATCAAGAATCACTTTTAAAAATGACATTGGAAAGCTCAGGTGGTGCTATGGCAAAAAAATATAGCTGCAAATTTAACAACAACTAGACAGTAATTCCCACACTTTATGTAAAGTATGCACTCATTTTAGTATCGGACACGGTGGGGAAAATGTCATAACGCAGCACAATAAATCACAACGGCACCACGCACTGAGGAGGCACATAGACATTAAAGAAATAAGTAGAATGTGTGCTGGCTGCTTGATTGTAGGTCAATGGCGCCGCCATATTAGTGGTGGCAACTTCTCTATTTACCTTATAGCAGTTGGAGGTAAAAAGCTCTCTGTGGCTACGTCGTGTGCAGTTTGGAGGTGTACAAACCATCACACACCTCAAAACGAGTCTCTAAGAATTACCTTTCACAAGTAAGACTGAACAGTTGTTTCAGGTTGTGTTAGACTTTAAATCGTCTGACTAACTGTAGTTTAGGCATTGGGATGTTGCTGAAAGTAGAGAATGTTTTTTTCTCAAATAAACCCTCAAATAATCCTTATGTTGTTAATCGCTATTTTACATATATGCTACAGTATATGTATGATATTATTTTAGCTCTATAGGCTGCAGACTGTCACTATACATTAAATGTGTTTTCCTTAACTAGACACAACATGTGCTGTTTTAAAACATTTGTTTTAAGAGTGTAATAAGATTTTACATTGCTTAAAAAGAAATGAGCTCTCATCAGTAATTTAATTGATATCTGGAAAACATTTATATGAAATTACATGTATAGTATAGAATTAAAAAAATATACCTTTAATAAGATAGCACAATTAATATGTCTTATAAACATGCACAACAGAAATGATGCTATTTAATATGGTAATGTACTTGCCTGATGTCATCCCCATCTCCTCTACTGTTATTCCAGACAGCTCTTCCTTCAGACATCCTAGAACTATAGAATAAAAAATATTTAAATGAGACCCAAGACAAGATAAACACACACATATTTAGTCATCTTATTTACCTGCGTCTCTTCTTGAATATGATAACTGCAGCGCAAAGCAGGAGAAGCAGAAGTACAGGAGCTATAACACACGGCCCATAAATCTCCATTCCAACACATTGAATTCCTAATGATGATAATAAATTCACTGATCACAAATCATCAGATACAGAAATGCAATGTAACAGCACAACGCTTGTTTCAAAATATGCCACTTACTTTTGACACTCAGTTCAGTTAATCAACTTTATGACCCCAAAACTTTGCTTGTCATATCCAGTCGGGATAAAGGTCACAGTGGATACTGTTTCCTGTGGTTGACACTTTCTCGGGCAGTCGGGCTGCTCCAGGTAATGCTGGGGAAATGAGAGGGGCAGGTGCGGTTTACTGAGCATTTGACTGTGACACGCGTCACAGCTCAATGCTGTCAAGAAGTGATGACATCACAGGATTGTCGGGTAGGGATTTTTTTTTTAAAGACACAAAAATCAGATTTTTTAGCATATTTATAAATTTAAAAATGCTTGCACAAATATATAACTCTAAAAAGTTATTTAAAAATATACTCTATTAATTCAGTTTTGCAGATAACAAAACACCCAGTGTCTGTTAACAAATTAAATAAAATTTCAAGAGTATTGCTATTCTGGAGATGTCCTTAGCCAAATTACATGAATGACAAACAAAGAAGAAAGTTTGTTTCTATACATTAGAAAAGTAAAGGAAATAGCAAAGTCATAGCTTCAGGTCAAAATGATGCTCTTGTTTATAAAGAAAACAGAATGTTAATAATTCTAAAAAAATAACATACAAAAAATACTCAAGCAAGACAGTAATTTCTCATTTTACCCTTTTTGCCCATCTTCTCTTGTCTTTAGTTGTGCTACCAGAAGCTCTACTAGAGACCCTGCTAAAAATGACAAAATATTTACTTCCTTTTTGATTTCAAATCTACTCTAGAGGGCGGCATACTCTCAAAGAAAAGGTACAAAAGCTGTCACTGGGCCTGTACCCTTTTAAAAAGTATGCCTAGTCAAGTCAAGTCAATTTATTTATGGAGCACAACATTAACACAACCATTGTTGATCCAAGGTGCTTTCCAGTTAAATATTTCCTTTAATAGCAACAAAGATAAAAAAAAAAAGGGAAAGATACAACATATAAAATAAAATAAATATGTATATAAAAAACACATCAAACTTTATAACTATATAAAGGGCACATTAGTACCTCAAAGGTACATATTAATGACAGCTATTATACCTTACTTCCAACTCAGGTGCAGGATTCAGGTTGTTTGCAAAAAGTAATATGCTATAGTATTTGCCATTTCTGAAATAAAGACAGTATATTATAAAGATATTTGATAAAAAAAATCATCCCAAAACTAAATATTTGTTATCTCTGTACAGCTCAGGACATTCTGTTAAAGATTTATCAGGACTTCGAAATGTGTCTACTAATAGTAAAAAAAAAGAATCGCTGTCACCCAGGAGACTACAATATGCATGCATACATGCTAGATCTTCTGTCAAAATAAGATACAAATATAACCTTGTTCCTTTTTTATTTTCACGTCCTCTGATCTGAAGCAAATCGATGGAAAGTCAGCCTTCAAACACTGCAAAATTAAAGAAGTGAGAAAACATAAAACTTTAGGGGAAGTGAAGAACATTTATATCTCAGAATGCTTACTTTGATTCTTAATGGAAAATAACACGCTTATCTTGATGTTTAAGCTTTAAGTTGAACTCCAAAGACATCTGTTTCTTCTGTTGTAAAATCAGCAAAAAATTGTGTTTCAAAAGCTTGCAAAGACACATTTGTATGTGTGACATTGTAAAAGGGCCTAAAAGTGGTGCTGAGATTAACTGATATCTTTACAGGTTGTCGTTTTTGCCTTAAATCAAAGTTCAAAACACAAAGAGGTTTCATGTTTAATAAATTTTATGATTTATTAATATTTAATTCTCATGTAAAACAGCATTAGAATTGTTTTTATATTTATAATGATACATAATTTGTAAAGGGATAGTTCACCCAAAAATGAAAATTCTGTTATGATTTACTCACTATCATGCTGTTCTTAACCTGTATGAGTTTCTTTATTCTGTTAAACACACAAAAAAGATATTTTGATAAATGACGGTAGGTAAACACACACTTGACTGCCATAGTAGTACAAGCAAATACCAAGGAAGTCAATAGGTATCGTGCTCACCATCATTTATCAAAATATCATCTGCTGTGTTAGAATAAAGAAACTCATACAGGTTTGAAACAGGTGTTAGTAATGTGAAGACAAGATTTTCATTTTTGAATGAATTATCCCTTTAAGTGAAAAGTTGTTTGCTTATACAAATTGCTCAGCAGAGCTGAAAAGCCAAAGAGAGATCCAGATGCCAAACAAATCAGAAAAAGTTACAGTAAGTATAATATACTATTATTTCCAAGACATATCCATGATAAAGTTGTATCTTTTAATATTTACTAAAACATATGTTTGACTTTTGTCTTTTTCTGTTTTAAACACTGTATAAGCACACTTTGGAGGTGATGTGGAGCATTTTCATAAGACGTTTCCATAAATGCTGGGATCTCCCATGTTGGCGTAATAATCTTCATAATCCTCCATCTTAAAGTATAAATTCAGAGACACAGAGGTAAAATCAGTCAATAATATTTCAGACACTATTTGAGGTCAGCAACTGTGTGTAAATTCATTAAAATGGTATAAAGTAATGATAAAGATCGATATACTTACAGGGCAGGATTGTCCCTGACTAAACAGAAAACAAACAATTAAAAAAGAAAGTTAATAAATCATTTAATTAATTAATTTTAAGGTAAATTTATTTAAACTTTATGTAAGGAATAATTGAAGACGGCCAATTAATTATACGAAAATAATGCACACCCAAGGTGGCAATGTGGCACAAAGCGGAGTACCTTTACACTGCGCGTGTGCATTATTTTCAAATAATTACCAAACATTGCTCTGGTGCTTATTTTTAAGACATTTTAAAGGTTAGGTGTGTGGTTCACAAAAAAATAATCAACACCCATGGAACATTTCTCAGCCAATCAGACTAAAGCATTCAACAGGCCCGTGGTATAAATCTGATTAGCATACAGTTTGAATATTTTAATCTGTTAAATGGCAAAGAAACACATATTCAACTTTTCAGTAAACATATAACATAAATATCTAACTGTCACTTAATAAAGGTGCTTAAACAGTTCCTCACAGTGATGCCATAAAAGAACCATTACTGGTTCCACAAAGAACCATTCAGTCAAAGGTGCTTTAAAAAAACATTCTTATTAATGACTATGATGAAAATGTTCATTACTTCAAAACTCCCAACATCTAATACTCATTTTAAGCTGTGGTGGCCACAAAATATTACTACAGTTTATTACAATGGCGGCTGGCAGGAATTCAAAATATGTGCGCGACATGTCGTGTGTGGCTCGTCATGTCAAAATATGTGTTCAGTGCGTCATGTGAACCTATGTGCAGCATGTGTCATGTCAAAATACGTGTCTGCTGCACACAAATCGAAAGGGTTTATGATAAAAGAGACGTTCACATTCACAAAATACTCACAAGACACTCGCTTAACACTAAACTCTGATTACACATAAGATTAAGCGAGTACCTGACAAATCTGTTTTAACTCATTCGAAGCATCTGCAGCAGGCACATATTTTGACATACAAGTACATGTTTTAATGAGCTTCGCATTTGTGCCCTCAAAAAAGAAGTCACTGGCCGCCAGTTTTCTATTTTTAAATGATTGTCACTTGGGGTTAGATTTGGGGTCTGGATGTATTTTTATGCATTGGTTTCTATATGTTTTTCTTCTGCTTTTAAAACTATTCTCGCCTGGAGAGTTGGGGTTAGAGTTGGGGTTTGGGTTAGGATGTGTAAACATGTAACAGAAAGTGATTCTAACCCCAAGCGACAATGATAAGAAAATAGGAAAAAACTATGAGAAAACAATACATAATATGCCACGAAAAAGAAAGTCGTGCCACGGACACAAAAAAACTATAGAAATTCAGTGACACGAAAAAGACATTACTGCCCAAGGCACGAAAAAATCTAAAGTTTGTACCATGGACACAAATAAATTAATCAAATTTTGAGTTACTATAACATGACTTTCCAAGTGATCAGTCTATTTTAATGGCATGCAGGTGTCAAGACCAGATAGCACCCCCTACTGTCTGTGTGCATTTAAAACTATCATTTTGAAGACTTGTTTACCCTGTTTACCTCACTGTAGTGTTAGTTTTGATTGCAACCTGTTAACGTAATCATGTACTGTTATGTAAACAAAATTGCGGTTTATTAAAACTATGACATTTGTGCTATTTTTTATTTCACATTCATATAGCCAATTCCAGTGTTAATCTATTAAGTCAAGTCACACGTGTATTTTTAGTCCGATTACCCTTTAATACAGAAATGGCAAGGAGGCGGCCTCTCGCAATACAAAGTCAATGGAGATGGTTGGATTGTTTCCTCCCCCGGTGGGCGTGGTTTTCAAATTTGCATAACTGCACCCCATGTCGTCAATATTTGACGACACTTGACCATTTGTCAATATGTGACGCGGAGGGTATACCTTTTGCGTCATTTTTTGACGAACTGGGGACTTCAATACTATTACGTCCGTTGCATTCTCTTCTCCTATTTTCTTACCAATTTCACGTCGGTTTAGGGTTAGATTTACATAATGACATCCCTACCCAAACCTAACTCTAACCCCAACGCCAGGTGACAACTGTTTCATTTCGCGTCCACTGTTTAATTTCGCGTACACTGTTTAATTTTGCGTAATCTAACCCTAAACCGACGCGAAAATGGTAAGAAAATAGGAGAAGAGAATGCAACAGACGTAATAGTATTGAAGTCCCCAGTTCGTCAAAAAATGACGCGAAAGGTATACCCTCCGCGTCACATATTGACGAATGGTCAAGTGTCGTCAAATATTGACGACATGGGGTGAGACTGTGTTACTGGAAGAATGCAAAGGCATACAGGGGGTGTGGCCTCAGTGGCCCTTCAGTAAGCTGTGTGCATGACTGAGGAAAATGCAGGGTAAAAATTGAACTGAAATTGTATTAAATCATGTTGTTTTAAACAAAATTATTCTGCAAGATTAACATTCTACATTTAAGTTCCCTATTATAGGCAACTCAGCATTTTTTATTCCAAATTCCTAGTTTATTCCAATTAATTCCAATGAAAAGTTTCCAGCCTTGAAAATTCCTGGAATTTCCAGGAATAACCCTACTTCCCATACAGTAAATACATAAACAGAAAATATGTCTAATTAATTGAATAAATAAAATAATCATTTAAATAATTAAGCTAAAACCACACTTACATCTATTGGACTGCATTAACTTCATCTGCTACTGACTGTACTTACAAACTATGGTGACTTAGCAAATGTTTTGTGACCAACGTTTAAAAACCGATTAATCGGAAAATCCCAGCCCTAATATCTTACTGTAAAGAGAGCCCTGGAGTGCTTCTATGTGACAGGCTTATACTGTATCCGCCCATAAGATTGCGCTTTAATCTAAAAAACCCTTTTTACAGTGCAAAGAACCGAAAGATTCTTCAGATGTTAAAGGTTCTTTATGGAACCACACTGTACAGACAAAAATGGTTCTTCTATGAAATCATGATGCACCTTTATTTTTAGGAGTTAAGACAGATACTTTAATCTACTATAATACTGTACAAAAATATTTTATAAAACAAATTACACTTTACAGTTTTATAGAGATCGACTGGGTTTAAATGGACAGTACCTCTTTGGTGATGGTATGCGGGCCGGTGATGCATACAGCACATTTGGGCTGTGAACAGATTAACACATTAATATTTTTATAAACAAATTTATGTATATTTACATTATCCTTGATTGATTCTTTTACACTTACACAGATGCATTTAGATCAGCAGACAATGTAAATACCAAAAACCATGGTTTCAAAAAAATACTATAAGAATTCAGACACAGATGCAGGATGTCACTCTCTGACCTACACTCACAGAATTGAATGATAAAAAAGCTGTCATTGGACTGGTACCCTTATAAACAGTACACCTTTGTACCTAAAAAGTGCATATACTGTAAGTACTTCGGTAAATATTGGTATCAAATGCATACATATCTATACTTAAATTGTACTGCATATAAAGCCAGAATTTAAGCTCTTTTTTTTGCACAGGCCTACTAAAGGGTTAACAGATTTATGTAAAAACATCTAAAACATTTTTACAGCAGTTTAATTTAGTGGCCATTTTTGGCCACTAACAACACGTAAGGGTAGTAAATTTGCCTACTGTGTATTGTTGAGTTTTTTTTAAATTTCAAAGCATTTTCTTAAAATATGTGTAAATATAAACTTTGTCTTCAAAACTCATTCCATTTGCTGAAACACATAGAAAGTTGTGGCCAAAAAAAAAAATAAAAAAATGGCCCCAACAATACATAAGGGTTAATGTCGTTATGTATTGTAATGTAAACAAAATTGTGGTCTCTGAGTGAAAAGTTCAAAGTTTATTAAAACGATGACATTTGTACTGTTTTAAATTTCACATTCATATAGCCAACTCCAGCAGGGACGTGCACAGGGGGGTTGCTCAGGTTGCCCGGGCAACTGCCCATATGCCCTTCTCGACTCAAGTTGCCCTTCCGAGGTGGAAAAAAATAAATTGTACTTTTACTTCGTTTACACTATGCAGCGTTCCTTCGTTACTGTATTTTAATTAATTACGAAATTTGTATTTTATTTTTAAATTGCTATCTTGTGTTTCTGTGTTTAATGACTTGTTTGAGTCGATTCCTTACAAAGTTTTGCAAATAAACGAGTCTTTTGAGTCGATTCTTTACAAAGCGAATGGGCCAAACGTTTAAATTGGTTCGCGAATCAGTTTGAATGAATTGTTCAGATCGCTGCAAAAACGGAATCGTCCGAAGCTGTTTTACTCGTAACCTATGTAGAAACACGCAGAATATAACCATTTTTGGGTGACGTGGAAATGAATTTACCAATCTTTTAACTAAAAGCAAAACTTCACACATGTACCCGCCATTACATACACGCGACCTGTTCGTCGTCAGACACAGTTAAACGCGTGCAACCTCCAGACGCATTGTAGCACAGATTGAAGAAAATCCATCGATGATTGACATCTGATTCGCTGTATACTGTACTGTATATGATGTAAGTGATTCTCACAAAACACACGTGACATGACAACGTAAGAAAACATGAGTTTTGTCTAAAATCATTTTTATGTAAGTGTAAACTGTCAATGTCCTCAGACCATCTTAGGAGATTTCTAACTTTATACATATGCAAAACTGTTGTCAGTTTACTTGTCTGATATTTCAGCTATAAGCTACATCATCATTGAGACTAGAGTTAATTTGTTAATTTGAAATGCTTGTCTATTCTGTGTTTGTATTCTTTTTTCTACTGTTTGTGTATGATGCAGTTTAACACATACTGTAGAAGTGCCCTTCATAAGTATTCTTCTGTTTGTTGTGGAGTCCCGAAATGTCTAAACATTAAAAGATGAACATGAGACAAAAGTACAGAATCTGTCACATCATTATTTTTTAATGGTCACTTAGCTGTGTCCTGATTGTTTACACATGAAAAGCATAAAATGTGTAGGATCAGTTTAATTCACGTATGTGCATTTGTGTACAACATACATAAGCCAGCATTTAATGCTGTTGTTCTTTGTTGTTAAAGCATGTATGTGTTGAAACATAAACAAAGGTTAATAAAATGTGACATTCTAAACTTCTGACATACTGATACTTATCTTACCAATTTCTGGTCTCCACAGCAAACAGAAAAATCTTGTCTTTACAGTTCTGATACTTATGGAGGGCACTGTATTGTGTGTGTGTGTGTTTGCGCGTGTATATCTAGATTTATTTTTTCATCAGTAACTAGTAACTCGCTACTTGAGTATTATTTTCATTGCATACTTTTTACTTCTACTTGAGTAATTATTTATTTAGTTACTTGTACTTTTACTTGAGTAAAGTTATTGGCTACTCTTTCCACCTCTGTTAAAATCTTCATGAATCTAGGCTGAGTTTGCCACGTTTAAGCTTAAATAATCAGACAGATAGCAGCTAGCTACAGCTTGCAGACAAGCAGCCTAGGCTACAATTTTTTTGGTAGGAATTAGGCAAACATGTTTGCTGATTTTAATAAAGACCCTGTTATTCTCAATCCTTCATATAGGCCGTGTTTAAAAAAAATTTTTAGGGGGGGGTGCCCTTTATTTAGGTCAGAGCAACTGCCCCTAAAAATTCCTGTGCACGTCCCTGAACTCCAGTATTAATCTATTAAATCATACATGTGTTTTTAGTCCAGTTACCTTTAATACTTTAATATAATCTAAAGTAGAGCCCGACCGATGATTTATAATTTTTTTTAGGCTGATATCATTATTAGGGATTTAAAAGGCCCAATACCAATATCAGCCGATATTCTTTATGTACATATTTTAGTACAGTAGCAGTCAAAAGTTTTAACACACTTTTTTGTGTGCAGGACTTAAGAAATTATCTCTGCATGTTTTGGAAGAATGCAAGTACATGCAGGGGGCGTGGCCTCTCAGTAAACAGTGTGATGTATATATGCAGGTTAAAAATGTAACTGAAAATGCATTAAATCATGTTGTTTTAAACAAAATGATTCTGCGAGATTTTTTTTTAAACTACATTTAAGTTCCCTGTTAAACTGTAGGCAACTCTCTAGGTGACTGGGTTTAAATGCACAATACCTCTTTGGTGATGGTATATGGGCCGCTGCTGCATACAGATCATTTGACCTGTGAACAGATTAACACATACATTAATATCACGAGAAGAAAGGTGAAGTGTAATATTTTATAAACAGACTTCCCTTTGCTTGATTCTTTTACACAGATGCATTAAGATCAGCAGATAATATAAATTCCCAAACCGTATGGTTTCAAAGAAATTACTATACAAAATCAGTCACAGCCCTGTGCAGGATGTCACTCTCTGACCTACACTCACATAGTTTAATGGTACAAAAACTGTCACTAGGCTGTTACCCTTGTGAAAAGTATATCTTTGTACCTAAAGAGTTCATATACTCAGTATATTATACTGTAAGTACCTCAAAGGTACATATTGGTATCAAATGCATACACATCTATACCTAAATTGTACTGCATATATTGACCTTTCACTTGCAATTCTTTCTGAAAGTTTTGGGCAGAAGCAGAAAGACAGAAGAGGTTGACATACAATGAGTCATCCAACATCTATTTATGAGCATACGTATTGCACACATTTGCATCAATTTAGAACAGCTGGTTTTATGCAAGCCACAAATGTCAGTTCATTTATGGTGCTACTGTTTTAGGTGATGGTTGCTTAGGCCTAGAGCGGTTTCTAGGCATGTTCTCATATAGCTTTAATTCACACACACGTTATAAACATAGCTAACCACAGCAGAAGTGAAGCTGCCTCGCTCTTACAAATAAGACATGTTCAGTCATTAGCACATTGCAATGTGATTATATTTCCATAATTGTTTTTAAAAGTGATCATCATGCAGCACATGAAATCAATTTATTAAAAATTAACTAACATTTAAATTTAAACACAAGTTGGTTAACATCTACATATTACATAAAAAAATGCATATTGTACCTTTGTTTAGGCTGTGATTCTTGTGGATTAGCAGGTGAAGACCTATAAATAATATTGACAGTGTTATATGACAGTATAAGTAAGCTATACATGCTCAACAAAACTACATCATAGCAATATATGAATACTTAATTTAGACTTTTCCTAAGTTTAACCCTGATGTAACACACATGTACCTGTTACACTTCTTGTATATGATGACTCCAGCAAATATGCAAATGAGAAGCAAAGCAAATGAAGGGGCTAGAATGTAAAGCCCAATTGTCTTCATGTCAAAGGTCCTCAACTCGGGTTCATTCTGGGAAACAGCTAAAGGAAGTGAAAGAAGGAAGTCATTTATGCGTCATCATGATGTATATATCATGTAAAGAGATACAGGTCAAATGTGAAACACACAAACATACATATATTATCTTGAACTGGAGTCACTGGTTTTGGAGACTCTGTAAATGAAATGTAAAAATCTATAAATGATAAGACACATAGGAATCGCACACATCGTGTATGATGTCTTGAAATCACTCACGTTGTACATGTAAGTCGACAGATGCTGTGATTTTCTGTCCAGAAATATTTGCAGTGCAGATTAATTTCTTCCCATCGTCTTTCTTTGCCCCCAAAAAGGTTATGGTGGAAAAGGTGGCCAATTCAAACCCTGTAAGTTGTTTCTTTCCATTTTTGACCGGCATGTTCTCATAGTTCCAGAAGAGGATCGGAGGATTCGTCTGGCAGAAATGGTGGACGGTACAAGTGAAGTTCATATCAACACCCTCTATTATATCTGCTGCCTGTTTAGGCTCAATAGTTATACTAGAATGGACACCTAAAATTATAAGCAGTTGACACAAAAAAAATAAAACATGATTTTAAAGCTACATTTGAATTAATTTAACTTTTAAATTCCTTCCTTTATAGACCATTTCAAATGATGTAAACAACACTGGTCCAGAAACACTTCCTGTTTCAGTTTGTGACAGTTTTTTTATTATTTCACACATATCATTATCTTTAAGGTGTTTGTTTAACTTCAGTTAGTTCAGTTCTATATGTTTTGTTGGTTTATTTTATCCCAACGTTCATCTAGTGTTAAAAAACTGAAACAGGAAGTGCTTCTGGACCAGTGTTGTTTACATCTTTTGAAATGGTCTATAGTTAAATGTTTACATTTATTGTTAAACTGATTGTAACACACAAATAAAACAGAAGCAGGTATGGTTGCTTTTGAATGCATATAATTTTTTTTACTTACATTTTGCACTTTGTGATTTTGTAGCTCTTGTTGTTATGCCTCCATGATATGTTACAGTACACTCAATATCTGAGCGTTCAGTCTTCACAACACCGGTGCGTGTCCGAGTGATTTTCCATTGACCATTTTCCATATGAACATTATCTATTTTATCAGATCCTTCAATACCCTTCAGAATGATGTTTGGTTTGCTGTATGGACAGGTGTGGTAAGTGTGACACGTTACTGTAATGCTGTCACCGATCTTTAAACCTCCAGAAATATTAATGATGGGCTGCTGTGGATTTGCTACAGTAGAGAAAATGTTACAGTCAATCAACCGATGATACAGCTGTAATGACACTTAAAACCAAAAACATTACATTAAAAGAACATGTGAAGTATGTACGTACAGTCAACAATAACCTTGGAGGTGACATCATAAAACTTGTAGGTGCTTTTTCCAATATTTTCTGGGTCAATCCAAGCATATAATTTTTCTCCATTGTGAGATGGATCCACGCTTTTGATCAGCAGACTACAATCCTGATCTGAGTTTGTATGCCTATATATATCCGTTTTTCCTCTGAACTTGTCAATAACTTTGCCTGGATACCAGGGATCATAAACTAAAGGGTATCCACGAGAGACCCACTGATACCACACAACTCTACGTGGGTTAGTTGGTGGGTATGAAGTGTAAGAGTAAGAGCACGGTATAACCAAACAGGATCCTTTGAGGCCATGAATTTCTGATGGCATTCTAACTTCCCATGCCAAAGTCTCATACAGCAGAACACCTGTGAGAAAAAAAACATGAGATAATATTAATGTATTAATGGCTGCCTGTTTAACCTGACAATTTAACATTAAGTTCCAGTAGCTCAATCAGAAGAGATTGACACTATCAACAAGTTCATTGGATGGTTTTCAGGGAAGGAACTATAGGGACTATGAAAGATATTTTGTCATATACAAATAAAAAAGTTTTTTTTAAATGCATTCGAAAGGAGCACGGTCATGTAATCTAACCAATCAGTGCAAAGACGTTTCTATATATATCCTTCCCTCACCACTGTCCTTCCTTTACCCCATCACCTCACTCTCTGGTTGTATATCTATCCCAGTTAAAGCGGGGGGAATACTCTGGTTTTTATGCTAAAATTCTGAGCTCTGAGCCCTCCCCTCTGACAGCACGCCAAATATGCTATATTACCATCTGACCCTATCGATTACATGTTAATGTGAACTTTTGAATGTGAAATTTAATATAACTTTTGCTTTCATTTAGCATACGGCAACATATCATATACGTTATGAACATATGTGTAAGGTTTAAGGTTGCAATGAATATATATTTGATTCCTTTTTTTCAACAAAAAGAGATGGACAGTACAAGAACAAATTTCTTCACAAAACATTATGAAACAATAACTTTTGGCATACTGGGTAAAGCAATGCAAAAGTTAAATGTTTACTGTGAAAAGTTTTCTCAGTAACCTATCATGAAATAAGTTTATTACTCAGTTTATAGTAGATTAGTTGAATACATGTATATAAAGTGTCCTCTGACAGAATCGCTTGCCGTATAAAATGCCTGAATAGAAGTAAAGAGACACGGTACCTTGAAACAGAAGATATATCAGTCCTTTCATCTCTGGATCACAATGCTTCCAGCATACCACTTATAAACTGCAAACAAGCTCAAATGTTAAAAACATCTCAGAACAGTGCACATCTCATTCCAGTTTACCACCTCAAGTGTTTTTTCACAATTGTACACATTATGGGTTTATTGGGTGTAGCCCTTTAGAAAACAAGAAGTGAAAAGGGACCAAATTAGTTTCTTTAATACACTAATATTCGCTTCCATGTTTCAGCCTTACCTTCTCAGCCCCGTTTAAACAATTGGAGTGGATGAGAACCGACTGAAACAACATAAAAGAGTAACAAATCCGTCTCTTGTTCAGCAGAAGAAAGAATTGTGAGTTTTTTATAAGTTTCAATAGTAGTGTTCTGATGTCAACGCCCACCAAGATCTAAAGGGATTTCCCTTTTCTTGGTTTTGTGGTTTAACAAGTACAAGTTCAAGTGTTTGAAAAACAAAATAAGGCAGTCGATTTAGGCTGGGGTAATAGAGATTTGAATGTTTCAGATGAGAAAAACTGTGAGATGTTGAAACTGATCATGCAAGCAGTATTGTGAAAGCGGTTCTCAAGTCAAGAGGTTATAACAGTTCTCGTATCACCACAAGTGTTTCTGCCAGACACATGCACAGAACTGAAGAAAGCGGTGTAAAAGGTAGACCATCTTTTGTGCCCAATGCGGTTTATATTTAAATTGCAGGTGATCTTAATTTTTTTAGCAAATTGGGGGCCCAAGGCAAATGTATGTATGGGGCACCCATATCTGATCTTTAAAAGAAAAAGTACATTTTTTCGTTACTCCAAATTGAAGATGGAAAGCAGATAACACACAAAGTATAGCACTACACAAACTAATAGTCACAATGGAACCCAATAGAGAATAGGTCAATGGGGAAATTGTCCCCTCAAATATAAGAATACCAGTATTAATTTTGACCTTGTGGGGACATTTTGAGGTCCCCATGAGGAAACAAGCTTATAAATCAAACAGAATGATGTTTATTGAAAATCTAAAGTACAAGAAAGTTTTCTGTGATGGTTGGGGTTTGGATTAGGGTAAGAAAATAGAATATACAGTTTTTACAGTATAAGAACCAGTACGTCTATAGAATGTCCCCACAAAACATGGAAACCAGAATATGTGTGTGTGTGTGTGTGTGTGTGTGTGCGTGTGCGTGTGCGTGTGTGTGTGTGTGTGTGTGTGTGTGTGTGTGTGTGTGTGTGTGTGTGTGTGTGTGTGTGTGTTTCCCCAAATCAGTTTTGAGTGATTTTTTTTAAAAACTCAGTGGCAATTAAAGAGTAACAATTCTGGTTTTTATCTTAAACATCTAGTAGGTTTGATCAGGACTGAGGTTGATTAAAAGATTTATGCAGAAAACTAACATAGCGAAAGGGTTTTAAATTTGCACACAGTGTATTGTTGAGTTTTAAATGTTCAAAGGACTTTCCCAAAATATGTGTATAAAAAATCATTCCATTTGCTGAAACGCAGAGAAAGTTGTGGCCAAATTAAGACTCAACAGCACCCCATAGTGGAGAAAAACATGCCCAACATAACATAAGGCAGTGGTTCCCAAACTTTTTCAGCATGTGGCCCCCATTGTGTACGGTGCATTCCTTCGCGGCCCCCCAAAGAAAATTTGTGACAAAAAACATTTCTAAAACTCAACATTTTAATAAAAAAAAAACCATTAAATTATACAAAAAAGTAGTGCTTTTGGTTAGTAGCCTTATATTTTTTAGGTTTAATTACACAGAATTCATGATAAATTAATGTATGTCATAAAATATCATAAAACCGGGGCCCCCCTGGCACCATCTCACACCCCGGCCCCCAATTTGAAAACCACTGACATAAGGGATAATTTTTTTTATTTAGTAACATTATGTACTTCACCACAAAACAATTTTTATCAGTGTAGGGCTAGGGCTATTACTAGCAGAACTAGGCGGTTGACTCAACAAAGCCACATCATCTCTTTTTTCTTTTATTTGAGTTGCTTGGGTAAGATCATTTCATTTTCGCGTTTATATTTGTCTGGATTCGTGTCTGTTCGTATACTTTCCCAGTCCTCCTGTCACTCTGTATTTATTTTCTGCGCTGTGCAGCGCACCATTATGGACTAGTCCATTTTATTGTGAAAGAAGGGGGTGTATGTGTGTAGTGACAGATAATCATCAACTGGACATTTTTACTAATACTTCAAAGTTTCAGCGTATTTCTTAAAAACATTAATACAATTTACCATGCTTTTGAAGTGTTCATGATGATAAGGGTTTATTTATTTATTTATTATTTTAGTTGGTTGGGGGCCCTTCTAATATGACTGCTGGTAGGGGGCCCCAATGGCACAGTTAAGTTAAGACCGCCTCTGCAGATCCTTAATTTTCGGGCTTCTAACATATCAACTTTGATGACAACTTTGAGCAGAAAAAAATGATCCGAGTGACTTTGAAAAGGGCCAAATTGTAATGGCTAGGAAACTGGGTCAGAGCATCTCCAAAACTGCAGCTGCAGTGGGCTGTTCCCGGTCTGTAGAGGTCAGTATCTATCAAAAGTGGTCAAAGGAAGGAAAAGTGATCCGATCCAACAGATGAGCTACTGTAGCTGAAATTGCTGTTAAAGTGAATGCTGGTTCTAATAGAAAGGTCTAGTGGAGTCCATGCCTCAATGGGTCAGGGCTGTTTTGGTGACAAAAGGGGGACCTACTACACACTATTAGGCAAGTGGTCATAATATTATGGATAATCGGTGTATAACATGGCTTTTACCAGTTTAACAGCTAAATTGTTTTCACAATCCCTTGCAAATACTAAAATTGGAAATGTGAACGTGGGCAATAACATGTTACATAACTACACCCAAATGTAATACTTTTTCATGACTCATCATTACTATTTCAACACCCTTCTTGAACACATGGATTGGATGAAAACTACTATGTAATACAAAATAAACAAAAAAGAAACTAAGAAATGCTTTACTGAATAGAAAGAAGGGAATTTTATGAGGTGTGTTCTGATGTCCAGTCCCACAAAATAACCCTGGATTGTTTTGTTTAACAAAAACCTCACCCATCACACCAATGTTTGGGAACAAATATAAAAGAATGGATTTAACAAGTATTGATAATAGAGATATGCCTACCAACAGTGGATCATTTTTCACAATTTTTTTTTGCAATCTTCCTTTGTGTTTAGCTGTGTTATCCTCTAGAGGGCAGCACACTCTCAGAAAAAGCAGTCACTGGGACAGTACCCTTTTTCTCTCAGTGACAGCTTTCATAATTTGCAAACAGTAAGACCCTCTAGCAGGGCTTGTTTTTAGCCGGGACCTGCTAGGATCCGGACTTGTCGGGTTTTGACTGTCTGTGTTCCGGTACATATTTGCGCGAATCCGCCATCTCACATTTTCGTAAGGGTTAGACAAGTAGTTAAAGGAAAACACCACTGTTTTTCAATATTTAACTATGTTCTTACCTCAACTTAGACAAATTAATACATACAGTACCTCTCTTTTTTCGATGCGTGCACATTTAATCTTTGTACAGCGCCTCATGAATGTGTTAGGATTTAGCTAGGCCCCATTAATTCCTTAGGATCCAAACAAACATTTTATTTTCTGCCATCATATTTACTCATGTAACAGTCTTTAAATAAGGGAAAACATGAAAGTGTTTGGTGGCTTCTAAATTCATCCCTGTTTGGATTCTAAGGAATGAATGGGTCTAGGGGAAATGCTAACACATTCACCACACGCTATCCAAAGATTAAAAGTACATATAGGCATGCATAATTTGTCTAAGTTAAGGTGAGAACATAGTGAAATATTAAAATTTTTTCCTTAAAGGTAAGCAAGCATTTGTTTACCTATTAATATTATAGAAAGCGTTGTGTAATTGTGAACTGGGAGGTAGCCTACAGTATATATCTGTTCCGAAATTAATTACTGAGTTTAACAGTTAAGCATGAGGTTTATGTGGGCTTTTATATGTTGTAAATATTAGTGCAGGTAGTATTTGAGCACATATCATGCTGTTTTCAGCACCGCTTTTTGAGCATTCACCTGCACCTGCCTCGTCACCCCTCTGCTTTAATATGCTTTTGCCCTCTACACATGTGCCGTTTCTGAAATAATGACAGTATAAAGATATTTAATAAAAAAACTTGCAAAAGCCAAAGAGAGATCCAGATTTCAAACAAATCAAAGTTACAGAAAGTATAGTATAAAGCATGTGAATTAAATTACTAATGCTATTATTTCCATAACATATACATGACAAAGTTGTATTTTTTTATATTGACTAAAATTTATGATTAACTTTTGTCTTTTTCTGTTTTAAACACTGTATTAAGCACATTTTTAGGTTAGGTGGAGCATTTTCATTAGGCGTTTTCATAAATCTTGAGATCTTCCATGTTGGCATAATAATCTTCATAATCCTTAATCTTAAAGTATAAATTCAGAGACACAGACGTAAAATCAGTCAATAACAGTTCAGACACCATTTCAGGTCAGAAACTGGGTGTTAATTCACTAAAATGGTGTAAAGTAATGATAATGATTGATTATGTACTTACAGCGCAGGATTTTCTCTGACTAAATTGCACAGGAGACAATAAACAATTAAAAATGAAGTTAATAAATCATTAAAAATGTATTAATTTTAAAGTTAATTTATTTAAACATGTTACATCTGATTAGTATACAGTTTGAACATTTTTATCTGCCAAATGGCAAAGAAACATATTAAACTTTTCAGTAAACATACTTTAGCATAATCATAAATATCTAACTGCCACTTAATAAAGGTACTTTAAAAAAATTGCCTTTAATTACTAAAATCTACACCCTTAGAAAGGATTTACACATCTTTGTGCGTTAAGCTTTTAACACATTATGTGTAATTTTAACACGTTATGTGTCATTTTGTGTTAAAATATAACACATGTTGTGTTAAAATGTGTTGTTTCAATAATAACACAAATATGGGTGGATTCTGGGACAATGCATTTAGTGTGTTGTCCCATAATCAACACAAATGTGTTGTTTTTAACACATTTAAGAGTGTATATAAACGCATGAATTTTTATTAATTACTCATAACATTTTATTTTAAAATCCCAACATGTAATACTCATTTTAAGCTGTGGAGGCCGCAATAATGTTTTGTGCATACACTGTAAAAAGTCATTCTGCAGGCTTGTAGATTTGATGAAATTGAATATGTAAACTTTATTTAATAAAATTAATTTCATGTAGTTTGGTATTTTTTGTGTTAAAATTCTTTAAAAATGACTGGAATAAAAACTACTTATTGTTTTTGTGAAGGATTTAGCTATTCTTATTGTGTATCTGCGCATGTAGCGAATACTGAATAAATCCAGCGTAATACGAATCAGCTGTTTTAAATTAAAAACCATTCCGGGTTGATATGCAGGTCTTGAGCGCTGAGCAGACGGATTTAGGAAATATTTCTGTTATTGTGCCAAAATTCAAAGTTTTGAAAGCATTTCAGTCAAGAATGTATGTTTTTTAAACAAGAATCTGCAGTAAAGGTTCATAAAGATTTAAACATTTCCTTCGAGATTTTGGCGATGGGAGCTCCAGATAATCAGCCGGTGCTTAGGGCTCATATATACCGGACAGTGGCGCCTCCTCTCGGACAGTCTCGCTGAAAATCACCGCTGGCTGTGACGTCAATGTAGTGTTTAAACTGTGGATAAAATTCTTTTCGGGTAAATTTAACGGGCAATCTTTGGTTTTATAAGTCTATAAGCAGTGTTTCTTTGTATAATTTGTTTGTAATTTGTAAATATTAATTGCAATAAGGATTAATATGAACTGGGTTTGGACGTAACTTCAGCTTTAGGACCTAGGAGGTCGCATTTCTAGGATGCATTCGTCGATTCGCATGCTGCCATTGGTGGTCCAGATGCAACTCATTTTGAGTGACAGAAAAACTGACCAATCATACTGTTCCTCTGAATGGGTGGGTTCTCTTATCACTAACTTTCATAGATATGTATGCATTTATTATGACAAATTCTGCTCGCTCGCTCGCTTGGTTTGTGTTTTAAAGATAAATGTGACTTTACTGCGTTTTTTTTTTTTTTCGGTTTATTTAGTTTTGTGTTAAGTATATCCACAAAGTATTCAAATAAATTGCTAATGTAAAACTATTCTCCACTGTAAATTAATTGTGTGCTCAATTGTGACGCCCTGTGTTGAATTTTCCCGCGGAAAACATGAACCATTGCTGACTGAATTGTTTGACAAAGGCTTCTTACTGGAGTACAGAATCATTACCGAGGGGAAATATAACATTATTCATTTAATTCCACAAAAGGTGAGTAAGATATTAACGTAAATGTATAAGTTGTCTTTTTAAAATGTTTAAGCTTTCTACATAATGTAAATTGAACATTTATTATTATTATTATTAATTTTGCGACCTATTATCTAAATTTTGTGTTCATGAAGGCCTGTACAGCAGTTTCCTGCAGGCAACGTGAAACATTGCTGAGGGAGAACTTTATTCACAACAAAAGGTGAGGAATATTATTAAATAAATATATTGTACATATTATATTGTGTATATAGTGTATGTGTGTGTATATACACATGTGAGTAACTTGGTTAACAAATAAATATGTGACTGTATCCTATCGTGTGACAGAAAAAAATATAGGGAAAAGATTTGCCCTAATTATAAATATAGATTATATATCTTTTCAAACTTTTTTGGATATTATTTGTAATTCCAATGAGAATTTATTATCAGTTTTCGATATTACTGCACATTTCAAACACACCTAATAAGCCACAAACTCAGATATACTCCATTGCACATATCTTCCAGTTTTCTTTACAACATTTTAATATACAAGTTTAATGTGTGGATTATTTCAATATTCAAGCTGTATACATTTATAAAGGTTTTAAGACATAATTGCTGTTTAATGTTGCAGGATAATGATGAAGAGGCGGGACTTGGGCAGCTTGTGATGGTTGTAATTGTAAAGAATGGATCTTCTAGGAGTGGCAGCCCAAGGGATGCTGGAATTGTTATCGAGGCCTTAAAGTTGTTCACAGGGCATGCTTTATCCTCCTAGGATTGGATCTATGCATTGAATCTCCAGTATCCCAGGCATCTTTTCAGGTGTTTCAGAAACTTTTCTTGGAGCTGGATTCTTCAACGTTTATAAACTGATTACAATAAGTCTAAACTGCTGTCTGATTTTCTGGGTGTGAATCAATGTAACAGAACACAAACATGGAACCTTTCGTCGGGAAATGTGGACAGTTTTCTTTAAAGACTGTAAAATACTTTTTGAAGTGTACACTGTTACAAAATACACTGAAAAAAATGATTATGGCCCCAATTAAATGAAGCATAATTCAATTTAGCTAGTTTTAACTATTTAATTTAAGTTTTTGATTTTAATTAATATATATTAATAGGTTTTAAGCAAATTACATGTCTTTTAAATCCAAGTCATGTCAATTTATTAAATTCAGTTAAAAAAAATAGGTTGGTTCTAAGCGCATGCGCGCAAATGCACCTTTTCCCTGGGGCTAAAAGGACTCAGAGTTTCCAGTCAGGTTTACGGTCGATCTGAAGTTGGGATATTTCAGCACTGGAGTTTTGCTCAGTCGGTTTATTTTCACAGTAAGTACTATTTCATGTAATACAGCACCTTTTATTACATTGAATATTTTTATAAACTTAAAATACGCCGTTTATAAGAGAGCTCCTCCAGGCGAGTGCCGGAGGCAATCACAGCCGTTACAATATAACGTAAACAAATACCACACGACTCCGAGAGCGATATTGCTTTTATACAACAGTTCGACGGCACAAGTTTGAAAAACAAAAACTAGAAAACATAAACGGAGTTATTTTAAAAGCCTCTTTGTTTGGGAACAACTTTCTTCCGCCACGGATTTGAAGGCCAGAATGACAGGTAACACTCGGCTGTTTTGAATCTCATAATTACTCAATGGACGAAATAGCCGTTTCTTAATTAGTTCTTGATTAGTTCAGTCGAGAATATATATGTATAATATTCAAATATGCAGTCTATTAGTAAAGATAGCGCCTGTTTGAACGTTTGCTTGGGAAGCTTCGGTACGTGGGAATCAGAGAGCGGACGTCAGTGTTCACTCGCCCCGCTGACCACCGCCCTCTCTGGGCTACATTTCATACAGGGATTCCCTGGCTCTGATGTCGGGCCCTGTCTGTTTTTTTTTTAATTGTCAGAAATGAGATCAAATCAGCAGTATTTGATGTCATGAAACTATTACTTGTTTTCTTATTCATATTTAGTGTGTTTTGTGTTGTTATGGTTTTGGCGCGAGGTAAAAGTTAATAAAACCATATTTATGTAACGTCACTATTGCTTTCCCAATTAATCTTAACGCGATACAAGCACTCGCTTATTATTAGACTTTGTTCTTGTCAGTAGCCTACTATAAACATTTTTTAGTGTCAGAGAGATGTTTTTTGGATGCTGCTTATAAAAATATCAGTGGCGATATCTCACAACGTGTTTTAATATTCACGTCACGATAAATTCGTTATCAATTGTCAAAATTTAAAAGCTGCAGTGCTTACCTGCAGTTCCACTGTGTTTTCGCTTTCTCGAAGTTCCTTCATAAATATTGGGATATTTCAGGTGTATTTCAGGTCCAAATGTAATGGGACAGTTCGCTAAAAGCTATTTTGTGGACATTGTGAGAGAATTTGGGAGATTCATATCGCATTTATATTCTGTATTTGTTTTATTATCATATGGTTTTATATACTGAGTGTTTTCATATTTTAAAAGTTGAATATTAATGTGTCTTCTGTCACCTGAATAGAACTGTTTTGCGGTTAAGTTTTGGTTCATCAAAAGGACACTGAGTGCATTGCCCTTTTGAACTAAGTTTATTGCAAGTGCATTGTTAAGTTTCCAATAAAAGTGCAGTTGCATTGAAACAAAAATAACTTGCTCTGTAGCAACGAAGCAAACCTAATTGCTGATTGGTGGAAACTAAAAGGTTGAAAACTAAAAACCTGACAATTGGTCAGCTCAAATTAGCAAAAGTGACAGACACAGAATTAGTGGCTGATGCTATGGAAAACACAGAGTCTGGTTTTTAAAAGGTGTTAAAAAACAGGAAATCTGTGCGTTGCAAGCTTGCAATGAAACTATAAGAATAGGAGTTGTGATTTTGGAGAGTGAGTTCAGCTGTCATATCTGTTTGATGATCATCAGGCTGAGCCAGTATTGTGTTTATGCTGTCTTGATACAATTCTTTAATAAAACAAATTATTTTACATATCTCTCTACTGCATCCATTATTCCATCTGGAAAATCCACGACAACATGAATTGTGTATAATGTGGGTTCACAGCCACAGCGTCCAAATGCCAAACTTCAGACCATAACATGCTTCATTTATGAGGAAATTATTTAACAAATACAAAATTCATGTCCATTAAACAGCTTTTAAGTCAATTGTCCCATTACGTTTGGCCTATTTAAACGACTGTAATTCCTAAATCCTAAAGACCAATTGGAATTTGTGAATACCCTCTAAATAAAGCCCAGTGTGTGCACTCTGTCCCAATATTAATGGAGGGCACTGTATAATATATGGGGAACAGGGGTGTCATAGTTTTTGTAATTACCCTTGCCTGTAGACTTGTCAAAGTATTATGAATCAGAACAATCTCTAATAACAGGTTATTTTTATTTAAATGTAGGACAGTCAACAAGATGACTTATTGAAAGACCCGGAAAACATCACCATGGGCATATGTGTAATCAAATAGAAAGAAGGTGTTCTTTGAGACTATGACGATATTGGAGTCGTTGTTGGAGTGATGATTCTTGAGCAGCTCAAATCTGTGGCACAAGCCTGCATTGATGCTGGGTACAATCTATGTGCTTAATTTGCCGTACCCCAAATAACTAAAATACTACTATGAATTTTTAGAAATTCATTATGCAGATGGATTCTAAAGCTCTCCCCAAAAATTCAAGGACTGAAAAAACGTTTTAATACTAAAATTTTGCAGCAGACATGTATGTGCATCCTTGGCCTGAAATGTTAGTCCAGATGTCATAATGTTTTTTATTTTTAGATCTGGGAATCATAGTTTTAAGCATTTTAATAATGCTTTTAATGATTCATGAACAAATGTACTGTTTTCTGTAAAAATCTAACACTTTTTTTATTAATTAATGTGCAATGTGTGAAGTCAGCACTACTGTTTTTGACTTTTGTGCAATTTTAACATTGTTGTTTTTTTTGATTCACAAACAATGTGGCCTCTTTCCACATGTGTTTTTTATTTTATATGTTGTGAATGTGCAGTGAGCACTTGTTTTTAACACTTATACACACAAAGAAATTGTTATTAAACATGCACTACATTTGCTGAAATTTAAAAAAATAACATTAAACTTACTACTTGGTGTATTTGCAAAGCCATTAAAGGGTCATTTTTATATATTGTTTTTTAAGGTTAGTGATTGCAAACAATTTACTTAATGTTAAAAGTTAGTCAATGAAATGTGTTTATTTAAATGTAGCTAAAATAAATTGATTGCAACCACTTACCTTAAAAAGATTTTGTAAATCCAGTTAATAATTTTTCATCAGTCATAAATAAATAATTTAAGAGGAAGTAGCATAATTAAATAGGGCTGAAATTACTACACTTTTTTATACTAGGGTAGCTAAATAAAATTGATTAAGTTCAACAAAATTAGTAAATTGAATGAAACATTTTTTTCAGTGTACACCAATAAAAATTAGATGCTTTCCTGTTCTTTTGATTGCAATAAAATAAGAATTGATTCATCTTTGTCTGTCATTTTGAAATCAGATATAATACTCATTACTAATAATAATAATAATAATGGATGATGTTAAATTAAAATAGTATAATTGAATAGTATTTATTGTATAGTGCTAGGTCTTTACCCAATATTTTATTTAAATTGAAAATAATTTCTAATTGCAAATTGCAGTTAACCTTTTTGAATGGGATACTATTAAAGAGTTTATGGTGTGATTCTAACTCAATTTTTATTTGTCGAATTTAATTAATGATATTGCTTGTAATCTGTTGCCACACTTTTATTGAGTAGATATGGCATAATATATTTTATTGTATAGTGCTCAGGGACGTGCACAGGGGGGTTGCTCAGGTTGCCCGGGCAACTGCCCATATGCCCTTCTCGACTCAAGTTGCCCTTCCGAGGTGGAAAAAAATAAATTGTACTTTTACTTCGTTTACACTATGCAGCGTTCCTTCGTTACTGTATTTTAATTAATAACGAAATTTGTATTTTATTTTTAAATTGCTATCTTGTTTTTCTGGCGCATTCGCGAATTAATGACTCGTTTGAGTCGATTCCTTACAAAGTTTTGCAAATAAACGAGTCTTTTGAGTCGATTCTTTACAAAGCGAATGGGCCAAACGTTTAAATTGGTTCGCGAATCAGTTTGAATGAATTGTTCAGATCGCTGCAAAAACGGAATCGTCCGAAGCTGTTTTTCTCGTAACCTATGTAGAAACACGCAGAATATAACCATTTTTGGGTGACGTCGAAATGAATTTACCAATCTTTTAACTAAAAGCAAAACTTCACACATGTACCCGCCATTACATACACGCGACCTGTTCGTCGTCAGACACAGTTAAACGCGTGCAACCTCCAGACGCATTGTAGCACAGATTGAAGAAAATCCATCGATGATTGACGTCTGATTCGCTGTATACTGTACTGTATATGATGTAAGTGATTCTCACAAAACACACGTGACATGACAACGTAAGAAAACATGAGTTTTGTCTAAAATCATTTTTATGTAAGTGTAAACTGTCAATGTCCTCAGACCATCTTAGGAGATTTCTAACTTTATACATATGCAAAACTGTTGTCAGCTTACTTGTCTGATATTTCAGCTATAAGCTACATCAACATTGAGACTAGAGTTAATTTGTTAATTTGAAATGCTTGTCTATTCTGTGTTTCTATTCTTTTTTCTGTACTGTTTGTGTATGTTGCAGTTTTACACATACTGTAGAAGTGCCCTTCATAAGTATTCTTCTGTTTGTTGTGGAGTCACAAAATGTCTAAACATAAAAAGATGAACATGAGACAAAAGTACAGAATCTGTCACATCATTATTTTTTAATGGTCACTTAGCTGTGTCCTGATTGTTTACACATGAAAAGCATAAAATGTGTAGGATCAGTTTGATTCACGTATGTGCATTTGTGTACAACATACATAAGTCAGCATTTAATGCTGTTGTTCTTTGTTGTTAAAGCATGTATGTGTTGAAACATAAACAAAGGTTAATAAAATGTGACATTCTAAACTTCTGACATACTGATACTTATCTTACCAATTTCTGGTCTCCACAGCAAACAGAAAAATCTTGTCTTTACAGTTCTGATACTTATGGAGGGCACTGTATTGTGTGTGTGTGTGTGTGTGTGTGTGTGTGTGTGTGTGTGTGTGTGTGTGTGTGTGTGTGTGTGTGTGTGTGTGTGTGTGTGTGTGTGTGTGTGTGTGTGTGTGTGTGTGTGTGTGTGTGTGTGTGTGTGTGTGTGTGTGTGTGTGTGTGTGTGTGTGTGTGTGTGTGTGTGCGTGCGTGTGTGTGTGTTTGCGCGTGTATATCTAGATTTATTTTTTCATCAGTAACTAGTAACTCGCTACTTGAGTATTATTTTCATTGCATACTTTTTACTTCTACTTGAGTAATTATTTATTTAGTTACTTGTACTTTTACTTGAGTAAAGTTTTTGGCTACTCTTTCCACCTCTGTTAAAATCTTCATGAATCTAGGCTGAGTTTGCCACGTTTAAGCTTAAATAATCAGACAGATAGCAGCTAGCTACAGCTTGCAGACAAGCAGCCTAGGCTACAATTTTTTTGGTAGGAATTAGGCAAACATGTTTGCTGATTTTAATAAAGACCCTGTTATTCTCAATCCTTCATATAGGCCGTGTTTAAAAAAATATTTAGGGGGGGGGGTGCCCTTTATTTAGGTCAGAGCAACTGCCCCTAAAAATTCCTGTGCACGTCCCTGATAGTGCTAGATCTTTGTCTAGTATACCCAATATTTTTGTTTAAATTTTAATAAAAAATTTAATTGCAAATTGCAGTTTTTCTTTTTGAATATGTTAATATTTAGGAGTTTATAGAGTAAATCTAAATCAATTTTGATTTGTTGAATGCAATTAATGATTTTGCTTGTAATCTTTTGCCACAATTTTATTGAGTAGATGGGGCATATTATTTTTTACAGTGTAGTGCATTCTGGGTCAATGATGCGTTGTCGCGAAATATTACAACAGTTTACTATGGTAAATACCATGACATCTGCTATAGTTTTTTATGTGTTTTGCTCTCACATTATGTTACTCTCTGGTTCATATTGAAAGGGCTAAATAGAAGGCATTGATGTTTTTGTATTTTTAATGGCATCCATGTGTCAAGACCACATACCACCACGACACTGTAAAGAAACAGTCCATGAAATTAATGAAAGTGAATGCGCGGAACAGTGCCGAAACATTACAAAATCCGTAGAGTTAACCAGGCACACGTGACTACGCTTAAATCATCAGTCCAGTTTATTACTTCATTTGGAGGTAAGGAAGTGGAGCATGCTAATGGTCAGTGTTGCACATCTAAATTTATAAATAAAGTATGAAATGTGTCCCAAACCGATGCTGTTACGCATCTTCACGCTATTTAAGTGGGTATACGGAAATTCTTCACCTTTCCTAATGGGTATACAGCGTATACCTGCGTATCACGTAGACTACACTGATCAGATCCTTACGCTTGCCCATTTTTCCTGCTTCTAACACATCACCTTTGATGACAAGTGTAGGTGATTTGTTAGAATATAACATGAGAAAGCAAACCAATAAATCTGTAAAATTGGCAAACCAATAAATCAGCCGGGCTTTAATCTAAAGTTCCCTTTTCAGCGCAATCTGCGCAAAGAAAAGAAAGATTATTCTGATGTTAGGCCCTTTAAGGAAACCACAGTCAAAAAATGATTCTTTAATGTCAATATGATGCACTCTTATATTTAAGAGTGTAAACAGATACTTCAATGTACGATAATACTGTACAAAAACTATATTATAAAACAAAGACTGACTGGGTTAAAATGCACAATACCTCTTTGATGATGGTATACGGGCTTTATGGGAAGTTTTGCCTGCCACAGCTGCATACAGATCATTTGAGCTGTGAACAACATATGCATTAATATCACAACAAGAAAGGTAAAGTGTATTATTGTATGTTTTTATAAATATATTTATGTATGTTTACTTTATCCCTTTGCTTGATTATTTTACACTTAAAGGCATTTAGATCAGCAGAGATATGTGGCCGGTTGCATAAAACTTTAAGAGTCTTAAAAGTTAGTCATGGATTTTTTTCTTCAAGACTGATCATAACTGTTTTAAGTATGTTACATAGAAAGGTAGATTGGTCTAATTTAAATCCAAATAATAAAACTGATTAGCCCTAACTAATTGCTAGTTAGTCAGAATCATTCTTAAGACGCAGTCTTAACGTCACGGCTATGTTTATGCAACCGGCCAATGGTAAGAAATTACTATAAGAAATCGGACACAGATGCATGTTGGCCCCTTGTATCTCAACTTATTAACCCTCTGGGGTCAAAGGAGTTTTCATGGCCCTGGAGAAGTTTTGACCTGCACTGACATTTTTTCAGTTGCTTAAAAACATAATAAATGGCAAAAGTCTCATAACATGGAGTTCAGCACAAACTAAGCTACAAAATTTTATGAGCAACATGTATGTACATGTTTGTATTTTTGAGAGATCTACTAGTCTAGAGTTTTTTTTCCTTATAATGATGTGAAAATCATTCTGCCTACTCATTCACATAAAACAATATATTGATTTACAATTTCTAAGACACTTTTGCTTGGGAAAGGCTGTATGCGAAGAGGCGTGAAAGCTCCTGAATAATCTGTGATTGACAGCTGAGGAAACAAAAGACTTGCATATAAGCCACATAATGAGCCTTGTAGGAATGTAAGAGGAATGTAACTTTATCTATAGTAAAACCATGATAAGGTTTACTTGGGAATTTATAAAAAAGTCAATAGAATGTAAACACACACACACACAATCACACAATATATTAAATTATTATTATTTTTATTTAAGCTTTCAAACAGCATCTCATATGTGGCACTGGGTCCTTGACAGACCATTAAAAATTAAATGAATATTTTATATTAAGTCATAATAAGTAATTTTGGACCTGGTACATGGTCCGCCGTGTAGAGGAGGTTAAATATTTTGTTATAATTTCACAAGTATACATTTAAAAAAACATGGTTTTACTACTGAAAAAGTGCAACCATGTTTTTGGCTACAAATACTATAGTGTAGGGGTGTCACTTTTCTTCAAATCCTCGATTCGATTACATTTTCAATTCTAAGACCACGATTCGATCCGATTCTCGGTTTTGAAATTATTAATTTTTTTTAAAGCCTTTATTATTATTATTATTATTATTATAGTTTCACATTAACATGCCCATTGCGTGCTTTTCCTCGCATGGGGGTTTGTGGGCTTTACTTTACGCGAGAGAGCATGTATGTAGAGAGAGGATTCCTTCTTGCACGCAGATGGACTTAAAACACGCGTCTTGGACTCCTCCTAGCATCTGAAATAAAACCGGTGCGTCATAAGCAGCTGTGCTTCTCTCTGTCTCACATGCACGTGCTCTCGCATCTGTCCAAAGTCCAAACATAAACTAAAGTAGCAATCCTAACGTATTTGTTCAGTTTTATGCATTTTATGCAGGCTAAGGCAAACTATCCCTTTTGTTTAAAATATAACCCGCTGCATCTTGGCGGCTCTCTCACGCACATTTTTTAATTCGAAGTTCGAGGTTGTGACTTAATTTCGATCGATTTCGATTTAAAATCAAAACCGTGACACCCTTACTATAGTAATCATGGTAAATTTAGTAAGGGATGGAGTATATTTAGTTTTTATTGAACCCTGGTATATGTACTGTTTGGCCATCGTAAAAAATGAACACAGTGTTAGTTTTTGGTTGGCCAGCGAGAGTTTTACTTTTCCCTGCGTTCCAGTTCGTTTTTTTATGAACTTCCCTCGCTAACTTCCCTCAGTCTCGTTCACTCGGATGTACGTCATTGCTTACAGTACGTTGTACGAGTGCCCACTACTGCTGAAACAATTGAAGTGGGTTCAAATGGATCGCCCTAAGCCCTT
The DNA here is from genome assembly GCA_025389145.1 of Misgurnus mizolepis. Lineage (NCBI taxonomy): Eukaryota > Metazoa > Chordata > Actinopteri > Cypriniformes > Cobitidae > Misgurnus > Misgurnus mizolepis. The sequence goes on along the minus strand of JAIFKI010000004.1, from coordinate 40,863,313 downwards.
GATCACATGGAAAGTGGAGACCGCCCCCTCCATGTGCAAAGCCCGAGTTGCTGAAGTGACGTCACAATCGTGTTGCATTGTGGGATATGAAGCTGCATGAAGTGTACATATGAAGCAGACTCGCTCCCTCTGTCAAAATCGAGGGAGCGAGGGTCTGTCCATACAAAGTTCCCTCGTCCACTTGACGAAGTGGAACGCACTTCAAAATGGCGACAGGGATTCCCCCGAGGGGAAGTGCTTAGGGAAGTTTGCGAGTGTGTGTCTAAAACTGGAGTTGAACCCACCCTTTGTGCAGTATAAAGCCTTCTTTTGAGCTTTATACTGCACAAAAGTAAAACTCTCGCTGGCCAACCAAAAACTAACCCTGTGTTCATTTTCAACTGCCTATCGTTGTCTGGACTCTTATTTGTGGTTTTGTAATCATTATAGTAAAAACACAACAATGGACGAGCTTGGGGAACTTATCAATGTTTGTTAACAAAGCCACCATTACTCCGTCACGTGTTGATTGTGAAAGCAGCACAAAGGATTGCGTGGACATGCGTGTGATCCTGCGCTTAATAATCTTGCTGTGCAGAGATATATGCATAGGCGTGAGTAAATAAGGATTTAGATAAAGATTAAGACTCCATGACACACCCCATTGCTGCAGTAATTCAGGCAAAAGTATTGAGTGCTGTACATGCTCTTTTCATGTTCATACTTTTCAGTTGGCCCAGATTTCTAAAAATCCTTTTTTTTTTATTGGTCTTAAGTATTATTATTCGGAGATACGGAATTTGGGATTTTCCTTTGTTGTCAGTTATAATCATCAAAATTAAAAGGAATAAATATTTGAAATAATCAGTTTGTGTGTAATGAATGAATATAATATACAAGTTTCACTTTTTGAATGGAATTAGTGAAATAAATCAACTTTTCAATGATATTCTTATGATATGACCAGTAACTGTGCAGCTCAGCATAGCAAGGAGTGGAGAATATGGATCAGAGATTGTGTGTCCATTGACTGCGTGTCACTTCAATGGGACGTGGGTATGGCGATCTCAGCTCATTACAAATAATGAGTTAACCGGTGCATCTTTAAATTTTTAATGTTGTATAAATCATATCTGTATGTCCAAAATCAGCAGAGTAATCTAAGTCTCTTTGCGGAGTGATTGAAAAATAAAGATTTGCGGTGCAACACGCGACCCCAGAGAGTTAAGCTATGATTCCCACATACCGAAACCTAGCTCACCAGATGCTATACAAGTATTGTTAGTTTAGTTTAAGGGGTAGGCAATGTCAGTCCTGGAGTGCCGATGTCCTGCAGAATTTAGCTCCAGCTCTAATCAAGCACACCTGAAATAGCAAATCAAGGTCAAAAGCAGTGACCAACCCTGTTCCTGGAGATCTAGGCTGTTTCTCAGTTCCAAGAACACAAAGAACGGACTTGCGTTCTCGTGAATACTAGTCTGCCAGGCAACCTTGGAAGAACGAACTCAGAAGGTCGCTAGCACAGAATGCTCTTGTGAGAATTGATATGTGTGCAATCTTCCTGTTGGTCACCTGACCTCCCCAGATTTCATAGCGCAAGTCTGCACTCAATGTATCCTCGATATCAAGAACACATACAGGTATTTTCATGTGTCTTCTGTACTTGTGTTCTTGAGAATTGGAGTTGAACTTTGACTGTTAATGATGACGTAGAGCGAGAACACAAGGATGCAAAATCGATGAAAAACGCATACTAAGAAACGTCTCGGTTACGTATGTAACCCTCGTTCCCTGAAGGAAGGGAACGGAGACGTCACGTCGTGACCGACGAATTGGGAACCGCTTCGCGGGTGACCTATCTACTTCGAGAACTATAAGAAACGCCAATGAACTTGGCATGCAGGTATTTGCATAATGCCGGCGCCGCCCCGCCAGGTGCGTATATAAGGCGCAGGTGCACAATACCAAATTAGCTATATTATTGCTGAGAAGCCGAGCAGCAGTGCCCGGCCTGAAAACAGCAATGGAACAGCAAACTGTGGCGACGGGACGTGACGTCTCCGTTCCCTTCCTTCAGGGAACGAGGGTTACATACGTAACCGAGACGTTCCCTTTCAGTCGGTCACTACGACGTCACGTCGTGACCGACGAATTGGGAATCCCTACCAAAACGCCACTGCAGCTGAACCCTTCCAGTGTCTGTAAAAGCCCTCCGCCCTCCACATAGGGGGCGGAACCTAAGGCGAAATGCAGAAGGCCGGTCACTACCTGTTCCTTAACCCACGATAGTGAAGCAGCGAACTGGGGAAGCGTCTAAACTGAGCGGAGCTAGAACACTGCGGAAGCCATCCCCTAAGAAGGTTGAATGGATGACATAAATATGAACAACCGATAGGTTGCTCATAAAAAGTCTCTGAACAAAACATAGTATGCAGAGAGATGCAGAGCAGGCTCTGCTAAGGAAAACGTGGAGGATTAGTACCCCACGGAGTATACACACAAATGAACCCCACGTAGGGGACAAATGTGGACGCCTAGCCTACACAGGTTTACAGAGAATACATCAGTGATAGGTTGACAGCGGATGCTCCGCAACACCAGCTATCAGGGCGGTGGAGGAGAGGCAAAAACAGTTTTTTAGACGTTTTTGCCCCGAAGGCCTTCCATATTGGTGCAGATGTGCAGCACCAAAATAGAGGCTCCAAGCCGACACACGAGCCGACCCTCGGCATTCTTAACTAGTTAGTAGAAAGAACCCGAGTGGAAACCGGTTCGACACGAACACTATAGAATCTTGTGAACGTATTAGGTGTCGCCCAGCCTGCAGCTCTACAAATATCTGTTAGCGAGGAACCGCGAGCCAGTGCCCAAGATGATGCCACACTGCGTGTAGAGTGAGCACGTAAATTAAACGGACAAGGCACATTCTGCTTTTGATATGCAAGGGCTATAGTATCCACAATCCAATGGGACATCCTCTGCTTGGTGACAGCTTTCCCTTTCTGCTGACCACCGAAACAAATAAAGAGCTGGTCTGAGGTCCTAAAGCTTTGCGTCCTGTCTATATACACACGTAGTGCACGAACAGGGCATAACAAAGCCGTGGCTGGGTCTGCCTCCTCCAAAGGCAGCGCTTGGAGGTTCACCACTTGATCTCTGAAAGGAGTGGTGGGAACTTTGGGCACAAAGCCGGGCCGGGGTCTCAGTGTTACGCTGGATGCAGCCGGCCCGAACTGAAGGCACGATTCGTCGACCGAAAATGCATGAATATCCCCTATCCTCTTAACAGAAGCCAAAGCAAGGAGAGTTAATGTTTTCATAGTAAGAAATTTAACACTCACACTATGCAGAGGCTCAAATGGGGCTTCCTGGAGTGATTTCAGCACCAAGGACAGGTCCCAAGGAGGAATAGAGGGAGGACGCGAAGGATTCAGTCTTCGAGCGCCTCTGAGAAATCTAATGACCAGGTCGTGCTGACCCACTGTTCTACCGTTTACGGGTGAATGGTGAGCTGATATCGCAGCGATATCGACTTTAATAGTGGATGGTGACAGCCTATTCTCCAAACGGCGCTGGAGATATAAAAGCACAACACTAATCGGGCATTCTCGGGGGTTTTCACTTTGGGAAGAACACCAGTCGACAAACAGGTTCCATTTAAGCGCGTAAGCCTGTCTCGTAGACGGCGCTCGCGCTGCAGCAATAGTGTTAGATACCTCTTGCGGTAAATCACTCAAATCCTCCGTGCCCCGTCCAGAGACCACACATGGAGGTTCCACAGGTCGGGGCGCGGGTGCCATAATGTGCCCTCTTGTTGAGAAAGAAGGTCCTTCCTCAGGGGAATCTTCCAAGGAGGGGCTGTCGCGAGGAGAGAGAGTTCTGGAAACCAACTCCTGGTTGTCCAATACGGTGCCACCAACAGCACGCTCTCCTTGTCCTCCCGGACTTTGCATAGGGTTTGCGCAATGAGGCTCACCGGAGGGAACGCGTATTTGCGCATGTTTCGCGGCCAGCTGTGTGCCAATGCATCCACGCCGAGCGAGTCGTCGGCTAGTGAATAGAACAGGCGACAATGGGTCGTCTCTGGGGAAGCAAACAGATCTATCTGCGCTTTGCCGAAACGTCTCCAAATCTGCTGAACCGCAATGGGGTGGAGTCGCCATTCGCCGGGACGCGCAGCCCGAGAGAGCGCATCCGCCTCTACATTGAGCGTGCCCGGGATGTAAATGGCACGAAGAGACCTCAAATTCTTCTGACTCCAAGTGAGGAGATGACGGGCGAGATGCGACAGGTGACGCGAGCGTAAACCGCCTTGACGATTGATGTACGCCACGGTCGCAGTGTTGTCTGTGCGAACTAATACATCTTTGCCCTGTAACTCGTTGCTGAAACGGACGAGCGCAAGATATACAGCCCACATTTCTCGGCAATTTATGTGCCAATGCAGCTGGGGTGCCGTCCAGACCCCCGAAGCCGCAAGCCCATCGTACGTGGCCCCCCACCCCGTGTCCGAAGCATCTGTGCATACTATTGCATGCCTGGAGACCTGTCTCAGAGGCACACCGGCTCGGAGAAACGCACGGTCTGACCACGGAGTGAAAGTGCGACGACACGCAGGTGTAATGATAACACGGTGAATGCCGCGCAGCCACGCTCTCCTCCGCTTCTGTTAGACGAGCTGTCAAATCGATCGAGTCCAGTTCCATACCGAGAAAAGAGATTCTCTGCACGGGGCAAAGCTTGCTCTTTTCCCAGTTGACCCGAAGACCCAAACGAGCGAGGTGTTTTAAAGTTAAATCTCTGTGATCGCACAGCGTCTGACGTGTTTGAGCTATTATTAGCCAATCGTCCAGATACGCGAGAATGCGCACACCTCTCTCTCTCAGGGGTTTTAAAGCCCCCTCCACTACTTTGGTGAATACACGGGGCGACAGAGAGAGCCCGAATGGGAGGACTTTGTACTGGTATGCTCGCCCCTCGAACGCAAAGCGGAGAAACGGCCTGTGCCGGGGGAGAATCGATACATGAAAGTACGCGTCCTTCAGGTCGATAGATGCGAACCAATCGTTTGGACGAATGCATGGAAATATGCGTTTGGGCGTCAGCATCTTGAACGGCATTCTGTGAAGTGCACGGTTCAGCGAACGCAGGTCCAGGATCGGTCGCAAGCCGCCGCTTTTCTTGGGTACAATAAAGTAAGGGCTGTAAAACCCCGACCTCATCTCGGCTGGAGGGACCGGCTGGATCGCGTCTTTCGCCAAAGACAGCGATCTCCGCACGGAGGACGTGCGCATCGGCAGCTCTCACCGTAGTGAAACGAACGCCGGAGAATTTGGGGGGACGCCGGGCAAATTGGATCGCGTAGCCGAGACGAATCGTGCGTAAAAGCCAACGCGACGGGCTGGGAAGCTGTTCCCACGCCCCCAGACACCGTGCGAGAGGGACTAAAGGCACGATCGGTGTACCCGCGGCGGGCGCAACGGAGGTGATCGCCGGTGTGTGCGTATTGGCCGCACCGACAGTAGTGTTGTGCATGATAACACTCACCTGAGTCCGCTGCTGGGTGGGTGAGTAAGGGAGGCTCTGCTGGAGACACCTCACGCCACTCGATGCACCCTCTGGCGAAGGGGGAGGAAGACGATGGGTTATGAGCCCGTGATTGTCTTCTCTCCCCTGAGAAGACAGAGAGCGCGGAGGGGTTATGAGCCCGTGCGTTGCTCTCGTACTCCTCTGATGAGTCGGAGAACGAGGGGGGGTTATGAGCCCGCTCGTGTCTCCGGCGCTCATCTGAAGACCTAGAGATGGAAGTGGAATTCGCTCTTTTTGTGGAATTGTGGGTGCCGACTGAAAAGTCGGCGGAACAGAAAATTGAAACAAAGGATTCCCCAACCGGCCCTCCTCCGGTGGGGGGAGTGGTGCTTTCACCATCTCCCGAAGAGCGATCCCCTCCATCTCTAGGTCGCCCGTCTCAGGGCCGCTTCGATTTTCTTTTTCCACCCTTTGAAGCGGGCTGAGCGGGCGGGGCGGGCTGCTGACGACCGGTTCCTCGCTTCTTAGAAGAGCCCCGGGGAGGAACGGAGGCAGCCGCCGCAGGACGCCCTCGGCGAGGAGCAGGCTGAGGCGCCGACGTGGATGGGGCAGGCGCAGGACGCTTCCGACGTGGCATGATCTGAGCGATGGCCTCAGTCTGCTTCTTGGCCGCGGAGAATTGCTGCGCAAACTCCTCGACCGTCTCGCCGAACAGGCCGGTCTGGGAAACTGGAGCATTCAGGAGCCGGGTTTTATCGGCGTCCTTCATGTCCGCCAGACACAGCCAGAGATGGCGTTCCTGGACTACCAGGGTAGACATCGCACGCCCGACGGCGCGTGCGGTGACCTTGGTCGCACGAAGCGCCAGATCCGTAGCCGCACGCAGTTCAGAGAACTCTGCCGAGTCGTGACCTCCCGCGTGCAGATCCCTCAGAGCCTTAGCCTGGTGGACCTGCAGCAATGCCATGGCATGCAGGGCAGAGGCTGCCTCCCCACAAGCCTTGTAAGCAGCACCGGACAGCGCCGAAGACTGCTTACAGGCCCGTGAGGGGAGAGTAGGCTGGTCCCGCCAGGAGGAAGCGACACCGGCCGGACACAACTGCATCGCGACCGGCCGCTCCACTGACGGGATACCAGTGTACCCCTTGGCATCTCCACCCTCGAGAGAGGTGAGGGGTGAAGGCTGAAACGGTCGGTTCCGGGCGGAAAACGGGGTTTTCCACGACCGCGTCAGCTCTTCATGCACCTCGGGGAAGAAAGGCACCGGGGGCGAGGACTGAGAAGCCCTGGCACCCCCGAAGAACCAATCATCGAGGCGGGACGGTTCAGGTGGGGGAGGTTTAGTCCACTCCAAGCCGACCGCCTCCGCCGCCCGAGCGAGCATGGCTGCCATCTCGGGGTCGAACACAGAAGCCGCAACCTGGCCCGAAGGCGGGAGCGGATCCGGATCGACGTCCGAGGCTGACAACCCCCCTTCCGATGTTACGGTGGACATCGCGTCGGGTGGAGGCTCGACAGAGCGCGAGGACACCGTAGAACACGGGCCGCTCGTCTCCATCGGGACCTCCTCTGGCAACGGATCAGGGCGCTGGGAGCTGCTGGACGAACCAGCAGACCGACCCAGCACCGTTATACGGAGGTCATCCTTCGCAAGTCTGGTAGCTGCGCTCTTAGCAGCACCAGACTTGGAAGGCGGGCGCCGTTCCCGGAGAAACGACACCCGTCTCCGCAAATCCGCCATAGTCATGCCCTCACAGATGGAGCATGAACTATCACGCAACGCTGCCTCTGCATGCTGGAGCCCCAGACACGAAAGACAACGCTGGTGGCCATCCCGGGGGGCGATGAACACACCGCATCCAGAAACCGAACACGGACGGAAATCCATCTTTAAAAAGACGACCCCGACCGTGACACGAATGAGTGGCTGTCTTTAAAAAGACACAAAGCTCAAACGTGCTGCTCTTTTAGGGAAATCACTCTTTTGTGCAAGCTGGTGAAACACACAGGGAGAGGCAACGCACTCACTCGAACTCAAGTCCTGATTAAAGAGACAGAGAGAGAGAGAAAGGGTGGAGAAAAAACACTGCGAGCCTCCGCTGAGGTGTCTTCGCCCAACCAACTTTGGCAAGCTGAGATCTTTTTTCCCACAGAACAGGATCTACGAAGATCAGTTTTTTTCAGAATAGCTTCTCGTGAGCAGATGTCTGCCGGCTTCGAAGCAATAAAGCTAATTTGGTATTGTGCACCTGCGCCTTATATACGCACCTGGCGGGGCGGCGCCGGCATTATGCAAATACCTGCATGCCAAGTTCATTGGCGTTTCTTATAGTTCTCGAAGTAGATAGGTCACCCGCGAAGCGGTTCCCAATTCGTCGGTCACGACGTGACGTCGTAGTGACCGACTGAAAGGGAACAGCCCTACTGTCCAGCAGAGTTCAGCTCCAACCCAATCAAACACACCTGAACCTGGCAATCAAGCATTTCAGGGCTACCTAAAAATTAGAGTCAGATGTGTTGAACCTGGGTTGGAACTAAAATATGCAGGAGGGTAGATGTCCAGGAGTAGGGTTGGGCACCCCTGGTCTAAAGCTTCACCTGAAAACTACAGGTAGGAGAGGTTTTATCAGGGTTGGAGCTAAAATCTGCAGGACATTGGCACTCAGGACTGATGCTGCCTACCCCTGAGTTAGGTAATGAATTAACTAATACAATTGTAAATATGTTTTGATATCTGAAAACTTTATACTGCAGAGTTCCATAAAGCGGGTAGGGTTGCTTGCTTGCACAAAAGATGTGAGGTTGTCAGCATAAACTTGTATAATTCTCTGTATTTGAAATGTCAAATGCGCAACACATTTTATAAATTTACATCCACTCCCATCTATTTAGTTGGTGCCATTTAGCGGCTACACACAAGTGACGTTTCTTGAAAATCTGAAATAGCAGACAGTTTTCTGTGAGGCTTGGGTTTCAGGTTTAGGTTAGGGGAAGGGAATAGAATGTACAGTTTGTATAGTATACAACCATTACATTGTGGAATTTCACTACAACACATACTGTACAATTTTTTTTTACATAAAACAAATGTACAGTTAACAGTTTTAGAGACTGACATGGGTTAAATTGCACAATACCTCTTTGGTGATGGAATACAGTCTTTAGGGGACGTTTTGACTCCCACAGCTGCATACAAATCATTTGAGCTGTGAACAACACATGCATTAATATCACAATAAGAAAGGTGAAGTGTGATACTGTATGTTTTTATAAATATATTTATGTACAGTGGCGTGTTTACCCACCATGCAAACCACGCAATTGTGTGGGGCCCCACAGGCCTGGAGGGCCCTCTATTGGCCAAGAGTGGTTAACTTATTTAATGATTTCTTATTTTATGATTGCGGGCAGAGTTATAAAAAGGGGAGCTTGGTAACCATAGTTTCGAAAGTATGTTGCGGAGATGTGGGAGTATGCATGCAGAATAATTTTCGTGCCTGGAAAAGCATACTTGCAAGAGCACATAAATAGGCTAGTTCACGGGCGAAAAAGACTCCACGCGAAAGCGCACCTCTGCTAAGCACGCACAAATGCTGTCACACATTTAAGTGCTGGGATGAGCGCTCCCTCGACTCTTTCTGTGCTCTCGCAACTGCACAACATTCACTCGATTGTCAAGTTTAAGACATTGGCCTTGACACCTGTGATTGGTGGTTTGGTTTGATCAGTGACACTCATCTTTGGTTCCAAACTCGTTGTGAAATACAGGAAGAAACATAATAGGCTATAAAGACACCATGCAGAGTTTTAAATCACGGAGAAAATACATAAATCATATTCTGTATCTCATCAATGTCATCAAAATCTTATCTTTAGTGTACAACCCCAAATCAGAAAAAGTTGGGACACTGTAGAAATTGTGAGTAAAAAAGGAATGGAATAATTTACAAATCTCATAAACTTATATTTTATTCACAATAGAATATAGATAACATATCAAATGTAGAAAGTGAGACATTTTAAAATGTTATGCCATATATTGGCTCATTTTGGATTTCATCAGAGCTACACATTCCAAAAAAAGTTGGGACAGGTAGCAATAAGAGGCAGAAAAAGTTAAATGTACATATAAGGAACAGCTGGAGGAGGACCAATGTTTAGGAATATGAATGTTGTCTCATTCTTGTCTAAAACAGGCTTCTAGTTGCTCAACTGTCTTAGGTCTTCTTTGTCGCATATTCCTCTTTATGATGCACCAAATCTTTTCTATGGGTGACAGATCTGGACCGCAGGCTGGCCATTTCAGTACTCAGATCCTTCTTCTATGCAGTCTTGACGTTGTAATTGATGCAGTATGTGGTCTGGTATTGTCATGTTGGAAAATGCAAGGTCTTCCCTGAAAGAGACGACAGCTGAATGGGAGCATATGTTGCTCTAAAACTTCGATAAACCTTTCAGCATTGGTGGCGCCTTTCCAGATGTGTAAGCTGCCCATGTCACACGCACTCATGCAACCCCAAACCATCAGAGATGCAGGCTTCTGAACTGAGCGCTAATAACAACTTGGGATGTCCTTGTCCTCTTTAGTCCAGATGAAATGGCGTCCCAGTTTCCCAAAAAGAACTTCAAATTTTGATTCGTCTGACCACAGAACAGTTTTCCACTTTGCCAAAGTCCATTTTAAATGAGCCTTGGCCCAGAGAAAACGCCTGCGCTCCTGGGTCATGTTTAGATATGGCTTCTTGTTTGACCTATAGAGTTTTAGCCGGCAACGGCGAATGACACGGTGGATTGTGTTCACCGACAATGTTTTCTGGGAGTATTCCAGAGCCCATGTTATGATTTCCATTACAGTAGCATTCCTGTTTGTGATGTAGTGCCGTCTAAGAGCCCGAAGATCACGGGAATCAAGTATGGTTTTCCAGCCTTGACCCTTACGCACAGAGATTGTTCCAGATTCTCTGAATCTTCAGATGATTTTATGCACTGTAGATGATGATAACTTCAAACTCTTTGCAATTTTTCTCTGAGAAACTCCGAAAACTATTTATCGCCGCAGCATTGGGGGAATTGGTGCCCATCTTGACTTCTGACAGACACTGCCACTCTGACAGGCTATTTTATACCCAATCATGTTGCCAATTAACCTTATAAGTTGCAAATTAGTCCTTAAGCTTTTCCTTATATGTACATTTAAATTTTCTGGCCTCTTATTGCTACCTGTCCCAACTTTTTTTGGAATGTGTAGCTCTCATGAAATCCAAAATGAGTCAATATTTGGCATGACATTTCAAAATATCTCACTTTCAACATTTGATATGTTATTTATATTCTATTGTAAATAAAATAATGAGATTAGTTTATGAGATTAGTAAATTATTCCATTCCTTTTTTACTCACAATTTCTACAGTGTCCCAACTTTTTCTGATTTGGGGTTGTATGTCTAGTCTACAGTATATACTTGTTGTATCTCACAGAGAGCTATGTGATTCATATTATAAATCCAGGCAATAACCAACTCAGTGTTTGCAGGTGTTTGTTAGTTCAGTTTGTTAGATCAGTCTGAATCGTAATCTAATGCTTCCCCTTTTTTCTTATTAGTTTAAGTTGCAGTACTGTATTTATTTCATTTGAATTTCAAAGCAAAGGATGTATCGGAGAGGGGCTTAAAAAATATTTGTCTGTACAAAAGGGGGGCCCGGTGGAAAAAGTTTGGGAACCACTGGTTTAAGGTAAAACCAAGACATTAACACCAGAATAATTCTGTATCATTTGAATAAGACAATGGGCACTATTTGTATTTTTTAAACCAAGAATTTTTTCTTATACCAAACTGTAAAATTTGTTGTGTTAACCAGTTCAAAATAAAATAAATATGGTTTATATATGTCCAAATTGTTCTAGATATTCAATATTATAGTTGTGCAATTCAAATAAAAAACTTTAGACAATGTTGGTGTCATGATCTCGCTCTTACCGGCCGCTTTGTCTTTGTTTCATTATGTGTTGTGTTTTGTTTTGACAGCTCCACACGTGCCCGCCTCCCACCTGGTGATCTCATTGGCCCTCATTTATCAAAAGTGCGTACACCAAAATTCCAGCGTACACCTGGCGTACACCCAAAACCACGGTGACTTTGAGATTTATCAATATGGACGTTGGCGTACGGCACGCTCAAATCCTACGCCTGCTCAGAAGGTGGTGTACGCACATTTTGAGTTAGTGCAGAAATGCGCAAAAACTTCCTAACACCACAAAACGTGCTGATAAACTAAAATATATGATATATTATGACCCACTGTAAAAACATAGTAATTATAAACTTCAATGTTTATTTTTATGCAACAATGTTCAATGTTTAATTGTGAGACTTTACCAAAGCATTTGATTTGTATGCATATGTATTCCTTCAGTTGAGAGCCTGTGCGCTTTACCTGATGTTTCAGAGCGAGCATGTGAACGGAGCTTAGTGGGAGCGGAGCGTTGAGCGGTGCGGTAATATTACCATCAAAGCGCCTTTCCGAAAATTCCGCTCCCTCAGCACCGCTCGTTGAACCCAGAACGCCCTTTGATAATTTGCTAGTTCGAGAATCTGTAAAAACGTCTAGCAATAAGTTATGGAATTCAAGCCTTATACATAAATGTAAAGTAAAAATCAAAGTTAAGACTGAGCAGGAAGAAAAAATTGAAAGGGACTGCGGAGAGACTGTAAAGAGTTAGCAAATATTCATCCTGGAATCTGAAGCGGCACATTGCAAGAAAGCACAAGGATGTGCTACGAAAACATGGTAATGCAATAAAAGGTAAGCTAGTTACGTACCATTCGATGATAAATAAATACAGATGAGGTAAGGTAAAATGCTTGTGTTGAATGGAGCCGTATCCGATCATGATGACATGCGGACAAAATTATGGCCACGAATAATTTTTTATGCTATGGACACTTCTTTTTCTTATTTAGTCTAAAGTATGGCCATAAATTTAGAATTTGTTCCCAATATTCAACAGTTTGTTCCTTGGAATTAATTATTATAATATTTAGAATATTTCGTAATTACTATTACAATTATTATTACTTCAAATTATGAATTAGCTTAGCTAAAACATGTGGATGTCGTGGAAACAAATTGTTAATTGAATTATATCCGGAGCTCCGTATCAAACTGGATCTAAGATACAGCTAACAAACAACTGTATGTAAATACAGAACAACACACTACAAAAGTTACTACATCATTTTAAAATATTATATAAAAAAAATTAACTGAACCATTAAGCAGACATAGAATTTAGATGTAGGCAACAGTAAATATAATAATAATAAATAATTATTCTTCTAAATATCAATTAATAATAAAAATAATAATACGAATATTACAAATTGTCATCCAATTATTAATGTGTCTTTAATCCCACTCTTTAAACTGCCAAATAAAACAATTTTGTTTCTTTTCACTTCCCAGGATTCTCTTCTTTGCCGTCTTTCGTGTGTCAATGGCGTAAAATGAGGGCGTGGGGGAGGCGGAGACTTGAATTTATATGGGCTTGTTATTCTAATGACGCTCGTTTTCGGCCGCGGCATTTATGAAGGGCAGATATTGCGTACACCTGAATATCAACGATACGCACAGTTTCATAAATCAGGCGGTGAGAGGAGTGTAAGCATAATCTTACGCCAACATATACGCCCGTTTCTACGCAAGTATGATAAATGAGGGCCATTATCTCTGACTCTTCTCACCAGCGTCACACTCCTGTTCTCATTTATGCCCAATCCGGTTTGATTTAAAATTCCCTCGTTTCCTGAAGTTTGTCTTTGTATATTCATGCCCGCTAGCCTTGTCTAGTTCTTGTCTTGTCGTGTAATATATAGTTATTCTAATTATCATCTGTGCTCTCTGCTGCCTTGCCCCTTCAGATTTCCCCGCTTAGTCATGTATTACCTGTGGATTGGTTTCCCGTCTGACTGCTGGATTATTCTCATCTCTACTCTCTCGCTCGGCTGTAGTGGCACAGCCGAGTTTGCGCTCCGCCTGTTGTGGAGTCCAGCTTCTGAGCGCTGTCCAACATCTGTGCGCTGTCCAGCGTTTACTCTGCGGAAGACATTATCAGTAATCTCTCTCTCTCTCTCTCTCTCTCTCTCTCTCTCTCTCTCTCTCTGTGCCCCCGCCAGTATATCATCATTGTGGATTTTGGATGTGCTAGTGGATGTCCTATGGCTGTGCTGTGTTTCCCACTCAAGTGACTTTCCCGAAAGGATCCCGTTGTGCCCTGCCACTAAAGTGTTATCTTCTCCTCACGATATTCTCACGAGGACACTGAGTGGGGGGCCCAAGGTACTTGGACATTGCTTAGGGCCACCAAAATGGAAAACACGCCACTGTTTATGTATATTTACTTCATCCCTTTGCTTGATTCTTTTATACTTATACAGATGCATTTAGATCAGCAGACATATGGTAAAAAAATACTATAAGAAATCAGACACAGATGCATGATGACCCCTTGTTTGTCACCCTTTTACCGACATTTTTTTAGATTGTTATAAGGTTGCTAAGGCATAGAGGAGTTTCTAGGCATGTTCTCTTATACTAACTTATCAAGCTAAAACTCCTGCATACGTAAACATAGCTCACCAGATGCTATAAAAGTATTGTTAGTTTAGGTCAGGGGTCACCAATCCTGCTCCTGGAAGGCCGGTGTCTCTGCAAAGTTTAGCTCCAACCTTATTCAAACACACCTGAAACACATTATTAGCTGCTTTAGATGTGTTTGATTATAGGGTTGGACATAAACTCTGTAGAGAAACTGGCCATCCAGAAGCAAAATTGGTGACCCCTGGTCTAAAGTGTCACCTGAAAACTAAAAGTAGGAGAGGTTTTTTCAGGGTTGGAGCTAAAATCTGCAGGACATCTGCACTCAGGACTGATAATGCCTACCCCTGAGTTAGATAATGAATTAACTAATACAATTGTAAATATGTTTTGATATCTGCAAACTTTATGCTGCAGAGTTGCGTAAAGAGGGTAGGGTTCCTTGCTTGCACAAAAGGTGTGATGTTGTCAGCATGAACTTGTATAACTCTCTGTATTTTAAAACTTCAAATATGCAACACATTTTAGAAATTTACACCCACACCCATCTATTTAGTTGGTGCGGTTTAACGGCCACACACACACAAGTGATGTTTCTTGAAAATCTGAAATTGCAGAAAGATTTCTGTGAGAGTTGGGTTTAAGGTTTAGGTTAGGGGAAAGGAATAGAATGTACAGTTTGCACAGTATAAAAACCATTATGTCTTTGGAATGTCACCACAAAACATACTATACAAAAATATTTTATAAAACAAATGTACAGTTTACAGTTTTAGAGACTGACTGGGTTGAAATGCACAATACCTTTTTGGTGATGGTATACGGGCTTTAGGGGAAGTTTTGACTGCCACAGCTGCATACAGATCATTTAACCTGTAAAAAACACATGCATTAATATCACAACAAGAAAGGTGAAGTGTGATATTGTATGTTTTTTTAGGGCTGTCAAAAGATTAATCGCGATTAATCGCATCCAACATAAAAGTTTGTGTTTACATAGCATATGTGTGTGTACTGTGTATAAATATTATGTATATACACACACATTCATGTATATATTTAAGAAATATTTGCATTTAAATACTGTATATACATTTCTATAATTTATATTATATATAAATATAAATATTTTATATATAAATATAACAATTTTTTCTTAAATATATACATGATTGGGTGTGTTTTTATATATAAATAATAATTATACACAGTACACACACATATGTTATGTAAACACAAACTTTTATTTTGGATGCGATTAATCGCGATTAATCTTTTGACAGCCCTATTATAAATATATTTATTTACATTTACTTTATCCCTTTGCTTGATTCTTTTACACTAATACAGATACATTTAGATCCGCAGGTTTTAAAGAAATGACCCTGTATGTCACCCTTTTACCTAAAATGTTTACATTGTTATAAGGTTGCTAAGGCAGAGAGAAGTTTCTAGGCATGTTCTCTTATACTAACTTATTAAGCTATAATTCCCATATATCGTAAACCTAGCTCACCCGATGCTATACAAGTATTGTTAGTTTAGGTTAAGGGCAATGTCGGTCCTGGATTGCCGATGTCCTGCAGAGTTTAGCTCCAGCTCTAATCAAGCACACCTGAAATAACCTTTGGTCTAGCCCACAGCTGGATAAATTGAGACGCAGCAAGTGATCCTCGCTGTCTAGAGGAGTCGGAGGTTTTCATAAAAATAAGAACATTAAGCTCTCGTCTAGCGAATCCAATGCTCTAAATGGTCATTAAACATCTAAAATGATTTTTATCTGTACGTTTCCTGAGAGGTGTAGCTACTGTCCCAAATCCATAATCTAAAGCTAAGATGCGTCTTCTTTCACTTTTTGGTTTCGTTTTTAAAGCATGCAGAAATGATAGAAAATAGACTGCAGGACTTGCTTGATGTTAAAATAATTATTAAGAGAGATAAAATTCGGGACCTGATTGATGTTAAAAGAGTTAGGCTATTAAGAGTGACAAGCCGCTGACGTCTGAAGCGCGCGAGTGCGCGACCCCGATATATATAGACATCTACACAAAATTACAGTTTCAAAATTATCTGTTTTGACAAGAATTCACGCAGGACCTATAATCTGTTATATCTGAAGTGAATGTTTGGTTAACTGTTGAGGAAAAGTATCTGTTGTGTACAGGGGTGCTGTAAAGGGGGGGGGGGTAAACAATGACGATTCTCGGGGCCCACGAGTAAGAGGGGGCCCAGAGAAGCCCCCAAAATTGTGGTGCTAAAAATATTTTATAGTAAAAATTATTAACTTTAAATTATTCTATTTGCTGTTTCCTGATATCAAAAAAATTTATTTGTTTAGGAAACACAAACGTCCGTGGGCCCCTTTCCCCCCTCTCAATTATCATAAAATGGTTCAGTCCACCCAAATTGTATAATCCATGCAACACAGCTTAACTATACTTATTAGGGATGTGCATCGATGCATCGTGCTCCCATTAAAAAGACCTGTCTAAAATCGATTCTGAATCGTAAGGCTCCGATTCAGTGTTTCATGCACAGCTTGTGCATGTACTACGGCTCGGTGATCAGTAGGAAGTCCTTAACAATCTAAAATCACTACAAGTTTGACTTTATAACGTGCATTTAAAAAAAGCAACACTCGCCAAACACAATCATTTAAAATATTCTTTATTATCATGAAAATACCTGAAACAATCTGAAGAACAGCGATATAAATATGCCTCTAGATATTTCCTGGAATAGTGTTAGTAATGCTACTTCTTCTGTGGCACCCCCTGGCTTTTGGATGTGGCTGCATTTCACCGTAATTCATTCAAATTCATTCATTGAGAAAACGCGCATTTGCCCGATTAATTGTCACAACCCTAATACTTATAGCGCCGGCAGAATATCAACTTGACTGACGAGGAAGTGAAAATGCCTCAAAAATCTGGAAGTCAAAAACGGAAAGTGAAAAAAATAAAAGAACTCAATTTAAACAGCGCAAAATGACTGCCTGTTGACGTTATAGATAGAAATGTTTATATTTCTGTTTTTGTTCACACAATAAATATTTAAACTAGTTTTAATGAAAATTCATGCACAGGAAAAGTCAGGGAGCAGCAAGGCTTTATGATTTATTTAGACAAAGTTATTGACTATGCAAATTTCAAAACGGTCAAAATGACGCCTTGTTCGTTCTAGTGTTAAAGATAATTACCACACTGCAAAAATTATTTTAAAGAAAAAAATATTAGATAATATTTTTAAATGAAAGATAATATCATAATTTCTGTCTTGTTTTCAGTAAAAATATTAAAAATTTCTTAAATAAAGATGCTTTTTCATGATGAGCAAAACGACCCAAGAAAATTAATCTAGTTTTTAGACCAAAAATACAACCCCAAATCAGAAAAAGTTGGGACACTGTAGAAATTGTGAGTATAAAAGGAATGGAATAATTAACAAATCTCATAAACTTATATTTTATTTACAATAGAATATAGATAACATATCAAATGTAGAAAGTGAGACATTTTGAAATGTCATGCCAAATATTGGCTCATTTTTGATTTCATGAGAGCTACACATTCCAAAAAAAAGTTGGGACAGGTAGCAATAAGACGCCGGAAAATTTAAATGTACATATAAGGAACAGCTGGAGGAGGACCAATGTTCAGGAATAGGAATGTTGTCCCATTCTTGTCTAAAACAGGCTTCTAGTTGCTCAACTGTCTTAGGTCTTCTTTGTCGCATCTTCCTCTTTATGATGCGCCGAAAGTTTTCTGTGGGTGACAGATCTGGACTGCAGGCTGGCCATTTCAGTACTCAGATCCTTCTTCTATGCAGTCTTGACGTTGTAATTGATGCAGTATGTGGTCTGGCATTGTCATGTTGGAAAATGCAAGGTTTTCCCTGAAAGAGACGATGTCTGAATGGGATCATTTGTATCTAGAATTTGGATAAACCTTTCAGCATTGATGGTGCCTTTCCAGATGTGTAAGCTGACCATGCCATACACACTCATGTAACACAGTCTCACCCCATGGCGTCAATATTTGACGACACTTGACCATGCGTCAACATGTTGACGCAGAGGGTATACCTTTCGCGTCATTTTTGACGAACTGGGGACTTCAATACTATTACGTCCGTTGCATTCTCTTTCCTATTTTCTTACCATTTTGGCGTCAGTTTAGGGTTAGATTACGCAAAATTAAACAGTGTACGCGAAATTAAACAGTTGTCACCTGGCGTTGGGGTTAGAGTTAGGTTTGGGTAGGGATGTCATTATGTAAATCTAACCCTAAACCGACGCGAAAATGGTAAGAAAATAGGAAAGAGAATGCAACGGACGTAATAGTATTGAAGTCCCCAGTTCGTCAAAAATGACGCGAAAGGTATACCCTCTGCGTCAACATGTTGACGCATGGTCAAGTGTCGTCAAATATTGACGCCATGGGGTGAGACTGGGTTGGCTCATGCAACCCCAAACCATCAGAGATGCAGGTTTCTGAAATGAGCATTAATAACAACTTGATTTGTCATTGTCCTCTTTAGTCCGGATGAAATGGCGTCCCAGTTTTCCAAAAAGAACTTCAAATTTTGATTCGTCTGACCACAGAATAGTTTTCCACTTTGCCAAAGTCCATTTTAAATGAGCCTTGGCCCAGAGAAAACGCCTGCGCTTCTGGGTCATGTTTAGATATTGCTTCTTGTTTGACCTATAGGGTTTTAGCTGGCAACAGCGAATGACACGGTGGATTGTATTCACCGACAATGTTTTCTGGAAGTATTCCAGAGCCCATGTTATGATTTCCATTACAGTAGCATTCCTGTATGTGATGCAGTGTCGTCTAAGAGCCCGAAGATCACGGGCATCAAGTATGGTTTTCCAGCCTTGACCCTTACGCACAGAGATTGTTCCAGATTCTCTAAATCTTTGGATGATATTATGCACTGTAGATGATGATAACTTCAAACTCTTTGCAATTTTTCTCTGAGAAACTCAGAAAACAATTTTTCACCGCAGCATTGGGGGAATTGGTGATTCTATGCCCATCTTGACTTCTGAGAAACACTGCCACTCTGAGAGGCTCTTTTTATACCCAATCATGTTGCCAAATGACCTAATAAGTTGCAAATTAGTCCTTAAGCTTTTTCTGATATGTACATTAAAATTTTCTGGCCTCTTATTGCTACCTGTCCCAACTTTTTTTGGAATGTGTAGCTCTCATGAAATCCAAAATGAGCCAATATTTGGCATGACATTTCAAAATGTCTCGATTTCAACATTTGATATGTTATCTATATTCTATTGTAAATAAAATATAAGTTTATGAGATTAGTAAATTATTACATTTCTTTTTACAAAAATTTCTAAAGTGTCCCAACTTTTTCTGATTTGGGGTTGTATTAAATTTAAGTAATTTTGTGCATAAAACAAGCAAAAAAAATCTGCCAATGGAGTAATCAAAAAAATCTTGAACATTTTTCTTAAACGCTAAATTCAAGAATTTTTTTTTTGCTTATTTTATGCATAAAATCCCTTAAATAGAATATTTTTTGTCTAAAAATTAGACTTATTTTCTTGGGTCGTTTTGCTCATTAAGAAAAAGCATCTTAATTTAAGAATTTTTAGATATTTTTACTGAAAACAGGAAAAAAATACGAAGATTTTTTTCTTGAAAATCATTTTTTGCAATGCATAAGTTTAAATGTTGTGGTTAAAATGACTGCTGGTGGCCGTTCTAGTGTTAAAGTGCATGATACGGAACTCAATTTTCTCCCCATGTTAGGTCAAGAAAACGCTGGAAAAAATAACAATACACAGTTTTAGTTAAACGTTCAACACTGCATAAAATTATTTTCTTACTTAGTATTTTTGTCTTGTTTTCAGTAGAAATATCAAAAAATTCTTATTTAAGATGCTTTTTCTTGATGAGCAAAATGACCCAAGTAAATGAGTCTAGTTTTAAGACAAATTAATATACAATTTAAGTGAAATTGTCCTTAAAACAAGCAAAATTATCTGCCAATGGGGTGAGAAAAAAAATTGTGAAATAAGATTTATTTTTTCTTAAACACTTAATTCAAGTAAAATTTTCTCACCCCATTGGTAGTCAAAATACCATAAAAGCGCATGATTTTATGTTAATTAATATGAAAAAAGTCTCAGCTGTGTTGGGGGCTCTGTCAAGATTCTTTTCATGGGGCCCAAAATCCTTAGCAGCGCCCCTGGTTGTGTAACATTATATTAAATCCTTGCATTAGCCTACATTGTCTTAAAACGGTCTGTCTCAATGTCAAAATTAAACAATAAAAGAAAAACACATATTTAACATTTATTGATATTGTTTTTGCTTTACGTAAACAGGTGTAGTTCTGTCATGTTTTGTCAGATTCCAACAAATCATGCATTGTTTTGAAGTTTTATAATAGATAATGTTAAAATATAAACAACAAAATTTTGAAAATTTGCTCATCCCAACTCAATTTGACAGCACAGGTCACAAATGATGCAGCAGCAAACAGAAATGTAGAAAAAACAAGGTCTTTTAAAGGGAAAATCATATATAAAACTATGGCTGATGGTTGTGTTGAAAATGTAAACAGGTTGTTGTAAACATACATTTGCATATAGCATGTATATATTTGTCCAAATCCATGTTGATTAGAGCATAAAAAACTTGAAGTTTCAAATTTTAATCTATTGACAGCCCTAATATATATGAACACAAGTTGGTTAACATCTACATATCGTTAAACATTACATTTAAAAATGCATAG
Organism: Misgurnus mizolepis; assembly: GCA_025389145.1. Taxonomy (NCBI): domain Eukaryota; kingdom Metazoa; phylum Chordata; class Actinopteri; order Cypriniformes; family Cobitidae; genus Misgurnus; species Misgurnus mizolepis. The sequence goes on along the minus strand of JAIFKI010000004.1, from coordinate 40,842,442 downwards.
TGTACCTTTGTTCAGGCGGTGGCTCTTGTGGATTATCAGGTGAAGACCTATAAATAATATTGACAGTGTTATATGACCATATGAAAAGCTATACCTGCTCAATACAACTACATCATGTCAATATATGAATATTTAGTTCTGACTTAGTATAACCCTGATATAACACACATGTACCTGTTACACTTCTTGTATATGATGACTCCAGCAAATATGCAAATGAGAAGAAAGGCAAATAAGGGGGCTAGAATGTAAAGCCCAGTTGCCTTTAAGTCAAAGGTCATCACATCAGGTTTCTGGGAAAAAGCTAAAGGAAGTAAAAGAAGGAAGTCATTTATTGGTCATTGGTCATGATGTACAGTATATATCATGTAAATAGCTAGAGGACAAATGCGAAACACATACATTTATTTTGGACTGGATTCACTGGTTTTGGAGACTCTGTAAAATAATCTGCAGACGAAAATCTATAAATGATAAGACACAGAGGAATCGCACACATCATGTATGATGTCTTGAAATCACTCACGTTGTACATGTAAGTCGACAGATGCTGTGATTTTTTGTCCAGAAATATTTGTAGTGCAGATTAATTTCTTCCCATCGTCTTTTTTTGCCCCCAAAAAGGTTATGGTGGAAAATGTGGCCCATTTAAACCCTGTAAGTTGTTTCTTTCCATCTTTGACCGGCATATTCTCATAGTTCCAGGAGAGGATCGGAGGATTATTCAGGCAGGAATGGTGGACGGTACAAGTGAAGTTCATATCAACACCCTCTATGATATCTGCTGCCTGTTTAGGCTCAATAGTTATATTATAATAGTCACCTGAAATTAAAATTAAAGGTAACACTTTACAATAAGGTTCATTAGTTAACATTAGTTAATGTATTAACTAACATGAACAAACCATGAGCAATACATTTGTTACAGTATTTATTAATCTTTGTTAATGTTAGTTAATTGAAATAAAGCTTTGAATTGTTTTTTTTCATGTTAGTTCACGGTGATAACTAACGTTAACAAATTTTAATAAAGTATTACTAATTGTTGAAATTAACATTAACAAAGATTAATAAATGCTGTATAAGTGCAGTTCATTATTAGTTAATGTTTACTAATAAACCTTATTGTAAAGTGTTACCAAATAAAAATTATACGCAGTTGGCACAAACATCAAACATGCTTTAAAGCTACATGTGAATAGATTTAACTTTTGCTTTAATTAATTGTTACAAAATCCTCAATGTCTTTAAATTTATTTTGAAACTGACTGTAACACACAAATAAAACGGAGGCAGATGTATGCTTTTGAATGCATATATAAATTTTATTACTCACATTTTGCACTTTGTGATTTTGTAGCTCTTGTTGTTATGCCTCCATGATGTGATAAAATACACTCAATATCTAAGCGTTCAGCCTTCACAACACCGATGCGTGTCAGAGTGGTTTTCCATTGACCATTTTTGATATCAACATCATCTATTTGATCAGATCCTTCAATACCCTTCAGAGCGATGTTTGGTTTTCTGTATGGACAGGTGTGTAAGGTGTAACACGTCACTGTAATGCTGTCACCGGTCTTTAAACCTCCAGAAATATTAATGATGGGCTGCTGTGGATTTTCTACAGTAGGGAAAAATGTTACAGTTAGGCAACCAATGATTCAGCTGTAATGACACTCTCAAACAAAAAAATATTACATTTAAAGAATGTGAAGTATTTACGTACTGTCAACAATAATCGTGGAGGTGACATCATAAAACTTATAGGTGCTCTTTCCAATATTTTCTGGGTCAATCCATGCAAATAATTTTTCTCCATTGTGGGACGGATTCACACTTTTGATCAGCAGACTACAATCCCGATCTGAGTTTGTATGCCTATATATATCAGTTTTTCCTCTGAACTTGTCAATGACACTGTCTGGATACCAGGGATCATAAACTAAAGGGTAGCCACTCCACACATACTGATACCACACAACTCTACGTGGGTTAGTTGGTGGGTATGAAGTGTAAGAGTAAGAGCATGGTATAACCAGACAGGAACCTTTGAGGCCATGAATTTCTGTTGGCATTCTCACTTCCCATGCCAAAGTCTCATACAGCAGAACACCTGTGTGAAAAAACATTAAACAATATTAATGTATTAATGGCTGCATGTTAACACTCTCGGGTCCAAAAACGTGGTGCAGTATTTTCAGGTGTTTATTCCTCATTAAAATACTCCATCATTAATGATCATACACTTACATGTTATACATAATTTGAAACTGTACGGCGTCTTTAGTTTGTGCACATTCACAATAACAATCTCTGTGTTTTTGTCAAATAAAGAAAATAAACAAGGTGTGCATTTCTGTCTCCGCCAGCTGTCTCTCAAAACATGTTAAAAAATCAATTGAAACTCCGCGAATACTCGTCACACAAACATGAAACACATATCCAAAGAAAGCCTGAAATGTCTACTTTTAGACAAACGTATAAAAAAAAAAAAACAATTATAACCACCGCATTGTTTACATGTGAGGGGATGAAAGTACTCGGCACATGGAGACGTGTTTTTTAAAAGTTTACACGCGCTTATAGAATCACATTAAAACATTGTTAAAAACAGAAGCTATAAACAATCACAGTCGATAGGCATCTAAAAACAGTCATCTAAAAACAGCTTTTGGTAACACTTTATTTTACGACCCGCAAAGTACCGAGTAATTAAACCGAATTTACAGCGTACCTATTTGTAACAACAGGGTAGGTAACCTGTAGGTATAAGGGAATAATATTTTAAGTTTGGGGTAATAAGGGGGTAAGAATATGAAGAATTATAAATTATTTATACTCTAAGTATTTTATAAAAACAGGGTACCTATTGTAATATTACGTGGTATGTATGACTTAGTCAAGTCTATGGGGAAATTATGTTTTATTTATTTTTTATTGTGAATTTTTCATATTGACTACTGAATGTTGTATACAGTCAATGTCTACGAGCCACATCGGCAAATAAATATAACAGCATATCACTTTTATTTTAGTAGCCTATATTACTTGCTTTTAATAACAAAAGTCCAGCTGATTTAATGTGGTTATCTTTTTTTTAAGGTAAGTACAATACAAATAGCAACTTATTATTTACCAGGAAACTCCTACATTTGCGGACATATTTGAAGTGGTGCTTTGCAATTTATTTACTGTAAACACAAGTATTTTAGCCAAATATAATTTATGAAATGGCAAACCAGAATGAAACAACAGCAGATATTAGCTCCCGCTAAAGCAAAAGACGACTACATGCGTAGACTACTGCGCAGGTGTGGAGCGCGCGGCCATCTGCAGGAGGTTTGCTGGAACGCGATCCTGAGGTGAAATTTCTTTAAGAGGTTTTAAAAACGTTCTACACTGTGGAGTACAGCTGCGAGTGATGTTAGCAGGTTCCGCATGCTGGATAAGGTGACTGGTTTTGTTAATACATGACTCACGCATTTCAAACAATGTTTTTCAAGAAATTTGCTAGCTAACGGTAGCAGGTTAGCTAGCACATAAGTAAGCCTAAAATTTATAAACGTAACTGGCTTAGAAAACTCTGTTTCTGTCAAGGCACAGTGAAGAAACATTTACTGAAGGCTTTCATTTATGTTTTTTATATGTAATGCAGAACAGCATTTGTGAGACGACATCAACTCATCATCCGAGTGGACAAGAACACCAACAGAGGAAGCCAAGCCGCAAAAACAATGAAAAATTGTCATGACTTTTTATTTTAAATAAAAGTTATGTGATGATAAACATTAAGTGTTGGCTTAATTATAGTGTTTTAAAGATGTTTTGAAATAAGTTGTTTTAAAATAAAAATAACAATATTCTATATGTTTATGGTATTTACCCTATAACAAGAGGTGAACAAAGCACCACTTTAGTTTACAGCCCGCAAATATGTGAGTTACCTGGTACATACACAGAACAATCGGGGAATAAGCCCCACTTTAGTTTACAGCCCGCAAATATGTGAGTTACCTGGTACATACACCGAACAATCGGGGAATAAGCCCCACTTCAATTTACAGCCCGCAAATATAAGAGTTACCTGGTAACTCCTGTATACACAGATCAAAGAGGTACAAGTTGCTATTATTTTTATTGTGTGTTATATTTTATTTGCCGACGTGGCTTGTAGACATCAACTGTAGGCTATACAAAACACTTCATCAGGTAAGTAGCAAATATGAAAAAAAAAAAACATATTACACATAGACCATATTACCCATAGACGTAAGTCATACATACCACGTAATATTACAATAGGTACCCTGTAGTTATGAAATACTTAGAGAATAATTTTCCATATATTCTTACCCCCTTATTACCCCAAACTTAAAATATTATTCCCTTATAACTACAAGTACGTACTGTAGAGGTACTTTGTTGTTACAAATAGGTACGCTGTAAATTCGGTTTAATTACGCGGTACTTTGCGGGTCGTAAAATAAAGTGTTACCCAGCTTTTTATGTAACTTATCACTGCAGATGTTCATCTGAGATGTTCTGAATGTAGTTTATGTACATGATAGTTTATCTGAATTTAGTGCTATCAGTGATATTTACCCATCAGTTATGTATGTAAGCTTATGTGGTATTTCTGTGGACAATGCTAAAAAGTGTTTATAATCTTACAGGTCTGCATCCCTCTCATCAGTATAAAAACATGAAGTGAAAAGAAATATTCACACACTTTTTGGACTTAAAGTTATAACATGAGCCACATGAAGTGATCTGTCATGGTTCTGGCTTACGCAGTTCAAATGCATTAGTGTGGATTACGTTTTGAGAGAAAGTATTTTCTCATGTTAGAACATAAAAAATATAAATTTGACATTTTTAAAATTATTTCTGAGAAAAAAATCTCTCAAGTATATATTTGTTGCTATTAGTGTTAAAACATTTTATCTAAAAAAAAGTGTTTCTCTCAAAACGCTTTTCTTTGCTCTCGATGCAATTTCTTGCTCTCGTGTCAGGATTTAGCTTTCTCTGTGAAAATTGTGTCATGGGCGGGGTCACGTTCCTATTGACCAGTTAGGTAAACTTACAAACTCACCTACGGTTTATGCTATTTTAAATCAAATGCCAAATGAATGTTCTGTTTCTCACTCCTTATTTAGTGAGTAGTGAGCTAGTTTCTACCTTTGCACTTGCTAGCCTCAAAGCACCTGAAGAGTAACTGTTTGTTCATCATATACAACCTCCTGTACAACTTTCAACCAACGTGTCGTGTGCATGGAGGAAGGTAGCTCAATACAGAAAAATAAGGACACTTATTATATATATATATATATATATATATATATATATATATATATATATATATATATATATATATATACTATACTATAATATATATATATATATATACTATATATATATATATATATATATATATATATATATATATATATATATATATACAACCCCAAATCAGAAAAAGTTGGGACACTGTAGAAATTGTGAGTAAAAAAGGAATGGAATAATTTACTAATCTCATAAACTTATATTTTATTCACAATAGAATATAAATAACATATCAAATATTGAAAGTGAGACATTTTGAAATGTCATGCCAAATATTGGCTCATTTTGGATGTCATGAGAGCTACACATTCCAAAAAAAGTTGGGACAGGTAGCAATAAGATGCCAGAAAAGTTAAGTGACCCTCGCTGTCTAGATGAGACGGAGCTTTTCATAAAAATAAGAACATTAAGCTCTTGTCTAGCGAATCCAATGCTCTAAATGTTCATTAAACATCTAAAATGATCTTTATCTGTACGTTTTCTGTGAGGTGTACCGTCCCAAATCCATATAAAGCAAAGATGCGTCTTCTTTCACTTTTTAGTTTCGTTTTTAAAGCATTCAGAAATTATAGAAAATAGACTGCAGGATTTTCTTGATGTTAAAATAATTATTAAGAGAGATTAAGGTTCGGGACCTGATTGATGTTAAAAGAGTTATTAAGAGTGACAAGGCTCAAAAGCGATGTCTGACGCAGACGTCTGAAGCGCATGTACACAAACAAGCGAGTGCGTGACCCCGTTATATATAAACATCTAACACAAAATTACATTTTTAAAAATATCTGTTTTGAAAAGAATTCACCCAGGTATGACCTATAATCTGTTATATCTGAAGTGAATGTTTGGTTAACTGTTGAGGAAAAGTATCTGTTGTGTAACATTATATTAAACCCTTGCATTAGTATACAGTATCTTAAAGCAGTCTGTCTCAATGTCAAAATTATACAATAAAAGACAAACATATATGTAACATATATTGATAATGTTTTTGCTCTGCGTAAACAGGTATAGTTCTGTCATGCTTTGTCATATTCCATATTATTCCAATTGTTTTGAAGTTTTTTAATAGAGAATGTTAAAATATAAATGAAATTTTTTTGAAAATTTGCTCATCCCAACTCAATTTGCCAGCACAGGTCACAAATGATGCAGCAGCAAACAGAAATGGAGAAAGAACAAAGTCTTCTAAAGAGAAAATCATATATAAAACTATGGCTGATGGTTCTGTTGAAAATGTAAACAGGCTGTTGTAGACATACATTTGCATATAGCATATATATTATCCAAATTCATGCTGATTAGAGCATTAAAATCTTGAAAAGTGTTACATTTAGGTAAATTTAGAACAGATAAAAATGTGCGATTAATTTGCGATTAATCACGAGTTAACTCATGAAATCATGCGATTAATCACGATTAAATATTTTAATCTATTGACAGCCCTAATATATATATATATATATATATATATATATATATATATATATATATATATATATATATATAATATCCACATTTATCTAACTATCACTCACATCTTCCTGACTCACTTACTTCCTGTATTAGGGACATCAAGCACTGGCTGTCTTTGAACTTCCTCAAATTAAATAACAACAAGACTGGAATTTTGCTGATTGGCTCTGATAAATCAGTTAATAGGTCGGATTTATCCTTTAAAGTTGACTATGTTCATGTAAAGCCATCCAACTCTGTACATAACCTTGGTGTCTTATTTGACTCATCTCTCTCTTTTGCCTCTCACACCTCTGCTGTTGTTAAAACCTGTTTTTTCATCTTCGAAATATTGCACGTCTTCGATCTTCTTTAACTCAAACTGAAACTGAAATCCTTATTCATGCCTTAATCACATCACGCCTGGATTACTGTAACGCTCTATTCAGTGGTCTCCACAAAAAAAAGTATTACGAGGTTACAATACGTTCAAAACTCAGCAGCTAGGGTACTCACGTCCACAAGCGCTCAGACCACATAACTCCTTTACTACATGATCTTCATTGGTTACCGGTCGCTTCATGTATACAGTTTAAGATACTACTACTTACATTTAAGGCATTGAATGGTCTAGCACCATCTTATCTTGCTGAATTACTCTACAATTACTCTCCTGCAAGATCCTTTAGATCAGTTGAACAGGATTTTCTGTCTGTCCCTCATTGCCGGTTGTCCACTGCAGGTGCCTGGTCTTTCAGCATAGCTGCCCCCAAACTGTGGAACTCATTATCATTGACATTACGTAAACAGTCATCTCTGTCATCTTTCAAGACTCAGCTGAAAACATACCTCTTTAGCCTACATTTCGGACAAACTTTGTAATATTGTGAACTTTATGTATTTTGTGTTGAATGAAATGTATGTCTATTTTGGAAGTTATTAATTTTGATGTATTGTTATGTAAAGCGACCTTGAGCTTTGGAAAGGTGCTATATAAATAAAACTTTTTCTACTTCTATGTAACAGCTCATGGCAAAGCTCTGTTGTGTATCACAAAGTTTCAGTTTCTTAGCATTGTTAGTATAGAGACTTTGGAAATGCCAATCATGGCAGATGTCTGCTAATTCTGCTTGAATTCACAATTAGGGGTGGGGATATTCTGAGTTCGGGCTAAAATTCAGAGCTCGAATTTAATCCATAATGAGATTAGAAATAGTTGATTAAGACATTTCCATTATACATTTATAAGTGAATACATGCATGACTAAATAGAACATTTCTCTGTCTGTCACAAAATCTCTCACATTCTTTTGTGGTCATAAAACTCTAATCTTTGTGTGTTGCCATGGTCATGAGAGATCTGTTCTGCTTTGAAGTGTTAAAAACAGTTTGGGGGTAGTGTTAGACCTCAGTGCCTAGCCTTGTTGGGTGAGGTTTTGCAGTTATATTTGTGAAATATAAGAAGTTATTGTGTATCTGATCTGGCTCATTTGTTACATAAGTTTATTACTCAGTTTATAGTGGATTAGTTATATGAATACATGTATATACTGTAAAGTGTCCTCTGACAGAATCTCTTGCTCTATAAAAGGCATGAATAGAAGTAAAGTGACACGGTACCTTGAAACAGAAGATATATCAGTGCTTTCATCTCTGGATCACAATGCTTCCTCTTATATAGAAAAATCCAATTTATAACCTGCAAACAAGCTCAAATGTAAAAACATTTCAGAACTATGTAACAGTGCACATCTCATGACCTTCAATAGTTTACGAACTAAAGTGGGTTTTTTTTCACAATTGTTCCCATTATGGGTTTATTTTCCATTTACCATTAGAAAATAAGATGTGAAATGGGACAATAATAAGTTCTTTAATACACTTAAATGTAATATTCACTTCCATGTTCAAGCTTACCTCCTCAGCAAACTGAAACAAATTAAAATAGAAAAAAGTAAAGAAAAAGTAATAAATGCTTCCCTTGTTCAGCAGAAGAAATAATGATGTGGTTTTTCATAAGTTTTAATAGTAGTGCTTTGATGTCCACGCCCACAAACATCAAAAGGATTTCCTTCTTCTTGGTTTTGTGGTTTAACAAGTTCAAGTTCAAGTAAAGGTAAGTTTTTGAAAAACAAAAGATGGCTGTAGGTTGTGCTAGTAGAGATGTCATTTTGGATGTATTTACAACAAGAATTTGCAAACTAGTTGAAATGTTTCAGATGAGAAAAACTGTGAGCTTTTGAAAGCATGCAAGCAATGTGACAGCGGTTCTCAAGTCAAGAAAAGTTATCAGTTAACGGTTCTCATGTCACCAGTACGCAAAACTGCAGAAGTCTTTCTGCCAGACACATGCTCATGTACAGCATAATGAGAACTGAAGAAAATTTTGTAAAAGTTCAACTATATTTTGTGCCCAATGCTGTTTAAATTTTAATTGCAGGTGACCTTAAATATTTTTTTACTATGGTATAGTATTTTTTTGTGTTATGTATATGTATTTTTCCACAATGAGGGCAATAAAGTTAACAACAACATATACATTTGGGTGAAGCCAACCAGGAACTAAATGAGCTGTAATGTAAGTATATTTGATAATAAAAACAAAGCTAAAACACAAACACCAAATCTAACCCTAAACCGAAGCGAAAATGGTTTGAAAATAGGAAAAAGCAGTTGAGTAACCAATCCGTGAGAATTCCACGGAAAAAGACAGTTCGTAGCAGGGCCATGGAAAAATGCGGATATCCGTGAGAATTCCATGGAATAATGAACAAAAAAATCTGTGTCTATCTCACGGAACTTTGTGAGATCAGGTTGAAAATAAAACACTAGCAAAGAGTTACCCATTTATGTCAGTATTATGCATTGCAATTGTGTTTGCACAAAAACTAAAACAAATTAAACTGCTTAAGCAAAACGAGCAACCTCTCTCCCTCTCTCTCTCTCTCTCTCTCTCTCTCTCTCTCTCTCTCTCTCTCTCTCTCTCTCTCTCTCTCTCAATTCAATTCAATTCAAAGGAGCTTTATTGGCATGACTGTAAACGATACAATGTTGCCAAAGCATAAAACATATATTACACCTATTAATGCAATGAAAAAAAAAACATGTATAAAAAAAGAAACAAAAAATACACAACAAAAGATAAAAAAACAGAGAGCAGTTATAAAGGGAAAAGTGAGTTCAACCCTTTTCCCTTATTTGATGGCATGACACCACATATTGTGCTGCTAAGTGGACACACTCCTTCTTCTCACCCAAAATGTATGAGAGTTTCTCTACATTACTCAGAGACTGAAACTCAGGTAGAGTATGAGTTATGAGAGTGAAGTATTTTTCTCTGACGCTCGTATATTTACTGCACTCTGTGAGGAATTGAAGCTCATCTTCCACGACTCCATCAGTGCAGTGAGAACAAAGTCTGTCTCCTCTTGATCTCCAGTTCTGCTTGTGTCGACCCATTTCTATTGACAGCTTGTGTTCGCTTATGCGATACTTTGTTAGGAGTATTCTATGTCTAAAGTCTTTAAAATTAATCAGGTATGATGCCAATTTATAATCAGATTTAATTTTGTGAAAGTAATTTAATTTATTTGTGTAACTTTGTTTTGCCAATAATGGATGTACTCTTCATGTGTTCTTCTTTTTGTTTCTTTGACTTTGGCATGCCTGAATTGAATTGTTGAATTTAGTTGATGTTTTTCTTCTAAATGGTGCATTGGGTCGATCTCTGGGTGTTCAGTTCTGTATATAAAAGCACGGTGATGGTAGTTTTCAGGCGGCGTGTCTGACAGATGGAAACAGAACTTTACGGCTCTCTTCTGAATATCACTTAAGAGAGGAAGTCTTCCCAGTTCTACCCTGCCCCCGAGACTTGGAGCATTTCTATGAATTCCCAATTTTTTTTGCAAAACTCAAGGTGAAAAATTTCAACAGGGTTTTTGTCCCAGGACTCATAGTTCAATTTAAATTTTGGGCCCCAGATTTTGCATCCATACAAAAAAATTGGTTTAATGATGCTGTCAAAGATCTTCAGCCACAGCTTAATTGGAGGGTTGAATTTAAACAGTGATTTTCTTATACTGTAATACATCCTGCGTGCCTTGTCAGTCAGTTCTTTCATTGCCATATCAAATAGCCCAGAAGCAGAGATGGTCAGACCCAAATAATTATAGCAGGTGACATGATGAATGGTTCCCCCAAGTGTAGAAATATACTTCTTGTCTGTAAGGCGAGGCTTTTTCTGAAAGATCATGACTTTAGACTTCTCCATGTTTATTGGTAATGCCCAGTCGTTACTGTACTTCTCTAAAATAGAGAGGCTTTGGTGTAATCCTTCTTCATTCGGTGACAGTAGCAGAAGATCGCTATGTTGTTCTCTCCTGACCAGCTCCTCTTTAACAATCTTTAGTTCATGTCTCAGCTCCTCATTGGACTCTTCCAGCTGTCTGACAGTAGAACAGAGCTGCTGTATTTGTTGTATGCCAGGGTGATTGATCTGATGCTGTATTTGGCTGTTGGTTATTTCTTCTTTAAACAGACAGTAGTCCTGCTCCAGTTCAGCGATGTTGTCTCTTAAGGCCTTTATTTTAGGAGATGCAGGACTGTTTATGTGTCTGTGTGTTTGAGGTGTTTTTGAGCTGGGGTCAGTGATGTTAACTGATGGTTTACAGGACACATCTTCTGTGGAGCTCTTTTCTTCAGTCTCTTTCTCAAGAAGATGAACCTCTGTTTTATAGTGTCTAAAGTTTTTCTGAAATTCATCAAGACTGGCTTCTGGTCCTTGTACCATAACTGTGCCGTTGTGATAAAGGTTCACAATCATCTTTGTGTCATCATGTCCTTCCAGAGTGAGTTGTCTGCCTTTACTGATTCCACCTCGTCTGCTACAGATCATATTAGAGCAGAGGACTGTGTGCCATGCTGAAGGGTTTTCAGTGAAGAAGAGCAGATTACACCGAACTCTCTTATCTTCTGATCCACTGTAGTCAGACAGTAGTATCTCTGGATTGTCTTTTAAGATCTTCTCTTTTATCCCTTTCTTGTCTTTATAGACTTAATATCTGGTGGATATATTATATCCAGCTCCTCTTCATTTTTAAAAGATGCTTCTGCTCTAACAGTTATAACTGCCATTGAGCTTTGTATAATTACTATAAACTTTAGGTGCTTCCAAAAATATAATTAGAGGTCTTTCCTTAAAAATCTTCTGCCTCTTTTGTTCGTCATTTAGTAGCCAATCATGTACTTTAAGTTTGAGTCAAAAAAACATACATTATCTGGCCAAAAATAATGAAAAAATCAGGAGCTCATTTAGTTGCTGCTACCTCAACGGAACTCTCTCTCTCTCTCTCTCTCTCTCTCTCTCTCTCTCTCTCTCTCTCTCTCTCTCTCTCTCTCTCTCTCTATTTTTTTTTTTTTTTTTTTGAGCGTATACTAACTTAGCTATAATTCACACATATGAACAAAGCTTACCAGAAGTGATGCTGCCTCGGTCTCACACATTAGACATCTTCAGTCATTAGCACACTATCATGTGATTATATTTCCATACATTTTTACAAGTGATCATCATACAGCAAATAAAATACATTCATTAAAAATTATTTTACATTTTAAATTGTGCATTAATAAATTGAAATTTGCTGAAATTAACATGACATATGCTGAACAAGTATTGTTTATGTATAGTTCATGTTATGTCACAGGGTGACTTTTATAGGGCGGAACCGAAAATGGCGAAGATTGGTTCCGCCCAAAGAAGGTTTCCGCCCGGACCAAATTTTAAAAACACCCTTACTTCCTGGTTTCGGCAGGGGGGCAGGGTTTCATATTTAATTGAAGCTTCCCTGGACTCCGCCATTGCTTAGCGTACACCCATCTGCTTTTAGCATCCCATTGACTCCCATTCATTTTGGCGTCACTTTGACAGCGAATAACTTTACATCTGAGGCGTTTAAAGACTCCATTTGTGCATTAATTATTTCTAAAGAAACACGAAAATGTATAAAAGGCTCCATTACCATGTATCTTACGTTATGTCCCAGTAGAAGCAGTTTTTTGTAAAAATAGGCTAACGATTGCGTCATAACCTGCGACTTTCTGTCGCACAGTAGAGAAATTACCGTATGGACTGGGAGAGAGGTTCACAGACAATCTTTTACTGACTATGAGGCAATCGGGTGGACGTGAAGGCATAAAGTCAAGGGAGATTATTAATCAGAATACTAACCAAAATATGCTCCTGTTCACGCTCGCCGTCTTTGCAAGATTCAGTAGGTGATTCAGATTTCCCGTGGCATGGCTATTAGAAGACTTACAATTGTCAGACAGGTTGCTCACGTGACATCCACGTCATTGAGCTCAATTTGAGTCTGCGCAGTACGCTCGACACACAGGAAGTGCGTGCTTCTAATTGACTTCAGTTGTCTCCGTTGAATCCAATGGGGTCGCTGTATCCATTTCTTTTACTGTCTATGGGTTTCAGGGGCAACGCAATCAGGGCTTTATCAGCGACAGGTGTGGGGATTAATGCAGCAGCTGTGATCGGAGGATGTGTTGAAAAGGAGACACATAAATAAACCTGCAGAAACACGAGTGAAGGCGGTTGACTCTAGGCAGATGCAGTTCCACCTAGTGCGGTTGATCCAGAAAAAGCTCCTTTCCGCCAAGGGCGGACACACACACTCCTTCTGAAGAGTCTGTAGGCGCCGATGATCTGGGGATCGCTTTTGAAGCGAGCAGAAAGAGTGCGGGCCGTAAGAGGCGAAAGGAAGGAGTTGTGCACGATTGTTAAAGGAGCAGGAGTTCATTTGTTGGGATTGTTGGCGCTGTGGTAGCTGTGTTGTGTTTCCAAACCGTTTCAGTGTTGAAGAGTGAGGACCTGGGCACAGTCACGCTGGTAGCGGTAGGAGCTGTTGTTTACTAGAAACGAAGCAGAGGAGGAAACAGAGCCAGAGGCTGAGTATGTGATATCTATGAAGAATTTGGAAACAAATGGATTTATGTGCATCACTGTTGTGTTTTGAGTATTAATGAAGAACTACTCATCGTAAGAGCTGCTGGAAAAGATTAGAGTGGTGTATTTGAACACTGGCGAAGAGGATTTCATCGGTCTATAGGATAAGGAGACAAAGGAGGCCATCGTTAAACCACTGTGAGTACTCAGCGTCTGATACAGTGTGTATTGTGGAGTTATCTTGTTCAACGGGTATTGTGAGTCTTCAGTACATAGGTTGACGGCCCTGCCACGGAGCAGAGTGGTGGGAGAGCCGGGTAGTGACGATTCTGGGAGAAGCACGGGGCCGCTGCAGCGAAGTTTATATTGCTGGCCTACACCTACAACGCCAAACGGTCCCAGGTTTAATGCAAGGAAGACAGGGCTGCGACCTTAATGTTCACATAGAGTGCTGTGGGTGAGTCTGTGCCTTTGCTGTGAGAATACACTTTGAATTAGTGCAGTGGTATGCTGTGTTTGTATTGTCAGTAGCCCCCCTCCCTTCACTGAATCCGCCGTGGGAGAACGAGAGGCTGTGGAAGCCGGTTAAACAATCCATTGTATATGCTGTGTGTGTCCCTGTATTGAAGCTTCAGGTGTAGTGCCCGTTTTGGTCATCCCTTGGATTTGGCCTGACTCGTTGGAATGGTGGTGAAGGACATCGACTTCCTAGACTGCTGTGAGTAAAACGAATATTAACAAGTGTTTGTGTGTATGAAGAACATCGTAGGGTGGCGAAGATCCTATCTCACCTGTTACGGAGCCTCTTCAAAGGTGGCCCCTGTCCAGTTCTCTGTAGCTGAGGTGGAAGAGAGGAGAGGGCAGCGTTCGGCTCGGCATGACGGTGCTAGATCTCCCCCCTTTGCAGTGCCAGAGGCCTCTGGGAAGGCTGTACCACGACGCCACACCATCTCAAGGTTTGGAGTATATTATCAACCGATTGAAGTGCAGTCACCGTAAGTCCACCATCCACGAGCAGTAGTCGATGTTGTAATTACCTGTTGAATGACCAAAGTTACTACAACTCGAAGGAAAGTTGAAGAGATGCAGTAGCTAAAGCTAACTTACCTCTGTTTTATGAAAGGAGCTGCCAGAATAACCAGCATAAGTTTCCCGAATCTGTAATTGCAATCCTCTGTGTCACAGCTAAAAGCCTGCAGAAGGAGAGAACCTAAGTACCATACCTGTGAAGTACTTACCTGTACGTCCTCACGAGCCAACCTGGTGAGAGAGAAAGTCCCAGTGTCTGCCAAGTAATCCTCTGTGTTACAGCTAAAAGCCTGCAGAAGGAGAGAGCCCGAATTCAATACCTGGAGATACTTACCGTTGGAAGTCTGTATAAGGAGAGAGTCCGAGTCCGACGTCGGTGGAGAGTTGGAGGTGTACACTGCCACAGGTATCTGGAAGAGAGAAAGAGCCTTGGCCATTGACAAGAAATACTCTGTGTTTACAGTGGAGAGTCGGAAGACGAAGAGGGTGTGAACCTAGCTGACAGAGAGGAACCTACCTGATACCACCCTAGGGTAGCACCGAGTGATATACCAGCTTGTTGCCGGAACGACCCCCAGGTATCCATAGCACTGAACCACCACTTACTGTACTGTTTTAATCTGCCTCCAGGAGAAAAGGAGGGCGCCACGGGATCAAGAAGACAAGGCGTAGTAGCCTTGCCCCGCTGCCTTCCCCTTGACATCAGTGGTGCCTTGGATCCCCGGCACTTGGTCTCTATTCCTCCCTCCCCCTTTTTACCCGGCCCACCTGGAGAGCAGACAGAGATACCTTTTATTTTAACTTACCCTTGCCCCTTTTCCCTATACTTTTTAAATACATTAAATAAAGTTCTTTTTAAATTATACTTACGCTTGTGTTATCTGGTCATTGGGTTGACTTTGAGACCTCCTCGAGGTGGAAACTAGGAAGGGGCGCGGCTTGTTTACATCTGTGGTCCGCCCCGACCTGTGACAGTTACACTCTTAAAACAAATGTGTTAAAATAACACATCATGTGTTAAGGACAACACATCTAATGTATCTGCAAACTTCATGCTGCTGTTGACTAAAGTTGGAAAGGTTGTGTAAAGGATTCGCCAGGTTCTCTCCACACTCATTCCCCACGATCACTTTCACCTAAATTTTGATTACGTCACCAGTTACTCTCACCACACTATTTAAGTTGCAATCATACACACACTCCTTGTCCGGTCTCGTTTAAGCTGTTTTTATGCTGCTGTACTAAACCTTATCTGACTCCTCAATCTCAACCAGGACTTGCCTATGTATTCCCTATCTTCGAAGATACCCCATGTTGAATTTAAGGTTAATACTGGGAAATCTGTGACAATAGGAGTGTGTGTATGTTCTGGGATTGTTCATTTCGAATTGTTTCTCCATTAAATTTATTTGGTTTCTGTTAAAGACATTTAATAAACATTTAAGTTTTGTATCCCTGCCTCCATTGTCTTCTGTTCTGACAGGTTGCTTGCTTGCACAAAAAGTGTGAGATTGTCAGCATGTACAATCTCACGTATACTTCTCTCTATGTTAAAACTTTAATGACACCAGGCGCAACACATTTAAGAAATTAACACCCGCACACACATATTTACTGAAAATAGAATTCCAGTATTCTGAGGGTATTCTGAGCTCTGGCTAAAATTCGGAGCTCTGAGCCCTCCCCTCTGCTCTGACAGCACGCCAAATATGCTTTATAATCACATTACCCTATCAATTACATGTTAATGTGAACTCATGAATGTGAATTTTTTATATAACTTTTGCTTTCAATTAGCATACTGCAACATATAAGTTAAACATACAGTGTAAGGTTTAAGGTTGCAATGAATATATATTTGATACCTTTTTTTTTTTCAATAAACAGAGATGGACAGTACAAGAATGCATTTGTGCAAAAAACAATATGAAACATTAGCTTTTGGCATAATGGGTAAAGCAAAGCAAACTGTAAGTGCCCTATTTTAACGATCTAAGCGCATTGTCTAAATGGGCGTGTCCGAATCCACTTTTGCTAATTTAACGACTGGAAAAATGGTTTGTGCGCCGATCGCACAGTCGAAAAGTATTGGTCCTATTCTCTTAATGGGGAGTGTTTTGGGCGTAACATGCAATAAATCAATTAGACTCTCAGCTCTCATCCCCTCTCATTAAAAGGGGGGTCTAATCCCTATTTAGATGACAGACCCGCGTTGTCGTCCCGTTTATAGGTGCATATTTCTAACACGCTCATTAAATAACAAAAAACATATTGTGCCATTGACTTTAGACTAGGTTTTAGTTGGTCAATGGTGTAGTCTATTTTAGTTGCCTCAAAATAGCAATGCGGCAACAATGCGCCTGAACACACCTTGTTTTTAAATCAGAACGCCCATGGGCGCCGAAATGGGCACAAATGCATTTGCTATTTAAACAACGTGGCACTAAACGTGAAAATGATTTTTGAGCCGGGTTGAAATTAGAAAAAGACACTTGCGTCGCACATTGCGCTGCATAGCGCTGGGTGTATGATAGAGCCCTAAATGTTTACTGAGAAAAGTTTTCTCAGGAGCCTAACCTGAAATAAGTTTATTACTCAGTTTATACTGTAGTGGATTAGTGTATATGTAGCTAAATATTGTTTTTTTGTGATGTATGGTAAAGCCAGAGATAATCTTCCACAGCGGTGAAAATAAAGTTAACAACAACATATATAATTGGGTGAAGCCAGCCAGGACCTTAATGAGGAGATGAAATGTAAGTTTCTTTGATATTAAAAAATAAAGCGTACTGAAAATATGGATACCATAGCTCTACGGATATATAAAGGATGCAATACTACCTTATACTGTAGTTACTCAGTATTAACATTAGCAGAAACTGTGTGTGTTATGTGACTTTTAAACAACATTTTTAGTAAAACATGCAACAATCGTGCAAATGCAAGACATGTACAATAATTTCACATCGACTTTAAACTTTTTAATCATGGAAAAGAAAGGTATACACAGGCCTGCAATTAATGTATAATGTAATAATGTATTATATACGTCTTTTATCATTTTTCAGTTGTTTAGGGTAATTATACAGTTGGAATACTTGTACAGTTGTTGAAAACATGAGATGTGTTTTGATGTCCAGTCCCACTAAATAACCCTGGAATGTTTTATGTTAAACAAAAACCTCACCCATCACAGCAAAAGTGTCTTTGCAATAAATATAAAAGAATGGATTTAGGTGTTGATAATAGAGATATGCTATACCAACAATGGGTAATTTTTCACAAACACTTTTTTTGCAATCTTCCCTTGTGTTTAGCTGTGTTATCAAAAACTTTACTGTAAACAAAAACCTTTATTAATATTTTATTTCATATCCTCTAGAGGGCAGCGCACTCTCAGAAAAAGCGGTCACTGGGACAGTACCCTTTCAACAAGTACACCTTGGTACCCAAAGTCTGCATATTAGCACCTCGAAGGTACATACAATATCACTACTTAATGGTTTGAGGAAGGGCACTGTCTCAGGGACAGCTTTCATAATTTGCAAACAGTAAGATCCTCTAGCAGGGCTTGATTTGAGTCGGATCCTGCCGGACTAAGCAAGATAACAAAAAAAAACACAATATACTTTATAAAAATGTAAAATATTTTATGCACGTTATTATTATGGACATTTTACGTAATTTATACGTAAAACTTCAAAACTATCGGCGCTGTTAAAGAGCAGGAGGCTGTCATGGCAGCAAAGTAGGGTAGGCCTGGTTTGCAGTTCAGATTTGGAGGCAGAGTGCTTGCACCGAAGAACAGAGTGCTTGCACCGACAGGTCAAGGATGGAATGCACTCCTTGGGACCGAAGCTCAGTTCTAGGTTAACCCGTTAACTGGCATTGTCCCGTGAGCAGGACATCTAAGTTTACTTCAATATTTTTAATGTAAATGTGAATCTATCATGACAAACTATATATTTTTGGAAAGGAATGTAGTTTTTATATTTCAAAACCTTTTAGCAGTAATAATAATGCAATTTAATGTATTAATTTGTGACAAGAGTATGCAGCAAATCAACACAAACCTCAGTTTTCTAATAATTTTATATATTAAAAATAATACTATATTGCATTTTTTTTATTTATTACAAATAAATGTAAACAAAATATATTTTTACCTCCAGACACTTCCGTAAAAACGTTAAAGTGTCTTCTTTAAATCAAGACCAAAATTAGTTTTTTAGACAAAAAAATGCCAGAGTTATATTCATTTAAAGGTGTACATCACATTTTCACCCCCCCCCCACACACACACACTCAAAAAGGGCTGCACCAGTAAAGGTTAAACAGTCCAGGTGTGGGGTGTTTTCCCTTATGAAAATTAACCATGGTTTTGCTAATAGTAATCAATACACCAAATAAAAAACATGGTTATACTTTTACCACAAAAAAACATGGTTAATTTTCATAAGGGTTAGACAACTAGTTAAAGGAAAACACCACTGTTTTTCAATATTTAACTATGTTCTTACCTCAACTTAGACAAATTAATACATACAGTACCTATCTTTTTTTCAATGCATGCACATTTAATCTTTGTACAGCACCTCATGAATGTGTTATGATTTAGCCAGGCCCCATTCAATCCTAAGGATCCAAACAAACATTTTATTTTCTGCCATACTCGTGAAACTACTCATGTAACTTTAAATAGGGAAAATATAGAAGTGTTTGGTGGCTTCTAAATTTATCCCTGTTTGGATCCTAAGGAATGAATGGGGCTAGGCTAAATGATAACACATTCACCACACGCTGTACAAAGATTAAAAGAACACACATTAAAAAATATATAGGCATGTATAATTTGTCTAAGTTAAGGTGAGAACATGGTAAAATATAAAAAAATGTGGTTTTCTCCTTTAAGGTAAAAAAGCATTTGTTTACCTATTAATATTATAGAAAGCGTTGTGTAATTGTGAACTGGGAAGTAGCCTACAGTATATATCTGTTGCTAAATTAATTGCTGAGTTTAACAGTTAAGCATGAGGTTTATGTGGGCTTTTTTGTCTTGAAAAAATTAGTACAGGTAGTATTTGAGTACATGTCATGCTGTTTTCAGCACCGCTTTTTGCACATTCCAGGACCTGCACCCGCCTCGTCACCCATGTGCTTTAATATGGTTTTGCCCTCTACACATGTGCCGTTTCTGAAATAATGACAGTATATTATAAAGATACTTTAATAAAAATAAAAAAATACAAAGAGTAAAAAGTCATCGCCAAACAAAATATTTGGTATCTCTTACATTCCTGGACATCCTCTTAAAGATTCCTCAGGACTTCTGGATGCATGCAGTGGTTCATAAAAAGATCACAAAAAAGGGGAAGAAACTAAATTGCTATCCCCCACAAGACAATACATAAAGGCATAAGTGCAAAATCTTCTATTAAAATAAAATGAAAATGTAACAAATGTTTTACGTTTTTGTTTTCTTGTCCTCTGATTATATATTTTTTTTTAGGTAAAACAGCATTAGAGTTGTTTTTATGTGTACTGTGTAATGATACATAATTTGTATACTTAAAGGGATAGTTTACCCAAAAACTTAAATTCTGTCATCATTTTCTCACCCTCATGCTTTTCTAAACCTGTATGAGTGTCTTCATTCTGTTAAACACAAAAGAAGATATTTTGATAAATGATGATAACCGCACTTTACTGCCATTGTAAGAAAAACAAGGAAGTCAATGGGTACCATTCTCACCATCATTTATTAAATGACTGTATCTTCAACAGAATAAAGAAACTCATACAGGTTTGAAAACAACACGAGAGTAAATGATGACAAGAATGTAGTTTTTGGGTGAATTATCCCTGTAAGTGAAACATTGTTTGCTTCGCCAACTTGCCCTTTTGGGAAAAAAAGCCAAAGATAGATCCAGATTTCAAACAAATCAGACAAAGTTACAGTAAGTATAATATGTATAAAAGCATGTGAATTAAAATATTGATGCTATTATTTCCATAACATATACATGACAAAGTTGTATTTTTTAATATTGACTAAAATATATGTTTAACTGTTGTCTTTTTCTGTTTTAAACACTGTATAAAGCACATTTTTAGGTTAGGTGGAGCATTTTCATTAGACGTTTCCATAAATCTTGAGATCTTCTATGTTGGTTAAATAATCTTCATAATCCTCAATCTTAAAGTATAAATTCAGAGACACAGAGGTAAGATCAGTCAATAACATTTCAGACACTATTTCAGGTCAGAAACTGTGTGTTAATTCACTAAAATGGTGTAAAGTAATGAAAATGATTGATAATGTACTTACAGTGCAGGATTTTCTCTGACTAAATTGCACAGGAGACAATAGACAATAAGAAGTTACTTAATTAATATGAAGTAATTTATTTAAACATGTTACATTTGATTAGTATACAGTTTGAACATTTTTATCTGCTAATCATAAATATCTTAGTGGCACTTAATAAAGGTGCTTAAAAAAATCCCAACATGTAATACTCATTTTAAGCTGTGGAGGCCACAATAATGTTTTGTGCATAGTGCATTCTGGGTCAATGACGCGTTCTCGAGAAATATTACTACAGTTTACTATGGTAAATAACATGACATCTGCTATAGTTTTTCATGTGATTTACTCTCTGGTTCATATTAAAAGGGCTGAATAGAAGACATTGATGTTTTTGTATTTTTAATGGCATGCAGGTGTCAAGACCACATACTGTACCACCATGACACTGTAAACAAACAGTCCATGAAATTAATGAAAGTGAACGCGTGGAACAGTGCCGAAACATTACAAAATCCGTAGAGTTAACGAGGCACATGTGACTATACAATGCTTAAATCATCAGTCCAGTTTATTACTTCATTTGGAGGTGAGGAAGTGGAGCATGCTAATGGTCAGTGCTTCACATCTAAATTTATGAATAAAGTGTGAAATGTGTCCCAAACCGATGCTGTTACGCATCCTCAAGCTATTTAAGGGGGCATGTGGAAATCCTTCACCTTTCCTAGTGGGTAAACGGCGTATACCTGCGTATCACGTAGACTACACCACTGATCAGATCTAACACATCACCTTTGATGACAAGTGTAGGTGATGTGTTAGAATATAACATGAGAAGGCAAACCAATAAATCTGTAAAATTGGCAAACCTATAAATCAGTCGAGCTTTAATCTAAAGTTCCTTTTTTTCAGCACAAAGAAAATTAATTTTATTCTGATGAAGGTCCTTTATGGAAACGCACTGTCAAAAAAATGGTTATTTTATGTCAAAATGATGCACTCTTATATTTAGGAGTGTAGACAGATACTTCAATCCACTATAATACTGTACAGAAACTATTTTATAAAACAAATGTACAGTTTACAGTTTTAGAGACTGACTGGGTTCAAATGCACAATACCTCTTTGATGATGGTATACGGGCTTTAGGGGTTTTGACTGCCACCGCTGCATACAGATCATTTGAGCTGTAAACAACACATGCATTAATATCACAAGAAGAAAGGTGAAGTGTGATATTGTATGTTTTTTAAATATTTATGTATATTTACAGATGCATTTAGATCAGGAGAGATATGGTTTAAAAACAATACTATAAGAAATCAGACACAGATGCATGATGACCCCATGTATCTCAGCTTATTAACCCTTATAAGAAGTTTTGACCTGCCCTGACATTTGTGCTTTTGCTTTTTTCAGTTGCTTAAAAACATAATAAATGGCAAAAGTCTCAGAATACTGTGTTTTTTTTTAAAGCTTAATTTTTAAGTCACTGATATAAGCCCACAAAATTCATTCTAAACATGTTTTCCCAAGACTTTTCAAAACAGGATCTAGTAGTCTAGAGTTTTTTTTTCTTCAAAATGATGTGAAAATCATTCTGCCTACTCGTTTACATAAAACAATATATTGATCTACAATTTCTAAGACAATTTTGTCTTGGAAAGGCTGTATGGGAAGAGGCATGAAAGCTTCTGATTATTCTGTTATTGACAGCTGAGGAAACAAAAGACCTTCATAATGAACCACATAATGAGCTTTGTAGGAATGTAACTTTATCTATAGTAAATCCATGATAAGGTTTACTTAGGGATTTATAAAAAAAGTCAATAGAATGTAAACACACACACAATCAGACAATATATTATAGAATTATTATTTTCTATTTGAGCTTTCAAACAGTATCTCAAATGTGGTATTAAAGGAATATTTTATATTAAGTCATAATAAGTAATTTTGGACCTGGTACAGGGTCCGCCGTGTTGAGGAAGTTAAATATTTTGTTATAATTTCACAATTATACCTTTAAAAACCATGGTTTTACTACTGAAAAAGTGCAACCATGTTTTTGGCTACAAATACTATAGTAATCATGGTAAATTTAGTAAGGGATGTTATTTTGAACCCTGGTAAAGGTACTGTTTGGCCATCGTAAAAAAAATAACACAGGGTTAGTTTTTGGTTGGCCAGCGAGAGTTTTACTTTTGCGCAGTAAAAAGCTCAAAAGAAGAACTGCCTATCGTTGTCTGGACTCTTATTTGTGGTTTTGTAATCATTATAGTAGAAACACAACAAGCGACGAGCGTGGGAAAATTATCAATGTTTGTTAACACAGCCGCCATTACTCCCACACATGTTGATTGTGAAAGCAGCACAATGGAATGCGTGAACATGCGTGTGATCCTGCGCTTAATAAACTTGCTGTGCAGAGATATATGCATAGACGCGAGTAAAAAAGAATTTAGACTCCATGACACGCCTCATTGCTGCAGTAATTCAGGCAAAAGTATTCATGTTCATACTTTTCAGTTGGCCCAGATTTCTAAAAATCCTTCTTTATCCGTCTTAAGTAATATTCTTATTTTCTGAGATACTAAATTTGGGATTTTCCTTTGTTGTCAGTTATCATCATCAAAATTAAAATAAATAAATATTTGAAATAATCAGTTTGTGTGTGATGAATGAATAATATACACGTTTCACTTTTTGAATGGAATTAGTGAAATAAATCAACTTTTTCATGATATTCTTAGTATATGACCAGCACCTGTGCAACTCAGCATAGCAAGGAGTGGAGAGAATAGATCAGAGATTGTGTGTCTATTGACTGCTCATTCACATCAACATCACATCACATAGGTGTGGCGATCTCAGCTCATTACAAATGAGTTAACCGGTGCATCATGTTTATTTTCTTAATTTTGCAAAAAGCACAACCTTCAGTTTTTATTGGGAGTGGACGGAAAAAAACTGGACACTTTAACGTTTTTATGTTGTATAAATCATATCTGTATGTCCAAAATCAGCAGAGTAATCTAAGTCTCTTTGCGGAGTGATTGAAAAATAAAGAGTTTGCGGCACAACACGCGACCCAAGAGAGTTAAGCTATAATTCCCCCATATACGTAAACCTAGACGCTATACAAGTATTGTTAGTTTAGTTTAAGGGGTCGGCAACGTCGGTCCTGGAGTGCCGATGTCCTGCAGAGTTTAGCTCCAGCTGTAATCAAGCACACCTGAAATATTTAATCGAGGTCTAAAGCAATGGTGACCAACTCTGTTCCTGGAGATCTAGGCTGTTTCTCAATTCCAAGAATGCAAAGAATGGACTTGCCGGTCTTGCCAGGCGACCTTGGAAGAACGAAATCAGAAGGTCGCGAGAACATAGAACACACGAGAATTGAGACATGTGCAATCTTCCTGTTGGTCACCTGACCTCCCCAGATTTCAGTGCGCAAGTCTGCACTCAATTTATCCTCGATATCAAGAACACATCCAGGTATTTTCATGCGTCCCCCAATCAAACACACCTGAACCTGGCAATCAAGCATTTCAGGGCTATCTAAAAATTTGAGTCAGCTATGTTGAAGCTGGGTTGGAACTAAAATATGCAGGAGGGTAGATGTCCAGGAGTAGGGTTGGGTACCCCTGGTCTAAAGCGTCACCTGAAAACTACAGGTAGGCGAGGTTTTATCAGAGTTGGAGCTAAAATCTGCAGGACATCAAAACTCAGGACTAATGCTGCCTACCCCTGAGTTAGGTAATGAATTAACTAATACAATTGTAAATATGTTTTGATATCTGCAAACTTTATGCTGCAGAGTTCCCTAAAGTGGGTAGGGTTGCTTGCTTGCACAAAAGGTGTTAGTTTGTCAGCATGGACTTGTATACGCTGTACTTCTCTGTATTTTAAAACTTCAAATATGCAACACATTTTAGAAATGTTCACCCATCTATTCAGTTGGTGCCATTTAACGGCAACACACACATGATGTTTCTTAAAAAATCTGAAATAGCAGAAAGTTTTCTGTCAGGGTTGGGTTTAAGGTTTAAGTTAGGGAAAGGGAATACAATGTACAGTTTTTACAGTATAAAAAACATTACATCTGTGGAATGTCCCCACAAGACATACTTTACAAAAAATATTTTATAAAACAAATGTACAGTTTACAGTTTTAGAGACTGACAGGGTTAAAATGTACAATACCTCTTTGGTGATGGTATAGGGTCTTTAGGGGACGTTTTGACTGCCACAGCTGCATACAGATCATTTGAGCTGTGAACAACACATGCATTAATATCGCAACAAGAAAGGTGAAGTGTGTTACTGTATGTTTTTAAAAATGTACAGTGGCATGTTTACTCGCCATGCAAACCACGCAATTGCATGGGGCCCCGCAGGCTTGAAGGGCCCTCTACTGGCCAGAAGCGGTTAACTTATTTAATTATTTCTTATTTTATTATTGCGGGCAGAGTTATACAAAGGGGAAGGTGGTAAACATAGTTTCAAAAGTATGTTGCGTTTATTCAGACCCATATCTAATGCGCGAGCAAGAGATGTGCGAGTGTGCGTGCAGAATAATTTTCATGCATGGAGGAGCATACATGCGAGGGCGCATATATAGACTAGTTCACGGGCGAAAAAGACTTCACGCGAAAGCGCACCTCTGCTCAGCGCGCACAAATGCAGTCACACATTCAATTGCTGGGATGAGCGCTCCCTCGACTCTTTCTGTGCTCTCGCAACTGCACAACATTCACTCGATTGTCAAGTTTAAGACTTTGGGGCTTCACACCTGTGATTGGTGGTTTGGTTTGATCAGCGACACGCAATCTTTTGTTCCACACTCGTCGTGAAATACATGAAGAAACATATTAGGCTATAAAGACACCACACAGAGGTTTAAATCACACTAAAAATACATAAATCATATTCTGTTTCTCATCAATGTCAACAAAATCTTATCTATAGTGTATGTCTAGTCTATATGCTTGTTGTATATCACAGTAAGTTTGTTTATGCAATATGAAAATGAGAGCTATATGATTCATATTATAAATCCAGGCAATAACCAACTGACCACGGTGTTTGCAGGTGTTCCCTTACAAAAATTGACTATGGTTTTATTGTGGTAAAAGTGTAGTGACCATGTTTTTTGGTATATTGATTACTATCAGCAAAACCATGGTTTTACTACTGTACACTAACCATGGTTTAACTATGGTTTTTGAAAACCATGCTTGTTATTTTGTGGTTACCATGATTTTACTACAGTAACCATGTTTATTTGGTGCTTACTGCAGTAAAACATGGTTAATTTTCATAAGGGTTTGTTAGTTCAGTTTGTTAGATCCGTCTGAATCGTAATCTAATGATTCCCATTTTTTCTTATTTAGCATTTTTAGTAAGATCACACATTGAAGTTGCAGTACTGTAGTAATTACATTTTTGTAAATAGATCTTATAAGGAATTTGCAAGCAAATGATACATCTGAGAGGGGCATAAAAATATTTTTCTGTACAAAAGGGGGACCCGGTGGAAAAGTTTGGGAACCACTAACTTAAGGTAAAACCAAGACCTTGAGATAAAAATAATTCTGTATCATTTTGAATAAGACAATGAGCACTGTTTGTATTTTTTAAACCAATATTTTTTGTCTTATACCAAACTGTAACATTTTTTGTGTTAAGTAGTTCAAAATAAAATAAATCTGGTTTATATATGTATAACTTAGTTCTACTTAATATTACTGTTGTGCAATTCAAATAAACTTTAGGCAATGTTGGGGCATGGGGGGCCCCAGGTCCTTGGACATTGCTTAGGGCCCCCAAAATGGTAAACACGTTACTTTTTATGTATATTTACTTTATCCCTTTGCTTGATTCTTTTTACATATACAGATGCATTTAGATCAGCAGACATATGGTTTTAAAGAAATTACTATAAGAAATCAGACACAGATGCATGATGACCCCCTTGTATGTCACCCTTTTACCTTTTTAGATTGTGATAAGGTTGCTAAGGCAGAGAGCAGTTTCTGGGCATGTTCTCATATACTAACTTATCAAGCTATAATTCCCACACAGGCCTGTCGCCAAGGGGGGCCATAAGGGGGCCGTGCTACCCAAGATGATACAACGTGCTCCCTAATCTTATGCTCAAACTTATTATTGAAGGTAAAAAAAAATACATGAACTTGCTCACTTTTTATTTCGTATGAACGCTCTCGCTTTCTCTTGTTGGATAGGTGCCCTCTTCAGTAATATTTAACCATAGAAAAGGTACTACTAATTTCTACAACGGTAATTTAAAAAAATGATCTTTAAATTTTAAATCAGATAATTTAACGCATTGTTACATTAAACGTAATAATATAAAACATAATTATATAAAACAAAATAATATTTAGAATAAAACATCACAAAAATAGCCCCTGTAATCATTTCTTAGACTCACCTAATTATTTATTCAAATACAACAGCCAATGGCAAGTCTCCAGCAGCATACCTTTCAATAAGTTTATATTTGGTAACAGACGTTCTGTTTATTAAAATATGAGTTTGGTTGTAGTATGGTACATAGTAGATATAAATTATATAAGGTGTTTATACAGTAAGCATACAGTATGGTAAGTTTATATGTCACTCGTTATTCCTTTGGCGTTTTATTTTTGTTTTAACTGTAGTAAAACCATAGTTAATTTTTGGGGCAGTTAATTTTAAGGGGCAGGTGGTTATTGCTAGGTATTGTGCCATCATCAGCTCATGTATGAAAAAAAAAACTCACACGCAAAAATCGACATTAAAGGAAAGATTGAGTTCTTATGAGATTTTAATCCTGTGACCCAGAAATGGTTTCTCACTTTATGAAGTGTGCCCTCCATTTCACTCATCAGGCTCTTTAATTAACACACTAACAAGCTGATGAACTGAATCAGGTGTTTTTATATATGGAGACATCTAAAATGTTCTGGGAGGGGGGGGCTGAGGACTGGAATTGAGAACCACTGGGTTAAGGCGTAGGCAACGTCGGTCCTGGAGTGCCGATGTTCTGCAGAGTTTAGCTTCAGCTCTAATCAAGCACAACTGAAATATCTAATCAAGGTCTAAAGCAGGGGTCACCAATCCTGGTCTGCGTCCGAAACCGCATACTGTACAGTATGTACTGAATGAGATGAAATACTTACTGACCGTTAAAATAGTAGGTACTGTATAGTATGAATCCTGGTAGTATTAATGCGATTCGGACGTACTACATCCTTAATGTTGATACAATACATGGCATACGTCGTCATCACATTATGTCATACCAGTGCAAAAACGGCCGCATTGCCGCATTCTCCTTTCTTCTTTGTTGCATAACTCCACTCCTGGGGAATCATGGGATAGTGAAGTGTTCATCGTATGGACGCTTCAAAATCTAACTGGAAGTAGTAGGTTATCCGGTTACTTTTCGCATACTGTTTTTTGGAATACTACGTATTCGGACATACTACTCGCCTCGCCTACTGATTTTCACCTACTATATAGTAAGGAAGTAGGCAGTTTGGACGCAGCATTGCTGAGGGCCGGTGTCTCTGCAAAGTTTAGCTCCAACCCTAATCAAACACCTGAAACACATTAATTAGCTGCTTCATGTGTGTTTGATTAGGGTTAGACCTAAACTCTGCAGAGACACCGGCCCTCCAGGAGCAGGATTGGTTACTCCTGGTCTAAGCGTCACCTGAAAACTACAGGTAGGCAAGGTTTTATCAGGGTTGGAGCTAAAATCTGCAGGACATCGGCACTCAGGACCGATGATGCCTTCATCTGAGTTAGATAATGAATTAACAAATACAATTGTAAACATGTTTTGATATCTGCAAACTTTATGCTGCAGAGTTCCCTAAAGTGAGTAGGGTTGCTTGCTTGCACAAAAGGTGTGAGGTTGTCAGCATGAACTTGTATAACTCTCTGTATTTTAAAACTTCAAATACGCAACAAATTTTGTAAATTTACACCCACACCCATCTTTTTAGTTGGTGCCATTTAACGGCCACACACATGCGGGTGATGTTGCTTGAAAATCTGAAATAGCAGAAAGTTTACTGTGAGAGTTGGGTTTAAGGTTTAGGTTAGGGGAAGGGAATATAATGTAGAGTTTGTACAGTATAAAAACCATTATGTCTTTGGAATGTCACCACAAAACATAATATACAAAAATATTTTATAAAACAAATGTACAGTTTACAGTTTTAGAGACTGGGTTGAAATGCACAATACCTTTTTGGTGATGGTATACGTGCTTTCGGGGAAGTTTTGACTGCCACAGCTGCATACAGATCATTTGACCTGTGAACAACACATGCATTAATATCACAACAAGAAAGGTTAAGTGTGATGTTTTTATAAATATATTTATGTATGTTTACTTCATCCCTTTGCTTGATTCTTTTACACTTATACAGATGCATTTAGATCAGCAGGTTTTAAAGAAATGACTATAAGAAATCAGACACAGATGCATGATGACCACTTGTATATCACCATTTTACCTAAAATGTTTAGATTGTGATAGGGTTGCTAAGGCAGAGAGGAGTTTCTAGGCATGTTCTCATATACTAACTTATTAAGCTATAATTCCCACATAGGTAAACCTAGCTCACCAGATGCTATACTGTACAAGTATTGTTAGTTTTCGGTTAAGGGGTCGGCAACGTCGGTCCTGGAGTGCCGATTTCCTGTAGAGTTTAGCTCCAGCTCTAATCAAGCACACCTGAAATATTTAATCGAGGTCTAAAGCGTCACCTGAAAAGGTAGGCAAGGTTTTATCAGGGTTGGAGCTAAAATCTGCAGGACATCGGAACTAAGGACTGAAGAAGCCTACATCTGAGTTAGGAAATGAATTAACAAATAGAATTGTAAATATGTTTTCATATCTGCAAACTTTATGCTGCAGAGTTTCCTAAAGTGGGGTTGCTTGCTTGCACAAAAGATGTGAGGTTGTCAGCATGACAATTCTCTGTATTTTGAAACTGCAAAAACGCAACACATTTTAGAAATTTACACCCACACACATCTATTTAATTTGTGCCATTTAGCGGCTACACATAGACACGTGTTTCTTGAAAATCTGAAATAGCAGAAAGTTTTCTGTGAGAGTTGGGTTTAAGGTTTAGGTTAGGGGAAGGGAATAGAATGTACAGTTTGTATAGTATAAAAACCATTACATCTGTGAAATGTACCCACAAAACATGAAAACCAGTGCTCCCCTCCACAATATATATAAACACAAGTTGGTTAACATCTACATATGGTCTAACATTACATTTAAAACTGCATATTGTACCTTTGTTCAGGCTGTGATTCTTGTGGATTACCAGGAGAAGACCTATAAATAATATTGACAGTGTTATATGACCATATAAAAATCTATAGCTGCTCAATATAACTACATCATGTCAATATATGACTACTTAATTCTGACCTAAGTATAACCATGATATAACACACATGTACCTGTTACACTTCTTGTATATGATGACTCCAACAAATATGCAAATGAGAAGAAAGGCAAATGAGGGGGCTACAATATAAAGCCCAATTGTCTTCAAGTCAAAGGTCATCACTTTGGTTTCATTCTGGGAAACAGCTAAAGGAAGTGGAATATGAAGTCATTTATTGGTCATTATGATGTATATATCATGTGAATAGCTACAGTACAAATGTTGAACACACAAACATACATGAATTATCTTGGACTGGAGTCAATGGTTTTGAAGGCTCTGTTAAAGAATCTGTAGACAAAAATCTATAAGTGAAAAGACACAAAGGAATCGCACACACTAAAGGAAGTAATAGAATGTTAGAAAAGTAATTTATTGGTCATCATGATGTATATATATCATGTAAACAGCTACAGGACATACATTTATTTTGGACTGGAGTCACTGGTTTTGGAGGCTCTGTTAAAGAATCTATGGACAAAAATCTATAAATGATAAGACACAGAGGAATCCCACACATCATGTTTGATGTTTTGAAATCACTCACGTTGTACATGTAAGTCGACAGATGCTGTGATGTTCTGTCCAGAAATATTTGTGGTGCAGATTAATTTCTTCCCATCGTCTTTCTTTGCCCCAAGAAAGGTTATGGTGGAAAAAGTGGCCAATTCAAACCCTGTAAGTTGTTTCTTTCCATTTTTGACTGGCATGTTCTCATAGTTCCAGGAGAGGATCGGAGGATTCGTCTGGCAAGAATGATGGACGGTACAAGTGAAGTTCATATCAACACCCTCTATGATATCTGCTGCAAGTTTAGGCTCAATGGTTATACTAGAATAGACACCTAAAATGGAAATTTAAATTTTAAGCAGTTGGCACAAACATCAAACATGATTTAAAGCTACATTAATGGATTTAACTTTTGCTTTTTTATTAATTTTTACAAAGAGTTAAATGCTCAATGTTTTTAAATTCATTGTGAAACTGAATGTAACACACAGATAAAACAGAGGCAGATATGCTTTTGCATGGGCGCGGGAAGTGGGGGTGCTGCAGGTGCTGCAGCACCTCCTGGTGGCAAAGATTTAAACTGCAATGACCATAAAATGATAGCTTATAAATATCTCTGATTGTTGTTTGTTACTGTTCCAAGACATTTTGTATGTCATGTTTGGGCTGTGTGATGAAGAGAGAATTATTAATTTAGTAATTCTAAAATGATTTAATTTATTTCAGTGTGTATTAGCCAATCAGATTTGTTTTGACGACGTGATTGCGATTCAGCCGATAAGCTGCGTAGGCTACGTATAAGCATAACACACAAGCACGCACACTCACAGCCACATAGAACGAATTACTAGGCTATCTGTAGCCTATCAGCTTCGCAATGTCTCAGAAGAGAATTTTAAATTTTTTCAATCACACAGCCCAAAAGTCCCAAGGACTAGCGTTATTTCTCCAAATAACTCCTTATCCTGCATATCAGAAAAAGGTAATCTTTTCAAAAACTATTTAAAAATATAGCCAAATTGTTTCGCGTTGTTTAACGCACATGTAAATGTAACAGAACATTTAAAGTAAACATTTAAAGTAAAAAAGATTAAATTAAATTATTAAAACGACATGAAAGGAACTAAATTGTAAAGCCTCGATGTACAATAAGGAACCTGCGCATTTAAGAGTGGTGGGCATTTCAAAAATTAATGTAAATTATTCCCATGCGTCGATTTTAATGTTAAACATCTATAAATCCAAATGAATACATATGGAATATATTCCGACAATTTAGGATATGATGTTTGAATTTTAAAGTCGAAAAATATCTTATTTTTACACCGCTGCACAGGAGGCATTGCAAACTGAAACAAAACTTAAGACAAAAATATTACATTTACGTCTAAAAAATAGAATTAAATGAAACCCGTGAATTGAAAGGTCCACTAATCGCCTTAACTCGAGTGATGTCAATAAAGTTTCCATAGAAATTATAAATATTAAAAACTTAAAAAAGCAAAGGAAAACAAAGCCGGCGTAGGCTACTGGCACGAGTGAGAACTGGTTCCATACCTCCGACTTTCCTCCAAACTTGCTTAAAGTTAATTCCCCCTTTTTTTTCTTTACATCTTCAAACTCCGTGTTGCACTTAAGCTACACCATACATAATAGCAGACCCGGTGCGTGATGGGTGCCAGAGGAGACTCCGCACATGACTCGCGTTGCATTTTGTAACTTTTACAAATCATTTTGTAATTTGTGTAACTTTTTGGACACATTTGTTACTTTGGCCTAAATATAGTCTATATATAATATTTCTGATTATATGGCATAGTTTTCTCCCCACCCAATGAGGATAATAAAGTAATGATAAAAAAATATGCTTAATCAACGGTCCGGCCCGGCCAGAGGATAGTAGCAGAAAATAACGACCCTGGCAGAGAATCTAAACTCTATGTTGCAATAGGCTATATAGTTTGTATGCACCGTCAGCTCAGCTGTACATTATGGATGGGAGGTGCGAGTGAGTTTTTAAAAGAAAACATAGGTAGAGTGGTCTGCAGAATAAAAAGCTTGTGAACAACTTTAGAATTCTATAACCCTATACACCCCCCCCCCACACACACACACACACCGCCGCATCCGCACCCCAGCACCCCCTACCGAAAATATCTTCCCGCGCCTCTGTGCTTTTGAATGCATAATTTTTTTACCAACATTTTGCACTTTGTGATTTTGTAGCTCTTGTTGTTCTGCCTCCATGATGTGTTACATTACACTCAATATCTGAGCGTTCAGCCTTCACAACACCGGTGCGTGTCAGAGTGATTTTCCATTGACCGTTTTTGATATCGACATCATCTATTTTATCAGATCCTTCAATACCCTTCAGAGCGATGTTTGGTTTTCTGTACGGACAGGTGTGGTAGGTGTAACACGCGACTGTAATGTTGTCACTGATCTTTAAACCTCCAGAAATATTAATGATGGTCTGCTGTGGATTTGCTACAGTAGGGAAAAATGTTACAGTTAGGCAACTGATGATACAGCTGTAATGACACTTTTAACCAAAAAAATGTTACATTAAAAGAACATGTGAAGTATTTACGTACTGTCAACAATAATCGTGGAGGTGACGTCATAAAACTTATAGGTGCTCCATCCAATATTTTCTGGGTCAATCCATGCATATAATTTTTCTCCATTGTGGGACGGATTCACACTTTTGATCAGCAGACTACAATCCCGATCTGAGTTTGTATGCCTATATATATCAGTTTTTCCTTTGAACTTGTCAATGACACTGTCTGGATACCAGGGATCATAAACTAAAGGGTAGCCACGAGAGACCCACTGATACCACACAACTCTACGTGGGTTAGTTGGTGGGTATTTAGTGTAAGAGTAAGAGCACGGTATAACCAGACAGGAACCTTTGAGGCCATGAATTTCTGATGGCATTCTCACTTCCCAAGCCAAAGTCTCATACAGCAGAACACCTGTGAGAAAAACATTAGATAATATTAATGTATTAATGGCTGCCTGTTAACACTTTGGGGTCCAAAAATGTGGGACCTGTGTTTTGAAGTGTTTTTCCTCATCAAAGCAGAATCAACTTAAAATACCCCATCATTAATAACCATACACTTACGTGTTATACATCATTTGAAACTGTGAAGGGTCTTCTTTAATTTGTAAAATAAAGAAAATAAACAGGGTGTGCATTCGGACATCGCCAGCTGTCTCTCAAAACACGTTACAAAAATCAATTGAAACTCTGCAAATACTCATCACACAAACACGATACACAAATCCAAAGAAAGCCTGAAATGTCTACTTTTAAACAAACTAATTATAATCGAAATTAATTGTTTATAACCGCCGCATTGTTTACGTGTGAGGAGATGTGAGTACTCGCACACATGGACACGTGTTTTTTAAAAGTTTATACGCATTTATAGATTACATTTGTAGTAGCTGTTCAAGAGATCAGCATTGGGTTTGCTTGTGGAGATACCCATAAAGCAATAAAATCCCCAGGTGGTGCTAATAACCAGGACTCAGGACTTCCTCTCCCAAATTCCAGTTCACTAAAGGTCTATTGAATCTATGTAATGTCATATTCATTCTATGTTGTGATGCTACAAAGGTTTCATCTTCATGTTTGGTTTCAATTTAAAGGTGATGGTGCAATGGTTAAAAAGGTCTAATTTCTATAATACTAAGAGAAAGTGTATCAAAGTTTAAAACTTAAAGACATAATCTGTACTCCTGCGAGGGGTGTCACATCATGAGAAGATCTAGATTACAGATGGTTAACAGTCCCATTTGGTGCTCCTTCAGGTCACGAGAACCGACCAACCAAATCCTGTTTTGAGATTTTATTATTCTTTGTCTCATTCTGTGTATATAAGGTGGCTTGGCAAGAGACTCTGGGAAGTATTCTTTAGCAAGAATCTTCCCCACACTTTGGGTGTGTGTATTCAGACATCATGGAAGAAATCTTTAACAAGAATCTTCCTACACCATTTTATCTGTATTATATTCATGATAGAACTACTCTGTAGCCAGAGTGTCTATTGCCAGGTATGACTTTGTAACTTTTGCAACAGTTGATCATTTTAATTGGAATTGAATCATATTCTGTATTATATGATATTCTTTAAGCTGGAACCTGCCTGGTATAATAAATTGTTATAATTGATTCATTTTAATTCTTCAGAAATTGTATTGATTTATTTTAATTATTTCAGAAATTATTATTTCCAGTAGATTAGAAGGAGTCTGGTATTACCGCAAAATAAGTATGTCAGGATATGAACACACTGGTTTTTTGATGTTGAATGGAGCAGGTAGCACATTCACCAGGATTCTCAGATTTATGTCTATCACCTGACTTAGCAAGTTGCATGATCGTGACTAAAGTAACTATTTTTATGATCGGAGCAAGCATGGGGCGGCCAGACATAAAAATATTAGTTTACCCGGCAACCTCTGACTAAGATCGGAACTGGCAATTTTGTGTTCGTGAGATGTACGCAAACGGCCGGCGTATATCCTGTGCGATATCGGGTCCCTAATGAACGAATAATTAAGACTATGGGAATTTATAAATAATCAAAAATCTAAATTATGATCAACAGATAATTGGAATAATGCACAAAATTCTTAGTATATTAAATTGGAGTCAGATTATAATTTAAACACAGAGATCAAAGAAATTAATTTAATAATGATATGGAATTATTCTTCTAGAAGCGCTGAGGAAGGAACGAATACGAGACCCCTTCACCCACTCCACTTGTATCTGTCGTTGGGCTTGTGGGTGGTACCTTACACATTAAAACATTGTTAAAAACAGAAGCTATAAACAATCAGTCGATTGGCATCTGAAAACAGTCATCTGAAAACAGCTTTTTATAAAACTAATCACAGCAGATGTTCATCTGAGATGTTCTGAATGTAGTTTATGTATCTGAATTTAGTGCTATCAGTGATATTTACCCATCAGTTATGTATGTAAGCTTATGTGGTATTTCTGTGAACAATGCTAACAGCTGTTTATAATTCTCTTACAGGTCTGCATCACTCTCATCAGTACAAAACTATTAACTGAAGAAATATTCACACTTTTTGGACTTAAAGTTATAACATGAGCCACATGAAGTTTATGTAACAGCTCATAGCAAAGCTCTGTTGTGTATCACAAAGTTCCCTTTCAGTCGGTCACTACGACGTCACGTCGTGACCGACGAATTGGGAACTCGCTTAGAGAGACCAATCTGCTTCGTATACTACTAAAACGCCAATGAACTTGGCATTGAGATATTTGCATAATGCTGGCGCCGCCCCGCCAGGTGCCTTTATAAGCAGCAGGTGCAAATAGGGAAATTAGCTTTTTCGCTTCGAAAGCCGGCTTTATCTGCTACTGAGAAGCTACTTTACTCTGTTGGGATTTGATTGCTGAAGTTGGTTGAACTAGCAGTATCACAGCGGACGCTTCGCTTATTCCACGGCTCTACATCTGTTTATTGTTTTGAGTTTAGTGTGTGCGTTGCCTTCCTGTGCGCTCATCAACTAAGCATCTGAGTGAATTTCCCTAAAAGAGTGATACGAGAGAGCTTTGTGCCTTGTTAAAGGCAGCCACTCTCTCGTATATGCGGGGATCAGCGTCCTTTTCAGGATAGCTTTTCGCCCGTGCGATCTTGGATGCGAGAAGTATAAGGGTTCCAGTGACGGTCACGAGCGCTGTCTTCGTGCTCAGGCATCGAGCACTCCGGGGCTGCATTCGTGGAGAGTTTCTGTTCTCTCTGTGAGAGCATAACCCTCTTGGATTGCGGAGACGACTGTCGTTTCTACGGGAACGCTGTCCGCGCCTTTGCAGTGCTGACGCCGCCATGGTGCGGCTGTCAAGCGCTCGCAGGGCGCCCTTCGCGTCACTACGCTGAGTAGGACGGAGGATGCGTCCTCCACCTACCGGCCTTCTCATCCTCAGCCGGTTGAGGCTCCGGTGGAGACTGCAGAGTCGTGTTCTACGATGTCTGCCGAATCCATTGGACCTCCTTCTGGTCCCGTCACTTCTGCAGCATCAGAGGGGTGTCCATTTTTCCTCCGAGGCAGAGTCGTTCCGGAGATGGCGGCCGTGCCCGCGAGCGGCGGAGACGGTAGAGTTGGAAAGGTTAACCCCTCTCCGCCCGAACCGTCCCGCCCACATGATTGGTACTTCGGTCCTCTCCTCCTGTGCCTTTCTTCCCCGACGGCACGAAGAGCTGACGTGATTTGCGGCCGTCCGGCCGTTCAGCTTTCACCCCTCACCTCCCTCACCAACGGAGCCGCTGAGGGCGGGGACCCCTTCAGTGGAGCGGGATGCGTTCCTGGAGGGACCACCCAACCCTTCCCTCCCGTGTTTGTAGACAGTCGTCCGGTTACGGACGCTGCCCATCAGGCATGCCGGAGAGGCGGCTTCAGCCCTGCACGTAATAACGTTGCTGCAGGCTCACAAAGGATTTACCAGGGAGGCCGCGACCTTCAGTCGTGCGATGTCCACCTCAGTGGTTCAAGATCGCCACCTTTGGCTGTGTCTGGCTGACATGACGGACGCAGACGAGAACAACTTGAATGCTCCTGTCTCACAGACCGGCCTCTTCGGCGAGCCAGGGGAGTCGTACAGCTCCGCTGCACAGACTGAGGCGATCTCCTAGGTCATGCCCCGGCGGAACAGAGCTGCCCTTGGTCCACCACGCCGGCTCCTCAGTCTGCCTCTCGCCGTCGGCGTCCTGCGGCGACCACCTCCGTTCCCCTCCTCGGACCCCATCTCGGCAGCGCAGGGGAACCGGTCGTCAGCAGCTCGCCCCGCCCGCTTAGCCGCTTCCCGTGAAAATCGGGAGTTTAAGTGGCCAGTGAAGGGCGACCCGGATTGGCAGAGGATCACTCTTCAGGAGATGGAGCTCCTTCCCCCGATAGAGGGTCGGGTGGAAAATCCTTGGTTTGCATATGTTCCACCGGCTGTTTAGCCGGTACCCACTAACCACACATAGAGTGCATTCCTCTTCCCTCTCCAGGTCTCCAGAGGATCGAGAGAGCCGTGAGCGGGCACACACCAGCTCACCCTTCCTCTCCTCTATCGCCAGCGGGTGACCTGAGGAGTCCGAGCTCTCCGCTGAGGAGACCGGACCACCAGCACCCTTATCGGAGTCTGCGCTCTCCGCAGAGGAGACCAGACGACCGTCACCCTCAGCGGGCTCAGGTCAGTGTCACACACACATACTGTAGATGTTTATGCTGTCACAGCAGACGCACCGGCAGTCCCACCTGTCTCGCTTCGCTGCCCCACCGCGGGTACTTCGGTAGTGTCGTTATTTCTCCTCGTACGGTGCCTGGGTGCTTGGCTTCAGTTCCCAGCCCGTTTCGTTGGGTTTTACGCACGATCCGCCTCGGTTACGAATCCGGCACACCCCAAAATTTCGGGCTTTCGTTTCACCGTAGTGAAAGCGTCCGATGCACATGTACTGCGTGCAAAAGTCGATATCCTGTTGGCGAAGGATGTTCGAGCCGGTCCCTCTTACCGAGATGATGATGATAGGGTTTTTCCAGCCTTTATCTCATAGTACCCAAAATACGCGGCGGGTTACGATCGATTTGATTTACGCACCGGCTCTACGAAGGTGTTCTTTTTGGATGATAACGCCGAGGCTCGTATTTCAATATTCAGATCGGTTTGCAGCCTTAGACCTGTAAGACGTGTACTTTATGTGTCCATCTCCCCTCGCTTTAGACCGTTTTTCGCTCTGCGTCGTGGGGTGGGCATATTAATACGAAGTACACCATTCGAGCTGTCTCTCTCTCTCCGTGTCTCCATGTGCTAGTCACGGCATTAAAATGTCAGAGAGAGAGCGTTGTTCGCATTCTGCTTTTTTCTACGTCGACTTATAATAGCCCGTTCTTGGCAGACGTGCGCGAACACAGAGAGTTAATGCTTTGGCATCTCGCTCGTTTAAGTCTTCAGGTCGACTGGGAAAGAGCAACTTTGCCCCGTGCAGAGGATCCTTTTTCTCAGTATGGAAATAAGACTCGGTCGACTAATTGACGTGTTTAACAAGAGCGCGCAACCAGTCAGTTCTGACTTGCCTCGGTTTAATTCGAGGGAAGTACGCGGTCCCTCTGAAACAATTTCAGAAGCTCCTGGACATATGACAGCATGCTGCGGTTGTGACGCCGCCCGAGCTGCTTCATATGAGACCGCTTCAGCATTGGCTTACGATCGAGTCTCGAGGAGAGCGTGGCACACCGACATACACCGTGTAAACATTGCACCTGCGTGTCATTTAAATTTTTCCCTGTGGTAGACCCGGCATTTCCGATAGAAGATATGCCCCTGAGGGGTCTCCTGGCATTCTGTATATTGCAATGCCCTCAGCACGGGATGATCAGCCACGTATGACGGGCTTGCAGTCTCAGGGGTGTGCATAGCACCCCAACTGCCGCGAGCGGTGCGCTGTATATCTGGGACTTGTACGCTCCGCTATGGAGATGCGAGGGAAGGATGTATTAGCCGACACCAATAACATTGCGACTGTTGCGTTATTTACCGTTAAGGCGGTTTTGCGCTCTCGTCACCTGTCGCATCTCGCTCGTCATCTCCTCCTTTGGAGTCAGAAGCATCTGAGGTCCCTTCGTGCCATTTACATCCCGGGTTCGCTCAATACAGCGGCAGACGCGCTTCCCGAGCTGCGCCCCCGGCGAATGGCGACTCCACCTCCAGACGGTCCAGCTAATTTGGAAGAAGTTCGGTTGTGCGTAGATAGATCTGTTTGCGTCGCCGGACGATACCCACTGTCGCCTATTTTATTCACTAACCGAGGGCAGCCTCGGCGTGGATGCGTTGGCACACAGCTGGCCGCGGGGGGTGCGTAAATACGCATTCCTTCCAGTGAGCTTTATTGCGCAGACACTGTGCAAAGTCAGGCAGGACGAGGAGAGCCTTTTATTAGTCGCCCCGTACTGGATTGGTTTTCAGAGTTAATGCTCCTCGCGACAGCCCCTCCCTGACGATTTCCCCTGAGGAAAGACGTTCTTTCTTTAGGAAGGGGCACATTATGGCACCCGCGCCCCGACCTGTGGGATTTCCATGTATGGTCGTTGAGCGCGCGCAAGGTTTAGGTGATTTATCGCAAGCGGTATCTAACACCATCGACGCGGTTAGAGCACCGTCCACAAGACGGGCTACGCGCTTAAAGAAACCTTTTTCGTCACCCGGTGCTCTTCGCAACGCGAGGACCCCAGAGAATGCCCATTAACATTGTGCTTTTATATCTTTAACATAGGTTAGATGGTAGGCTGTCCCTCCGCCATTAAAGTTGATAT
This sequence comes from Misgurnus mizolepis, assembly GCA_025389145.1. Classification (NCBI taxonomy): domain Eukaryota; kingdom Metazoa; phylum Chordata; class Actinopteri; order Cypriniformes; family Cobitidae; genus Misgurnus; species Misgurnus mizolepis. The sequence continues at coordinate 40,802,010 of JAIFKI010000004.1, read as the reverse complement.
CGCCGCTATTTCTGCTCATCACTCTCTTATCAACGGCAGATCAGTTGGCCGGCATGATTTAATTATTTCATTTTAAGAGGCGCTCGCAGGCTAAACCCCTCGCGCCCTCCCTCTTTCCTCCTGAGACCTGTCCATGGTGCTGAAGCCTTCAGGTCTCCCTTTTGAGCCTTTGCAGTCAACGAGTCTGATGTTTTTATCAATGAAAACTCTGACCCTGATAGCATTGGCCTCCATGAAGAGAGTAGGGGATTTACATGCATTCTCTGTTGACGATTCGTGCTTTTAGTTTGGTCCTGCTGTCTCACTGAGACCCAGACCAGGCTACGTGCCCAAAGTTCCCACCACTCCCTTCAGAGATAAGGTGGTGAGCTTGCAAGCGCTGCCCCCGGAGGACGCAGACCCAACCATGGCTTGTTGTGCCCCGTACGCGCACTGCGACTCTACGTGGATCGCACGCAAAGCCTCAGGACCTCAGACCAGCTCTTTGTTTGTTATGGTGGCCAGCAGAAAGGGAAAGCTGTCACTAAGCAGAGGATGTCTCATTGGATAGTTGATACTATCGCCCTGGCTTATAATCTTCAGGGTATTCCTTGCCCCTTTAATTTGAGAGCGCACTCCACACGGAGTGTTGCCTCATCTTGGGCTTTAGCTCGTGGTTCCTCGCTAACAGACATCTGTAGAGCTGCTGGTTGGGCGACACCTAATACGTTCACTAGATTTTACAGTGTTCGTATCGAGCCTGTATCCTCTCGTGTTCTTTCCTCATCAGGGGGAGCACGGAGAGCAGTCTCGCAGGTCGGCTTGCAGCCTCCAACTGATGCTTCATAACTGTGTCAGTATGGAAGGCCTTCAGAACAAAAATGCGTAATGGTTTGAATTGTTCTTCCTCCGCTGCCTTGGCAGCCTTTGTTGCGGAGCATTGGCTGTCAGCCTTTCACTAGCTGTATCCTCGCGAACCTACGTGTCTGGCTCGGGCTCCACATTGTGTCCCACCGGGTTCCTTTGTGAGTATTTTTCCGTGGGGTTAATCCTACCAGCCCACGTTTCCCTTAGCAGAGCACTGCTTTGCTTACACAGCCACGGCTGTCTTTATTCTTCAACTACGGTTGACTTTCGCCCACCATTAGCCCTTAAGACGGGTGGTGGCTTCCGCAGCGTTCCTATCCCGCTCAGGTAGGGCGCTTCCCAGTCGCTGGCACTTCTGTGGGGTTAAAGGAACATCTAGTGCCCGGCCTTCTGCCTTAAAACCTATCTCCTCCTCCTTAAGTGGAACCGGAGGGCTTTTACGCAGTCACTGGAAGAGGTCAGCCCCTAGTGGCGTTTTGGTAGGGATTCCCAATTCGTCGGTCACGACGTGACGTCGTAGTGACCGACTGAAAGGGAACGTCTCGGTTACGGATGTAACCCTCGTTCCCTGAAGGAGGGAACGGAGACGTCACGTCCCGTCGCCACAGGTGCTGCCACCTGCTGTTTATCGGCCGGTCTCATTTTCCCGGCTTTCTCAGCGAAAAGAAGCTAATTTCCCTATTTGCACCTGCTGCTTATAAAGGCACCTGGCGGGGCGGCGCCAGCATTATGCAAATATCTCAATGCCAAGTTCATTGGCGTTTTAGTAGTATACGAAGCAGATTGGTCTCTCTAAGCGAGTTCCCAATTCGTCGGTCACGACGTGACGTCTCCGTTCCCTCCTTCAGGGAACGAGGGTTACATCCGTAACCGAGACGTTTCAGTTTGTTAGCATTGCTTGTATAAAGACTTTGGAAATGCCAGTCATGGCAGTTGTCTGCTAAAATGAATGTGTACAAAATTTACATTTGAATTTACAGTTGGGGGAGGATATTCTGAGTTTGGGCTAAAATTCAGAGCTCAAATTTAATCCATGATGAGATTAGAAATAGTTGATTAAGACATTTCCATTATACATTTTTGAGTGAATACATGCATGACTAAATAGAAAGTTTCTCTGTCTGTCACAAAATCTCTCACATTTTTTTGTGGTCATAAAACTCTTATCTTGATGTGTTGCCATAGTCACGAGAGATCTGTTATGCGTTGGAGTGTTTAAAGCAGTTTGGGGGTAGTGTTACAGACCTCGGTGCCTAGCCTGCTTGTTGGGTGAGGGTCTGCAGTTATATTTGTGAAATATAAGAAGTTATTGTGTATCTGATCTGGCTCAGTTGTTACATAAGTTTATTACTCAGTTAATAGTGGCTTAGTTATATGAATACATGTATATAAAGTGTCCTCTGACAGAATCTCTTGCTCTATAAAATGCATGAATATAAGTAAAGTGACACAGTACCTTGAAACATAAGATATATCAGTCCTTTCATCCCTGGATCACAATGCTTCCTCTTATATAGAAAAAACCCACTTAAAACTGCAAACAAGCACAAATGTTAAAAACATTTCAGAACTATGTAACAGTGCACATCTCATGACCGTCAATAGTTTACACACTAAAGTGTTTTTTTTTTCACAATTGTTATGGGTTTATATTCCATTTACCATTAGAAAATAAAATGTGACAGGGGACAATTATAAGTTTCTTTAATACAATTAAATGTAATATTCGCTTCCATGTTTCAAGCTTACCTTCACAGCCCCCTGCTCAAACAAATGGACTGGATGAGAACCGACTAAAACAAAAAAAATAGAAGAAAGTGATGAAAGAGTAATAAATGCTTCCCTTGTTCAGCAGAAGAAAGAATTATGTGGTTTCTTTTTCATAAGTTTTAATAGTAGTGCTCTGATGTCCACGCCCACAAAGATCAAAAGGATTTCCTTCCTTCTTGGTTTTGTGGTTTAACAAGTTCAAGTAAAAGTTAAAGTTTTTGAAAAACAAAAGTTGGCTGTAGGTTGGAGTAATAGAGATGTCATTTTGGATGTATTTACAACAAGAAATTGCAAACTAGTTGAAATGTTTCAGATGAGAAAAACTGTGAGCTTTTGAAAGCATGCAAGCAATGTGACAGCGGTTCTCAAGTCAAGAAAAGTTATCAGTTAACGGTTCTCATGTCACCAGTACGCAAAACTGCAGAAGTGTTTCTGCCAGACACACGCCCATGTACAGCATAATGAGAACTGAAGAAAATTGTCTAAAAGGTCAACTATATTTTGTGCCCAATGCTGTTTAACTTTTAATTGCAGGTGACCTTAATTTTTTTTTACTATAGTACAGTATTTTTGCGTGTTATGTATATGTAGCTAAATATTTCTTTTTTGTAATGTATGGTAAAGCCAGAGATAATTTTCCACAACGAGGGCAATACAGTTAACAACAACATATACATTTGGGTGAAGCAAACCAGGAACTAAATGAGCTGTAATGTAAGTATCTTTGATAATAAAAGTAGCTTATTGAAAATATGGATACTATAGCTAAATATTAAGAGGACAGGTGATCTAATGGATCTAATTTAATTCATTCTGAAATATAAACACATTAAAAAAGTTAGATTCCTCATGCTAAAAAGTAACTAAAACAATTTAGCTGGTAAACTGGTGAAAGTCATGACTTACACCGATTATGTCAACAAACAAGAAACAAGTTATGTTGTCCCATCACAAATGGATTAAAGAAAACTTTCAACTCATCTTAATTAAACTGAGCAAGCAGGTGATTGTGGTAACTGAGTTGAGTATTTTCAAAAAGAAAAGACTTAATAGCAAAGAGTTACCCATTTATGTCAGTGTTATGCATTGCAATTGTGTTTGAACAAATATTTTAAACAAATTAAAACTCCTTAAGCAAAACGAACAACCTCTAAATATATATATAAAAAAAAAAAAAAAAAAAAATATATATATATATATATATATATATATATATATATATATATATTTTTTTTTTTTTTTTTTGAGCGTATACTAACTTAGCTATAATTCACACATATAAACAAAGCTTACCAGAAGTGATGCTGCCTCGGTCTTACACATTAGACATCTTCTGTCATTAGCACACTATCATGTGATTATATTTTCATACATTTTTATCTTTTTTTAAGTGATCATCATACAGCAAATAAAATACATTCATTAAAAATTATTTTACATTTTAAATTGTGCATTAATAAATGCTGAAATTAACATGAATTATGATTAATAAATGCTGAACAATTATTGTTCATGTATAGTTCATGTTACACTCTTAAAACAAATGTGTTAAAATAACACATCATGTGTTAAGGACAACACACCCATGTATCTGCAAACTTCATGCTGCTATCACAGTTGCCTAAAGCTGGAAAGGTTGTGTAACAGATTCGCCAGGTTCTCCCCACACTCATCACCCACGATCATTTTCCCCTGAATTTTGATTACTGTCACCTATCAACTGTCACCAGTTACTCTCACCACACTATTTAAGTTGCAATCATACACACACTCCTTGTCCAGTCTTGTTTAAGCTGTTTTTATACTACTGTACTGATCTAACCTGACTCTTCAATCTCAACCAGGACTTGCCTACAGTATGTATTCCCCATCGTCGAAGATACCCCACGTTGAAGTTAAGGATAATACTGGGAAATCTGTGACAATAGGAGTGTGTGTATGTTCTGGGATTGTTCATTTCACATTGTTTCTCCATTACATTTATTTGGTTTCTGTTAAAGACATTTAATAAACATTTAAGTTTTGTATCACTGCCTCCATTCTCTTCTGACAGGTTGCTTGCTTGCACAAAAAGTGTGAGATTGTCAGCATGAACTCGTATACTTCTCTGTATTTTAAAACTTAAATAACACTAGGCGCAACACATTTTAGAAATGAACACCCGCACACACACACGTATACGCGCACACATATTTACTGAAAACAGAATTCCAGTATTCTGAGTTCTGGCTAAAATTCTAAGCTCTGAAAGCTATGAAACATTCACTTTTGGCATAATGGGTAAAGCAAAGCAAACTTTAAATGTTTACTGAGAAAAGTTTCATCAGTAGCCTAACCTGAAATAAGTATATTACTCCGTTTATACTGTAGTAGATTAGTTATATGAATACATAAAGTGTCACTGGACAGGATCTCTTGCTCTGTAAAATGCATAAATAGAAGTAAAAAGTGACACAGTACCTTGATACAGAAGATATATCAGTCCTTTCATCCCTGGATCACAATGCTTCCTCTTATATAGAAAAATCCCACTTATAAACTACAAACAGGCTCAAATGTTAAAAACATATCAGATTATCCCAAACACAACATGCAGAACTATGTAACAGTGCACATCTCAAGACTTTCACCAGTTTACCACCTAAAGTGTTTTTCACTATTGTTCTCATAGGTTTATTGGGTGTAGCCCTTTACCATTAGAAAACAAGAAGTGAATGGGGACAAAATAAGTTTCTTTTAATACACTTAAATGTAATTTTCGCTTCCAAGTTTCATCCTTACCTTTTCAGCCCCCTGCTCAAACAATTGACCTTTGTTTGGTCATTATGGTAACGAGATGCGGTTTATCGCGTTTACACTGTGACCTTTACATTTAAGCTTTTCGTCGACCTTCTCAACAATAAAATTATTATTATAAAACGGGCAGTTCTGGTTTTTCATTCTGATTGGTTGAAACGCGTTCTAAGCCGTGATAAAATACACCGGTAACCTCACGGTTCAGACCACATTACATAAGTATCACTGCGCCACTGTTGCTGCGTACTGATTTATGAAAATAAACACCACATCTTTAATCATATTTTTAATTTGTCTACAATTGCACAATTAATGGTGTAAGATGCCACCCATTGGCCCAAGGAAGGTACCCAATGGCGTGGGCGAAGGCGTCTCGTGTTCTTTCCCTTCGTAGCGCTTCTAGAAGAATAATTCCATTTATTTAATTTGTTTCTTTGACCTCTGTGGTTAAATTATAATCTGACTCCAATTTATTAGTTTCAATGTTATTCTGATGCTGATCACAATTTATATAATTATTATTATATTTTTGTTCTCTTAATTATTTAGAATGAATTACTTTTAAATAGAGAATATAATGTATTCCTGGAGGTGCTTAAGGCCAGGGGCGTCGCACCCGTGGGGGATGTGGGTGTTTTAACACCCACACTTTTCCCGGTGAGAAGGTTCAACACCCACACTTTTTATGCAGTTTTGCAAGAACGCCTTATTAAAGTCGCTTCTCAGTTTATCTGGCCGCTCTCTGTCTGCTGCGCTGCGCTGCATTCTCTCCCCCTCCCCTCTCAAACATGACGCCGGCTTTGAGTGTTACCGGCTGATGATTGGCTGTTCTGCCTTAAGTCCCGCCTCTCTTGGTGGGTTAGATTGATAGGTCAGCTCGCGCTGAGGAGGCGGGAACTTATGTTTATTTACATCTCCCTTTTTCAGGTAGGCTACTTTGAATGAGTGTTTAAAAAACTTTATTAAACACTTTAATCAACTCTATGGTTTTGAGGTTTTTGAATAAGCTTGATATGTGTTTGGGACTAATGCTAATTGGGTTATTGTTCAGCAGCTGGTTAAATTCGGTCATGTAACAGTTAGACAATGTGGCATGCAATGTATAACCTGTGATGAAGAAGGCAGGGAATTGACGAGGATGAGGGACAAATTGCAATCGATTTGATATTTTGAGCATTGTTTGTTGATTAGCTGAATACTTTGTTAATACTACCTGTTGTGTATGATTGTACTTGTTGAGGAGAAAAAAAATGAGAAATGATGACATAGTTCTTCAACAGGTAACTTATGCAAACAATGAAAGAAAAGTGTAGCCTATATTATTTTAATGTAAAAACGGTAAATTGTTACATCATTTAGACCACCAGAGAAAAAGCTTTTCAGGGCACAAGTAGCAAAATTTAGCAGTCACAGTCCTGTCAGACCCATGTCACTATCGAGCTTACCATTATCTTTTTTTCAAGCAGTATCAATAAGATACAGAAAAGAAAGAGGCAGGAGAAGATTGACACCTTTTTCAAGAGAAATCCTGTAAGTGAAGTTGAAAGCTGGACGTTGATAAATGTTGACATTAAACAACAGTAGCCTATTACCATTATATATTGATTTAATATATTACTTTTCAAGTTTCAATAAGGTTTGCTAGTACCACAGCCTTATTCCTTTATCACCTTGTTTAGGAGATGAGGTTGCTAGAGGCATCAGTTTAAAGAGAGTTTCACAGGTGAGCAATGAAAAATTAATGTTTCAGTTTGTGAAAGAGGTCTATGAAGGAAGAGAGGGTGTGTTTGTGTCATGGGTGGTGCTAATTCCATCCCAGGTGCACATACGCGTGTTTCTGGTGCGTTTATATCAAATTTAAAATGATATATATATATCCATCCCCCACACTTTTAAAAAGCTTGCTACGCCCCTGCTTAAGGCAGTTCCGTACAGCTGGGTGTAGAGGCATTTCTCCTTCTTAACTTAAAGTTAGAGGTTTATCCAAACACACTATAAAATATGAGGATCCATCTATATTGAGATTGAGTCATTATTACCTCCAACCTACAAAAGTGGGAATTAACTCCAGTCATATTTTCAGTCAAGGTAATTCCTAATCTACCCCCCTATGGTATATTTATAAAATATAATAAAAGACTTGACAAGGTTTAAAATTAATAGATGTTAACAATTTATTTTGCCAGGCAGGTTACACTTAAATCAATCATTCATCAATCAAAAATATCCACAACTAAAAAGATCAGCACAATGTCAAAATCATACCTGGCAATTAAAGACACACAAAGTGGTCTAGGAAGATTCTTGTTAAAGATTTCTTCCATGATGTTTGAATACACACAGAGTGTGGGAGCTTCTGTGTACAGAATGGCTCCCAGAACATCTAGCCAGGCCACCTTTTATACACAACGTGAGACAAAGACATCGTAAAACTACAAAGTCCAGTTTGACCTGTGGCAAGTGATACTTAAGAACACCTGGTCAAACTAGCCAGAAGTACTCTGGCAAAACCCCACCTCTACAAGAAATGCATCTGTGTTAAGTGTATCTTAAACTTATAGAAATGAGACCTTTTTACTCATCGCACCATGACCTTTAACATAATATTACACATGAATATGTATGTAAAACACAATCTTAGAACCACATAATATGTATACATTACATTATACATTTCAGCAGATACTCAGTGATGTGAGCCTAAAGGCTAACAGTTCATAAACCTTTGTGATGAATAGATTAAGACAACAAAGAGTTGTATCTGAAGACCTCTTTCATCTATGGGTCAAATTTGGGTTAACAACACCCCCTAAGGTTTAATTGTTTTACAGTGTCTTTTCATAAATAAACTTAGTTTATCGGGTTAACAACACCACCTGAGGTTTAATTGTTTTACAGTGTCTCTTCATGAATAAACTTAAAATTGATTAATTATAATCCAGTATTACAATGGCGATATCCAGATAAATGTCAATAAATATTGTTGAGTCATCTCATCGATAAAGAGAAAACGTTGTCTTGAGGAGTTCATACGTCCGCTATTATCCACTGGGTGGCGATCTTACCCAACTTAAACACTGACACATTCACTCGACACTGAAAACAGCGTGTTCCCTTTCAGTCGGTCACTACGACGTCACGTCGTGACCGACGAATTGGGAACTCGCTTAGAGAGACCAATCTGCTTCGAATACTACTAAAACGCCAATGAACTTGGCATTGAGATATTTGCATAATGCTGGCGCCGCCCCGCCAGGTGCGTATATAAGCAGCAGGTGCAAATGAGGAAATTAGCTTTTTATCGCTTCGAAAGCCGGCAGTATCTGCTACTGAGAAGCTACTCTACTCTGGTGGGATTCGATTGCTGAAGTTGGTTGGACTAGCAGTACCACAGCGGACGCTTCGCTTAATTCCACGACTCTACATCTTTATTTTGTTTTGAGTTTAGTGTGTGCGTTGCCTTCCTGTGCGCTCATCAACTAAGCATCTGAGTGAATTTCCCTAAAAGAGTGATACGAGAGAGCTTTGTGCCTTGTTAAAGGCAGCCACTCTCTCGTATATCCGGACATCAGCGTCCTTTTCAGGATGGCTTTTCGTCCGTGCGATCTTGGGTGCGGCAAGTACATGGGTCCGAAGGACGGTCACGAGCGTTGTCTTTCGTGTTTGGGCATCGAGCACGCAGAGGCAGCGTTCGCTGGGGGTAAGTGTTCTCACTGCGAGAACATGTCCCTTGTGGATTTGCGCAGACGGTTGTCTTTCCTCCGGGAAAAACGCAACCCTCGTCATGCGAGTGCTGAACGCCGCCACGGTGCGGCTGTCAAGCTCTCAAAAGACGACCTGCGCATCACTGTGCTGAGCCGAGCGGGGGATTCGTCCTCAGGCTCTCAGCCTTCTCGTCCACAGCCGGTTGATGTGCCGATGGAGACTTCAGCGTCGTGTTCTACGATGACTCTAGAATCCATCGTGCCGCCCTCCGGGTCCACCGACGCCGCAGCATCCGAGGGTGGGCCTCCTCCCCCTGACGTGGACCCCGACGCCCTTCCTCCCTCTGGTCGGGTTGGGACGCCGGAGTTCGATCCAGAGATGGTGGCCGTGCTCGCTCGAGCGGCGGAGACCGTAGGGTTAGAGTGGGTTCCCCCCCCTCAGCCCGAACCGTCCCGCCTGGATGATTGGTTCTTTGGAGCTGCCCGGGTTTCACAACCCTCTCCACCGGTGCCTTTCTTCCCCGAGGTGCACGAGGAGCTGACTAGAACCTGGAAGTCGCCGTTTTCCATGAGATTACGGCCGTTTCAGCCCTCCCCCCTCACCTCCCTCACCAGCGGAGCCGCTAAGGGTTATACGGGGATCCCTCCCGTGGAGCGTGCCGTCGCGATGCAGCTGTGTCCGGCACACGCTCCCTCTTGGAAGGACCGCCCAACCCTCCCCTCTCGTGCCTGCAGACAGTCCTCCGGTTTAACGGGCGCTGCCCACCAGGCATGTGGAGAGGCGGCCTCAGCCCTGCACGCAATGGCGTTGCTGCAGGTTCACCAAGCTAAAGCCTTGAGGGATCTGCACGAGGGAGGACACGACTCGCCTGTCCTTTCGGAGCTCCGGGCTGCCACTGACCTGGCTCTTCGCGCTACGAAGGTGACAGCGCAGGCGATTGGTCGTGCCATGTCCACGATGGTGGTCCAGGAACGCCACTTATGGCTATGTCTGGCTGACATGTCGGAAGCGGACAAGAACAAGTTTTTGGACGCTCCAGTGTCACAGGCTGGCCTCTTCGGTGAGTCGGTGGAGTCCTTTGCCCAGCAGTTCTCCGCCGCCCAGAAGCAGACAGAGGCGATCGCACAGATCATGCCCCGGCGCAAGCGACCTGCATCTCGCCCTCCAGCGCCGGCGGGCCCGTCTGCTCCTCGCCGAGGGCGCCCTGCGGCGGCTGCCTCCGCCCCCCCCACTAGAAGATCTTCCAGGCCACGGAGGGGGAACAGCCGTCGACAGCCCGCCCCGCCCGCCCCACCCGCTTCCCGTGGCAAACGGAAGACGAAGCGGCCCTGAGACGGGCGACCTGGGATTGGATGGGATCACTCTACGGGAGACGGTGATGGCATCGCTCCCTCCACCGGTAGAGGGCCGGGTGGAGAATCTTTGGTTTCCTTTTGTTTCTGTTCCGCCGGCTTCTCAGCCGGCACCCACAAAACCACAAAAAGAGTGCATTCCTATTCCTTCTCCAGGTCTTCAGAGGATCGAGAGAGATGTGAGCGGGCATTCACATGCTCTTCCTCCCTCTCCTCTATCGCCAGCGGGTGTTCTGAGGAGTTCCAGCTCTCCGCTGAGGAGACGGGACCACCAGCACCCTCCTCGGAGTCTGTGCTCTCCGCTGAGGAGACCAGACGACCGTCGCCCTCAGCGGGCTCAGGTCAGTGTCACACACACACATACTGTAGATACTTATGCTGTCCCAGCAGACGTACCGGCAGTACCACCTGTCCCGCTCAGCCGCCCCACCGCGGGTACCCCGACAGTGCCGTTAATTCCCCTCGTACGGTCCCTGGGGGCGTGGCTTCAGCTTCCCAGCCCGTCTCGTTGGGTTTTACGCACTGTTCGCCTCGGTTACGAAATTCAATTCATCCGGCACACACCCAAATTCTCGGGCATTCGTTTCACCACGGTGAAAGCGTCCGATGCACACGTACTGCGTGCAGAGGTCGAAGTCCTGTTGGCGAAGGACGCGATCGAGCCGGTCCCTCCAACCGAGATGAGATCGGGCTTCTACAGCCCGTATTTTATAGTACCCAAAAAAGGCGGCGGGTTGCGACCGATCTTGGATTTGCGCGTTCTGAACAAATCTCTGCAGAAGAGGTCCTTCAGGATGATAACACCGAAGCAAATATTCAATTCAATTCGCCCCCAAGATTGGTTTGCGGCAATAGACCTGAAAGACGCGTACTTTCATGTGTCCATAATCCCTCGTCACAGACCGTTTCTCCGGTTTGCGTTCGAGGGACGGGCATACCAGTACAAAGTTTTACCGTTCGGGCTATCCCTCTCTCCCCGTGTGTTCACGAAAGTAGTGGAGGCGGCGTTAAAACCCCTCAGAGAGAGCGGCGTTCGCATATTGGCTTACCTCGACGATTGGCTTATAATAGCGCATTCTCGACGGACGCTGTGCGAGCACAGAGATTTAACGCTTCGGCATCTCGCCCGTTTGGGTCTTCGGGTCAACTGGGAAAAGAGCAAACTCTGCCCCACGCAGAGGATCTCTTTTCTCGGGATGGAACTGGACTCGATCGATTTATCGGCGCGTTTGACAGAAGAGCGCGTCCAGTCAATTCTGACTTGCCTCGGTTCATTCCGAGGGAAGAATGCGGTCCCGCTGAAACAATTTCAGAAGCTCCTGGGGCATATGGCTGCAGCAGCGGCCGTGACACCGCTCGGACTGCTCCATATGAGACCGCTTCAGCGTTGGCTTCACGATCGAGTCCCGAGGAGAGCGTGGCGCGCCGGCATCCATCGTGTAACCATTACACCTGCGTGTCGCCTAACATTCCCCCCGTGGTCGGACCCCGCGTTTCTCAGGTCCGGTGTGTCCATGAGACAGATCGCTCAGCATGCTGTTGTACACACAGATGCGTCCGACACGGGCTGGGGTGCCACGTACGACGAGCTTACGGCTTCAGGGGTGTGGACAGCACCCCAGTTGCACTGGCATATCAATTGCCGAGAGTTGTGGGCAGTATATCTGGGACTCGTACGCTTCGCTACGGAGCTGCGAGGGAAGGATGTACTAGTACGCACCGACAACACTGCGACCGTTGCGTATATCAACCGTCAAGGCGGTTTGCGCTCCCGTCACCTGTCGCATCTCGCTCGTCATCTCCTCCTTTGGAGTCAGAAGCATCTGAGGTCCCTTCGTGCCATTCACATTCCGGGCTCGCTCAATACAGCAGCGGACGCGCTTTCTCGAGCTGCGCGCCCCGGCGAATGGCGACTCCACCCCCAGACGGTCCAGCTAATTTGGAAGAAGTTCGGTCGTGCGCAGATAGATCTGTTTGCGTCGCCGGACGATACCCACTGTCGCCTGTTTTATTCACTAACCGAGGGCAGCCTCGGCGTGGACGCATTGGCACACAGCTGGCCTCGGGGGATGCGCAAATACGCATTCCCCCCAGTGAGCTTAATCGCACAGACACTGTGCAAGGTCAGGCAGGACGAGGAGAACCTTTTACTGATCGCCCCATATTGGACGAGCAAGAATTGGTTTCCAGAGTTAATGCTCCTCGCGACAGCCCCTCCCTGGCGGATTCCCCTGAGGAAGGACCTTCTTTCTCAAGGAGGGGGCACATTATGGCACCCGCGCCCCGACCTGTGGGATCTCCATGTGTGGTCGTTGAGCGCGCGCAAGGTTTAAGTGATTTACCACAAGCGGTATCTAACACAATCAACGCGGCACGAGCTCCGTCTACGAGACGGGCTTACGCGTTTAAATGGAACCTTTTCGTCACCTGGTGCTCTTCGCAACGCGAGGACCCCAGAGAATGCCCTATTAACACCGTGCTTTTATATCTTCAACATAGGTTAGACGGTAGGCTGTCACCCTCCACCATTAAAGTTGATATCGCCGCTATTTCTGCTCATCACTCACTTATTAACGGCAGAACAGTTGGCCAGCATGATTTGGTTGTTAGATTTCTAAGAGGCGCTCGTAGGCTAAACCCCTCGCGCCCTCCTTCTATTCCTCCCTGGGACCTGTCCATGGTGCTGAAAGCCCTGCAGGCCCCCCCGTTCGAGCCTTTGCAGTCTGTGAGTCTGAAGCTTTTATCAATGAAAGCTCTGACCCTGCTAGCATTGGCCTCAGTGAAGAGAGTAGGGGATTTACATGCATTCTCTGTTGACGACTCGTGCCTTCAGTTTGGTCCTGCTGCCTCAAGCGTAACATTGAGGCCCAGACCAGGTTACGTGCCCAAAGTTCCCACTACTCCTTTCAGAGATCAAGTGGTGAGCTTGCAAGCGCTGCCTCCGGAGGACGCAGACCCAACCATGGCTTTGTTGTGCCCCGTACGCGCACTGCGACTCTACGTGGATCGCACGCAAAGCCTCCGGACCTCAGACCAGCTCTTTGTTTGTTATGGTGGCCAGCAGAAAGGGAAAGCTGTCACTAAGCAGAGGATGTCTCATTGGATAGTTGATACTATCGCCCTGGCTTATAATCTTCAGGGCATTCCTTGCCCCTTTAATTTGAGAGCGCACTCCACACGGAGCGTTGCCTCATCTTGGGCTCTAGCTCGTGGTTCCTCGCTAACAGACATCTGTAGAGCTGCTGGTTGGGCGACACCTAATACGTTCATTAGATTTTACAGTGTTCGTATCGAGCCTGTATCCTCTCGTGTTCTTTCCTCACCAGGGAGGGCACGGAGAGCAGACTCGCAGGTCGGCTTGCAGCCTCCGACTGATGCTTCATAACTGTGTCAGTATGGAAGGCCTTCAGAGCAAAAATGCGTAATGGTTTGAATTGCTCTTCCTCCGCTGCCTTGGCAGCCTTTGTTGCGGAGCATTGGCTGTCAGCCTTCACTAGCTGCATCCTCGCGAACCTATGTGTTGGCTCGGGCTCCACATTGTGTCCCACCGGGTTCCTTTGTGAGTATTTTTCCGTGGGGTTAATCCTACTAGCCCACGTTTCCCTTAGCAGAGCACTGCTTTGCTTACACAGCCACGGCTGTCATTTTACCTCAACTACGGTTGACTTTCGCCCACCATTAACCCTTAAGACGGGTGGTGGCTTCCGCAGCGTTCCTATCCCGCTCAGGTAGGGCGCTTCCCAGTCGCTGGCACTTCTGTGGGGTTAAAGGAACATCTAGTGCCCGGCCTTCTGCCTTAAAACCTAATTCTCCTTATCCTTAAGTGGAACCGGAGGGCTTTACGCAGACACTGGAAGAGGTCAGCCCCTAGTGGCGTTTTGGTAGGGATTCCCAATTCGTCGGTCACGACGTGACGTCGTAGTGACCGACTGAAAGGGAACGTCTCGGTTACGGATGTAACCCTCGTTCCCTGAAGGAGGGAACGGAGACGTCACGTCCCGTCGCCACAGGTGCTGCCACCTGCTGTTACGGCCGGTCACACTTTCCGGCTTTCTCAGCGAAAAAGAAGCTAATTTCCTCATTTGCACCTGCTGCTTATATACGCACCTGGCGGGGCGGCGCCAGCATTATGCAAATATCTCAATGCCAAGTTCATTGGCGTTTTAGTAGTATTCGAAGCAGATTGGTCTCTCTAAGCGAGTTCCCAATTCGTCGGTCACGACGTGACGTCTCCGTTCCCTCCTTCAGGGAACGAGGGTTACATCCGTAACCGAGACGTTCTCATCAGGCTCTGAATCTGGTTTCTTACAAAAGTTCTTCACAAAAATTGAATTATCTCCACTTTTAGCTAAAAAGTTTGAGAGGTGATAAGAGAACAAATGAAGGTAGGATGAAACGTTTTTTTTTTTTTTGTTTTTTTTTGTTTGAAAGCGGATGGTCTGTTCTTTCATTTGATATTTTATGTTTATTTAAAGAAGATAATTTTTCTGCAAGGCATTAAACTAAAACAAGGCATTAAACTAAACATATTTGATCATCACTTCAACAGTTGCACAATATAAATGTTAATGTATAAATTAGATGAATGGTGATTTATAAAATAAACATCACAGTCTTAAATCATTTTTCATTGTGTCTTTGCTGCATCTGTGTTGGTTGGGAACTGCGCTCTGTTTCAGTCACACTTGATTCTGAGGAACTACTTTGTTTGGCGGAAGAGTAATATTTGTACTAATATAATTACAACTTATTTGTGTTTTATTTTATAAAACCCCGCTAACGTTATGCATATGAAGTAACCGTTTTATAAACGCAATAAACCCCTCGAAGCGTTGGGTTACCAGTGCATTTTATAACAGCTAAGGGTTTTTTTTAACAACGCCCTTAGCTGTTATAAAATGCACTGGTAACCCACTGCTTCTTGGGGTTTATTGCTTTAATATAACCCTCCAATGCATAGTTAAGGCCATTTTGGTGACTTCAACATGATATATAGTCTTTCTGTCTTTAAAAATCATCAATCGTCTGTGAAATGTCTCCTACAGTGACAGCTGCCATAGTGCCTATTACCAAATACTGATTGTTTGTCTGAGTGAGTGGAGGGGGCGTGGCTTAGCAATAGGTCAATTGGACTGGATGAGAAACAACTGAAACAAAATAAAAAAGTAACAAATCCTTCTTTTGTTCAGCAGAAGACAGAATTGAGTTTTTTTAAGTTTCAATAGTAGTGATCTGATGTCCACACCCACCAAGATCTAAAGGGATTTCCCTTTTCTTGGTTTTGTGGTTTAACAAGTACAAGTTAAAGTTTTTGAAAATCTAATTATTAGGGATGCTCCGATCGATCGGCCGCCGATCGGTATCGGCCGATAATGGCATTAAATGACTCGATCGGTGCTCGCTAAATCTGCCGATCTCATAAACCGATCTTTCTGTTTACTTTTGTCATCAAAAGGATCCTGAATGCGGTTGCAATTAAAGACATTTTTTACGTAGGCGGTGGCTGAACGCAGTCAAGCAGCTGTGAGGAAAATAAAAGTTTAAACGCTCAAAACGTTAAGACGCATGCAAATAAGAAACTTTTGGCATGAGGATGCAATTGTCCGTGATAGAGATGTGTTGTATACGCTGTTTGATGGGGATGTGAAGACGCCTCGCGCTGTTTACCGAAGCGCGTCCTCATACGCATATCTCTGTAAAGGCAAAGAGAGACATACAAATCTGCACGCTGCACATGAGCAACAGGTTGTAAAAATGCTTATGATGCTTTACAACCTGTTGCTCATGTGCAGCGTGCAGATTTGTATATCTCTCTTTGCCTTTAGATATGCGTATGAGAACGCGCTCCGGTAAACAGCGCGAGGCGTCTTCACATCCCCATCAAACAGCGTATACAACACATATCTATCACGGACAATTGCATCCTCATGCCAAAAGTTTTTTATTTGCATGCGTCTTAAAGTTTTGAGCGTTTAAACTTTTATTTTCCTCACAGCTGCTTGTCTGCGTTCAGCCGCCGCCCACACACACAGAAGTCTGTCATCAGTGCACGTGAACAGAGCGATCGCTCTCTCTCTCACGTCTTAAAGCTGCAGTAGCCTAATTAATCTCTCAATAAAATCACTCTCTGCTCTTGACTAAAGAATTTTTATACTGCATACGAATGCGTGTATATTTAATTAATACAGTAAAGTCTGTGAAGTGTTTTATTTTCAGTACTTTTAGGAGACATAAGCCTTTTTAAAGCCATATTAAATTTCTCTTTGCAGAATAAATATTTGTTGTGCTTATTTATTTGAGTCTCTATTAAAACAATAATATACCTAATTACTGCAAGTAATATAACAAAGGGAACATCCGTGGTATTATTTTATTTAGAAAGATTGTAACAGTTAGTCATCAAAGAGCTTGCATATCAGCTTTAAAAAAAAAAAAATCGGTATCGGAATCGGTATCGGCCGATCACAAAGATTACAAATCGGTGATCGGTATCGGCTGCAAAAATCCTGATCGGAGCATCCCTACTAAATATGGCTGTTGATTTAGGGTGGGATAATAGTAGCCGTTTCTCAAAGTTAAGGAAGGATCCTCGGAAGCAAGAATTTTGAGGATGCTACTTCATCGACGTCCGTCGAAGGACTGTTCCAATGTCGAGGATCCTCGGAATTTCAGCCAAGGACTGAGTCCTTTGTTTGAGAAATATCCCATATACAGGAAATAATGCATATGTGTATCTTTCGCCCCCCCTCGCCGCTAAAATCACCCACAATCCTATGCGCGCAGCGCTGAAAGCACACCTTTCATTGACGCAATGATGTGCACTTGCTGGCCTCTTCTATTTATGTGTTCTCTGAATGCTTCTTCTATAATGAAAGTCTCAGGATATACTTTGTACAGACGCGACAGAAACAAGGGTAAAGGCGGTGGTGTGTTGATTTACGTAAAAGATCATATCCAAAGTAAACAACTGGACATCAGTGACTGCACCTTAGAATGTGTGGGGACTACTATTACTTTATCCCCTCAAATGACTTTCTGTGTATTAGCAATTTATCGACCTCCTAAAGCTACTAAAGATTTTTTTATTTCTCTGGGTAATCTACTTAAACAATGTGATGAAAAAGAAGTAATCCTTTTAGGTGACTTTAATTTAAATTGGTTTGAGAAATCATGTAGAAACAAATTTAAAGAAATAACTAAATCTTTTCAAATGACACAACTACTAAGTAAACCAACTCGTATAACAAGATCTTCTCAAACCTTAATAGATCTAATATTGACAAATAAACCAGAGAGAATAATTAAAACTTACAATCTAGTTACAGGTATGTCTGATCACAATTTAACCCTAGTAGCTAGAAAAATGATAAAAACAAGGTTTAAAAACGAAAATCCAATGAACAATAAAATGTGTATCATATTTATCCCAAAGAAAGATTTACACCTGGTTGAAAGAGATTTAAAACAAACAAAGTGGGCAGACATCCTGGAGAAAAAATCTTGTGAACAGGGCTGTCAGGATCTTATGCTAGCTGTAAATGACATCTTAACCAAATATACCAAAAATAAGCAAAGAAAGCGACATACAAAACGGAATTTGCCATGGTTCAATAAAGTTATTTGGGATATAATGAAAAAACGAGATGTGGCGTTAAAAAATTTTTTAAAATCAGGACTAAAAACGGATCGATTTTCTTTTACAAATTTAAGAAATAAAGTTACAGCCGAGCTAAGAAAGGCCAAAGCCAATTTTTTCCTTGAAATCATTAGAAATGCACAAGGCAATAGTAGAATAATATGGAAAACCATTGATAAATTGATTGGAAATGAAAAGACAAAATGTGAGAATATTTGTCTAAATATTAATGGAAAAATTATTGATGACTCTTTTGTAATAGCAACTAATTTTAATGAATATTTTTTAAATATTGCTCAAACCTCTGTTCAGAATTTTCAAATTGTTCATCCTCCTCTTATAATCAATGACAAATCTGATTTTAATCTTAGTTTAATAACTAAAACTAAAGTTGAAAAAATAATCACAGTGTTAAACAACAGCAAAGCTAAAGATATTTATGGACTTGATACTTCTTTTCTGAAACAACAAAAAGAGATCCTCTCGGACCCGTTGACAAAAATGATCAATCAATCGATTAGTGAGGGTATTTTTCCAGCAGCCTTAAAATCTGCAATAGTTACTCCTATATTTAAATCCGGACATAAACAAGACATGAACAATTACCGTCCAATAAGTATTCTCCCAGCTGTGTCAAAAGTACTGGAGAAGACAGTGGCGGAGCAACTTACCACCCATTTTGAATCACAAGCTCTTTTAAATCCAATGCAATTCGGTTTCAGACGTAAATATTCTACAGACTTTGCATATTGCTATCTCTTGGAAACAATCAGGGCATATGTGGATCAAGGAAGAGTGGTGGGAGCGGTCTTCCTTGATCTGCGCAAAGCTTTTGATACTGTTAATCACCAGATACTCTATAGTAAACTGAATCAATATAGTCTCTCTGAACACACCCAAAACTGGATAAGATCTTATTTGAGTGACAGACATCAGTGTGTACAAGTAAATAACATCAAATCCGCGTTTAGAGCCACCTCGATGGGAGTGCCGCAGGGGTCTATTTTGGGACCCTTGCTTTTTAGCATCTATATAAATGATCTCCCTAGAGTGTGTTCGGACGTTGATATAATCATGTATGCTGATGATACTGTGATCTTCACTTTTGGGGAAAATGAGCTGGAGGTTGCTGACAAATTATCGAAAGAGATGCAAAAAGTTGTAGAATGGTTGCAGACGTCTTGTCTGACCTTAAATGTAGAAAAAACGGTCTCAATGTAAAAAAATGTGTAAAAATGTAAAGGAAACAAAATATTTAGGTCTAACACTTGATTCAAATTTAGGTTTTAAAAGTCATATAAAAAAACTTGGCAATAAACTGAAATTTAATTTGATGAATTATAAACAAACTCATTAACAACTGAAGCTTCGAATATTTATTTTAATGCCATGATTGTTCCGCATCTTCTGTATTGTATGTCCAGTTGGTCTCAGGCGTGTAAAACATCGTTAAAACTATTAGAATCATTATATAAAAGGGCAATAAAAATTCATGATAAAAAGCCTCGTCAGTACCATCATTGTAAAGTACTAAGTAAATACAATATTTTGAGTTTTGAAAACCTGATTAAATATAACCAAATTTCTGTTTTATATAAAATTATCCATAACATCGCTGCTCCTCCTCTGAGAAAATTTGTCACATTAAATTCAGATAGACTAAATAGAGTCACACGGTCGACAGCCAGAGGAGAGTGCAGCGTTCCAAGATGCAGAACCACTTATGGTCAACATTCGTTCTTTTATAAAGCAGTAAGTCTTTGGAACACTCTTCCAAATGAAATTATTTTATGTACAAACTATAGTACTTTTACACGCCTGACTAAACAGTGGCTATTAACAAATCAAATTTGTAAGCACTAAATGATTGTGATAAGAATAATGTAGACTATGAGTGAGTGAGGGAGGGCTGGATCCAAGTAGAGTGTTTTTATGATGTGAGAGTGAATAAATGTTTTATTTTTATTTTTTTATTTTTATAATTTCTGTAAATCATGATATGAAGAGTGTTTTTAATGAGATGAGTGAAATAACGCTTCCATGTAAAATACTGTATATATCTTATGACCTTATGTAATGTAACATCTGTCTAGGGACTGCAGGTGGAAATTAGCATTTATTTGCTATAACCTGGCACATGACATCTCTTCTTTTTTTTAGATTAATGTTCCCTGTGCATTGTCCCTGATTAAGTATGTTAAAAATAAACTCATTCATTAAGAGGAGCCTCGCCTAGCCTCTAAAGGAAGTGACTTGTAAGGACGAGTCCTGCCAATGAAGTATCCTTGACATTGAGAAACGGCCAAAGATTGTATGCAAACTAGTTTAAATGTTTCAGATGAGAAAAACTGCAAGAAGTTGAAAGCCGTTCTCAAGTCAAGAACAGGTTAACAGTTCTCGTATCACCACAAGTGTTTCTGCCAGACACATGCACAGAACCGAAGAAAGCGGTGTAAAAGGCAATTTCAGCTACAGTAACTCGTCTGTTTTATCGGATGTTTTGGTGGCAAAAGAGGAACCTTGACAATATTAGGCAGGTGGTCATAATTTTATGGCTGATTGGTGTATGTCATAACTTTCACCAGTTTAACGGCTAAATTATTTTCACAATCACTTGCATGTATTAGAAACGGAAATGTGAACGTGGGCAATAACATGTTACATAACTACACCCAAATGTAATACTTTTCCATGACTCACCATTGCTATTTCAACACCCTCCTTGAACAAGTGGGTTGGGTGAAAATGACTATGTAACACAAAATAAACAAAAAAGAAACTAAGAAATGCATTACTGTATAGAAAGAAATGTGTTTTGATGTCCAGTCCCACTAAATAACCCTGAAATGTTTTATGTTAAACAAAAACCTCACCCATCACAGCAAAAGTGTCTTTGCAATAAATATAAAAGAATGGATTTAGGTGTTGATAATAGAGATATGCTATACCAACAATGGGTAATTTTTCACAAACACTTTTTTTGCAATCTTCCCTTGTGTTTAGCTGTGTTATCAAAAACTTTACTGTAAACAAAAACCTTTATTAATATTTTATTTCATATCCTCTAGAGGGCAGCACACTCTCAGAAAAAGCGGTCACTGGGACAGTACCCTTTCAACAAGTACACCTTGGTACCCAAAGTCTGCATATTAGCACCTCGAAGGTACATACAATATCACTACTTAATGGTTTGAGGAAGGGCACTGTCTCAGGGACAGCTTTCATAATTTGCAAACAGTAAGATCCTCTAGCAGGGCTTGATTTGAGTCGGATCCTGCCGGACTAAGCAAGATAACAAAAAAAACACAATATACTTTATTAAAATGTAAAATATTTTATGCACGTTATTATTATGGACATTTTACGTAATTTATACGTAAAACTTCAAAACTATCGGCGCTGTTAAAGAGCAGGAGGCTGTCATGGCAGCAAAGTAGGGTAGGCCTGGTTTGCAGTTCAGATTTGGAGGCAGAGTGCTTGCACCGAAGAACAGAGTGCTTGCACCGACAGGTCAAGGATGGAATGCACTCCTTGGGACCGAAGCTCAGTTCTAGGTTAACCCGTTAACTGGCATTGTCCCGTGAGCAGGACACCTAAGTTTACTTCAATATTTTTAATGTAAATGTGAATCTATCATGACAAACTATATATTTTTGGAAAGGAATGTAGTTTTTATATTTCAAAACCTTTTAGCAGTAATAATAATGCAATTTAATGTATTAATTTGTGACAAGAGTATGCAGCAAATCAACACAAACCTCAGTTTTCTAATAATTTTATATATTAAAAATAATACTATATTGCATTTTTTTTTATTTATTACAAATAAATGTAAACAAAATATATTTTTACCTCCAGACACTTCCGTAAAAACGTTAAAGTGTCTTCTTTAAATCAAGACCAAAATTAGTCTTTTAGACAAAAAAATGCCAGAGTTATATTCATTTAAAGGTGTACATCACATTTTCACCCCCCCCCACACACACACACACTCAAAAAGGGCTGCATCATTTAAAGCTTAAACAGTCCAGGTGTGGGGTGTTTTCCCTTATGAAAATTAACCATGGTTTTGCCAATAGTAATCAATACACCAAATAAAAAACATGGTTATACTTTTACCACAAAAATACATGGTTAATTTTCATAAGGGTTAGACAACTAGTTAAAGGAAAACACCACTGTTTTTCAATATTTAACTATGTTCTTACCTCAACTTAGACAAATTAATACATACAGTACCTCTCTTTTTTTCAATGCATGCACATTTAATCTTTGTACAGCACCTCATGAATGTGTTAGGATTTAGCCAGGCCCCACTCAATCCTAAGGATCCAAACAGACATTTTATTTTCTGCCATACTGGTGTAACTACTCATGTAACAGTCTTTAAATAGGGAAAATATAGAATTGTTTGGTGGCTTCTAAATTAATCCCTGTTTGGATCCTAAGGAATGAATGGGGCTAGGCTAAAGGATAACACATTCACCACTCACTGTACAAAGATTAAAAGAACACACATTAAAAAATATATAGGCATGTATAATTTATCTAAGTTAAGGTGAGAACATAGTAAAATATAAAAAAACGTGTATTTTTCTCCTTTAAGGTAAACAAGCATTTGTTTACCTATTAATATTATAGAACGTGTTGTGTAATTGTGAACTGGGAAGTAGCCTACAGTATATATCTGTTGCTAAATTAATTGCTGAGTTTAACAGTTAAGCATGAGGTTTATGTGGGCTTTTGTGTGTTGTAAAAATTAGTACAGGTAGTATTTGAGTACATGTCATGCTGTTTTCAGCACCGCTTTTTGCACATTCCAGGACCTGCACCTGCCTCGTCACCCCTCTGCTTTAATATGGTTTTGCCCTCTACACATGTGCCGTTTCTGAAATAATGACAGTATATTATAAAGATACTTTAATAAAAAATAAAACAAATACAAAGAGTAAAAAGTCATCGCCAAACAAAATATTTGGTATCTCCTTACATTCCTGGACATCCTCTTAAAGATTCCTCAGGACTTCTGGATGCATGCAGTGGTTCATAAAAAGATCACAAAAAAAGGGAAGAAACTAAATTGCTATCCCCCACAAGACAATACATAAAGGCATAAGTGCAAAATCTTCTATTAAAATAAAATGAAAATGTAACAAATGTTTTACGTTTTTGTTTTCTTGTCCTCGAATTAAACACAGCATTAGAGTTGTTTTTATGTGTACTGTGTAATGATACATAATTTGTGTACTTGAAGGGATAGTTTACCCAAAAACTTAAATTCTGTCATCATTTTCTCACCCTCATGCTTTTCTAAACCTGTATGAGTTTCTTCATTCTGTTAAACACAAAAGAAGATATTTTGATAAATGATGATAACCACACACTTTACTGCCATAATAGGAAAAACAAGGAAGTCAATGGGTACCATTCTCACCATCATTTATTAAATTACTGTATCTTCAACAGAATAAAGAAACTCATACAGGTTTGAAAACAACACGAGAGTAAATGATGACAAAAATGTAGTTTTGGGGTGAATAATCCCTGTAAGTGAAACATTGTTTGCTTAGCCAACTTGCCCTTTTGGGAAAAAAAGCCAAAGATAGATCCAGATTTCAAACAAATCAGACAAAGTTACAGTAAGAATAATATGTATAAAAGCATGTGAATTAAAATATTGATGCTATTATTTCCATAACATGTACATGACAAAGTTGTATTTTTTAATATTGACTAAAATATATGTTTAACTGTTGTCTTTTTCTGTTTAAAACATTGTATAAAGCACATTTTTAGGTTAGGTGGAGCATTTTCATTAGACGTTTCCATAAATCTTGAGATCTTCTATGTTGGTTAAATAATCTTCATAATCCTCAATCTTAAAGTATAAATTCAGAGACACAGAGGTAAGATCAGTCAATAACATTTCAGACACTATTTCAGATCAGAAACTGTGTGTTAATTCACTGAAATGGTGTAAAGTAATGATAATTATTGATTATGTACTTACAGTGCAGGATTTTCTCTGACTAAATTGCACAGGAGACAATAGACAATAAGAAGTTACTTAATTAATATGAAGTAATTTATTTAAACATGTTACATCTGATTAGTATACAGTTTGAACATTTTTATCTGCTAATCATAAATATCTTAGTGGCACTTAATAAAGGTGCTTAAAAAATCCCAACATGTAATACTCATTTTAAGCTGTGGAGGCCACAATAATGTTTTGTGCATAGTGCATTCTGGGTCAATGACGCGTTCTCGAGAAATATTACTACAGTTTACTATGATAAATAACATGACATCTGCTATAGTTTTTCATGTGATTTACTCTCTGGTTCATATTAAAAGGGCTGAATAGAAGGCATTGATGTTTTTGTATTTTTAATGGCATGCAGGTGTCAAGACCACATACCACCATAACACTGTAAACAAACAGTCCATGAAATTAATGAAAGTGAACGCGTTGAACAGTGCCGAAACATTACAAAATCCGGAGAGTTAACGAGGCACATGTGACTATACAACGCTTAAATCATCAGTCCAGTTTATTACTTCATTTGGAGGTGAGGAAGTGGAGCATGCTAATGGTCAGTGCTTCACATTTAAATTTATGAATAAAGTGTGAAATGTGTCCCAAACCGATGCTGTTACGCATCCTCAAGCTATTTAAGGGGGTATGCGGAAATCCTTCACCTTTCCTAGTGGGTAAACGGCGTATACCTGCGCAGTGTTGGGTGTAACTAGTTACAAATTAACTAGTTACTGTAATAATATTACTTTTTTCAGTAACTAGTAGTGTAAGGCATTACCCGTCTGAAAATGGTAATATTATTACAGTTTTCCCGAGCTAGTTACTTAAGTTACATTCGCCAGTATCACCTTCATCACACAAGGCACAAAACACAGAGAACAAAAGGGAAGGGGAGGGTGTGAATGGAACAGTGATTGGTCTAAGTTTGGCACGAGGTATTATTTACCATCACCGATTGGTCGACACCCGGCAGCCAGCAGCACAGAACGGCAGCGGCACACTCAAAGACAGATCGTGTAAATGGAAGCGTCAACAACGGCAAGCTCTTTTTCAAAGGAAGGTTCCCAGCAACAGAAAGCTAGTTTAGACGGGTGGAGATTCAGTCATATTTTATTATGTTCAACGGAAGGAAAATAACTTGACGGTGAAGTGCACACTCTTTAATGTTTCTCCGAACGCTGTGCCCCGCGTCCGGTAGCGGGTAAGGAAGCCAGCATTTTCTTGGCCGTGGCTTGCCCAAATAAACATTCTTGTCCAGAAAAAAAAATTAACTAGTAATATAACTAGTAATATAACTAGTTACTTTCTCCAGGGAGTAATAAAGTAAAGTAAGGCATTACTATTTTTGAGAGTAATATGTAATACGTAATATATTACTTTTTTGAGTAACTAGCCCCAACACTGTACCTGCGTATCACGTAGACTACACCACTGATCAGATCTAACACATCACCTTTGATGACAAGTGTAGGTGATGTGTTAGAATATAACATGAGAAGGCAAACCAATAAATCTGTAAAATTGGCAAACCTATAAATCAGTCGAGCTTTAATCTAAAGTTCCTTTTTTTCAGCACAAAGAAAATAAATTTTATTCTGATGTAGGTCCTTTATGGAAACGCACTGTCAAAAAAATGGTTATTTTATGTCAATATGATGCACTCTTATATTTAAGAGTGTAGACAGATACTTCAATCCACTATAATACTGTACATAAACTATTTTATAAAACAAATGTACAGTTTAAAGTTTTAGAGACTGACTGGGTTAAAATGCACAATACCTCTTTGATGATGGTATACGGGCTTTAGGGGTTTTGACTGCCACCGCTGCATACAGATCATTTGAGCTGTAAACAACACATGCATTAATATCACAAGAAGAAAGGTGAAGTGTGATATTGTATGTTTTTTAAATATTTATGTATATTTACAGATGCATTTAGATCAGCAGAGATATGGTTTAAAAAAAATACTATAAGAAATCAGACACAGATGCATGATGACCCCATGTATCTCATCTTATTAACCCTCTGGGGTCTAAGGGGTTTTTAAGGCCCTGGAGAAGTTTTGACCTGCCCTGACATTTGTGCTTTTGCTTTTTTCAGTTGCTTAAAAACATAATAAATGGCAAAAGTCTCAGAATACTGTGTTTTTTTTTTAAAGCTAAATTTTTAAGTCACTGATATAAGCCCACAAAATTCATTCTAAACATGTTTTCCCAAGACTTTTCAAAACAGGATCTAGTAGTCTAGAGTTTTTTTTTCTTCAAAATGATGTGAAAATCATTCTGCCTACTCGTTTACATAAAACAATATATTGATCTACAATTTCTAAGACACTTTTGTCTTGGAAAGGCTGTATGGGAAGAGGCATGAAAGCTTCTGATTATTCTGTTATTGACAGCTGAGGAAACAAAAGACCTTCATAATGAACCACATAATGAGCTTTGTAGGAATGTAACTTTATCTATAGTAAATCCATGATAAGGTTTACTTAGGGATTTATAAAAAAAGTCAATAGAATGTAAACACACACACAATCAGACAATATATTATATAATTATTATTTTCTATTTGAGCTTTCAAACAGTATCTCAAATGTGGTATTAAAGGAATATTTTATATTAAGTCATAATAAGTAATTTTGGACCTGGTACAGGGTCCGCCGTGTTGAGGAAGTTAAATATTTTGTTATAATTTCACAATTATACCTTTAAAAACCATGGTTTTACTACTGAAAAAGTGCAACCATGTTTTTGGCTACAAATACTATAGTAATCATGGTAAATTTAGTAAGGGATGTTATTTTGAACCCTGGTAAAGGTACTGTTTGGCCATCGTAAAAAAAATAACACAGGGTTAGTTTTTGGTTGGCCAGCGAGAGTTTTACTTTTGCGCAGTAAAAAGCTCAAAAGAAGAACTGCCTATCGTTGTCTGGACTCTTATTTGTGGTTTTGTAATCATTATAGTAGAAACACAACAAGCGACGAGCGTGGGAAAATTATCAATGTTTGTTAACACAGCCGCCATTACTCCCACACATGTTGATTGTGAAAGCAGCCCAATGGAATGCGTGAACATGCGTGTGATCCTGCGCTTAATAAACTTGCTGTGCAGAGATATATGCATAGACGCGAGTAAAAAAGAATTTAGACTCCATGACACGCCTCATTGCTGCAGTAATTCAGGCAAAAGTATTCATGTTCATACTTTTCAGTTGGCCCAGATTTCTAAAAATCCTTCTTTATCCATCTTAAGTAATATTCTTATTTTCTGAGATACTAAATTTGGGATTTTCCTTTGTTGTCAGTTATCATCATCAAAATTAAAATAAATAAATATTTGAAATAATCAGTTTGTGTGTGATGAATGAATAATATACAAGTTTCACTTTTTGAATGGAATTAGTGAAATAAATCAACTTTTTCATGATATTCTTAGTATATGACCAGCACCTGTGCAACTCAGCATAGCAAGGAGTGGAGAGAATAGATCAGAGATTGTGTGTCTATTGACTGCTCATTCACATCAACATCACATCACATAGGTGTGGCGATCTCAGCTCATTACAAATGAGTTAACCGGTGCATCATGTTTATTTTCTTAATTTTGCAAAAAGCACAACCTTCAGTTTTTATTGGGAGTGGACGGAAAAAAACTGGACACTTTAACGTTTTTATGTTGTATAAATCATATCTGTATGTCCAAAATCAGCAGAGTAATCTAAGTCTCTTTGCGGAGTGATTGAAAAATAAAGAGTTTGCGGCACAACACGCGACCCAAGAGAGTTAAGCTATAATTCCCCCATATACGTAAACCTAGACGCTATACAAGTATTGTTAGTTTAGTTTAAGGGGTCGGCAACGTCGGTCCTGGAGTGCCGATGTCCTGCAGAGTTTAGCTCCAGCTGTAATCAAGCACACCTGAAATATTTAATCGAGGTCTAAAGCAATGGTGACCAACTCTGTTCCTGGAGATCTAGGCTGTTTCTCAATTCCAAGAATGCAAAGAATGGACTTGCCGGTCTTGCCAGGCGACCTTGGAAGAACGAAATCAGAAGGTCGCGAGAACATAGAACACACGAGAATTGAGACATGTGCAATCTTCCTGTTGGTCACCTGACCTCCCCAGATTTCAGTGCGCAAGTCTGCACTCAATTTATCCTCGATATCAAGAACACATCCAGGTATTTTCATGCGTCCCCCAATCAAACACACCTGAACCTGGCAATCAATCATTTCAGGGCTATCTAAAAATTTGAGTCAGCTATGTTGAAGCTGGGTTGGAACTAAAATATGCAGGAGGGTAGATGTCCAGGAGTAGGGTTGGGTACCCCTGGTCTAAAGCGTCACCTGAAAACTACAGGTAGGCGAGGTTTTATCAGAGTTGGAGCTAAAATCTGCGGGACATCGGCACTCAGGACTAATGCTGCCTACCCCTGAGTTAGGTAATGAATTAACTAATACAATTGTAAATATGTTTTGATATCTGCAAACTTTATGCTGCAGAGTTCCCTAAAGTGGGTAGGGTTGCTTGCTTGCACAAAAGGTGTTAGTTTGTCAGCATGGACTTGTATACGCTGTACTTCTCTGTATTTTAAAACTTCAAATATGCAACACATTTTAGAAATGTTCACCCATCTATTCAGTTGGTGCCATTTAACGGCAACACACACATGATGTTTCTTAAAAAATCTGAAATAGCAGAAAGTTTTCTGTCAGGGTTGGGTTTAAGGTTTAAGTTAGGGAAAGGGAATACAATGTACAGTTTTTACAGTATAAAAAACATTACATCTGTGGAATGTCCCCACAAGACATACTTTACAAAAAATATTTTATAAAACAAATGTACAGTTTACAGTTTTAGAGACTGACAGGGTTAAAATGTACAATACCTCTTTGGTGATGGTATAGGGTCTTTAGGGGACGTTTTGACTGCCACAGCTGCATACAGATCATTTGAGCTGTGAACAACACATGCATTAATATCACAACAAGAAAGGTGAAGTGTGTTACTGTATGTTTTTAAAAATGTACAGTGGCATGTTTACCCGCCATGCAAACCACGCAATTGCATGGGGCCCCGCAGGCTTGAAGGGCCCTCTACTGGCCAGAAGCGGTTAACTTATTTAATTATTTCTTATTTTATTATTGCGGGCAGAGTTATACAAAGGGGAAGGTGGTAAACATAGTTTCAAAAGTATGTTGCGTTTATTCAGACCCATATCTAATGCGCGAGCAAGAGATGTGCAAGTGTGCGTGCAGAATAATTTTCATGCATGGAGGAGCATACATGCGAGGGCGCATATATAGACTAGTTCACGGGCGAAAAAGACTTCACGCGAAAGCGCACCTCTGCTCAGCGCGCACAAATGCAGTCACACATTCAATTGCTGGGATGAGCGCTCCCTCGACTCTTTCTGTGCTCTCGCAACTGCACAACATTCACTCGATTGTCAAGTTTAAGACTTTGGGGCTTCACACCTGTGATTGGTGGTTTGGTTTGATCAGCGACACGCAATCTTTTGTTCCACACTCGTCGTGAAATACATGAAGAAACATATTAGGCTATAAAGACACCACACAGAGGTTTAAATCACACCAAAAATACATAAATCATATTCTGTTTCTCATCAATGTCAACAAAATCTTATCTATAGTGTATGTCTAGTCTATATGCTTGTTGTATATCACAGTAAGTTTGTTTATGCAATATGAAAATGAGAGCTATATGATTCATATTATAAATCCAGGCAATAACCAACTCACCACGGTGTTTGCAGGTGTTCCCTTACAAAAATTGACTATGGTTTTATTGTGGTAAAAGTGTAGTGACCATGTTTTTTGGTATATTGATTACTATCAGCAAAACCATGGTTTTACTACTGTACACTAACCATGGTTTAACTATGGTTTTTTAAAAACAATGCTTGTTATTTTGTGGTTACCATGATTTTACTACAGTAACCATGTTTATTTGGTGCTTACTGCAGTAAAACATGGTTAATTTTCATAAGGGTTTGTTAGTTCAGTTTGTTAGATCCGTCTGAATCGTAATCTAATGATTCCCATTTTTTCTTATTTAGCATTTTTAGTAAGATCACACATTGAAGTTGCAGTACTGTAGTAATTACATTTTTGTAAATACATTCTATAAGGAATTTGCAAGCAAATGATACATCTGAGAGGGGCATAAAAATATTTTTCTGTACAAAAGGGGGACCCGGTGGAAAAGTTTGGGAACCACTAACTTAAGGTAAAACCAAGACCTTGAGATAAAAATAATTCTGTATCATTTTGAATAAGACAATGAGCACTGTTTGTATTTTTTAAACCAATATTTTTTGTCTTATACCAAACTGTAACATTTTTTGTGTTAAGTAGTTCAAAATAAAATAAATCTGGTTTATATATGTATAACTTAGTTCTACTTAATATTACTGTTGTGCAATTCAAATAAACTTTAGGCAATGTTGGGGCATGGGGGGCCCCAGGTCCTTGGACATTGCTTAGGGCCCCCAAAATGGTAAACACGTTACTTTTTATGTATATTTACTTTATCCCTTTGCTTGATTCTTTTATACATATACAGATGCATTTAGATCAGCAGACATATGGTTTTAAAGAAATTACTATAAGAAATCAGACACAGATGCATGATGACCCCCTTGTATGTCACCCTTTTACCTTTTTAGATTGTGATAAGGTTGCTAAGGCAGAGAGCAGTTTCTGGGCATGTTCTCGTATACTAACTTATCAAGCTATAATTCCCACACAGGCCTGTCGCCAAGGGGGGCCATAAGGGGGCCGTGCTACCCAAGATGATACAACGTGCTCCCTAATCTTATGCTCAAACTTATTATTGAAGGTAAAAAAAATACATGAACTTGCTCACTTTTTATTTCGTATGAACGCTCTCGCTTTCTCTTGTTGGATAGGTGCCCTCTTCAGTAATATTTAACCATAGAAAAGGTACTACTAATTTCTACAACGGTAATTTAAAAAAATGATCTTTAAATTTTAAATCAGATAATTTAACGCATTGTTACATTAAACGTAATAATATAAAACATAATTATATAAAACAAAATAATATTTAGAATAAAACATCACAAAAATAGCCCCTGTAATCATTTCTTAGACTCACCTAATTATTTATTCAAATACAACAGCCAATGGCAAGTCTCCAGCAGCATACCTTTCAATAAGTTTATATTTGGTAACAGACGTTCTGTTTATTAAAATATGAGTTTGGTTGTAGTATGGTACATAGTAGATATAAATTATATAAGGTGTTTATACAGTAAGCATACAGTATGGTAAGTTTATATGTCACTCGTTATTCCTTTGGCGTTTTATTTTTGTTTTAACTGTAGTAAAACCATAGTTAATTTTTGGGGCAGTTAATTTTAAGGGGCAGGTGGTTATTGCTAGGTATTGTGCCATCATCAGCTCATGTAGGAAAAAAACTCACACTCAAAAATCGACATTAAAGGAAAGATTGAGTTCTTATGAGATTTTAATCCTGTGACCCGGAAATGGTTTCTCACTTTATGAAGTGTGCCCTCCATTTCACTCATCAGGCTCTTTAATTAACACACTAACAAGCTGATGAACTGAATCAGGTGTTTTTATATATGGAGACATCTAAAATGTTCTGGGAGGGGGGGCTGAGGACTGGAATTGAGAACCACTGGGTTAAGGGGTAGGCAACGTCGGTCCTGGAGTGCCGATGTTCTGCAGAGTTTAGCTTCAGCTCTAATCAAGCACAACTGAAATATCTAATCAAGGTCTAAAGCAGGGGTCACCAATCCTGGTCTGCGTCCGAAACCGCATACTGTACAGTATGTACTGAATGAGATGAAATACTTACTGACCGTTAAAATAGTAGGTACTGTATAGTATGAATCCTGGTAGTATTAATGCGATTCGGACGTACTACATCCTTAATGTTGATACAATACATGGCATACGTCGTCATCACATTACGTCATACCAGTGCGAAAACGGCCGCATTGCCACTTTCTCCTTTCTTCTTCGTAGCATAACTCCGCTCCTGGGGAATCATGGGATAGTGAAGTGTCAATCGTATGGACGCTTCAAAATCTAACTGGAAGTAGTAGGTTATCCGGGTGCTTTTCGCATACTGTTTTTGGAATACTACGTATTTGGACATACTACTCGCCTCGCCTGCTGCTTTTCGCCTACTATATAGTATGGAAGTAGGCAGTTTGGACGCAGCATTGCTGAGGGCCGGTGTTTCTGCAAGGTTTAGCTCCAACCCTAATCAAACACCTGAAACACATTAATTAGCTGCTTCAGGTGTGTTTGATTAGGGTTAGACCTAAACTCTGCAGAGACACCAGCCCTCCAGGAACAGGACTGGTTACTCCTGGTCTAAGCGTCACCTGAAAACTACAGGTAGGCGAGGTTTTATCAGGGTTGGAGCTAAAATCTGCAGGACATCAGCACTCAGGACCGATGATGCCTTCATCTGAGTTAGATAATGAATTAACAAATACAATTGTAAACATGTTTTGATATCTGCAAACTTTATGCTGCAGAGTTCCCTAAAGTGGGTAGGGTTGCTTGCTTGCACAAAATGTGTGATGTTGTCAGCATGATCTTGTATAACTCTCTGTATTTTAAAACTTCAAATAAGCATCAAATTTTGTACATTTACACCCACACCCATCTTTTTAGTTGGTGCCATTTAACGGCCACACACATGCGGGTGATGTTGCTTGAAAATCTGAAATAGCAGAAAGTTTTCTGTGAGAGTTGGGTTTAAGGTTTAAGTTAGGGGAAGGGAATATAATGTAGAGTTTGTACAGTATAAAAACCATTACGTCTGTGGAATGTCCCCACAACACATACTGTACAAAAAATATTTTATAAAACAAATGTACAGTCTACAGTTTTAGAGACTGGGTTGAAATGCACAATACCTTTTTGGTGATGGTATACGGGCTTTCGGGGAAGTTTTGACTGCCACAGCTGCATACAGATCATTTGACCTGTGAACAACACATGCATTAATATCACAACAAGAAAGGTTAAGTGTGATGTTTTTATAAATATATTTATGTATGTTTACTTCATCCCTTTGCTTGATTCTTTTACACTTATACAGATGCATTTAGATCAGCAGGTTTTAAAGAAATGACTATAAGAAATCAGACACAGATGCATGATGACCACTTGTATATCACCATTTTACCTAAAATGTTATCGTGATAGGGTTGCTAAGGCTGAGAGGAGTTTCTAGGCATGTTCTCATATACTAACTTATTAAGCTATCATTCCCACATAGGTAAACCTAGCTCACCAGATGCTATACAAGTATTTAGGTTAAGGGCAACGTCGGTCCTGGAGTGCCGATTTCCTGTAGAGTTTAGCTTCAGCTCTAATCAAGCACACCTGAAATATTTAATCGAGGTCTAAAGCGTCACCTGAAAAGGTAGGCAAGGTTTTATCAGGGTTGGAGCTAAAATCTGCAGGACATCGGCACTAAGGACTGATGAAGCCTACATCTGAGTTAGGAAATGAATTAACAAATAGAATTGTAAATATGTTTTGATATCTGCAAACTTTATGCTGCAGAGTTTCCTAAAGTGGGGTTGCTTGCTTATGTAGCAGTACGGTTTGGTATCCCCTGACGTCATCGGGCCAGCTGATGCGGGTGTTGTTGATGATCAGGTATCTGCATATAAAAGCGTTTCAGTTCACGTTATGCGGGTGCGTTTGTTCCATTAGCAAGCGAGCTGCCGTACTTCCGGGTTTTGTGTACAAATGGTAGTAAGGTAAGGGCTGCTTTCAGTGAATGATTTGCAATGTTTATGGTGCATTACACTGGGCTTGATGAAATTCATTGACTTAAGGGTGGACTGAGGAGCTTTTCGGGAAACCCGTCAATCGCTGCGTGAATGGAGACGTTTATATTACACGTCTCCGTCTGTGCTCCGTGAGTTCCAATACAGGTATGTGGTGACTTTACTCCTAATATTATAAAGGCTGTAAAGATTGATTTAGTAAAGTGTGTTATTTTCCTATTTAAGGTGTGGGTCAAGGTGCAAGGGACGTTACAGTGGGTTGCTGTAGTTGGCTTGCTGCTGGCTGCGTGGCTTCCTTGCGCTATGTGCATTGCTTACACTGCTGGCTTTACAATTTGCTTTCAACTGCAGCCGCTTCGCGCTACGTCATCTGAACTGTATTAACCCTACTGAGGGGTTCCGCGCTACGTCATCTGTGCTCTACTTTGCCTACATCGCTCTGCTTTGCCTGCTTCGCTCTGCATGGTCTGCTTCGCTTGGTTCAGCTGGGAATTCTAATTTGCATTTCTGACGGGTGGCGCTCTGTGCTGCGGCTGATCTGTGCTGTTTGCGGCGATTGCTGGATTATACCAGCTGATTAACATTGCGCTGCTCATATGCTAATAGATTATTGTTGCAGCATTGCAGTATTTACAGGATCAGCTGGACCGTGGTCTGGACTTGGGGCGTGGTGTGTTCCAACTGTAGCGTGAGTAACTGATTCAACATTGGCGTGTGACAAAGTAGTCACTTGACTGTCACTAGCATTACTTTTCTACTTTGAACTCTCTTGGTTTTGATTTTCTAATTTTTTTTTTTTTTTTCGTATTACCTTTTTCATTTATTCTTATTGGCATGATTATTCTTTATTCATTTTTGATTATTGTTTTGATTATCTTACTTTAATGGAAATTCTTTGGTCTTTATTTCTTTATTGGTTTAAGTCTTGAGCTATAATTTGTTTTTTTTTTCTTTATTAGCCAAGTTAACTGTTTTCTATTTTGTTTTGGTGACTTGTGAGGTGTGTTCCCCTCCGTATAGTTCTCATTGCCTCTGTAACCAGTGTACTGGCTTCCTGCATATTAAAGCCTGCTGGCTGTGTGGTAGCTGGGGTGACCGGACGCGGCGCCTACGGTGACAACTTTTGGGGCAGTTGATTCTATAAAAAACCCATATTGTTAGAGGTGATGTTCTTTTTCTGTGTCTTTTAAAGGTTACTTATTTGTTTTTGTTTTCTCTTCAGGAGTGGGTTGGCCGTACCAGCAGATTGTTCCTTTCAGGTGGTGGGCTCCTTATTTGGTTGCAGTGCTGTGTTCACAGTGTACCGTGCTGTAGTGTGCTGAGGTGCGTGTGTGCACGTGTGAGTGATGGTACTCTCTGCTTAACGAACGTCAGGCCTTGTCCCACCCTGAAGTGTTGTTTGTCTTTTTGTCTTTTTTTTCTGCTTTTACTATTTGATACTATGAATAAAATTGAATTCATTTTAAATAAAGTTTTTTTTCTGATTGACTCAACTCTTGTCTGATACCTGACCCAGTCGTGACAAACCTGTGTGCTGTTAAATTGAGGGCAGTCCCGGGAGTAGCCCCCGGGTGGCGTAGTTGGTATAAATCCTTAGTTAAGCATTGCCACACTTACACAAAAGGTGTGAGGTTAATTGTCAGCATGAACTTGTATAATTCTCTGTATTTTAAAACTGCAAATACGCAACACATTTTAGAAATTTACACCCACACACATCTATTTAATTTGTGCCATTTAGCGGCTACACATAGACCGGTAATGTTTCTTGAAAATCTGAAATAACAGAAAGTTTTCTGTGAGGCTTGGGTTTCAGGTTTAGGTTAGGGGAAGGGAATAGAATGTACAGTTTGTATAGTATAAAAACCATTACATCTGTGAAATGTACCCACAAAACATGAAAACCAGTTCTCCCCTCCACAATATATATGAACACAAGTTGGTTAACATCTACATATGGTTTAACATTACATCTAAAAATGCATAGTGTACCTTTGTTCAGGCTGTGGTTCTTGCGGATTAGCAGGTGAAGACCTATTATTAACATTGACAGTGTTATATGACAGTATGAAAAGTAATACTTGCTCAATACAACTACATCATGTCAATATATGAATACTTAATTCTGACTTAGTATAACTCTGATGTAACACACATGTACCTGTTACACTTCTTGTATATGATGACTCCAGCAAATATGCTAATGAGAAGCAAAGCAAATGAAGGCGCTAGAATGTAAAGCCCAATTGTCTTTAAGTCAAAGGTCCTCAACTCGGGTTCATTCTGGGAAACAGCTAAAGGAAGTGAAAGAAGGAAGTCATTTATTGGTCATTATGTATCAAACATTTAAAGTGACACCATGTAATTTTTCAACCTTCACAATAAATTTTCAAGACCCTTGTGATAGTACATAGACTTTAAATAGGTTGAATGACATATCTACCATAGCCTGATGGAGTCTGTATCACTTATACTCGTATTTTAAAACTTAGGGTTTCTGGTAGTAACCAGAGCACAAAAAACTACAAAATTCGACTGCTTTACGGCATACGTCACTTCCTACACACAATTTGTTTTTAACGTGAATTTTGCTGGAGGCTACTTAAGGAGTGTAGAGAGCAACTTCTATTATGTGACTCTGTGGCATCGTGTTAGTTTTACGGCCCTATGACACGGGCGACCCGGGTTCGATTCCCCTTTAAGGCATTTTTTTAATATAAACTCTTGATTCATACATAAATGCGATGTTCTTTATAAATGACGCCGATTATCTTGCATATAGTTCCCTGTATTCAGATGCTGTGTTCACGTATTTACCTTTCTTTTACTGTGTCTATGGTATTTACATTACAATCCAGGATGCTATAGCAGTCAAACTTGCTCAAACTCACACAGTGTAAAACCAAACCCTATTCATTCACCAATCAGATCTGAGCGTTTCTCTCTTCTCTCTTCCTCATTTGCTGCGTTCCGATGTCACTCGCGTGACGTACAAAGCGGCAGACAGACTTTAGGTCTGCTTGGATGGATCACATCGGTTTACTTGGATTTGGAGCGACAATTTTCACACAAAAGAGAGGAAAAACTAGCCCCATTGCCGAAAATCCTGGTGGCAAGGGAGAGAGAGACGATGCAACAATATTTGTTTCGAAAAGGCAAGGAAATGCTTCTGGTCGTTTCTCAATTGGAAGGCTGCAGCCTCCGGAGGTCAAATATGCAGGCTGCATACATCATCAAGCCTGGTTTATTAAGGTAAACTGAGCATTACATTCGCAAGTCATAAGCATACTGCAACAATTTATGATTAACTAAGTATAATAGCCAACTTTATAATTGGTAATATTGTGAAATAAGACAGTCTTGATGACGTATGCAGCTTAGAAATACGACATCCGGAGGCTGCAACCTTCAGATTGAGAAATGGCTTCTGCCACGACGAGTTCCTCATCAGAAAGTTGTAACATGACTGCGTTTCTCCCTGTCGTCTCAAAATGTTGATTGTTTAGCGTTTTAAATGTTAAGTTTTTAGTTTAGTTTTAAGGTGACCAGTTCCTTTCCTTTGCGACAGTGCTGCGGCGCTTGTAGCCTCTAGGGGCGCTAGGCGTCAAAAATACATGTCTAGCACCCCCTAGTGGCCAAAAAGTTCCATGGTGTGCCTTTAAAGGATAAATGTGAAATACATACATTTATTTTGGACTGGAGTCACTGGTTTTGGAGGCTCTGTAAAAGAATCTGCAGACAAAAATCTATAACTGATAAGACACAGAGGAATTGCACACACTAAAGGAAGTGAAAGATGAAGATATTTATTGGTCATTATGATGTATATATCATGTAAATAGCTACAGGACAAATGTGAAACACATACATTTATTTTGGACTGAAGTCACTGGTTTTGGAGGCTCTGTTAAAGAATCTGAAGGCAAAAATATATAAATGAAAAGACACAGAGGAATCGCACACATCGTATGATGTCTTGAAATCACTCACGTTGTACATGTAAGTCGACAGATGATGAGATTTTCTGTCCAGAAATATTTGTAGTGCAGATTAATTTCTTCACATCGTCTTTCTTTGACCCCAAAAAGGTTATGGTGGAAAAGGTGGCCAATTCAAACCCTGTAAGTTGTTCGAATCATTTTTGACAGATATGTTCTCATAGTTCCAGGAGAGGATCGGAGGATTCGTCAGGCAGGAATGGTGGACGGTACAAGTGAAGTTCATATCAACACCCTCTGTGATATCTGCTGCCTGTTTTGGCTCAATGGTTATATTATAATAGACACCTGAAGTGAAATTATAAGCAGATGGCATCAAACAAACATCAAACATGATTTAAAGCTACATTTGAATGGATTTAACTTTTGCTTTCCTTAATTTTACAAATAGTTAAATGCTCAATGTCTTTAAATTAATTGTGAAACTGACTGTAACACAGAGATAAAACAGAGGCAAGTATATATGTAGATGTATGCTTTTGAATGCATATCATTTTTACTCACATTTTGCACTTTGTGATTTTGTAGCTCTTGTTGTTATGCCTCCATGATGTGATAAAATACACTCAATATCTAAGCGTTCAGCCTTCACAACACCGGTGCGTGTCAGAGTGGTTTTCCATTGACCATTTTTGATATGGACATCATCTATTTTATCAGATCCTTCAATACCCTTCAGAGTGATGTTTGGTTTTCTGTATGGACAGGTGTGTAAGGTGTAACACGCTACTGTAATGCTGTCACCGGTCTTTAAACCTCCAGAAATATTAATGATGGGCTGCTGTGGATTTGCTACAGTAGGGAAAAATGTTACAGTTAGGCAACCGATGATACAGCTGTGATGCCAATTAAAACCAAAAATATAACATTAAAAGAACATGTGAAGTATTCACGTACTGTCAACAGTAATTGTAGAGGTGACATCATAAAACTTATAGGTGCTCTTTTTCACATTTTCTGGGTCAATCCATGTATATAATTTTTCTCCATTGTGAGACGGATCCACGCTTTTGATCAGCAGACTACAATCCCGATCTGAGTCTGTATGCCTATATATATAAGTTTTTCCTCTGAACTTGTCAATAACATAGT
The DNA here is from genome assembly GCA_025389145.1 of Misgurnus mizolepis. Taxonomy (NCBI): domain Eukaryota; kingdom Metazoa; phylum Chordata; class Actinopteri; order Cypriniformes; family Cobitidae; genus Misgurnus; species Misgurnus mizolepis. The sequence goes on along the minus strand of JAIFKI010000004.1, from coordinate 40,762,943 downwards.
TTGGATACCAGGGATCACAAACTAAAGGGTAGCCACGAGAGACCCACTGATACCACACAACTCTACGTGGGTTAGTTGGTGGGTATTTAGTGTAAGAGTACGAGCACGGTATAACCAGACAGGAACCTTTGAGGCCATGAATTTCTGTTGGCAATTTCACTTCCCATGCCAAAGTCTCATACAGCAGAACACCTGTGAGAAAAACATTATGGTAGATAATATTAATGTATTAATGGCTGCCAGTTAACGTCCAAAAATGTGGCGCTGTGTTTTGAAGTGTTTTTCCTCATCAAAGCAGAATCAACTTAAAAAACTTTATCATTAATAATCATACACTTACGTGTTATACATCATTTGAAACTATGAAGGGTCTTCTTTAATTTGTGTACATTCACAATAACAACAAATCGTAGTCAAATAAAAATAGTCAAATAAAGTAAATAAACAGGGTATGCATTCGGACATCTCTGTCTACGCCAGCTGTCTCTCAAAACACGTTACAAAAATCAATTGAAACTCAGCGAATATTCGTCACACAAACACGATACACAAATCCAAAGAAAGCCTGAAATGTCTACTTTTAAACAAACTAATTATAATCGAAAACATTGTTTATAACCGCCGCATTGTTTACATGTGAGGAGATGTGAGTTCTCGCACACATGGACACCTGTTTTTTAAAAGTTTATACGCATTTATAGAAACACATTAAAACATTGTTTAAAACAGGGGCTATAAACAATCACAGTCGATGGGTATCTGAAAATAGTCATCTGAAAACAGCTTCTTATATAACCCTTCTGAAAAAAACAGCATTTTTTGCTGACCAGCTAAACCAGCATAGACCAGCATAATTCCCATGCTGGTCCATGCTGGTTTTATGCTGTTTTTTCTGCAGGGAACTAATCACTGCAGATGTTCTCTGATATGTTCTGAATGTAGTTTATGTACATGATAGTTTATCTGAATGTAGTGCTATCAGTGATATTTCCATCAGTTATGTATGTAAGCTTATATGGTATTTCTGTGGTCAATGCCAACAGCTGTTTATAACTTTCTTACAGGTCTGCATCACTCTCATCAGTACAAAACCACAAAGTGAAGAAATATTCACACCTTTTGGACTTAAAGTTATAACATGAACCACATGAAGTTTATGTAACAACTCGTGGCAGAGCTCTGTTGTGTATCACAAAGTTTCAGTTTCTTAGCATTGCTTGTATAAAGACTTTGGAAATGCCAGTCATGGCAGTTGTCTGCTAAAATGCATGTGTACAAAATTTACATTTGAATTTACAGTTGGGGGGAGCATATTCTGAGTTTGGGCTAAAATTCAGAGCTCAAATTTAATCCATGATGAGATTAGAAATAGTTGTTTTAGACATTTCCATTATACATTTATAAGTGAATACATGCATGACTAAATAGAACATTTCTCTGTCTCTCACAAAATCTCTCACATTCTTTTGTGGTCATAAAACTCTAATCTTGATGTGTTGCCATGGTCATGAGAGATCTGTTATGCGTTGGAGTGTTAAAAGCAGTTTGGGGGTGGTGTTAGACCTCAGTGCCTGGCCTGATTGTTGGGTGAGGGTCTGCAGTTATATTTGTGAAATATTAGAAATTATTGTGTATCTGATCTGGCTCAGTCGTTACATAAGTTTATTACTCAGTTAATAGTGGATTAGTTATATGAATACATGTATATAAAGTGTCCTCTGACAGAATCTCTTGCTCTATTCACCTTATTTTCCACGACAACAAGGGCGGCGCCATTGCGCTCATTTTGTCAACGTACTTCCGACTGCATATGATGAGCAGCTGAGGCAGTGGCTGAAGGCAACGCGTTAAACTTAAAAAGCTCACTCAAGCGCTTTTATTTTTGTTTCTTACCAATTTTAACGGACGGGGAGCCGACCGAGGAACACCCTAATCCGAAGTAATGGTTCGACTACGATGTTCCGGTAACTTTAAACCACGCCGGGTGTTGAAAAGGTGGTCAGTTTCAGGTAAGCTATCTTAGCTAAATGTGCTCTTTCGCCTAACGTTAGATTTGTGATGTCCGTTCTACGAATAAACTTAAGATCAGTAACGTTAGTTTATAAAATGCAATTATTTTGAATGATTTTCATTGCCCACCTGTATTTTTATATTTAAGATAAGACAATATTATAATATTATAGTACATTACATTCTTACAGTAGCTCACGTGTTTCATACAAGTTACAGAGATTTCAGATGCTAGGAGGTCAGTTCATTTCTCATTCAGATATTGATAATGACATATTAAACAATATATTATTTAACACTGAAGTTAGAGGTTGTGTATAACGTTACTGTCTCTTTTTAATGCATCTCTCTCTCACACACTGTTCTGTTTAAGTATGGATGTCATTTATATATTAATTCTCATGATGCAAGTTTCTTTTAAATACTAACATAAAAATGTTTATGGTTATATTATTTTCACAGATGCATTGATGTTTAGTGATGCAATGGACAACTGTGAGGATGATATACAATCAACGTGTTCCTAAACTGTGATGCAGAAACACAATGGGAGGATCAATCCGTCTCTGAACTAGGGATGCACCGAATCCTGATTTTTTAGGTTCGGCCGAATCCCGAATCCACCGTTTAAGATTCGGCCGAATCCGAAACCGAATACCGAATCCTACTCGCATCCTTATTCCATTAACACAGTAAAACACATTAATGAAGTAAACAACGTCCACAGCAGTGTATTTTTCATTTTATTTAATTTTAACTGTAAATTATGCCAGGATGACAAGTTGGAAAAACTATTTTGACATTACCATAAGCCTATGCATAATGAAAGCGATGCGTTGCGACACGCTCGTTTTTACAATAATGCTGAAGCAAGCAGCTCCGCGCTGAAAACTATATTTAACTTTGAGTGAGAAGCTCCGCTCGTCAATGTCAGGTTTCACACGGCCGTCCAATTACAGTGGAGTAGGGGCGGGAGATTACCACAGCAACCAACCGGCTCACAGCTGAAGCATCATAGCTACCAAGCGCTCGGCTGAAAAACAGCTGGAATTTGGCGTCCTCAAGGCGTTTTCAGCCGTGTTTAAAAGTTTTGGTGTGTCCAGCCCCTAAGGGGTTGTGTACACCAAAACTTTTACGCCCGCGGCCGGCGCATGTTTTCAATTGTTTCCAATGGAAGCTCGGCGTTTTTCAAATAAGCCAGCAGCTAGCGGGTTTTTTCCGCGCTGAAAACCGGCGCTCGGCGTTTTTTCCGCGCTCGGCGCTGAGCGTCGAGAGTTGAAAGAGATTCAACTTGGGGAGAAAAGCTCCGCTCGTCAATGTCAGTTCTCACACGGCCACCCAATCACAGTGGAGGAGGGGCGGAACATTACCACAGCAACCAACCGGCTCGCAGCTGAAGTATCACAGCTATCAAAGCGCTCAGCTGAAGAAAGCTGGCACTCAGCTGAAAAACAGCTGGCATTCGGCGTCCTCAAGGCGTTTTCAGCCGCGTTTAAAAGTTTTGGTGTACACAGCCCCTTAGGCTCACCGAAAGAAAAAGCTCATCTCCACGTCAGCACCCGATGTGTGTAATCAACTGCCGCGTTACGTCGACCAGCGTAGCGCAAGCCTATAGGGTTCGGTTCGGTGGAAAAAAAATCTAGGATTCGGCCGAATCCGAACCCCGTCAAAAAGCCCAGTATTCGGCCGAATCCGAATCCGAATCCTGGATTCGGTGCATCCCTACTCTGAACACAACTATAAATCACAACTCAACCTGAAGCATCCTACATCTGATATGGGAAAACAACCTTGCAGTTTCCCGGACAGGGCTTATGCTGGTCCCAGGCTAAAATGCTTATTTGAGCTACGATAATTTAAAAACACCTTGTACTAACATACCTCAACATATATGAGTGCCATTGTTTTGTCACAAGATGTGGTTTGTTTGTAAAAACTAAAATGTCCTAATATAATTAAGGCCTAGTCCTGTAAACCCTGTCTGAGAAACTGCTTCAATGCTTCTGCTTCATGTGTTGAGCTGGCACAAATGTACATATCTCTGCTGAGAAACAACCATCCTTGTCAGCTTTACACAGGGTTGATATTGCATGCATTACACAGTCGCTAAGCACATCACCAGTACATACACCAACAGCTTCCAGATAAACACTTGGGATCAACTCTTGATGACTCTGATAAAGCTGCATCTTAATTCATTGCAGGGTGGTCTTGCTGAAAAGTTAGTTGTTTCTTAGTCCATAGTTATTTTTATAAACCTTTACAATGTGACCTGATTTTACCTGTTGTAAAGTTACATTAAACCTTCATACAGTATGTGATCAGATGTCATGCAGTGATATTAAACATTTACAATGTGATCTGTTGTGCATTTATATTAAACCTTTATAATGTGATCAGATATTGTGCAGTTATATTAAACATTTACAATGTGATCAGATGTTACCAGTCATGCATTTATATTAAACCTTTACAATGTGATCAGATATTGTGAAGTTATATTAAATCTTTACAATGTGATCAGATGTTACCTGTCATGCAGTTATATAAACCTTTACAGTGTGATCAGCTATTATCTGTAAGGAATTTCTTAAACCATATGTGAGCTTTGTAGATTCCACTTAAAAGAATTTAAGTCTCCTGATCCTCACTCCATGGCGTCAATATTTGACGCCACTTGTCCATGCGTCAATATGTTACGCGGAGGGTATACCCTTCGCGTCATTTTTTGACGAACTGGGGACTTCAATACTATTGAGTCCGTTGCATTCTCTTTCCTATTTTCGTACCATTTTCTTACCATTTTCGCGTCGGTTTAGGGTTAGATTTACATAATGACATCCCTACCCAAACCTATCCCTAACCCCAATGTCAGGCGACAACTGTTTAATTTCGCGTACCTAATAGTATTGAAGTCCCCAGTTCGTCAAAAAATGACGCGAAGGGTATACCCTCCGCGTAACATATTGACGCATGGTCAAGTGGCGTCAAATATTGACGCAATGGGATGAGGATGTGTTGGATTTGAAGGAATAAGTGTTGGCAAGTTTGCAAATGAATTTTATCATGGTACATTACCACATAAAAACGAAATAGATATTGGACTGGCTACGGTGCACATTTGCTTTAAAAAAGACGAAATCACTGTGTAAATATTGGTAAGCATAATTACTTTAATAATGCTGCTCCATCAACTCCTTCTGACAGGACGAGGTAATAAAATATGTCCCATAGGTTACTTGCCGCGGCCGCTTCATATCTTCTAACCACGAGACGATTGATGGGACATTATAAGACTATCCGAGCGTCAAATGAAGTTTTCTCCGTGCTCCTAATTTAAAACATTTACAGCAGTTGCGATATTTGTCATTTCGCTAAAGTTATAGTGAACTACAAACAATCTTCTAACCAGCAAACTAGCTACCGAATGCACTGTGCCATATTAGCAGCGGAAGTCGGTTGACAAAATGCGGAAGAGCGAAGAATTGAAAAGGGGCGTGGCGGAATAAGGTGAATAAAATACATAAATAGAAGTAAAGTGACACGGTACCTTGAAACAGAAGATATATCAGTCCTTTCATCCCTGGATCACAATGCTTCCTCTTATGTAGAAAAATTCCACTTATAACCTGCAAACAAGCTCAAATGTTAAAAACATTTCAGAACTATGTAACAGTGCACGTATCATGACCTTCACCAGTTTACCAACTAAAGTGTTTGTTTTCACAATTGTTCCCATTATGGGTTTATATTCCCTTTACCATTAGAAAATAAGACGTGAAAGGGGACAATAATATGTTTCTTTAATACAATTAAATGTAATATTCACTTCCATGTTTTAGCCTTACCTTCTCAGCCCCCTGCTCAAACAAGTGGACTGGATGAGAATCAACTGAAAAAAAAAACAAGAAGAAAGTGATGAAAGAGTAATAAATGCTTCTCCTGTTCAGCAGAAGAAAGAATGATGTCTTTTTTTTCCATAAGTTTAAATAGTAGTGCTCTGATGTCCACGCCCACAAAGATCAAAAGGATATCCTTCTTCTTGGTTTTGTGGTTTAACAAGTTCAAGTTCAAGTAAAGGTACAAGTTTTTGAAAAACAAAAGATGGCTGTAGGTTGGGCTAGTAGAGATGTCATTTTGGATGTATTTACAACAAGAAATTGCAAACTAAATGAAATGTTTCAGATGAGAAAAACTGTGAGTTTTTGAGAGCATGCAAGCAATGTGACAGCGGTTCTCAAGTCAAAAACAGGCTATAACAGTTCACATGTCACCAGTACACAAAACTGCAGAAGTGTTTCTGCCAGACACACGCACATGTACAGCATAATGAGAACTGAAGAAACAATGTCTAAAAGGTCAACTATATTTTGTGCCCAATGCTGTTTAACTTTTAATTGCAGGTGACCTTACTTTTTTTTTTACTATAGTACAGTATTTTTGCGTGTTATGTATATGTAGCTAAATATTTCTTTTTTGTAATGTATGGTAAAGCCAGAGATAATTTTCCACAACGAGGGCAATACAGTTAACAACAACATATACATTTGGGTGAAGCAAACCAGGAACTAAATGAGCTGTAATGTAAGTATCTTTGATAATAAAAGTAGCTTATTGAAAATATGGATACTATAGCTAAATATTAAGAGGACAGGTGATCTAATGGATCTAATTTAATTCATTCTGAAATATAAACACATTAAAAAAGTTAGATTCCTCATGCTAAAAAGTAACTAAAACAATTTAGCTGGTAAACTGGTGAAAGTCATGACTTACACCGATTATGTCAACAAACAAGAAACAAGTTATGTTGTCCCATCACAAATGGATTAAAGAAAACTTTCAACTCATCTTAATTAAACTGAGCAAGCAGGTTATTGTGGTAACTGAGTTGAGTATTTTCAAAAAGAAAAGACTTAATAGCAAAGAGTTACCCATTTATGTCAGTGTTATGCATTGCAATTGTGTTTGAACAAATATTTTAAACAAATTAAAACTGCTTAAGCAAAACGAACAACCTCTAAATATATATATATATATATATATATATATATATATATATATATATATATATATATATATATATATATATATATATATTTATTTTTTTGAGCGTATACTAACTTAGCTATAATTCACACATATAAACAAAGCTTACCAGAAGTGATGCTGCCTCGGTCTTACACATTAGACATCTTCTGTCATTAGCACACTATCATGTGATTATATTTTCATACATTTTTATCTTTTTTTAAGTGATCATCATACAGCAAATAAAATACATTCATTAAAAATTATTTTACATTTTAAATTGTGCATTAATAAATGCTGAAATTAACATGAATTATGATTAATAAATGCTGAACAATTATTGTTCATGTATAGTTCATGTTACACTCTTAAAACAAATGTGTTAAAATAACACATCATGTGTTAAGGACAACACATCCATGTATCTGCAAACTTCATGCTGCTATCACAGTTGCCTAAAGCTGGAAAGGTTGTGTAACAGATTCGCCAGGTTCTCCCCACACTCATCACCCACGATCACTTTCCCCTGAATTTTGATTACTGTCACCTATCAACTGTCACCAGTTACTCTCACCACACTATTTAAGTTGCAATCATACACACACCCCTTGTCCAGTCTTGTTTAAGCTGTTTTTATACTACTGTACTGATCTAACCTGACTCCTCAATCTCAACCAGGACTTGCCTACAGTATGTATTCCCCATCGTCGAAGATACCCCACGTTGAAGTTAAGGATAATACTGGGAAATCTGTGACAATAGGAGTGTGTGTATGTTCTGGGATTGTTCATTTCACATTGTTTCTCCATTACATTTATTTGGTTTCTGTTAAAGACATTTAATAAACATTTAAGTTTTGTATCACTGCCTGCATTGTCGTCTCTTCTGACAGGTTGCTTGCTTGCACAAAAAGTGTGAGATTGTCAGCATGAACTTGTATACTTCTCTGTATTTTAAAACTTAAATAACACTAGGCGCAACACATTTTAGAAATGAACACCCGCACACACACCCGCACACGCACACACATATTTACTGATAACAGAATTCCAGTATTCTGAGTTCTGGCTAAAATTCTAAGCTCTGAAAGCTATGAAACATTAACTTTTGGCATAATGGGTAAAGCAAAGCAAACTTTAAATGTTTACTGAGAAAAGTTTCATAAGTAGCCTAACCTGAAATAAGTATATTACTCAGTTTATACTGTAGTGGATTAGTTATATGAATACATAAAGTGTCACTGGACAGGATCTCAGAAGATATATCAGTCCTTTCATCCCTGGATCACAATGCTTCCTCTTATATAGAAAAATCCCACTTATAAACTACAAACAGGCTCAAATGTTAAAAACATATCAGATTATCCCAAACACAACATGCAGAACTATGTAACAGTGCACATCTCAAGACTTTCACCAGTTTACCACCTAAAGTGTTTTTCACTATTGTTCTCATAGGTTTATTGGGTGTAGCCCTTTACCATTAGAAAACAAGAAGTGAATGTTGACAAAATAAGTTTCTTTAATACACTTAAATGTAATTTTCGATTCCAATTTCCATCCTTACCTTCTCAGCCCCTGCTCAAACAATTGACCTTTGTTTGGTCATTATGGTAACGAGATGCGGTTTATCGCGTTTACACTGTGACCTTTACATTTAAGCTTTTCGTCGACCTTCTCAACAATAAAATTATTATTATAAAACGGGCAGTTCTGGTTTTTCAATCTGATTGGTTGAAACGCGTTCTAAGCCGTGATAAAATACACCGGTAACCTCACGGTTCAGACCACATTACATAAGTATCACTGCGCCACTGTTGCTGCGTACTGATTTGTGAAAATAAACACCACATCTTTAATCATATTTTTAATTTGTCTACAATTGCACAATTAATGGTGTAAGATGCCACCCATTGGCCCAAGGAAGGTACCCAATGGCGTGGGCGAAGGCGTCTCGTGTTCTTTCCCTCCGTAGCGCTTCTAGAAGAATAATTCCATTTATTTAATTTGTTTCTTTGACCTCTGTGGTTAAATTATAATCTGACTCCAATTTATTAGTTTCAATGTTATTCTGATGCTGATCACAATTTATATAATTATTATTATATTTTTGTTCTCTTAATTATTTAGAATGAATTACTTTTAAATAGAGAATATAATGTATTCCTGGAGGTGCTTAAGGCCAGGGGCGTCGCACCCGTGGGGGATGTGGGTGTTTTAACACCCACACTTTTCCCGGTGAGAAGGTTCAACACCCACACTTTTTATGCAGTTTTGCAAGAACGCCTTATTAAAGTCGCTTCTCAGTTTATCTGGCCGCTCTCTGTCTGCTGCGCTGCGCTGCATTCTCTCCCCCTCCCCTCTCAAACATGACGCCGGCTTTGAGTGTTACCGGCTGATGATTGGCTGTTCTGCCTTAAGTCCCGCCTCTCTTGGTGGGTTAGATTGATCGGTCAGCTCGCGCTGAGGAGGCGGGAACTTATGTTTATTTACATCTCCCTTTTTCAGGTAGGCTACTTTGAATGAGTGTTTAAAAAACTTTATTAAACACTTTAATCAACTCTATGCTTTTGAGGTTTTTGAATAAGCTTGATATGTGTTTGGGACTAATGCTAATTGGGTTATTGTTCAGCAGCTGGTTAAATTCGGTCATGTAGACAATGTGGCATGCAATGTATAACCTGTGATGAAGAAGGCAGGGAATTGACGAGGATGAGGGACAAATTGCAATCGATTTGATATTTTGAGCATTGTTTGTTGATTAGCTGAATACTTTGTTAATACTACCTGTTGTGTATGATTGTACTTGTTGAGGAGAAAAAAAATGAGAAATGATGACATAGTTCTTCAACAGGTAACTTATGGAAACAATGAAAGAAAAGTGTAGCCTATATTATTTTAATGTAAAAACGGTAAATTGTTACATCATTTAGACCACCAGAGAAAAAGCTTTTCAGGGCACAAGTGGCAAAATTTAGCAGTCACAGTCCTCTCAGACCCATGTCACTATCGAGCTTACCATTATCTTTTTGTCACGCAGTATCAATAAGATACAGAAAAGAAAGAGGCAGGAGAAGATTGACACCTTTTTCAAGAGAAATCCTGTAAGTGAAGTTGAAAGCTGGACGTTGATAAATGTTGACATTAAACAACAGTAGCCTATTACCATTATATATTTTTGCATTGATTTAATATATTACTTTTCAAGTTTCAATAAGGTTTGCTAGTACCACAGCCTTATTCCTTTATCACCTTGTTTAGGAGATGAGGTTGCTAGAGGCATCAGTTTAAAGAGAGTTTCACAGGTGAGCAATGAAAAATGAATGTTTCAGTTTGTGAAAGAGGTCTATGAAGGAAGAGAGGGTGTGTTTGTGTCATGGGTGGTGCTAATTCCATCCCAGGTGCACATACGCGTGTTTCTGGTGCGTTTATATCAAATTTAAAATGATATATATATCCATCCCCCACACTTTTAAAAAGCTTGCTACGCCCCTGCTTAAGGCAGTTCCGTACAGCTGGGTGTAGAGGCATTTCTCCTTCTTAACTTAAAGTTAGAGGTTTATCCAAACACACTATAAAATATGAGGATCCATCTATATTGAGATTGAGTCATTATTACCTCCAACCTACAAAAGTGGGAATTAACTCCAGTCATATTTTCAGTCAAGGTAATTCCTAATCTACCCCCCTCCGGTATATTTATAAAATATAATAAAAGACTTGACAAGGTTTAAAATGAATAGATGTTAACAATTTATTTTGCCAGGCAGGTTACACTTAAATCAATCATTCATCAATCAAAAATATCCACAACTAAAAAGATCAGCACAATGTCAAAATCATACCTGGCAATTAAAGACACACAAAGTGGTCTAGGAAGATTCTTGTTAAAGATTTCTTCCATGATGTTTGAATACACACAGAGTGTGGGAGCTTCTGTGTACAGAATGGCTCCCAGAACATCTAGCCAGGCCACCTTTTATACACAACGTGAGACAAAGACATCGTAAAACTACAAAGTCCAGTTTGACCTGTGGCAAGTGATACTTAAGAACATCTGATCAAACTAGCCAGAAGTACTCTGGCAAAACCCCACCTCTACAAGAAATGCATCTGTGTTAAGTGTATCTTAAACTTATAGAAATGAGACCTTTTTACCCATCGCACCATGACCTTTCACATGAATATGTATGTAAAAACACAATCTTAGAACCACATAATATGTATACATTACATTATACATTTCAGCAGATACTCAGTGATGTGAGCCTAAAGGCTAACAGTTCAAAAACCTTTGTGATGAATAGATTAAGACAACAAAGAGTTGTATCTGAAGACCTCTTTCATCTATGGGTCAAATTTGGGTTAACAACACCCCCTAAGGTTTAATTGTTTTACAGTGTCTTTTCATAAATAAACTTAGTTTATCGGGTTAACAACACCACCTGAGGTTTAATTGTTTTACAGTGTCTCTTCATGAATAAACTTAAAATTGATTAATTATAATCCAGTATTACAGTCCTTCCCTGGCCCTTTGGGGAAATCTCAGAATAGTCCCTAGGGGCCATTTACTGGTCATTCAAATCCTTGTGTGTTTTTTATTATTGTAACAGTCTCTGTATGGCGGGCACTTGTAGGGAACTTAGGGTGAGAGCAGCATTGAAGCAAAGAGAACATAAACACAAGTCCACTGCCAAACACACACCCACGAAACATCCAGTCCCACCAAGTGTTTACATACTGTGCAAAGTGAATAGATGAACTTGACACACTCTTTGCTGTTCCTTTGGCCAGGTTTGTTTCTACCTGAGCCTGGTTGAGATGACACTCAGTTTGTAGAATAGTCCATTGCACCAAATCCATGGTGTCAGTCAATGACTGTGTGCTGTGCTCGTTGAAAGTGTCTCCCCACCACGGAAAGACATGTGTCTAGCGGGATCCTCCCCAGGATATTTATCTGACATTTTGAAAAGTCCTCTGTTACCTATTGGCAGAAGGTTATTTTTGTAGAATAGTCAGACCTCCATAGGTGAAGGAATTCCTCACACTGACAATGCACCACTGTATGTGGGACATCTGAAGAACATCATACACATGATCATGCAATGGCTGAACACTGAAGAACTTGACATTCATTGGAAGAAAATGGTTGTCAAATATTACAAAAACAAATGACATTATTAGAGGTTTCATAATAGTAGGTGCGAATTGTAAAAAGGTCTTATTTCTCTTTTCAAAGTAATTTATCCCATAAGATGATCCCATTTAATTACCCAATTCTTCACTATTATGCATCTCTTGTATAGAGTGGAATTTTGATATAATCTGTGTATTTTAAAGGAAGAGTGGCAAAATTGAATTTAACTGGCATATTTACCAGTGGTATACATCATTAAAACATTTAATAACAATACCATTCAAATATAATACAAATACATGCAATTATATGTATATAAAATTACAGATATTTATAGTAAGGTATATATAATATGATACATTTATAATTTTAATAATCATAGAATAATTCAGAACCTTTAAATGCAAGTTAACCAAGTAGATCCAAGATTTCAATTAAGTAACTTAAAACATACCCAGAGAACTTAAACTTAAATCAAATAATTTCTGAATTTCTTATTTATCCATTGTCAATTCTTTGCATGTTGTCAAATAATTCTGTACATATATGTTGGTTTAGTCACATTCAATGGTTAGGAGTCTGATTGGGATTTATGTGATTGATCTCTAGAAGTGCCAGCACTTCAAATATAACCATTTTGTAAAGTTTGAAATGTTTAGACATGTCTGCAGCCATGCTAGCGATTTCATTCTTTACTTATTTTAATCTGAAATAGGTCTTATGTAATCAATTAATAGTTTTTATTTTACCTGTATTTGTACAATCAGAGACAAAACAATTGATGTGTGACTATAACCATAAATATGTTTCACATAATTCAATAGAAAATTGACCTGATAGTTTATATTACCATGAAATTAAAATCATGAGTAGACCTTTAATTTTCTCTCCTATGTGTGAGATGCTATTGTATGTATGACAAACTCTAGTGATTGGATTCTCCATCAATTATCATACATATGTGTGGTGTTTTAAGCCTGGATAGTTTTAAAACTTATACCAGGTAACAGTGTTATGTTGTTTCAATGGTGAAAATGTATGCACTATATGTTCAAATCTGGGAGACAGGTGGATTCTATTCTATAAGAATTTGTGTTGCACAATTTTAATCCGATGCTACATCGGGAGGTCATATAACTAGGTTACTACCATCATAGTTTATTACTGTGAGATGTGTATGACCCCTTACATCATTATCACACCCATCTCCTGTATTTCAGGTTTGTGCCTGAATTTAGGCTCAGACATCCCTCTGGCATCTGGACTCTTAAGGAGTCACAGTGGTCCACCTGAAAGGAAAGATGTTAAGATAACAGAGAGAAACATTCATTTCTAAAATGTTGGCCAATTTGCATTAAGACATGATATCATTTTTAGTTTCCACTGATGATAAAACCAATCAGCTGTCAATGTTAGCATTAGTAATCTGACAGGGTTAATGGCATCAGTAAATTCTTCATGTTAAGAAGATTTGTATTATTACTTTTTGCAAATTAATTTTCCGAGGCCAGATTAAGTTTGAAATAGTTTGACAAACCAGATTAAATTGGGGGATTTTTGGCAGTCTAAAGGTCTCAGTAAAGGGAAGGGTTATTTGGTCTGCTATCTTGTGGCATAATTTTCAGTGTTCCTGCAAAGCAAAAAACAAAGCAACATGCAAAAGCACACACCATCATAGACATACACATACCCCCGTTTGGCACTAGATAGTTGACCAATTAAATTTGAATCTAAATATTCTCAATGTCTTTTGGTGGATCTGAACCGTTTAAGTTTGAAATGCATGTAGTGTTATCACTTTTCACCATCTGAGGCCTGTCTGGCCATTAAAATATAATGTATATCATAATGTGATTACAATATAAATTACATTATCTTAAAATAATATTTATTAAAATAATAATTTTAAAACTGATCTCAAGGGCTTCTAGTAGGACATTTTAAAATCTGCAAAATTAAGAACACTTTTCTCTACATTGACCCTAAGGTATCAGCTACATTAACATGTTCACTAACAACAACAGCTCTCTGTTGTTTTAAACCACAATCACATGCTGAGGGGCTCAATTCTTTCCTCAGCTGGAATTTTTGAAATTGAGCACAATTTTCGAATGTTTTTAGCTGAGATCTAACTAAGTGTTCTTTAGATGTTATTCTTTTTTAATATGGAAAAGGAATTAAGGAATTTAAGCAGAGCAAACACAAATGCTGTTTTCTATTTTAAAGGCTATATCTTTATTTTAGTTAAAGACATAAAGAGGTGTAAAAGACTTTTATTAGCTCCCACATGTGATGTGACAACAGGAATAATCATATAAAGGATTTACATTTAGTCTCTAACGTTTACCCTTAGCTGAGAACCAGAATAAAATTTGGATGTTACTCCATTTTAAGTTTAGCTTTTGTTGCTTTAACATACAAAAGATCTTTTGATTTACTAACAAAGGGGATTTTTTCTCATCTACACTGCTGTTGTAATGCTGTGTATTTCCATTAACAGAGTTATTATCGCCTTTTTTGCACAGGTTTGTTTACATACATGGACGCATCAGCTTGTGCACGGAGTTTTCTCATTTCATCCGACATGACTTTATTATTCACGGATATTCGCTAATACTTTACGGGTTTCCGCTATAGTTGCGAGATCGTTTCGACGAGCAAATAGATAATCGCCACGGCAATATTTCCACTTTTAGACTCAAATTTACGACTTTTCGTAATGTACCGCGATAACATTTAATCATTAGTCCATGTAATATTAACTCCTTTGTGTAAACGCAGGAGAAGATGTTTGATTTGGAGCGCGAGTGAATATATCATTTCATTATCTGTACTGTCATTATTATTTCCCTGACAGCGGTGTTGTTGTTTTAATTTTTAATGCTTATACGGATTTCTCCGGACTTTCACTGAGTTTACCGTCTCATTCCACATCATACACGGGTGTATTTTTGCTCACCCTGAACATTTCTAATAGGCAAATAAAATCAACTTACCAACACAGCTGCAGATAGAAAGGTAGACATTTAAACCTCCTATTTTGCGATGAATGGAATCCTCTGTTATGGTTGAATTGTCGCGCTGGAAAGCTTTCTGGAGTACCACGTCACTTTTTCGGGTGTACTACGTCACCAGAATACGTCACCTGTGGTATACGTCATCACGTCGGGGTCACCAAGCTGTAAGATGCCACCCATTGGCCCAAGGAAGGTACCCAATGGCGTGGGCGAAGGGGTCTCGTGTTCTTTCCCTCCGTAGCGCTTCTAGAAGAATAATTCCATTTATTTAATTTGTTTCTTTGACCTCTGTGGTTAAATTATAATCTGACTCCAATTTATTAGTTTCAATGTTATTCTGATGCTGATCACAATTTATATAATTATTATTATATTTTTGTTCTCTTAATTATTTAGAATGAATTACATTCAAATAGAGAATATAATGTATTCCTGGAGGTGCTTAAGGCAGTTCCGTACAGCTGGGTGTAGAGGCATTTCTCCTTCTTAACTTAAAGTTAGAGGTTTATCCAAACACACTATAAAATATGAGGATCCATCTATATTGAGATTGAGTCATTATTACCTCCAACCTACAAAAGTGGGAATTAACTCCAGTCATATTTTCAGTCAAGGTAATTCCTAATCTACCCCCCTCCGGTATATTTATAAAATATAATAAAAGACTTGACAAGGTTTAAAATGAATAGATGTTAACAATTTATTTTGCCAGGCAGGTTACACTTAAATCAATCATTCATCAATCAAAAATATCCACAACTAAAAAGATCAGCACAATGTCAAAATCATACCTGGCAATTAAAGACACACAAAGTGGTCTAGGAAGATTCTTGTTAAAGATTTCTTCCATGATGTTTGAATACACACAGAGTGTGGGAGCTTCTGTGTACAGAATGGCTTCCAGAACATCTAGCCAGGCCACCTTTTATACACAACGTGAGACAAAGACATCGTAAAACTACAAAGTCCAGTTTGACCTGTGGCAAGTGATACTTAAGAACATCTGATCAAACTAGCCAGAAGTACTCTGGCAAAACCCCACCTCTACAAGAAATGCATCTGTGTTAAGTGTATCTTAAACTTATAGAAATGAGACCTTTTTACTCATCGCACCATGACCTTTAACATAATATTACACATGAATATGTATGTAAAACACAATCTTAGAACCACATAATATGTATACATTACATTATACATTTCAGCAGATACTCAGTGATGTGAGCCTAAAGGCTAACAGTTCAAAAACCTTTGTGATGAATAGATTAAGACAACAAAGAGTTGTATCTGAAGACCTCTTTCATCTATGGGTCAAATTTGGGTTAACAACACCCCCTAAGGTTTAATTGTTTTACAGTGTCTTTTCATAAATAAACTTAGTTTATCGGGTTAACAACACCACCTGAGGTTTAATTGTTTTACAGTGTCTCTTCATGAATAAACTTAAAATTGATTAATTATAATCCAGTATTACAATGGCGATATCCAGATAAATGTCAATAAATATTGTTGAGTCATCTCATCGATAAAGAGAAAACGTTGTCTTGAGGAGTTTATAACTCAAGTTCATACGTCCGCTATTATCCACTGGGTGGCGATCTAACCCAACTTAAACACTGACGCATTCACTCGACACTGAAAACAGCGTGTTCTCATCAGGCTCTGAATCTGGTTTCTTACAAAAGTTCTTCACAAAAATTGAATTATCTCCGCTTTTAGCTAAAAAGTTTGAGAGGTGATAAGAGAACAAATGAAGGTAGGATGAAACGTTTTTTTTTTTGTTTGTTTTTGTTTGAAAGCGGATGGTCTGTTCTTTCATTTGATATTTTATGTTTATTTAAAGAAGATAATTTTTCTGCAAGGCATTAAACTAAAACAAGGCATTAAACTAAACATATTTGATCATCACTTCAACAGTTGCACAATATAAATGTTAATGTATAAATTAGATGAATGGTGATTTATAAAATAAACATCACAGTCTTAAATCATATTTTCATTGTGTCTTTGCTGCATCTCTGTTGGTTGGGAACTGCGCTCTGTTTCAGTCACACTTGATTCTGAGGAACTACTTTGTTTGGCGGAAGAGTAATATTTGTACTAATATAATTACAACTTATTTGTGTTTTATTTTATAAAACCCCGCTAACGTTATGCATATGAAGTAACCGTTTTATAAACGCAATAAACCCCTCGAAGCGTTGGGTTACCAGTGCATTTTATAACAGCTAAGGGTTTTTTTTAACAACGCCCTTAGCTGTTATAAAATGCACTGGTAACCCACTGCTTCTTGGGGTTTATTGCTTTAATATAACCCTCCAATGCATAGTTAAGGCCATTTTGGTGACTTCAACATGATATATAGTCTTTCTGTCTTTAAAAATCATCAATTACCTCCTGTGAAATGTCTCCTACAGTGACAGCTGCCATAGTGCCTATTACCAAATACTGATTGTTTGTCTGAGTGAGTGGAGGGGGCGTGGCTTAGCCATAGGTCAATTGGACTGGATGAGAAACAACTGAAACAAAATAAAAAAGTAACAAATCCTTCTTTTGTTCAGCAGAAGACAGAATTGAGTTTTTTTAAGTTTCAATAGTAGTGATCTGATGTCCACACCCACCAAGATCTAAAGGGATTTCCCTTTTCTTGGTTTTGTGGTTTAACAAGTACAAGTTCAAGTTTTTGAAAAACTAAATATGGCTGTTGATTTAGGGTGGGATAATAGTAGCCGTTTCTCAAAGTTAAGGAAGGATCCTCGGAAGCAAGAATTTTGAGGATGCTACTTCATCGACGTCCGTCGAAGGACTGTTCCAATGTCGAGGATCCTCGGAATTTCAGCCAAGGACTGAGTCCTTTGTTTGAGAAATATCCCATATACAGGAAATGATGCATATGTGTATCTTTCGCCCCCCCTCGCCGCTAAAATCACCCACAATCCTATGCGCGCAGCGCTGAAAGCACACCTTTCATTGACGCAATGATGTGCACTTGCTGGCCTCTTCTATTTATGTGTTCTCTGAATGCTTAAGAGGAGCCTCGCCTAGCCTCTAAAGGAAGTGACTTGTAAGGACCAGTCCTGCCAAGGAAGTATCCTTGACATTGAGAAACGGCCAAAGATTGTATGCAAACTAGTTTAAATGTTTCAGATGAGAAAAACTGCAAGAAGTTGAAAGCCGTTCTCAAGTCAAGAACAGGTTAACAGTTCTCGTATCACCACAAGTGTTTCTGCCAGACACATGCACAGAACCGAAGAAAGCGGTGTAAAAGGCAATTTCAGCTACAGTAACTCGTCTGTTTTATCGGATGTTTTGGTGGCAAAAGAGGAACCTTGACAATATTAGGCAGGTGGTCATAATTTTATGGCTGATTGGTGTATGTCATAACTTTCACCAGTTTAACGGCTAAATTATTTTCACAATCACTTGCATGTATTAGAAACGGAAATGTGAACGTGGGCAATAACATGTTACATAACTACACCCAAATGTAATACTTTTCCATGACTCACCATTGCTATTTCAACACCCTCCTTGAACAAGTGGGTTGGGTGAAAATGACTATGTAACACAAAATAAACAAAAAAGAAACTAAGAAATGCATTACTGTATAGAAAGAAATGTGTTTTGATGTCCAGTCCCGCTAAATAACCCTGGAATGTTTTATGTTTAACAAAAACCTCACCCATCACAGCAAAAGTGTCTGTGCAATAAAAATAAAAGAATGGATTTAGGTATTGATAATAGAGATATGCTATACCAACAGTGGGTCATTTTTCACAAACATTTTTTTGCAATCTTCCCTTGTGTTTAGCTGTGTTATTAAAAACTCTGCTGTAAACAGAAACCTTTATTCATATTTTATTTCATATCCTCTAGAGGGCAGCACACTCTCAGAAAAAGCGGCCACTGGGACAGCACACTTTCAAAAAGTTAATTCTGGGTCCTGCACCCGCCTCATCACCCCTCTGCTTTAATATGCTTTTGCCCTCTACAATTTGCCGTTTCTGAAATAATGACAGTATATTATAAAGATACTTTAATAAAAAAAAATACAAAGGGTAAAAAGTCATCGCCAAACAAAATATTTAGTATCTCCTTACATTCCTGGACATCCTCTTAAAGATTCCTCAGGACTTCTGGATGCATGCAGGGGTTAGTAAAAAAAATCACAAAAATAGGGGAAGAAACTGAATTGCTATCCCCCACAAGACAATACATAAAGGCATAAGTGCAAAATCTTCTATTAAAATAATATGAAAATATGACAAATGTATTACGTTATTGTTTTCTTGTCCTCTGATTTATTTATTTCTCAGGTAAAGCAGCATTAGAATTGTTTTTATATTTACTGTAGAATGATACATAATTTGTATACTTAAAGGGATAGTTTGCCCAAAAACTTAAAATTCTGTCATCATTTTATCACCCTCATGCTTTTTCTAAACCTGTATGAGTATCATCAGAAGATATTTTAATAAATGATGATAACCACACATTTGACTGCCATAGTAGGAATAACAAGGAAGTCAATGGGTACCATTCTCACCATCATTTATCAAATTACTGTATCTTCAACAGAATAAAGAAACTCATACAGGTTTGAAAACAACACGAGTGTAAATGATGACAAAAATGTAGTTTTTGGGTGAATTATCCATGTAAGTGAAAAGTTGTGTGCTTAGCCAACTTGCTCATTAGAGCTGAAAAGCCAAAGAGATTCAGATTTCAAACACATCAGACAAAGTTACTATTATTTTCATAACATATAAATGACAAAGTTGTATTCTTTAATATTGATTAAAATATATGTTTGACTTTTGTCTTTTTCTGTTTTAAACACTGTTATTAAGCACATTTTTATGTTATGTGGAGCATTTTGATTTGATGTTTCCATGAATGTTGAGATCTTCCATGTTGGTTTAATAATCTTCACAATCCTCAATCTTGAAGTATAAATTCAGAAACAAAGAGGTAAAATCAGTCAATAAGATTTCAGACACTATTTGAGGTCAAGAAACTGTTAATTCACTGAAATTGTGTAAAGAAATGGTAAAGATCGATATATACTTACAGTGCAGGATTTTCTCTGACTAAATTGCACAGGAGACAATTAACAATAAAAAAATAAGTTAATAAATCATTAAATGACTTAATTTTAAAGTTAATTTATTTAAACACGTTACATCTGATTAGTATAAAGTTTGAACATTTTTATTTGCCAAATGTCAAAGAAACATATTCATATTTTCAGTAAACACACTTTAGCATAATCATAAATATCTAACTGCCACTTAATAAAGTAATATAGTAATACTCATTTTAAGCTGTGGAGGCTGCAATAATTTTTTGTGCATAGTGCATTCTGGGTCGATGACGTGTAATGGTTGTCTCAAAATATTACTACAGTTTACTATAGTAAATACCAAGGCATCTGCTAAAGTTTTTCATGTGATTTGCTCTCACATTATGTTACTCTCTGGTTCATATTGAAAGGGCTGAATAGAAGGCATTGATGTTTTTGTATTTTTAATGGCATGCAGGTGTCAAGACCACATACCACCACCTACTGTCTGATTGCATGTATAACTCTCATTTTGAAGTCAACTCTCACTTCTCATTTACTTCCTGGACTGTTTGTTTACAGTGCCATGTGAGCTGGGTTAGACTTAATTTAGCACTAAGCAGACGGCTTGGTAATGTCAAAGTACAGCAAAAGCGACTCAAAGTAACAGGCTTGTTTGAGATGCGGCTTGCCTCGCCTGAAATTTAGATGAGAGCAGACGGCTGCAGTGAGGAAGGAGTGAAAATGAGCTTATAAGTCGGACAATTCACCAATCTCGCAGTCCAGTTGACCACAAACATCCGACTTGCTCTGATGTCACGCTGACGTGTGCCAAAAAACTCCCGCAATGGAGAGGTGGGCTCATCGGACTCTGCAGCCGGGCGCAGTTGCATTCCACCGACTGCGTTGAAGAAAAGCACGATGGGAAAAGACTTGCTAATGACTAATGCGCATTGGCCCGGGGCTCGTCTGCAAATTGTCTAATCTTAGGTTCCTTTTCAAAAATCTTAATGCCTTGCAAATTAAAATCTTTGACAATAGCTAAAGTGAGCATCTGAGTTGTTACAATAAAAAAATTTGGAGATAAGGGACATCCTTAAAGAATTCCTCTAGACATTTTAAAGCTAGGACATATTTCAGATCCCAAAGATACTGAACTAGATATGTTTGAATACAAAATTTTAATTATGTTGCAAAATGTATAACCAAAACCCATTATCTTTATTGTTTCAACAATAAAGCATGCTCTAACAAGTCAAATGCGTTTAAAATCAAGAAATAGTATTAGACTCTCTTATTCTATTACTTGACTGTAGTCCAACATATTGTCTTACATGAAAATTTATATTTCTTCCCTTTATAAAGGTAAATTGACATTCCCAAATAACCATTGACAAGCCACTATCAAGGCGATTGGCATAACAAGAGCTAGTAATTTGTAATCTGTTCCTAGCAGGGTTATTGGTCTCCAATATCAATAGAAAGCAGATATTTGTCGGTCTTTGGAATCAATGTAATGAGAACATACTACATTGTGGGAGAGAGATTTAGATTTAAAATACACCCACAAAGGGCTCAGAATAAAAGCTGATGTTGATCCATTCAACAACAACAAAAAACAAAAAAAAAAAACAAAGAGGTTAAGCCATTTAAGCCAAGTGATTTTCCCTTGGCCATTTGATTAATAGCTTTATCCATCTCCTCAATTATTAAATCGTCCTCAATAGATCAATCCTCAATCATCCTTAATTAAGTCAATACAACATTGAATTGCTTGAAAAAATAATTATTGTAATTAGAATAATATAAGTTCTTAGAAAAATCTCTAACTTCCTTGTTGATTAGACTTGAATCTAAATGGGCTTTCTCTTAGTAACAACTGCAAACACATTTAGTTTGACCCGCATTTGCTGAGAAGAGAGTTTTCCCATTTTATTTGCTACTTGCTTAACTTTAAATTTAAACCACTCCCATTCAGTGGAAAATAATCTAAAGACATTACCTTATCAAGGAAATGTTTAACCTCTTCACAGAACTCTTTACTAACTAAAAGACTACTATTGAATTTCCAAAACTGATTCTATTCAACCTGTTCCTGACTCGAAAATATTTGTATTGTGCTGTTCAGTAAATGCATGCGCAGTATTAGCGGCTCATCAAGTCGGACGCGTCCGATAGAAACAAATTCTTGATTCAGTGTATTAGTGACTCTGGAATTCCAGTATGTTTGCTGCACATGCTCAGTATCAACAAAGTTCACCAGGTCAGTCAGTTTACTGTACCTTTGCATAAAGCTCCTATTAGATGATACATTAGATATCTACTGATTACTCTCTCTTATTCAGAATCGAAATGACTGTCTAGCACATCTAAAAGTCAGTAACTTGTGGATCATTGCTGTCTCAAGACACAAACTCTTTTAAACAATTCAGTCCGATTTGGTTTACTGATTCAACTCGTTCACTGAAAAGAACCGGTTCAAAAAACCTATTTGTTCATGAACCGGACATCACTAGCAATGAAGTCAAACACAACAAATTTATAGCCTACTGTATATGAGGTTCAACCTGCCAAAGTGGAGCATTCTAATGGTCAGTGCTTCACATCTAAATTTATGAATGAAAGTGTGATGTTAAAGGTTCTTTTATGCCAAAATGATGCACTCTTAGTGTAGACAGATACTTCAATCTACTATAATACTGTACAAAAATATTTTATAAAACAAATATACAGTTTACAGTTTTAGAGACTGACTGGGTTGAAATGCACAATACCTCTTTGGTGATGGTATACGGGCTTTAGGGGAAGTTTTGACTGCCACAGCTGCATACAGATCATTTGAGCTGTGAACAACACATGCATTAATATCACAACAAGAAAGGTGAAGTGTTATATTGTATGTTTTTATAAATGTATTTATGTATATTTACTTCATCCCTTTGCTTGATTCTTTTACACTTATACAGATGCATTTAGATCAGCAGACATATGGTTTTAAAGAAATTTTCTGAGATACTGATTTTGGGTTTTTCCTTAGTTCTCAGTTATAATCATCAAAATTAAAGAAATCAACTTTGAAATATATCAGTCTGTGTGTAATAAATGATTACAACTCTGTATGTCCAAAATCAGCAGAGTAATCTAAGTCTCTTAGCGGAGTGATTGAAAAATAAAAATTTTGCGGCGCTTGCACCTCACAAGATCCCAGAGAGTTAAGCTATAATTCCCACATAGGTAAACCAAGCTCACCAGATGCTATACAAATATTGTTAATTGAGGTTAAGGGCAATGTCGGTCCTGGAGTGCCGGTGTCCTGCAGAGTTTAGCTCCAGCTCTAATCAAGCACACCTGAAATATCTAATCAAGGTCTAAAGCATCACCTGAAAACTACAGGTAGGTGAGGTTTTATCAGGGTTGGAGTTAAAATCTGCAACTCAGGACTGATGATGCCTACTCCTAAGTTAGGTAATGAATTAACTAATACAATTGTAAATATGTTTTGATATCTGCAAACTTTATGCTGCAGAGTTGCGTAAAGCTGGTAGGGTTGCTTTCTTGCACTAAAGGTGTGAGGTTGTCAGCATGAACTTGTATAATTCTCTGTATTTTATAACTTCAAATACGCAACACATTTTATACATTTACATCCACACCCATCTATTTAGTTGGTGGCATTTAGAGGCTACACACACACGCACGCACGCACGCATGCACGCACACACACACACACACACAAACAATGATGCTTCTTGAAAATCTGAAATAGCAAAAAGTTTTCTGTCAGGGTTGCGTTTAAGATTTAGGTTACATTAAGGGAATAGAATGTACAGTTTGTACAGTATAAAAACCATTACGTCTGTGGAATGTCCCCACAACACATACTGTACAATTTTTTTTTTTAAACAAATGTCCAGTTTACAGTTTTAGAGACTGACATGGGTAAAAATGCACAGTACCTCTTTGGTGATGGTATACAGTCTTTAGGGGATGTTTTGACTCCCACAGCTGCATACAAATCATTTGAGCTGTGAACAACACATGCATTAATATCACAACAAGAAAAGTGAAGTGCAATACTATATGTTTTTATAAATATATTTATGTTTACCCACCACGCAAACCACGTAATTGCATTGGGTTCCTGCGTCCCTGGGGGTGCCCTGGCCACAAGCGGTTAACTTATTTAATGATTTTTATTTTATGATTGCGGGTAGAGTTATAAAAAGGGGTGCGTGGTAAGCATAGCTTCGAAAGTATGTTGCGTTCATTCAGACCCACATCTAAAGTGTGAGCGAGAGATGTGCGAGTATGCGTGCAGAATAATACTCATGCACAGAGAAGCATACTTGCGAGGGTGCATATATATATACGAAAAGACTCCAAGCTTCACACATTTAAGTGCTGGGATGAGCGCTCCCTCGACTCTTTCTATGCTCTTGCAACTGCACAACATTCACTCGATTGTCAAGTTTAAGACTTTGGGGCTTCACACCTGTGATTGGTGGTTTCGTTTGATCAGCGACACACAATCTTTTGTTCCATACTCATTGTGAAATACAGGAAGAAACATAATAGGCTACACTGAAAAAAATGATTCATTGAATTTAATCAATTTTTTTAAGGTAAGTGGTTGCAATCAATTTATTTAAGCTACATTTAAACAAAAGTTTTATATTTTATTTTACGTTACTAATCTTTTTTGTTTAAATGTAGCTTAAATAAATTGATTGCAACCACTTACCTTAAAAAAATTGATTAAATTCAATGAATCATTTTTTTCAGTGTATAAAGACACCACGCAGAGGTTTAAATCACGCAGAAAATATATAAATCATATTCTGTATCTCATCAATGTCATCAAAATCTTATCTTTAGTGTATGTCCAGTCTATATGCTTGTTGTATCTCATAGTAAGTTTGTTTCTGCAATATGAAAATAAGAGCTATATGTTTCATATTATAAATCCAGACAATAACCAACTCACCACGGTGTTTGCAGGTGTTTGTTAGTTCAGTTTGTTAGATCAGTCTGAATCGTAATCTAATGCTTCCCCTTTTTTCATATTTAGTTTTTTTAATAAGATCATACATTGAAGTTGCAGTACTGTAGTAATGACATTTTTGTAAATACATCCTATAAGGAATTTGCAAGCAAATGATATATCTGTGAGGGGCTTAAAAAATATTTTTCTGTACAAAAGGGGGGCCTGGTTGAAAACTTTTGAACCACTGGCTTAAGGTAAAACCAAGACCTTAAGACCAAAATGATTCTGTATAATTTTGAATAAGAAAATGGGCACTATTTGTATTTTTTAAACCAAGATGTTTTGTCTTATACCAAACTGTAACAATTTTGTGTTAAGCAGTTCAAAATAAAATAAATCTGGTTTAAATATGTCCAAATTAGTTCTATACTCAATATTACGGTTGCACAATTCAAATAAAAAAAACTTTAGACAATGTTGGGGCATGGGGGCCCCAGATCCTTGGACATTGCTTAGGGCCCCCAAAATGGTAAACACGCCACTGTTTATGTATATTTACTTCATCCCTTTGCTTGATTCTTTTATACTTATACAGATGCATTTAGATAAGCAGACATATGGTAAGAAATGACTATAAGAAATCAGACACAGATGCATGATGACCCCTTACATGTCCCCCTTTTACCGACATTTTTTAGATTGTGATAAGGATTGTGATAAGGCCGAGAGGAGTTTCTATGCATGTTCTCGTATACTAACTTATTAAGCTAAAATTCCCATATACATAAGCCTAACAAGTATTGTTAGTTTAGGTTGCAGTGATTCTCAATTCCAGTCCTCGGGTCCCCCCTCCCAGAATGCTTTAGATGTCTCCTTACATGAAACACCCGATTTCACTCATCAGGCTCCTTTATTAACACACCAACAAGCTGATGAACTGAATCAGGTGTTTTTATATATGGAGACATCTAAAATGTTCTGGGAGGGGGGGCTGAGGAATGGAATTGAGAACCACTGGGTTAAGGGGTAGGCAACGTCGGTCCTGGAGTGCCGATGTCCTGCAGAGTTTAGCTCCAGCTTTAATCAAGCACACCTGAAATATCTAATCAAGGTCTAAAGCAGGGGTCACCAATCCTGGTCCTGTAGGGCCAGTGTCTCTGCAAAGTTTAGCTCCAACTTTATTCAAACACACCTGAAAAACATTAATTAGCTGCTTCATGTGTGTTTGATTAGGGTTGAACCTAAACTTTGCAGAGACAACAGCCCTCCAGGAGCAGGATTGGTGACCCCTGATCTAAAGCGTCACCTGAAAACTACAGGTAGGTGAGGTTTTATCAGGGTTGGAGCTAAAATCTGCAGGACATCGGCACTCAGGACTGATAATGCCTACCCCTGAGTTAGGAAATGAATTAACTAATACAATTGTAAACATGTTTTGATATCTGCAAACTTTATGCTGCAGAGTTGCGTAAAGTGGGTAGGGTTGCTTCCTTGAATAAAAGGTGTGAGGTTGTCAGCATGATCTTGTATAATTCTCTGTATTTTAAAACTTCAAATACGCAACACGTTTTATATATTTACACCCACACCCATCTATTTAGTTGGTGCCTTTAAGCAGCTACACAAACGTTGCTTGAAAATCTTAAATAACAGAAAGTTTTCTGTCAGGGTTGGGTTTCAGGGTTAGGTTAGGGAAAGGGAATACAATGTACAGTTTAAACAGTATAAAAACCATTATGTCTGTGGAATGTCCCCACAACAGTTTTAGCGACTGACTGGGTTAGAATGCACAATACCTTTTTGGTGATGGTATACGGGCTTTCGGGGAAGTTTTGACTGCCACAGCTGCATACAGATCATTTAAACTGTGAACAACACATGCATTAATATCATTATTTTTTTAATATAGTAATCTATATTTACTTTAACCCTTTGCTTGAATATTTTACACTTATACAGATGCATTCAGATCAGCAGACATATGGTTTTAAAGAAATTACTACAGTAAAAGAAATCAGACACAGATGAATGATGACCCCCTGTATGTCACCCTTTTACCTTTCTAGGCATGTTCTCATATACTAACTTATTACACTGTAAAAGTTAACTCAACTCAAACCATTTAAGGAAACCGGTTGCATTAAACCATTTAGGTTTTAAAACACATACATTTGAGTACTGTGAACTTAAACAAATTGAGTCATATGCAGTTATGCATTTATATTTAAGTTCACACTATTTAAATATAAGTGCATAATTCCACATGACTCAAGTTCACAATACTCAAATGTATGTGTTTTAAAACTTAAATGGTTTAAGGCAACCGGTTTCCTTAAATGGTTTGGGTTAAGTTAACTGTTACGTTTTACAGTGTAAGCTATAATTCCCAGATTCGTAAACCTAGCTCACCAGATGCTATACAAGTATTGTTAGTTTAGGTTAAGGGGTAGGCAATGTCGGTCCTGAAGTGCCGATGTCCTGCAGAGTTTACTGTAGCTCCAGCTCTAATCAAGCACACCTGAAATAGCTAATCAATGTCTAAAGCGTCACCTGAAAACTACAGGTAGGTGAGGATTTATCAGGGTTGGAGTTAAAATCTGCAACTCAGGACTGATGATGCCTACTCCTAAGTTAGGTAATGAATTAACTAATACAATTGTAAACATGTGTTGATATCGGCAAACTTTATGCTGCAGAGTTATGTAAAGTGGGTAGGGTTGCTTGCTTACATAAAAGGTGTGAGGTTGTCAGTATGAACTTGTATAATTCTCTGTATTTTTAGAACTGCAAATACGCAACACATTTTATAAATTTACATCCACACCCATCTATTTAGTTGGTGCCATTTAGCGGCTACACCCACACACACAAGTGATGTTTCTTGAAAATCTGAAATAGCAGAACGTTTTCTGTGAGGGTTGGGTTTAAGGTTTAACCTAGGGGAAGGGAATAGAATGTACAGTTTGTATATTATAAAAACTAAGGACGCACCGAATCCAGATTTTTTGGGTTCGGCTGAATACCGAATCCAATGTTTAAGATTTGCATCCTTATTCCATTAACACAGTGAAACACATTAATGAAGTAAACAACATCCACAGCAGTGTATTTTTCATTTTGTTTGATTTTAACTGTAAAAAAAGGATAGGCAACATTATGCCAGGATGACAAGTGGGAAAAACTATTTTGACAATTACCATAAGCCTATGGATAATGAAAGCGATGCGGTGTGATGCGCTAGTTTTTTTCCAGGTGCGTCCACGAAATGTGAACCGCCCCTAAGACTCACCGAAAAAAATGCTTATCTCCACATCAGCACCCCATGTGTGTAATCAACGGCCGTGTGACATCTACCAGCGTAGCGTAAGCCTACGGTTCGGTTCGGTGGGAAAAAATCTAAGATTCGGCCGAACCCGAACCCCGTCAAAAAGCCCAGTATTCGTCCGAATCCGAATCCTGGATTCGGTGCATCCCTAATAAAAACCATTACGTCTGTGAAATGTCCCCACAAAATATGAAACCAATGCACCCCCCCCCCCCACACACACACACAAACACATATATATTTACATAAGTTGGTTAACATCTACATATGGTTACACATAACATTTAAAAATGCATAGTGTACCTTTGTTCAGGCGGTGGCTCTTGTGGATTACCAGGAGAAGACCTATAATTAATATTGACAGTGTTATATAACAGTATGAAAAGCTATACATGCTCAATATAACTACATCATGTCAATATATGAATACTTAATTCTGACCTAAGTATAACTGTGATGTAACTCACATGTACCTGTTGCACTTCTTGTATATGATGACTCCAGCAAATATGCAAATGAGAAGAAAGGCAAATGAAGGGGCTAGAATGTAAAGCCCAATTGTCTTCAAGTCAGAGGTCCTAACATTGGGTTCATTCTGGGAAACAGCTAAAGGAAGTGAAAGAAGAAGTATTTTGTTGGTCATTATGATGTATATATCATGTAAATAGCTACAGGAGAAATGTGAAACACACAAACATACATGTATTATCTTGGACTGCAGTCATTGGTTTTGGAGGCTCTGTAAAAGAATCTGCAGACAAAAATCTATAAATGATAAGACACAGAGGAATCTCACACACTAAAGGAAGTAAAAGAAGTAAGTCATTTGTTGGTCATTATGATATATCATGTAAAGAGCTACAGAACAAATGTGAAACACATACATTTATTCTGGACGGGAGTTACTGGTTTTGGAGACTCTGTAAAAGAATCTGCAGAAAAAAATATATAAGTGAAAAGACACAGAGGAATCGCACACATCGTGTATGATGTTTTGAAATCACTCACGTTGTACATGTAAGTCGACAGATGCTGTGATTTTCTGTGCAGAAATATTTGTAGTGCAGATTAATTTCTTCCCATCGTCTTTCTTTGCCCCCAAAAAGGTTATGGTGGAAAAGGTGGCCAATTCAAACCCTGTAAGTTGTTTCTTTCCATTTTTGACCGACATATTCTCATAGTTCCAGGAGAGGATCGGCGGATTCTTCAGGCAGGAATGCTGGACGGTACAAGTGAAGTTCATATCAACACCCTCTATGATATCTGCTGCCAGTTTAGGCTCAATGGTTATATTATAATAAACACCTAAAATGGAAATTGAAATTATAAGCAGTTTACACAAACATCAAACATGATTTAAAGCTACATTTAAATGGATTTAACTTTTGCTTTTATAAATTTTTACAAATAGTTAAATGTTCAATGTCTTTAAATTAAATTCATTGTGAAACTGACTGTAACACACAGATAAAACAGATGCAAGTATATATGTAGATGTATGCTTTTGAATGCATAGATTTTTTACGTACATTTTGCACTTTGTGATTTTGTAGTTCTTGTTGTTATGCCTTCATGATGTGTTACATTACACTCAATATCTAAGCGTTCAGCCTTCACAACACCGGTGCGTGTCAAAGTGGTTTTCCATTGACCATTTTCCATATGGACTTCATCTATTTTATCAGATCCTTCAATACCCTTCAGAATGATGTTTGGTTTGCTGTATGGACAGGTGTGGTAGGTGTAACACGCTACTGTAATGCTGTCACCGATCTTTAAACCTCCAGAAATATTAATGATGGGCTGTGGTGGATTTGCTACAGTAGGGAAAAATGTTACAGTTAGGCAACCGTTGATACAGCTGTAATGACACTTAAATTAAAAATATTACATTAAAAGAACAAGTGAAGTATTCACGTACTGTCAACAGTAATCTTGGAGGTGACGTCATAAAACTTATAGGTGCGCCATCCAACATTTTCTGGGTCAATCCATGTATATAATTTTTCTCCATTGTGGGACGGATCCACGCTTTTGATCAGCAGACTGCAATCCCGATCTGAGTTTGTATGCCTATATATATCAGTTTTTCCTCTGAACTTGTCAATGACACTGTCTGGATTCAAGGGATCATAAACTAAAGGGTAGCCACGAGACACCCACTGATACCACACAACTCTACGTGGGTTAGTAGGTGGGTATGAAATGTAAGAGTAAGAGCACGGTATAACCAGACAGGAACCTTTGAGGCCATGAATTTCTGTTGGCAATTTCACTTCCCATGCCAAAGTCTCATACAGCAGAACACCTGTGAGAAAAACATTCAATAATATTAATGTATCAATGGCTGCCTGTTAACACTCTGGGGTCCAAAAACGTGGTGCCGTATTTTGACATGTTTATTCCTCATCAAAGCAGAATCAACTTAAAATACTCCATCATTAATAATCATACACTTACATATTATACATAATTTGAAACTGTAAAGGGTCTTCTTTAATTTGTGTACATTCACAATAACAACAGATCTTTGTGTTTTTGTCAAATAAAGAAAATAAACAGGGTGCGCATTCAGACATCTCTGTCTCCACCAGCTATCTCTCAAAACATGTTAAAAAAATCTATTAAAACTCAGTGAATACTCGTCACACAAACATGATACACATATCCAAAGAAAGCCTGAAATGTCTACTTTTAAATTAACTAATTATAATCGAAAACAATTGTTTATAAGCCCTGTGTTGTTCACGTGTGAGGAGACGCGAGTACTCGGCACATGGACACATGTTTTTTTTTTAAGTTTATACCCGCTTATAGAAACACACCCATTGAAACATTGTTAAAAACAAAAGCTATAAACAATCAGTCAATGGGTATCTGAAAACAGTCACCTGAAAACAGCTTTTTATGTAACTTATCACTGCAGATGTTCATCTGAGATGTTCCAAATGTAGTTTATGTACATGATAGTTTATCTGAATTTTGTGCTATCAGTGATATTTACCCATCAGTTATGTATGTAAGCTTATGTGGTAGTTCTGTGGACAATGCTAACAGCTGTTTATTCTCTCCTACAGGTCTGCATCCCTCTCATCAGTACAAAACCATGAAGTGAAGATATTGATAGAATATTCACACCACACCTTTTGGACTTAAAGTTATAACATGAGCCACATGAACTTTATGTAACAGCTCATAGCAAATCTCTTATGTGTTTCACTCAAAGTTTCAGTTTCTTAGCATTGCTTGTATAAAGACTTTGGAAATGCCAGTCATGTTTTATTCACTTTCTATCTTCAGAAATAGTTTTTCAAACTGACACAAAGTCACACTAAAATGCATGTGTGTTGGGGTTGTGACAATTAATCGGGCAAATGCGCGTTTTCTCAATGAATGAATTTGAATGAATTATGGTGAAATGCCGCCACATTCAAAAGCCAGAGGGCGCTTTCGTGCAGAAACTCCATTTGTGCCACAGAAGAAGTATTATTACAAACACTACTGCAGGAAATATCTAGAGGCATATTTAAATCGCTGTTCTTCAGATAGTTTCAGGTATTTTCATGATAATAGAGAATATTTTGAATGATTGTGTTTGACGAGTGTTGCTTTTTTAAATGCACGTTATAAACGAGTCAAACTCGTAGTGATTTAGATTGATAAGGACTTCCTACTGATCACAGAGCCATAGTACATGCACAAGCGTGCATGAAACACTGAATCGGAGCCTTACAATTCAGAATCGATTTTAGACAGGTCTTTTTAATGGGAACGTGACGCATCGATGCACATCCCTAATGTGTACAAAATTCACATTTGATACTTATTATGTAGATTATTAGTACACTATTTTGTTATTAAACAACAAGCAAAACATTTTCTCTTGAAGTCTCCTCAAATTCATTGCAGCACAACGCATTGAGGCATTAGGGGGTTGGGTCTTTATCTCCACATCAATATTCATGACCATTGACCCTCCCTTGCATATTGCCTTTACACAAGAAAAAGTGTCTTACAAAAGTTAAATCAATATATTGTTTCATGTGAATAAGTGGGTACAATGATTTTTACATATTTTTGTAGCAAATTCCCAACTCTACAAGAGCCAGTACTTTTTTGTTGGTGAAAACATTTTTTACTATGTGTTCCTTGGCCTTATTTCAGCAACTTTTATTTATAAAATTAATTTACTTAGAAATACAAACAGGTACACATGTTACTCACATATTATTTTAGCACAGTTTGTGCTGAATACAATGTTATGTGGTATTAGCCATTAATATGTTTAAAGCAACTGGAAAAAGACCAAATATAAGAGCATGTCAGAACCTCTGCCAGTGTCCCAAAATGGTCGTACCCCATAGGGTTAAACCTGACCATTTAAAGTTCCTGTAGGTCAATCAGAAGAGATTGACACTATCAACAAGTTAATTGGCTTAATTTTTTAGGGAAGGTATTGTAGGGACCATGGAAGATATTGTCACATGCATACAAATAAAACGAATTAAGTTTTTTTAACTATGTTCGAGAAGAGCACTGTTATGTAATACAACCAATCAGCGCAAAGAGGTCTCTATATATATATCCGTCCCTCACCTCTGTCTCATAACAGTTTTGCAGCATCTCTCCTCCACCCCAACACCTCTGGTGGTATATATATCCCAGTTAAAGGGCGGGGGTATTCTAAGTTCGAGCTAAAATTCAGAGCTTGGAGACTCTGACAGCACGCCAAATATGCTTTATAATTATATTGATTACATGTTAATGCAAACTTGTGAATGTGAAATTTAATATATCTTTTTCTTTCATTTAGCATACGGGAACATATCATATAAGTTATGAACATAAACTGTAAGGTTTAAGGTATGAATAATATATTTGATTCCTTTCTGGTCAAAAGTTTTTTCAAATGCTCTTTTTTTCAATAAACAGAGACACTACAAGAACACATTTGTGCACAGAACATAATGAAACAATAGCTTTTGGCCTAATGTGTAAAGCAAAGCAAAATTTAAATGTTTACTGAGAAAAGTTTACCCTAGCCCAACCTGAAATAAGTTTATTACTCAGTTTATAGTGGATTAGTTATATAAATACATGTAAATAAAGTGTCCTTTGACAGAATCAGAATAACATGCATGAATAAAAGTAAAGCGACACGGTACCTTGAAACAGAAGATATATCAGTCCTTTCATCCCTGGATCACAATGCTTCCTCTTACATATAAAAATCCCACTTATAAACTGCAAACAAGCACAAATGTTAAAAACATCTCAGAACTATGTAACAGTGCACATCTAATGACCTTTGCCAGTTTACCAACTTAAGTGTTTTCACAATTGTTCCCATTACGGGTTTATATTAAATTTACTATTAGAAAATAAAAAGTGAAATGGGACAATAATAAGTTACTTTAATACACTTAAATGTAATATTTGCTTACATTTTTAACCTTACCTTCTCAGCCACCTGCTCAAACAAGTGGACTGGATGAAAACCAACTGAAACAAAAAAAAAGAAGAAAGTGATGAAAAAGTTATAAATGCTTCTCTTGTTCAGCAGGAGAAAGAATGATGTGTTTTTTCATAAGTTTTAATAGTAGTGCTCTGATGTCCACACCCACAAAGATCAAAATGATTTCCTTCTTCTTGGTTTTGTGGTTTAACAAGTTCAAGTAAAAGTTAAAATTTTTGAAAAACAAAAGATGGCTGTAGGTTGTGGTAATAGAGATGTCCTTTTGGATGTATTTACATCAAGAATTTGCAAACTAGTTTAAATGTTTCAGATGAGAAAAACTGTGAGCTTTTGAAAGCATGCAAGCAATGTGACAGCGGTTCTCAAGTAAAGAAAGGGTTATCAGTTAACGGTTCTCATGTCACCAGTACGCAAAACTGCAGAAGTGTTTCTGCCAGACACACGCACATGTACAGCATAATGAGAACTGAAGAAAATTGTCTAAAAGGTCAACTATATTTTAACTTTGAGACTCACACTCTCAGTCACTGTCCGGTCTTGTTTCCGATTGTAGCTCTCAATCAAGGTTACATTCATCCTTTGACCTCCCCTGCAGCATCACCCTTTTCTTAGTAGCCAAGAAAGATGGCGGACGCCGACCCTGTATTGATTACTGGGCACTTAACTAGATTACAAAGAAATTCTGTCATCCCCTTCCTCTCACCTAGCAGCCTTAGAACATCTACAAGGTGCCAAGATATTCTCTAAGCTCAATTTACGAAGTGCGTATAATCTCATCAGGATGTGAAGCAGAAATAAGTGGAAATCTGCTTTTGTGACCCCTACTGACCAGTTTGAATATTAAGTAATGCTGTTTGGATTAATTAACGCCCCCTCTATTTTCAAGGATTTCATGCATACCATCTTCAGAGACATCCTGAATCATTATGTATTGATCTATATAAACGACATCCTCATCTATTCAAAAAACCCACTGACCATCCCCGACATGTCAAAGAAGTTCTTAAACACTTCTGCATTGGATATTTATCATTGTTGTCAGTTTCTCTGAGTCGATCCAACTGATACCCCCAAAGTTTTACCCACTGCCATGAAAAGTGCAAAACTATATTCCAGTATGTGTTCAGATATTTACCCAAAGGTTCCCTGGTCCAAAGAACCATCTGCAGTCCCTTCGGTGCAACATTGGTTCCAGGAGAGTGAGGGGGTCTGGGACTCAGCTCATCACCACCTGCAGGGGTCTGTGAGACATCCGCAGCGCCCAGCAGACACCCACACTCACCTGTTTATCCCTCTCCCTCCACAGAACCTAGTGAAGAAGCGTACACAGTGTGGGAGTTACTGGACTACAGACGCCAAGGTGGACAGCTAGAATACCTTGTCTCTTGAGAAGGGTTTGGACCTGAGGAACGTTCCTGGTTCCCTTGAGCCGACATCTTGGACCAAGAACTGTTGAGTGAGTTCTACACTGCCCACCCGAGAAACGCTCTCCCCATGGCAGAGGTCGGCCTCCTCAGCGGTGGAAGTTCCAACAGCCCTCAGGAGTGGACCGTGAGGGGGGTACTGTTACGGATTCGGCAGGGTCCTCACTCACTCTCTGTCAACAATCCATTTCGCCTTTATACTAATCACTGTCACCTGTTCCCAATCACCTGTCTGCACTATAAAAACTTCCACACACTCTCAGACACTTGTGGCCTGTTTTTAAACCCTTACCATCTGCTATACTTCATTATCCATCTCATCTGCATGTGCTCTGTTGTATTTTTTAATAAATACCCATTTGGGTTTACCATCTTGTATCATAACACCAGTCATGCCAGGCATAGTACTTCCAAATTTCACACTTTTTGACCATCTTCTATTGTCTTTAGCTGTGCTACCAGAAACTCTACTACAGACAAAAAACTTTTATTCATATTTTATTTCATATCCTCTAGAGGGCGGCACACTTTTAGATAAAAAGCTACAAAAGCAGTCACTGGGACAGTACCCTTTCAAAAGTCCTAAAGACTTTTTTTTACATTTTGGCAACTCAAAGGTACAAATATAAGTACCTAATGGTATTTATTAGGAAGGGTACTGTCCTAGTAAAAGCTTTCATAGCTTGCAAAAAGTAAGACCCTCTAAGCATTAGTATTTGCCATTTCTAAAATAATAACAGTATATTATAAAGATACTTTGATAAAAAATGTGTCTACTACAGGGAGAAGAAACTAAATTGCTATCGCCTATGAAAAAATATCTATGTGAGTGTTTGTGTGTGAGAGTGCACGTGCAAAATCTTCTCTCAAAAAAGGATGAAAATGCAACACAAATGTATTACTTTTTTGTCCTTTATACATAATAAACATAATTTGTATACTTAAAGGGATAGTTTACCCAAAAGATTAAAAGTCTGTCATCATTTTCTCACCCTCGTGCTTTTTTCTTACCCTCATACCTGCATGAGTTTCGTCATTCTGTTAAACAAAACTGAAGATATTTTGATAAATGATGATAACCACACACTGGACTGCTATAGTAGGAAAAAAAGAAGTCAATGGGTACCATTCTCACCATCATTTATCAAATTACTGTATCTTTAACAGAATAAAGAACCTTAAATTTTTGGGCGAATTATCCCTGCAAGTGAAAAGTTGTTTGCTTAGCCAACTTCCTCATTAGAGCTGAAAAGCCAGAGAGAGATCCAGATGCCACAAAAATCAGACAAAGTTACAGTAAGTATAATATGTATAAAAGCTGGTGAGTCTAAATGTACCCCTAAATACTTATATTCTGATCCAACTTTTAGTGTGTGTCCTGAGATGGAAATGTCTTGTTCCTACGTCTATACAAGAGCAAGAAACATACAAACTGTTTTTGAAATAATCAACTGTGAGCAACAATTTTCAAGGCAGCATGTCACCTTCATTAATACCTCTGTTAGGTTGATTGCAACCTCTGCAGCAGTCTTACCATGAGTAAAATAACTATCATCAGCATAAAACATCACAATTTTCACATACTAAAAGTAGATCTTTAATATATATGCTAAAGAGGGTTGGACCAAGTATGGAGCCTTGCGGGACCCCGGTTAAAAGACATAGGGGGTTGGATTTATAGTTACCAGTTTTAACATGTTGGGAACAGAGTGAGAAATAAGATTTAAGACTGACTAACTCTGACGAAAAATTAAAATTCAGTAATTTGTATAATAAAATATTATGATTAACTGTGTCAAATGCTTTCTTTTAGTCAAGAAACTACCTACTACCCTGCCTTTATCCAGTGATGCCTTCACCTTCTCTACAGTGGCGTGTTTACACGCATCTTTTGTTCCACACTCATACAGGTATAAACATG
This sequence comes from Misgurnus mizolepis, assembly GCA_025389145.1. Lineage (NCBI taxonomy): Eukaryota > Metazoa > Chordata > Actinopteri > Cypriniformes > Cobitidae > Misgurnus > Misgurnus mizolepis. The sequence goes on along the minus strand of JAIFKI010000004.1, from coordinate 40,725,557 downwards.
ATAAAGACACCATGCAGGGGTTTAAATCATAAATCATATTCTGTATCTCATCATTGTCATTAAAATCTCATCTTTAGTGTATGTCTAGTCTATATGCTTGGGTAACACTTTATTTCGATAGTCCACTTTAGACATTTTACTAATTATTAGTAACTTTTCAACTACTTATCAACAACAAATCTTTAGAGAATTAGTAAAATGTCTGCTTAATACCTACTAACACTTTATTGTGATGATATCTCAACAGACATTCAACTGACTATAAGTATCTTTGCAGGTGCATGTCAACTTATTCCACTAACCCAAACCTCTTCCCTAACCCCAACACTTAGTGTCTACTAATACACTAATGACAGTTAGTTGACGTATAGTTGGAAATTATTGAAAGTTAGTTGACATGAAGTTGCAAAGTTATTTATAGTTAGTAGAATGTCTAAAGTGGACTATCAAAATAAAGTGTAACCTATGCTTGTTGTATCTCACAGTAAGTTTGTTTTTACAATATGAACATGAGAGTTATGTGATTCCCATCCATAAATTCAAGCAATAACCAACTTACAATGTTGTTTGCTGGTGTTTGTTAGTTCAGTTTGTTAGATCAGTCTGAATCATAATCTAATGCTTCCTCTTTTTCCTCATTTAGTTTTTTTAGTAAGATGTAAGACACTGTAGTTGCAGTATTAATTACATTGTTTTAAATACATATAATACATTTGTAAGCAAAAGATATATCTGAGAGGGGCGTGACACATTTTTTTTAAACCAATAATTTTTGTCATACCAAACTGTAACAATTTAGTGTTGTTTTAAGCAGTGTAAAACAAAATAAACCCGGTTTATATATATATATATATATATATATATATATATATATATATATATATATATATATAATCTATGATTTGTTTGTTAATCAATTTTTCAGATTTGATAATAAATCAATAAAGCTTATTAAAGCTTATTTAAGATATAGATACAATAGGTCTTCGGATATATGAAAAATGCAATACAACTTTATACTGTAGGGCTCAATATTAACATTAGCAGAAAAAGTGTGTGTTATGTGACTTTTTAACAACATTTTTAGTAAAACATGCAACAATTGTTTAGTCAAGACACGTACAATAATTTTACTATTGACTTTAAACTTTTTAACCATAGAAAAGAAAGGTATACCAAGGCCTGCAATTAATGTATTTTGTAATGTAATGTAAGTCTTCAGTACTTTCAGTAGTTTAGTAGTTTGAATACTTGTTTTTAAACATGTTTAAAACTTAATTTTTATAGTGACTTTGAAAAGTTCCAAATTGTGATGGCTAGACAATTGGGTCAGATCATCTCCAAAACTGCAGCTGTTGTGGGGTGTTCCCGGTCTACTCTACTATAGACAAAAACTTTTAATAATATTTTATTTCATATCCTCTAGAGGGCAGCGCACTCTCAGAAAAAATGTACAAAAGCAGTCATTGGGGCATTTTAGCACCTTAAAAGTACATATATCAGTACCTAATGGACCTTTCAAAGGGTACTGTCCCAGTGGCAGCTTTCATAGCTTGCAAACAGTAAGATACTCTACTCTAGGCATTAGTATTTGCCATTTCTAAAATAATGACAGTATATTATAAAGATACTTTGATTAAAAAAAAAATAATAATAATAAGTGAGAAAAAAATCATATATTTGGTATCTCCCTACAATCCTGGACATCCTCAGATTCCTCAGGACATCTGGATGCTAGCTTGATCTCATAAAAAAATCACATAAAATGTGTCTACTATAAGAGGAAGAAACTGAATTGCTATCACCCAGGAGACTACAATATATAAAAGGCATAATTGCAAAATCTCTCTCAAAATAAGATGAAAATGTAACATAAATGTATTTTTATTTTCTGTCCTCTGATTTATTTATGTTTAATTATTAGGTTAAACAGCATTAGAATTGTTTTTATATTTACAATGATACATCATTTGTATACTTAAAGGGATCGTTAAACCAAAAGATGAAAATTTTGTCATCATTTTCTCACCCTCATTCTTTTCTAAACCTGTTTGAGATTATTTATTCTGTTAAACACAACAGAAGATATTTTGATAAATGATGGTAACCACACACTTGACAGCTAGGGAAAACAAGGAAGTCAATGGGTACCATTCTCACCATCATTTATCAAAATATCTTCAACAGAATAAAGAAACTCACAGGTTTGAAACAGGTTTAAGTAAATGATGACAAAACTTTATCTATAAAGCCAAAGAAAGATCCAGATGCCAAACAAATCAGACAAAGTTACAGTAAGTATAATATAAAAGCCATATCCATATATCCATGACAAAGTTGTATTTTTTTATATAGACTAAAATATATGTTTAACTTTTGTCTTTTTCTGTTGAAAACACTGTTTTCAGCACATTTTGGAGATAATGTGGAGCATCTTCATTAGACATTTCCATAAATGCTGGGATCTTCCATGTTGGCATAAATATCTTCATAATCCTCAATCTTAAAGTATAATTTTAGAGACAAAGAGATAAAATCAGTCAATAACATTTGGTCAGAAAATGTGTGTTAATTTACAATTACTAATAATAATGATCGATTTTGAACTTACAGAACAGGATTTTCTCTGACTAAAATGCACAGGAGACAATAAACAATTAAAAAGGAAGTTAATAAATCATTTTTTGTAAATTTATTTAAGCATTAGATCTGATTAGCATACGGTTACATTTTTATCTGCCAAATGACAAAAAAAGTATAAATTTATCTTTTCAGTAAACATAAATATCTAACTGGCACATAGATTAAAATGTTTTTACAGCAATGCCATAGAAGAACTATTATTGTTTAAACAAAGAACCATTCAGTCTAAGTTTCTTAAAAAAAAAAACATACATTAAGCCTTGTACGCTTAAATACTTTATATTTGCCTTCTATTTCAAAATGATAGAAACACATAAAAAAACAAAACAATATGTAATAATTATTTTAAGCTGTGGAGGCCGCTATTATGTTTTGTGCATAGTGCATTATGGGTCGATGACGGGGAATATATGTATACAAATATTTTGTGATGTATTTGTCGCGAAATATTACTACAGTTCACTATAATAAATACCATGGCATCTGTTATAGTTTTTCATCTGAGTTACTCTCACATGATGTTACTCTCTGGTTCATATTTTGCCTGAACAACGCTGATGTTTTTGTATTTTTAATGGCACTCAGCAGGGGCGTTGCTAGACATAAAGCTCTACTGGGGCACAGGCCCCCCATTTTTTGCTGACTTTTTTTTGAAAGCCTGCTGTGTGCAAGAGGTGTGCAACACTTCTATACAATGTCCTTTGCTTAACCCACTATTCTACAGTGCAACAGTTACTGCGAAAGATATATACAAGTGTATTCTTCATCATACCTAACATTATTAACATGTTTAGATGCATAAATGGCATAACATGTTTGGAAATAATGACAGCAGAGAAATATTTTCTACATTATACAATGATAGCAATGATTAATAACTTCTTTTTACAAGAATAATTTAAGAAACCAGTTATTTTATGACTGCTATAGTAATCTCAGTCACAGTTACTGCTAACTGTTTGTGTTATGTCCTAGAGTTAAATATTAGTAAACTAAATATTAATTTCATATCTGAAAATACAGAACAGTATAACACATACATCTGTTGATTTTCTCAGCAACAATGCAATTCTTTAGACTTGACAAGAGGTTTTCCTGAGATTATTCCTCTAATGTTTGAGACCTGACAGGGTCAGGATGTAGTTTGTCTAACCTCCCTTAAACGTTTCATCTCTCCTTTCTTCTTCTCTTTCCCTGCTTTGCACAAAACATTTCTGATGTACATCTACAGAAGCCAATAATGATCGAGTCAAAATAATATTAGCATTGTTATTTAGAAACTTACTTTACACTGTAAAACTTTTCACTGTAAATTTACAGTAAAATACTGGCAGCTGGGTTGCCAGCCGTTTACTGTATTTTTACAGAACCACTACTGTAAACAACATTTACAGTCTTGCACTGTAATTGTCAGATACAGTATAACGCTGTAATTTATTTATTTTTACAGTATACACTGTAAAATTTACACTGTAAATTTACATACAGGCAGCTATATTGCCAGCAAATTACTGTATTTTTACAGAACTATAATCCATTCTGTATTTTACTGATATGCCACTTTTAAATTAGGAATTTATATTATATGTGTAACAGTAACAATAGTCTCAAATGGAAATTAAATACATAATACACAAATACAAAATTCTTAGAATATAAAACTTTATTTTTTAAAAGCAAAGGCCATAAAATTTACATAAACATGTTTGCTGAAATGTCAGCTGTATGCATTACAATTAATAAACAGTTGACAGAACAGTTATGAATTATCAGAACATTAACAATCACGTGATCTTATTAACTTTCAAAGAATGGAAATGTTTCAAAATATTTTAAATGATGCAGAAAAAGAAAGTCAGGAGGGAAAATACATTAAAGGATTACTCTACTTTCTTAATAAAAAATCCGAATAATTTACTCACCCACATGTCATCCATAATGCTGATGTCTTTTTTTTTGTTCAGTCAATAAGAAATTAAGTTTTTTAGGTAAAACACTCCATGCTTTTTCTCAATTTTAAAGACTTTATTGGACCTCAATAGTTTACAGATTAAATGCAGTTTAAAATTAGCTGTTTTGATGCATCTTTAAAGGGCTCTAAACGATCCCAACCAAGGCATAAGGATCTTATCTAGCAAACCATCATCATTTTTATTGAGAAAAATCAAAAATGAGTACTATAAATCCATAACTTCTCATCTTGCACTAGCCTTGTGTCCCACCAGCGCAATCTAACGTAATGCTTAAGCATGTTGAAAGGTCACACGTGATGCATGCAAAACTACTGCCCCAGTGTTTACAAGCGTGGAGAAAGAGGAACGTTCAGACGTTGTTGTATGTGGAATGATAACAATTAATGTCTTTATGTCAGTTTGTTGTTTAAAATGGTCTGCAAGTGTGTGTTTCACATTTGTGATACGTGACCTTTCGACATTCCTATGCATTACATGACGTCACGTTGGCGCATCACACGGCTAGTGCAAGATGTGAAGTTGTGGCTTAAAAGTGCATTTTTTTTTTTGCCGAAAGTTATGATTTTGCTGGTTAAGACCCTTATGCATCAGTTTGAATAGTTTAGAGTAGGGCTGCACGATAAATCACATGCGATAGTCATGCGCATCTCATCACCTGCTTTCAGATGGAGAAGCTTTTACTAGACAGAGACGTAGTTCACTGACAAGCAGGGCCATATCGCATACATATTATTGATGCAAATTTTGCCCTGATTGTCAGTGATCTATGGCTTTGTGTAGTACATGCCGCTCCATCTGAAAGCAGGTGATGGCGATTTACTAATCAAGGAACCGGCTTTACTGACAAGATGCGCAATGACAATCACATGCGATTTATCATGCAGCCCTAGTTTAGAGCCCTTTGAAGCTGTATGCACCCTTTTAAACTGCATTTAAACTGTAAACTGTTGAGGTCCATTAAAGTCCACTATATGGAGAAACATTCTGGAATGTGTTACTCAAAAAAACAAACAACATTTTTTTTAATTTCTTCTTGACTGAACAAAGAAACACATAAACGTTTTGGATGACTTAGGGGTAAGTAAATTATCAGGATTTTTTATTAAAGGAGTAGTCCACTTTAAAGATGGGGCCCATTGACTTACTTTTTCCCTACTATGAAACTCAATGGACCCCCATCTTTAAAGTGGACTACTCCTTTTAGAAAGTGGACTAATCCTTTACTGTATTTTCCCTCCTGACTTTCTTTTTTTTTGCATCATTTTAAAAGTGGATTAATTCTTTAACATAAGCATATTGGATGAAATGCCAGCTGTACGTTTGTATTTCAATTAACAGCACATCATTAACAATGTAGGAAACTTTATTTCCTTTTAATTCAACTACACTGGATAGTGGAAGTGTCTAAACAAAATTGCATTTAAAGTCTGTAAGTTTTCTAAGAAGAGTGGAAACCTGTGGATTCACTGTAGTGTTCTTTTTCCCTTTCTTCATCTTTGATCCACGTTCCAGGTTGATGTAGAGAAATCATCTGCAAGGCAAAAAACAAACAAGAACAATCATTATTATGTTGATAAAAAAAATTAATAAGTCTTCTTATTTTACACAGTAATTAAAAAACAACAAATAAATCTGTATTAATAATTGTGCAATTTAATTGAATTATTTGGTTTAAACAGAAGTAATGGGGGAAGATCAATGTTCTGTTAAAAACAACAAATCACTGGTCAAAATGGAAATGTGACATTGCAAGCATAAAGGTGACATTGTTTTGTAAAGGTGTAAATCAAGTTGCAGGCATAAGAAAAAAGTTTGGCAACATTGAACTGCTAATCTTAAGTGTAATTCATGTCTTGTAAAACTTCATATTTAGGCTAAATAAATATAAACTGTATTCATCTGACCTCAGTTTTTCTGCATTTACACGTTTGGCATGGATTTTTGGGCTGAAATACTGCAAAAAGCATTGCAAGTTTTATGACGGTAAACACAAATGAAACACACAGAATTTTTTTTAGTGTGTAAAATAAACCAGTTTTTATAAAACAATTTCCTGAAATAACTCAATATCTACTGGGCTACCGGATACTGAGACAACTACTGCCGTTATTCAACCAATCATAAAAGAGAAAACAACGAGTCATTAAAAGCCTCATTTGATAGCCACGCCTTTCCACACGCTCTAGCAAGCTCAAATGAGTGAGAGAATTATGACAAAACTGTTAATTTCAGGTTATTTCAGGAAATAGTTTACCCTCTGTTAGGGTGGCCATTCGAACATGTTTTTGGATGTCATCAAGGTTTAATATTTCGGGTTTAATTTCAGAAAAGCAATCTTATGCATTCGACGTATGCATTCGAGCAACGCAACTTCCGGAGAACGCACCCAAAAACATGTTAGGGACGTGTCCAGCGGAACTGGCACGAATGGCCACCCTACCCTCAGTATGCAAAAAGTTATTTACACATTTAAAAGTGGTTTATTTTACACACCGAGACAGATTCTGCGCAATTAATTTGTATTTGTCGTTCATAAAATTGTGTTTGCAAACTTGCAATGCTTTTGGCAGTATTTCAGCACAAAAACCATGCCAAAAGTGTAAGCGGAGAAAAACTGAGGTCAGATGAATACAGTTCATACTTACTTATTTAATGTAAATATGAAGTTTCAGTTTTACGCTTTGCATCTTGATGCATATGGAAGGTTTTTTTGGTCTTTTTTAAATTAATTAATTAAATTATAAAATAATTTATAAAATTATAAAATAATTAATAAAATTATAAAATAATTAATTAAATTATAAAATAAAAAATAAAATTGCAAAATATGTCCCAAATTTGAAAATGAAATGCTGAAATAAAAATTAAAACATTATATTAAATTATTTCATTTTCATTTTTAACGTGATGAAGCATCATTCCGGCCAAATTGAAAAATTTAATTAAATTGATGATTTGACATTTCATTTTCAATATAATCTTGAGTCAAGACTGACAATATTAAAATAAAAAGGCAAGCTTGAAAAGGAATCTTTAAATACATTTTTTAAAAGGCTTTTTATTCATGCCCAAGCAATAATAGGGACAAAATTAAAATGTAAAGTTCAGTTTTAATTTCATGTTCTGTTTTTCTTTTTCATTTTCGTTTTAATTTTCGTGTTCATCTTTATTTTCAACTTGTATGCAAATTCAATGTTAGTCAGTGGGTGGGGCTTACTTGCTTAAAACAAGGGGATTGGCTGAAGCAGTGTTCAGTGTTGCCAACTCAGTGACTGTGTTGCTTGCCAACTTAGCGACCTTATTGCTACATCTAGCGACTTTTAGACTCATTTAGCCAAACTTAGCGACTGTTTGGATGAATATTAGCTTCACATCTGTACAGATAGGCTACTGTGTCGATTGTACTGGCCAACGAGTGCCGGGTGGCGCTGTCACGGTGAAATGTGCCCTCTGTGCATGGAGCAACATTTAGACTGTACGAGCTGACGTGTGTATGAGATTCGAGTACATTGTTTACATTTCAAAGGAGGAACAAACATTAAAAGAGGCTGGTCCGCTGTTATGTATATGCGTATTTTCACACATCTGATCCGATGAGGCGTCAGTTCAATGAATTGCAGACATACACAAACAGTCACTTACTTTTAAATGAACATTATCTGTGCTGTTTGTACCACCCCACAAGTATCACCCCTATGTGAGTCTTTTGGGGTCTACTCTGTACACTGCACTGGACACAACATAGGCTGCAGTTCTGCCCATAGCTGAAGCGTGAAAGACGAGCTACGCACATAAATGGGGTGCGGTGATGTCACGGCATAAAGAAATGCATATTATTTCATGTTGTTATTGCTAATATAATTTGTTGTTTTAATAATATATAAGATTACTGCTTTCCTGGGGTGGGTTGTTGTGCTGTATACCGCGTGATTTTGTTGCTTCTTCACCGCGGTAAAACAAAATCCGTACGGTCACAGCCCACAAATCAGCGTTACAAATCAGGACCACTTACAAATATGCAGGGTTTAAAACTGGGCCGAAGCTGAACCCCGTCACAATGGCTGAAGTCTGCTCCGGTGTGCCCGCTGCAAAAGTAAGTTACTGGTCGCTGTGTATGTCCATTCTCATGAAATGCATACAAATAACACGCAGTGTGATTATAGTGCTATACGGCAAATTTCAATTTTGAGAGCATATGATACACCAGTCCTTCCCAGATTTCGGCGCATGTATTGCACGATTATCACACTGCGTGATACTATGTGTATGCATATGAGAATGACTGACGCCTCACCGCCTAAATGTTGCGTTGCCCAGCTCCATGCACAGAGGGTAGACGCACATTTCACCGTGACAGCACCACCCGGCACTCGTTGGCCAGTACAATCAACACAGTAGCCTATCTGTACAGATGTGAAGCTAAGATTCATCCAAACAGTCGCTAAGTTTGGCTAAATGAGTCTAAAAGTCGCTAGATGTAGCAATAAGGTCGCTAAGTTGGCAAGGAACACAGTCACTGAGTTGGCAACACTGAACACTGCTTCAGCCAATCCCCTTTTTTTAAGCAAGTAAGCCCCACCCACTGACTAACATTGAATTTGCATACAAGTTGAAAATAAAAATGAACACGAAAATTAAAACGAAAATGAAAAAGAAAAACAGAACTTAAAATTAAAACTGAACTTTGCATTTTAATTTTGTCCCTATTATTGCTTGGGCATGAATAAAAAGCCTTTTAAAAAATGTATTTACAGATTCCTTTTCAAGCTTGCCTTTTTATTTTAATTTTGTCAGTCTTGACTCAAGATTATATTGAAAATGAAATGTCAAATCATCAATTTAATTAAATTTTTCAATTTGGCCGGAATGATGCTTCATCACATTAAAAATGAAAATGAAATAATTTTATATAATGTTTTAATTTTAATTTTAGCATTTCATTTTCAAATTTGGGACATATTTTGCGATTTTATTTTTTATTTTATAATTTAATTAATTATTTTATTATTTAATCAATTATTTTATAATTTAATTAATTATTTTATAATTTAATTAATTATTTTATAATTTAATTAATTAATTTAAAAAAGACCAAAAAAACCTTCCATAGATGCAGACCTTCACAATATGTAAAAAAAAAATAATTTTAACATATGAATGGGAAATGTGCATCTAACCTCTGAACAAACCCAAGGGTGCATGCCACCGCTTCCAGATCCTGGAGGTTAAAATTGTAGAATGAGGCAAATCTGAGCGTTGCAAGACCAGAGACAAAGTTGCGCTGCTCTCCTTCACACACAACCTGACCGTCCATGCTCAACATCCAGCGCTGGTTGCTTAGAGACAGACCTGAAATCGACCAAAACAAAACAGATAAAATATTTAAAATAAAATTTGTTTCTATTTTTGTGATGTTATTAAGCCATTTACAAATATAACTATTAAACATAACTTGAGCTCAACCGATGCAGATATTAGGTTAAAATGTGTATATTACAGGACAAATACTACAGTATATTGTACTGGTACTGTATACAGTACCAGGCCAAAGTTTGGACATGGGAAGTAAGTTCAAACTTTTGAGTGGTACTGTATATAGAAGTATATTACATATATATACTATAAATCACCAAATTTGAGTGATAATTGCAAAAATACGTTAATCAAACACTTTTAAATGACGTGACGAAGAAGGAGGTGGGGGTTACAATTTAACTAAACTTTAATATCTGAGATAAGTCTGACATCATTTCACTTATAACTTTAAAATACAAATAAAACTATATTTGTGATGAATGTAGGCTACAACCACAACGTTTTCATATCAAAGTAACTTAACTTGGTGTATATTTGAGAACAAGCTGAAATGTTTAGTTCTTTACGTGTATTACAAGCTAACTTAAGCTAAATCACAACGCACCGACAGACAGCAACATTGTGTTGTTTTAGGGCAATTCACATTATCATGTTTAGTCGTCAAAAACGAAAGAATTAACAGACAGATAAGTTACAAAAACATCTTTATCAACGTGTCGTGTGCTGTCTGTTAAGAGTTTAGCAAGTTAGCGTAACTTGTGGTGTGACAACAACGCAGCTCCTAAAAATAGCCAACTCGTGCAAACCGTTCAGAAATGCAATCGAATAAAACAAGTGTCTTACCGTGTCAATGATGCACAGTCAGTCAATCTTCGTTTATCTTCATCACAGACACATTGTATTCTCCCCGTCTTCTTGCTGCATAATCCTCTCATTTCTGCCGCGTCGTCGTGTAACTTTTAATTGTTCCGTGCACGTTTTCACATCACAGGCAGCTAGATTAAAAGTTGAACGCGTTGTCTTCATATCGTCGTTGTTTATAACCAATCCTAAATAAAGGGCGTCCGAACTTCCGAAGCACTAGCTCTGCTTACATTCAAATATTGAGCGCGAAGGAAATCAATCCCACAATGCAATGCTTTTACAGTATTATTCTGTATTACGAATTTTGCATGCTGAAAACAGGACAATTCTGTACATTTACAGACATTCTGTAAATATTTTGTAAATATACAGTCTAACACTGTTTTTTGAAAATACAGTACAATACTGTTAGAAATTCGCTGTAAATTTACAGAAAAGTTTTACAGTGTAGTTTCGTTATGCTTTCATAAGCACTCGCGTGGCGTCACCTTTTGAATGCGGTTGTGCGCGGTGAACGCAAACGCGCACGGCCATGGATACGTGCGTGCACGCGTCAATGCGAATGCTTCGTCGCCTTTACAAGCCTAAATTGAGTAACTACTTTGCATAAAGATCCGTTTTTGCCGCGATTGTCTTTGAAAAGGATTGCACTAGTTAACTGCTAAAATTTAAACTTGAGATTTACACCGGGGCACAAAAGATTTACACTGGGGCACGTGCCCCAGTAAAAGGGGTCTAGCGACGCCCCTGGCACTCAGGTGTCAAGACCACACACCACCTACTGTCTGTGTGCATTCATAACTCTCATTTTGAAGACTTGTTTACCTCGTTTACCTCACTGTAGCATTTAGAAAACGGGTTTTGTTTGCAACCTGTTACGTTGTCATGTATTGTGGTGCAAACAAAATGGTGGCCTCTGAGTGAAAACAAAGTTTTTTATTTCACTGCTAAAAAACTACGTTATTTTGTGTATTTGGTAAAATACGATGTGTTCATGTAGTTTATGGTTAAAAAACACATTCTTTTCTACATACCGTACATTTTTGTAGCTCCAGATTTCACTCTTTTCCTGAAACGCAGGGATTTGAAAAGCTCTGTGTCCCTAATTGGCTGGCTAATCTGTACCTTGTGATTGGCCTGAATACCTCTGACGTCAGCCGGAAATGTGACTCTCCTTACCATGTTTGAAAGATTCGCTCACAATGCAATGCTAACAGGAGTTAACTTACAAGCTGTGAGTCCAAAGCGGGAGGAATTATGATAATGTCGATCTTTACTACTTCACCAATCCCAGGAAGTAAACTGTTGCCTACAATCCGTGTGTTTGTTATAGTCCAAGAAAATAGATTTACTTTGGAGACGATAACTTGCAACATCATTTAATTTGGGGTATGCACCTTTTGCATATCGTTAACGTACTAATACACACTTACACACCTTAGGAAAATGTAAAATGAATCGGACAATAGGTGCTCATTAAAACTAACAATTTCACATTCCTATAGCCAATTCCAAGAGTGGAAATGAAAAGAGAAGCACAACAGTCAAGTTGTACAAGTAAAAGTCACTTTACTGTGGTAAAAAACTTATTTTTGTCACTGTACATGTTGTTAAAGATACAAAATGGTCACTGAGGAGCACACAACACTTCAAAATATAGTCAACATTTAGTTGTCCTATGACAAGAGCTACTTGTTTAGACTTGTTGTTCTTATGTGCTCCGCAATCTTATGATAACTTTGTATAAAAACTGTGTGACATAGTCTACAAGTCTACTACCTTTAATTTATATGTTACATGGTTTATTTTGATAGTGTGCCACAAAATCAAAATTGAACACCACAAATATATGTGTGCACATTGCATTTATCACTATACCTGTCTCACATGACAGTTTCTACAAACACCTGTGACAGTAATTGACGCACTCCACTAAATTATAAAAATGCTGTGCATGCGGATGTGCGCGTCACGAATGTGCCGCCACAAACTGCAAAGAAAACACTTTATGGTAGAGAAATATTGAGTCCCACTAAACACAGGACGTCGGATAGACGTGCAGATCATGTCTATATTGGGTCCGTCGGTCCATGACCAATTCTGGACATCTATTCGACGTCCAAACTAGGTCCACTATTTGGACGTCCCACCATGACCCTATTTGGACGTCATATTGACGGGCAACATTTGACGTTTAAACTGGGTAATTTTTTGGACGTCATTTGGACGTCTATGACAGGCCTATGTCTATATTACATGATTAGGCCTATAAAAATTTGTTTATTTACAAATATCAGCATTATTGTACCAACATGATAAATACATACAAATAGTCTATATTATTATTACAGTACTGTTTTTTCTGCTTTCTTGAATTACATACAAATTCATCTATATGTACCATTAAAAATATGTAATTAAATGTGTAGTTCATTATATTAAAAGTATATGACCATACTAACAATTTAACATGAAAATATTCTCATATATGTTGAGTTCATGATATGAATTCCACAGCCGGGTTCGAATCCCACTGCCGGTAGGAAATTTCTGAAGGGTTGTGGTGCGGTGGATGGGTGAAGTGCAGAGGCAATCATGTCTTTTCGCTTTTTTCATGTCTCTTTTCCTTACACGGCGGTCCTACGGTTGTTAACATTTTTAGACAAGCAGAACACGTCAAAAAAAAGACGTTGCCTGGTGTTACAAAACAACCCCTTTTATGGACCGGATTCGGACGTCCAAAAATTACATGAAAAAGACGTAATTCCGACGTCACTTTGCGCAGTGGGGTGTTTTATCTTAAGATTTTTATAAATGTTTTATATGGTTTACTTTGAATGTGTTTTATGGTTAAGGTCTAAATTAATGAGGTTGTCTCTCTGTTGCTTGCACATGGGTGTGTTTTTCCACAGCTAGGGCTTGATGGGGGACGTGTGACCTTGGTGAGAATAGCAAGATAGCTTTATGATGCATTAGAAAACAAAGGCACTGTGTTTTACCAGCAATGGCTGTCTTTTTGTGTAGCAAATTAAAGGTCGCAAAGATACAGGCACAGTACAAACAGATTGTTTTGAATGGGAGGGCTACTAAAACTGAGGCACTATTTAAATAACTAAAAAACTCAGAACGGGGTCATTGTCATTTTGTCATTTGGTCATTTGATCTTGGTCATTGTCATTATCATTTTACCAATGCAGGTGTACACTCTATGACCAGTATTGTGTTTCAAGCTGTGTTGCACAATCTTTAATAAAATATGTTAAAGAGAATTTTACATCTCAACCGTCTCTGATTCTCCTGAAGAAAATCCACGACAACTTCTATGGTGTTCCTGATTCTCAGCCTGTGGATGTTTTCCCACTAAAAAGGATTTTGGGAACTTACAACAAAGCACAGATGACAACAGGTCTGCTTGAGAAAGCACGAAGGTAAAGCTCTTGCATATTTTTACGTTATGTTTAGTATTAGCTCAGCTCGCTTGGAACCCCAACCGTGTTGGTACTAGAAAAAAGTATCAGGTACTACGTACTGTACCCAGTGGGAAAAAAAACAAAAGTAAGCTGACCCGACCCAACCCGTGGGGTACTATGCTTTGGAAAAGCGTCATTTGTTGCGTAAGGAGAGGAAAAGCAATGAGCAACTGTGTTTCACCTCCACGGTCTGGGTGGAACATCTCTATTTTTCTGCACTAAACAAGTACATTTTGCCCATATATTTTCAGAGCTGATATACAAAATGTTATAGAATAATAAATTAACAAAAACACAATTTAGACAAAAAATATATTCTAATTATATTGTATACAAATTCCCAGAACGTATCACATTTTAGTACAGTACCAGTCAAAGGTTTTAACACCCTCCCCCATACAGTATATGCATAAACAGAAAATAGGTCTAATTGAATTAATAAAAACGAATAAAATTATAACAATTTTAATAAAAAAACATTATTATTTTTTTAAATCATTCAACAGATTAAGCCATAACCGCACTTCCATCTATTGGACTGCGAAAATATATTAACTTGGTTCTTGGTAAAAAAAAAATGGTTCTTCTATGCCAATATGATGCACTTTTATTTTTAAGAGTGTAGACAGATACTTTAATCTACTATAATACTTTGCAAAAATATTTTATAAAACAAATTTACAGTTTGAGAGACTGACTGTGTTAAAATGCACAATACCTCTTTGGTGATGGTATTCGGGATTTAGAGAAAGTCTTGACTGCCACGGCTGCATACAGCTCATTTGACCTATGAACAAATTAACACATTAATATCAGAATAAGAAAAGTGAAGTGTGATTTTGCATGTTTTTATGAACAGACTTATGTGATAAGGTTGCTTAGGCCTAGAGCGGTTTCTAGGCAGGTTCACATAACTTAACTTTAATTCACACCAACTAAATAAATATAGCTTACCAAAGCCGAAGTGATGCTGTCTTGCTCTCACACATAAGACATGTTCAGTCATTAGCACACACTATATGTGATTATATTTTCATACTAAACTTTTCATGACTGTTTTATAAAGTGATCATCATGCAGCACACAAAATGACTTCATTAAAAATTATTTTACATTTAAAATTGTGTGCGAGTAAATGCTAAAATTAACATGAACTAGCTATGCTAAACGAGTATTGTTCAGTGTAGTTCAGGTTAGGTAATGCATTAACTAATACAACTTTATTGTAACTATGTTTTGATATCTGCAAACTTTATGCTGCAGAGTTCCCTAAAGTGAGATTGTCAGCATTAAGTTGTATATGTTGTCCTTCTCTGTATTTTAAAACTCCAAATACACCACACGCAACACACTTTAGAAATTTACACCCACACCCATCCGTTAAGTTTGTAGCTTGTCTGGATCGGACCACACGGGCCAGCCTTCGCTCCCCACTTGCATCAATGAGCCTTGGCCGCCCATGACCCTGTCGCCAGTTCACTGCTTTTCCCTCCTTGGATCACTTTTGATAGATAGATACTGACCACTGTAGACCGGGAACAGCCCACAAGAGCTACAGTTTTGTATATGCTCTGACACAGTCGTCTAGCCATCACAATTTGGCCCTTCAAAGTAGCTAAGCTCCTTATGCATGCCCATTTTTCCTGCTTCTAACACATCAACTTTGAGGACAGGTTTCAGGAAAAGTGCAGGAAAAATGAGTGTCTGCAGAGGTTTTTCCGGTCTGCAGTGGTCAGTACCAGTACCCATCAGTGATCCACATTTTTTTTATGAATGTATTATTTAGCGACTACACACAGACAGACAGACATATATTTGAACACAATTTGGTTTACATCTACATATAATTATACATTACATTTTAAAAAATGCATATTGTACTTTTGATTAGGCTGTGATTCTTGTGGATTAGCAGATGAAGACCTACAAATAATATTGACAGTGTTATATGATCGTACGGAAAGCTATACAAGCTCAACAAAACTACACAATGTCAAAATATGAATACTTAATAGGCTTTATGCCCAGCTGCACTGCTTCCTGAATTTCAGCCAGCTCCTTGTTTCCTGTCTGCCATTATTGAACAAACTGATTAATCCATGTGTGGCTGATTATTTTTGTTGTTACTACTGAGGTCAGGCACACCAGGATTAATCAGTTTGTTTGTGACTACTGAGGTCAGGCACACCTGGATCAATCAGTTTGTCCAATAATGGCAGACATGAAACAAGGAGCTGGCTGAAGTTCAGGAAGTAGTGCAGCTGGGCATAAAGCCTATTCAGACTTTTCCTAAGTATAACTGTGATATAACACACAAGTACCTTTTACACTTCTTGTATATGATGACTCCAGCAAATATGCAAATGAGAAGAAAGGCAAATGAGGGGGCTACAATGTAAATCCCAATTGTCTTCAAGTCAAAGGTCATCACATCGGGTTCATTCTGGAAAACAGCTAAAGGAAGTGGAAGAATGAAGTCATTTATGCGTCATCATGATGTATATATCATGTAAACAGCTATAGGACGTGAAATACATACATTTATTCTGTACTGAAGTCACTGGTCTTGGAGATTCTGTAAACGAATCTGCAGAAAAAAAACGATAAGTGAAAAGACACAGAGGAATCACACACACACACTAAAGAAAGTGAAAGATGAAGTAATCTTATGGTCATTATATTAGAATGTGCAGGGCAAAAACTAACACAGGGTTAGTTGTAACATGGACTGTTTACAGGTTGAGCGTTTTGATTTTCCGTATTTTTTTTCTCGCTACCAAAAGACAATCTCCCGCAAATTATTGGAAATGTATAATGTTTTTCCAGAGAGTTATTGATGAACGAGTGTTTTGTTGGTTTGCAAGTAAATTTTTTCATCATATGTTATTTTCGGTTTCTAAGTTGGGTGTGTAAGATACCAAATCCAATGCTATGTCATATTAATCAGTGTTTTGTTGACTAAAACAGAGCATCGTTTGAAATATGTCTGCAGGTCTTAGCAATTTTTTGACGGGCTTGAAAATATTTGACCCAGCGGGGTTAATTGTAACGCTGTGTTACAACTAACCCCTCAGCACTTACAATATGAAAACTGCTAACGTTAGCGCAATTATTGCCGTTGTTTTAAATAGGCTACACACGAATGATTGCTGGCTACCAACAAAACAAATGTGTCTGTCTTATCAAAAACCGTGTGTCAAATTTATATTGATTGAATAAGGTCACATCAAAGATTGAAATCATAATGAAATGAATGGCTAAAATCAGACTTTGATGCTCATTATCTCAGAATTTGATTTTGAAACTGTAGTATGGTTATTACAGACTGGGTCACATATAAAAAAAATGTTTTGTCATAATTGTGCTGCCTTTTTCTCACATATTTGGACATTTGTATCCATTTATAATTGAAGTATTGTTAGAAAAGGGCTGGATGAATGAATACAGTGTGGATACCTGTCTATTATAGACAGATATATAAACAATATCCACTTCAAGTATATAGACAATATTTGCCTGCGAACTTAATTTTAAGCAAGTGTTACAACTAACCCCCTGCCAGTTACAATTAACCACACCTATGGGGTAAGTTGTAACGTTTGCACTTCTGTCACGTTTGGTGTAATTGTCCAAGAATGGTAAATACTAGAAACAAACTTCAAATGTTCATTTGTAGCAGAGATGTGTGTGTTGCTTTTATTAAAATATAATTAATCAAATATCATATCAAATATCAAATATAACTCAAATATTTTTTTTATGATTGAGCCAAAACCAAAAAGCGTTAGGTTGTGCCCCGCTCTCCCCATATATCATGTACAGTACAGGTAAGTAGCTACAGGACAAATGTGAAACACATACATTTATTCTGGACTGGAGTCACTGGTTTTGGAGACTCTGTAAAAGAATCTGCAGACAAAAATATATAAGTGAAAAGACACAAAGGAATCGCTCACACTAAAGGAAGTGAAAGATAAAGTAATTTATTTCATAAATTTATTTTGGTCATTATGATGCATATATCATGTGAATAACTACAGGACAAATGTGAAACACATACATTTATTCTGGACTGGAGTCACTGGTTTTGGAGGCTCTGTAAAAGAATCTGCAGACAAAAATATATAAATGACAAGACACAGAGAAATCGCACACTTTGTGTATGATGTCTTGAAATCACTCACGTTGTACATGTAAGTCAACAGATGCTGTGATTTTCTGTCCAGAAATATTTGTAGTGCAGATTAATTTCTTCCCATCGTCTTTCTTTGCCCCCAGAAAGGTTATGGTGGAAAAGGTGGCCAATTCAAACCCTGTAAGTTGTTTCTTTCCATCTTTGACCGGCATGTTCTCATAGTTCCAGGAGAGGATCGGAGGATTCTTCAGGCAGGAATGATGGACGGTACAAGTGAAGGTCTTTGGAACACCCTCTATGATATCTGCTGCCAGTTTAGGCTCAATGGTTATACTAGAATAGACACCTGAAATTAAAATTATAAACAGGTGGCACAAACATCAAACATGATTTAAAGCTATATTTAAATGAATGTACAGATGTGGCCTTTAAAAATGCGTGTCTTAGAGAGTATCCCGGCATTCTCCAGGATTCTGCAGAATGGGGGATTATCTTTCCAGCGCAGGATATAACGAACCTGTAGATGGCATTCATGTTTCATGTAGGCTGTACTGACGACAATATGTGTGATCGACTTCATGCTGAGCATACTGTATGATATTGAAGTAACTTGACAGGGATTCTCAGTGCTCTGGAAGTCATACACATTCATACTTTTTGCCAAACATTTGGTTGGCGAAGATGTCTTTTGCCAGTGACATAAACAGTCACATATTCTTCATCAAAATCTGACTCAAAAGCGCATTATTTGTCTTATTTATTTATGTGCACTTAGAAGAGATGTGTTGTACAACAGAGTCTAATAACAAACTAGTAATTTGCGAAGCCCTTTGAAGAAACCGAGCGCGTTCACGCAATATCATTAACTAATTTATCTAATTTTACATTTAGTTCTTTTACTTTTTACGTTTCCTTATATACATTTTTACAAATAGTTAAATGTTCATTGTCTTTAAATTAATTGTGAAACTGACTGTAACACACAGATAAAACAAAGGCAAGTAGAGATGTATGCTTTTAATTGAATATACATTTTTTTGCTTACATTTTGCACTTTGTGATTTTGTAGCTCTTGTTGTTATGCCTCCATGATGTGTTACAGTACACTCAATATCTGAGCGTTCAGCCTTCACAACACCGGTGCGTGTCCGAGTGGTTTTCCATTGACCATTTTCCATACGGACATCATTTACATTATCAGATCCTTCAATACCCTTCAGAGTGATGTTTGGTTTGCTGTATGGACAGGTGTGGTAGGTGTAACACTCTACTGTAATGCTGTCACCGGTCTTTAAACCTCCAGAAATATTAATGATGAGTTGCTGTGGATTTGCTACAGTAGGGGAAAATGTTACAGTTAGGCAACCGATGATACAGCTGTAATGCCACTTAAAACCAAAAATATTACATTAAAAGAACATGTGAAGTATTTACGTACTGTCAACAATAATTGTGGCCGTGACATCATAAAACTCATAGGTGCGCCACCCAATATTTTCTGGGTCAATCCATGCATATAATTTTTCTCCACTGTGGGATGGATCTACACTTTTGATCAGCAGACTACAATCCCGATCTAAGTTTGTATGCCTATATATATCAGTTTTTCCTCTGAACTTGTCGATGACACTGTCTGGATACAAGGGATCATAAACTAAAGGGTAGCCTTTCGACACATACTGATACCACACAACTCTACGTGGGTTAGTAGGTGGGTATAAAGTGTAAGAGTAAGAGCACGGTATAACCAGACAGGAACCTTTGAGGCCACGAATTTCTGTTGGCATTCTCACTTCCCATGCCAAAGTCTCATACAGCAGAACACCTGTGAGAATATTAGATACTATTAATGTATTAATGTGTGTCAGTTAAACCTGACATTTTAACATTAAGAAGAGATTGACACAATAAACAAGTTCATTGGTTTTATTTTCAGGGAAGGCACGGTAAGGACTATGGAAGATATTTTATCATATGCATACAAATAAAACAAATGAAATTTTTAACGAAGTTCAAGAGAAGCACGATCATGTAATCCAACCAACCAGGTCTCTATAAAGCCATCCATCACCTTATAAAGTCATAAACATATGGTTTAAGTTTGCAATGAATATATTGGATTCATTTCAGGTCAAAAGTGACCTGCAATAAGTTTACTGCTCAGTTTATAGTGGATTAGTTATATAAATACATGTATATAAAGTGTCCTCTGACAGAATCTCTTGCTCTATAAAATGCATGAATAGAAGTAAAGTGACACAGTACCTTGAAACAGAAGATATATCAGTCCTTTCATCTCTGGATCACAATGCTTCCTAATTAATGCTAAAAAACAACTTATAAACTGCAAACAAGCTCAAATGTTAAAAACATTTCAGAATATCCTGAACACAACATGCAGAACTATGTAACAGTGCACATCTCATGACTTTCACCAGTTTACCACCTAAAGTGTTTTTCACAATTGTACCCATTATGGGTTTTTTGGGTGAAGCTCTTTACCATTAGAAAACAAGAAGTGAACGGGTACAAAAAGTTTGTTTCTTTTTAACAATTAAATGTAATATTCACTTCCATGTTTCAACCTTACCCTCTCAGCCCCTGCTTTAACAAGTGGACTGGATGAGAACCAACTGAAAGAAAATAAAAAAGGGAAAGTATAAAAAGAGTTATAAATCCTTTTTCCGGTTCAGCAGAAGAAAGAATGATGTGTTTTTTTCATAAGTTTCAAAGTTTAAAGTTAAAGTTTTTGAAAAACAAAATATGGCTGTAGATTTAGGCTTGGGTGATAAAGATGTCCTTTTGGATGTATTTACAAC
Source organism: Misgurnus mizolepis (assembly GCA_025389145.1). Lineage (NCBI taxonomy): Eukaryota > Metazoa > Chordata > Actinopteri > Cypriniformes > Cobitidae > Misgurnus > Misgurnus mizolepis. The sequence continues at coordinate 40,704,337 of JAIFKI010000004.1, read as the reverse complement.
AAGAAATTGTATGCAAATTACAATAGTTGAAATGTTTCAGATGAGAAAAATGCGAGCTTTTAATAGCATGCAAGCACTCCTATGTCAGCGGTTCCCAAGTCAAGAACAGGTTATAACAGTTCACATGTCACCAGTACGCAAAACTGCAGACGTGTTTTTGCCAGACACATGCACATGTAGAGCAGAATGAAAAAAGAAGAAAGTAGTGTAAAAGGTCAACTATATTCTGTGCTGAATGCTGCTTAAATTTTAATGGCAGGTGACCTTAAATGTTTTTTTTTACTACGGTACAGTATTGTGGTATGTTATGCATATGTAGCTAAATATTTTTTGGTGATTTATGGTAAAGCCAGAGATAATTTTCCACAGTGATGACAAATAGAGTTAACAACAACAACATATACATTTGGGTGGAGCCAGCCAGGACCTAAATTAGGGGATGAAATGTAAGTTTCTTTGATAATAACAAATAAAGCTTATTAAAAATATGGATACTACCACCCCTTTTTTTGCCACCCCAGTTTTAAAAGTCTAGCTCCGCCACTGTATTGAATGCCGATGCGAGATGGCGGCGCTACCGGAAGGTAGTTATTTTCGTTTATAAAGTTTTAAATATGGATATATCTACAACAACACGGTGCGGATTACCCTTAGAAGACCTTTTTTTATCATCCTGGAGCCGTTTGGATTTATTTTGTGAAGGATGGACGCACTTTTTTTGGACTTGAAGGTCATGGACCCCGTAACTTCACATTTAATTAACTGAAAGATCTAAAACATTTTCTAAAATATCCAAAAATGTGTTTGTCTGAAAAACGATGGACATATGCAACTCGGACAGCTTGGGGGTGAGTAAATCATGGGTTTAATATAATTTTTGGCCGAACTATCCCTTTAAAGGTAGCTTCTCTGTTGGATCAGGCCACACGGGCCAGCCTTTGCTCCCACTTGCATTAATGAGCCTTGCTTTTCCTTCCTTGGATCACTTTTGATAGGTTACATTGGGTTATGCGACAGGTGAATGATGAAAATTTTAAATGCAAAATGAAATCTAACTCTATCTAACCCTTGTGGAGATCATCTTTCTCCATTGTCCTTTTCATCATCAATTAGATTAGCGATTAGTATACAGGTGATGTGGATCATTAAGGTAGAGTGAGTGAGGAGCCTGGCGAATCTGTAACAGTACCCCCCTCACGGTCCACTCCTGAGGGCTGTTGGTACTTCCAACACTGAGGTTGCCAAACTCTGCCACGGGGAGCGGGTTTCTCTGCGTGGGCAGTGTGGAACTCACTTAACAGTTCTGGGTCCAAGATGTCGTCTCTAGGGACCCAGGAATGTTCCTCAGGTCCAAATTCTCCCAATCGACAAGGTATTCTAGCTGTCCACCTTGGCATCTGGAGTCCAGTAACTTCAGCACGGTGTACACTCCAATATCTTCTTGGGGGGGAATCTTCACCTGGCTCTGTGGAGAGGGAGAAACAGGTGGTTTGAATTGTGAAACATGAAAAATAGGGTGAATCCAATAGTTAGGAGGGAGCAGAAAATCGAATGCTACCTGATTGACCTTCTTAATTATAGTGAATGGGCTGATGTATCTGGGACTCAGTTTCTTGCAGGGGGACACATCCCCTCTCTAAGCCTATGGTGTCATCATAAGCTGATAGCTTTAACCTTAACACCGGTTTCAGTACATTATGGTAGGTGGTGATAAGGGCTTGTTCAGGCCAACCACTAACGCCTGCTAGCGTGCAAAACTTAAGTGAATACTCGGCAGCAGAAAACTTTCCTTGTTTAAGATGGTCCCGCAAACAGTAGAAGCACCAGCTGAAATACCAAATACCTCTTGAAAATAATCCATGAAGTCCTGGATGGTATGAACAGTTAATCTGTTTTGCTGCCAGAAGGATTCACCCCACCATAATGCCTTTCTGGTGAGTAAAAATATGATAACTGCTATCTTGCCACGATCTGTGGGGAAAGGGTTAAGTTGCATTTCGAAGATTAAAGAACAATGCAAAAGAAAACCTTCACATTTCTCCACCAAGCCAGAATAGGGCAACGGGTTAGTCATGAGTGTGGTAGCATGGTTCTGTGCTGTGACTCGTGTTTTGGAAGTGCGAAGTAGTGCCTGGCATAGTGTGTACACCTGAAATGGGTCTGCAGGGGCTGTTGACATATTTATGGTTTATCGTCCAGTCTTTTGTTATGGTAGACCGGTGGATATATGACAACGCAATACAACCAAATGGGTATTTATTAAAACATATAACAGAGTGCCTGCAGATGAGATGGATAATGAAGTATAGCAGATTGTAATGGTATTGATAACAGGCAACTCCAACACAAACAACACATAACACCAATAAAACCAGACAGTAATCCAAATTTTGCACTTTTTTATCTTGTCTCTAGCTGTGCTACCAGAAACTCTACTAAAGACAAAAACTTTTATTAATATTTTATTAAATATCCTCTAGAGGGCAGCACACATTTGAGCTCCAAAAGTGGTCACTGGGAAAGTACCCTTTCAAAAAGTAAACCTTTGTCCTAAATTAGCATTTCAAAGGTACATATCAGTACCTAATGGTATTTATTAGAAAGGGCACTGTCCTAGTGGCACGTTTCCTAGCTTGCAAAAATAAAGACCCTCCAGGCATTAGTATTGTCATTTCTAAAATAATAACAATATATTATAAAGATACTTTGATAAAAAAATGTGTCTACTGCAATGGGAAGAAACTAAATTGCTATTGGGTGAATTATTCCTGAAAAGTTGTTTACTTAGCTAACTTGCTCATTAGAACTAAAAAAGCCAGAAAAAGATCCAAATGCCAAACAAATTAGACAAAGTTAGAGTACACTCTAAAAACAAACGGTGCTATATAGCACCAAAAGTGGTTCTTTGCTCGTAATCATAGAAGAACCATTTTTAGTGCCATATAGCACCGGTGGAGCACCTGTGTAGAACCATATGGGGGGCATATAGCACCACATATTGTTCTACATAGCACTGTTTGGTTTTACACAGGTGCTTCACAGGTGCTTTACGGGTGCTTCAGTGCTATATGGCACTAACAACGGTTCTTCTATGATTACGAGCAAAGAATTAATTTAGGTGCTAAATAGCACCGTTTGTTTTTAGAGTGTAAGTCTAATTAAAATAATATGAATTAAAATATTGATGCTATTTTTCCATGACATATCCATGACAAAGTTATTTTTTTTAATATTGACTATATGTTTGAATTTAGTCTTTTCTGTGTTAAACACTGTATTAAGAACATTTTGGAGATGTTGTGGAGCATTTTCATTAGACGTTTCCATAAATGTTGAGATCTTCCATGTTGGCATAAATCTCTTCATAATCCTCAATCTTTAAGTATAAAATCAGAAACAAAGAGGTTAAATCAGTCAATAACATTTCAGACACGATTTGAGAACAGAAACTGGGTGTTAATTCACTAAAATGGTGTAATGATAATGATCAATTATATACTTACAGTGCAGGATTTTCTCTGACTATATTGCACAGGGGACAATAAACAATTGAAAATAAAGTTAATAAATCATTTAATAAATTAATTTTAATGTAAATTTATTTAAACATGTTACATCTCATCAGTGTTGGGCAGTAGCGTCGCTACAAGTAGCGAAGCTACTGGTTTAACTACATTTTCAGTGGCTTGGAGTTAGCTTTGCTAGTTTCTAAATAAAATAGCTTTCAGTAGCAAAGCTCTTTTTTTGACCAAGTAGTGTGTTAGCACACAAGCAACAATTTCCCAAACCTTTCTGAGGTCATCCTGAATTCAAGAATAAGCACCCCTGTTTTGAATTGACACGGGACGGCATTTGTCCGTATTTTCAGGTTGTGCAGCATTCATTCATAAAAACCTTTCCCACCCGCATTCTGTAAATACTCCTGCTATTCTACCTCTGATTAGGTAATGCTCACTGCCATCATCAGTTTGATTAGTTTGTTTTATACAGTCAGGATCAGATCAAGGCCAATCAGAGTCAAAGAGAGGTCAGGTCTCGTTGCTCTCTCTGTCGATTTTAAACGATGACGGAGGAAGCTCCAGACCCGCGTCCACCACGAAAGTTTCAGAGCTAAAGCTAAGCTAATGCAAAAGTGCCGACACGATTAAACCAACTATACTATCTGGCGTCAAGTATTAGTTCCTGTCTGAGGCGCTCGCGGGTTTGTCAGATGTGCGACAGCAATCACATCATGCATCAGGAGAGCAACATTCCTGCAATACTTTTACAGAAATCAGAGCACCGTCTTACAATTCAAGCATCTCCTGAGGTAGATAACAGTGTAATAACAGAAACTAATTTAAATGTTGTTAAAAAATAATGTTAAAAATGTAAATGAATCACATCCCCATGTTATGATATTTCTTTATGTAGCCTATATAGTCGGATACTATAAGCATTAAAAACCGGGGCGGTTTCCTGCATGAGGTTTAGATGAATCCAGGACTAGACCTAGTTATAACTTATATAATGTAATTAAAGTGGTATTTACAAACATCTTACAAGAAACAATACTGGTGTGTATCTTGACACAAAACAATGGCACTGATATATGTCAGTACAAGGTATTCAAAAATATTCAACTTTTCAGTAAACATACTTTAGCATAATCATAATCTATCTGGCCCTTAATATACTGTAGGCACTTAAATGGTTATTTACAGTGATGCCATAGAAGAACCATTATTGGTTCAACAAAGAACCATTCAGTCAAAGGTTCTTTAAAGAAACAGTTCTTATACCTTGACTATAAAGCCTTGAATGCTTAAATACTTTATATTTGCCTTCCCAACATGTAATACTCATTTTAAGCTGTGGAGGCCGCCATTACTTTACCACTTGAGTGCTTCTCTGCCACAGGCTTATAGCTGCCCTTAAAATCGGCAAACCCACAAATTGGTCAGGCACTTTAATCTGAATAACCTTTTTCCATCGTAAAGAACAGAAAGATTCTTCAGATGTTAAAGGTCCTTTATGAAACCACACTGTACAGACAAAAATGGTTCTTCTATGCCAATATGATGCACCTTTGTATTTAAGGGTTAAGACAAATACTTTAATCTACTATAATACTGCACAAAAATATTTTAGAAAACAAATTTACACTTTACAGTTTTAGAGACATGGGTGACATGGGTTTAAATGCACAATACCTCTCTGGTGATGGTATACGGGCTTTAGAGAAAGTCTTGTGTGCCGCAACTGCATCATTTGACCTGTGAACAGATTAACACATAGGCCTACATTTATTTACTTTATCCCTTTGCTTGAATATTTTACACTTATACAAATGCATTTAAAAGAGTACACCTTTTTACAGAGTTGATTACTCAAAAGTACATATGAGTCCCAAATACATACTGTACATATACATAATCGACCATTTGCAATTATTTCTGAAAGTTTTGGGCAGAAGCAGGGAGACAAAAAGGGTGAGATACATGTGGTCATCCAAATTCTATCAATCAGCATACGTACCTGCAAGTTTACATTATTTTATATAATTTGTAGAACAGCTGGCTTTTTAGCAAGACAAAAAACTCCAGTCAATTTATTGTATGGCTGTTTTAGGTGCACTCTAAAAATGCTGGGTTATTTTCAACACAGTGTTGAGAAATATTGGACAGAACACACTGATGGGTTAAAATGACCCAATGCTGGGTTGTTGTTACCCAATCATGGGTTATAATAACTCAGCAGTTGGGTTAAAACAATCCAGCATTGGGTTGACAAAACCCAGCATTTTTAGAGTCTGATAAGGTTGCTAAGGTCGAGAGTGGTTTGTAGGCATGTTTTCATCACTCAAAAACAAATAAAAAATGCTTGTTGGTTTAATTTAATAAATATATGACACATTTCCACACAATTTAACTGATGATGATTGTTAGCATGAACTTGTCTTGTATACTTCTGTATTTTAAAACTTCAATGACACCAGGCGCAACACATTTTAGAAAATAACACCCACACCCACATATTTACTTACTGTAGGCCTACACAAGCTTAGATGCATTAGATGCACCACGTTATATATATATATATATATATATATATATATATATATATATATATATATATATATATATATATATATATATATATATATATATATATATATGCATAAACAAACAAGTTGGTTAACATCTACATATGGTTAAACATTACATTTAAAACAAGATGCATACTGTACCTTCGTTCCAGCTGTGATTCTTGTGGATTACCAGGTGAACACCTGGAAATAATATTAACTGTGTTATATGACTGTATGAAAAGCTATAGATGCTCAACCAAACTACATCATGTCAATATATCATAAATACTTAATTCAGACTTCCTAACCCTGATGTAACACACATGTACCTGTTGCATTTCTTGTACATGATGACTCCTGCAAACATGCAAATGAGAAGGCATGCAAATGAGGGGGCTAAAATGTAAAGCCCAGTTGTCTTAAAGTCAAAGGTCATCACATCGGGTTTATTCTGGGTAACAGCTAAAGGAAATAAAAGAAGAAGTAATGTATTGGTCATTATGATGTATATTTCATATAAACAGCTACAGGACAAATGTAAAACACATACATTTATTTTGGACTTGGGTCATTGGTTTTGGAGACTCTGTGAAAGAATCTGCAGACAAAAATCTATAAATGAAAAGACACAGAGGAATCGCACACACTAAAGGAAGTGAAAGATAAAGTCATTTATTGGTCATTATGATGTATATATCATGTAAAGAGCTAAAGGACAAATGTAAAACACATACATTTACTCTGGACTGTAGTCACTGGTTTTGGAGGCTCTGTAAAAGAATCTACAGACAAAAATCTATAAATGATAAGACACAAAGGTATTGCATAAATCTTGTATGATGTTTTGAAATCACTCACGTTGTACATGTAAGTCGACAGATGCTGTGATTTTCTGTTCAGAAATATTTGTAGTGCAGATTAATTTCTTCCCATCGTCTTTCTTTGCCCCCAAAAAGGTTATGGTGGAAAAGGTGGCCAATTCAAACCCTGTAAGTTGTTTCTTTCCATTTTTGACCGGCATATTCTCATAGTTCCAGGAGAGGATCGGAGGATTTTGGCAGGAATGGTGGACGGTACAAGTGAAGGTCTTTTCAACACCCTCTATGATATCTGCTGCCAGTTTAGGCTCAATGGTTATACTAGAATAGACACCTGAAATTAAAATTAAAATTATAAACAGTTGGCACAAACATAAAACATGATTTAAAGCTACATTTGAATTAATTTAACTTTTACTTTCCTTTGTTTCATAGTTAAATGTTCAATGTCTTTTTTATTGTGAAACGGACTGTAAAACACAAATAAAACAGAGGCATGTATTATGTACACTCTTCAATGCACATAAATGTTTTACTTACATTTTGCACTTTGTGATTTTGTAGCTCTTGTTGTTATGCCTCCATGATGTGTTACAGTACACTCAATATCTAAGCGTTCAGCCTTCACAACACCGGTGCGTGTCAGAGTGGTTTTCCATTGACCATTTTTGATATGGACATCATCGATTTTATCAGATCCTTCAATACCCTTCAGAACGATGTTTGGTTTGCTGTATGGACAGGTGTGTAAGGTGTAACACGCTACTGTAATGCTGTCACTGATCTTTAAACCTCCAGAAATATTAATGATGGGCTGCTGTGGATTTGCTACAGTATTGAAAAATATTACAGTTAGGCAACCGATGATACAGCTGTAATGACACTTAAAACCAAAAATATTACATTAAAAGAACATGCAAAGTATTTACGTACTGTCAACAATAATCGTGGAGGTGACATCATAAAACTTATAGGTGCTCTTTCCAATATTTTCTGGGTCAATCCATGCATATAATTGTTCTCCATTGTGGGACGAATCCACCCTTTTGATCAACAGACTACAATCCAGATATGAGTTTTTAGGGTTATATATATCAGTTTTTCCTCTGAACTTGTCAATGACACTGTCTGGATACCAGGGATCATAAACTATAGGGTAGCCTTTCGACACCCACTGATACCACACAACTCTACGTGGGTTAGTGGGTGGGTATGAATAGTAAGAGTAAGTGCAGGGTATAACCAGACAGGAACCTCTGAGGCCATGAATTTCTGATGGCATTCTCACTTCCCATGCCAAAGTCTCATACAGCAAAACACCTGTGAGAAAAACATTAGATCAAATTAATGTATTAATGGCTGCCTGTTAAACCTGACAATTTAACATTAAGTTCATGTAACTCAATCAGAAGAGATTGACACTATCAACAGTTCATTAGATTGATTTTCAGGGAAGCCACTGTAGGGACTATGGAAAATACATTGTCATAAGCATAAAAATTAAACAAATAAAGTTTTTTTAACTAAGTTAAAAAGGAGGAAGGTCATGTAATCCAACCAATCAGCATAAAGAGGTGTCTATACATATTCGTCCCTCACCACTGTCCTATGACAGAGTTTTTTGCAGCATCTCTCCTCCACCCCATCACCTCACTCTCTGGTTGTATATCTAATATACCAGTTAAAGAGGGTGGAGTACTCTGTGTTATGGCTAAAATTCACAGCTCTGAGCCCTCCCCTCGGACAGCACGCCAAATATGTTTTATTTATATATCATTAAAGCAAACTTGTGAATATGAAATTTAACTTTTGATTTCATTTAGTATACTGCAACATGTCATATACAAGTCAAACATATAAGTTGCGATTTCCCAGACAGGGATTAGACTAGTCCTAGACTAAAATAAATGATATCTTAAAATATATCAGTGCCCTTTGTTTTGCCTTAAAATTCACTTAGTTTATAGTGGATTAGTTATATGAATACATGTACAGTACAGGGTAAAAGTTTGGACACACTCATTCGTTATTTATATATTTTTCCACATAACAGAATAATAATAAACTCGTCCAAACTATGGCATAACACAAATGCAACGGTGGGAATTATGTTGGTGACTTAAAGCATCCAAAATAAATCAAAACTCTGTTATATTTTATCATCTGAAGTGCAGTCACCACTTGCTTAGAAATTGCAAAACCATACTTCTTGAAGTTTTACTTTAGACTGACTTTTAAAGAATATTGACGGACTTCACATTTAATCTGGGCTCTTATTGACCGCTTTTTCTGTAATATTCAGTGCAAGTCATCTATTTTAAAAATAATATTTTAAAATAAAATGTTAGTTTTCTAATAACAGAAATTAATCTGTTTGGCACAGGTATAGTTTTTTTCTACAAACATAATTTCATGCATTTAACCATGCACCTTCAGATTAAAAGATTTTTAAAATTATAGTCAAGTGTGTCTAAACTTTTGGCCTGTACTGTATGTGTCCTCTGACAGAATCTCTTGCTCTATAAAATGCATGAATAGAAGTTACTGTAAGTGACACAGTACCTTGAAACAGAAGATATATCAGTCCTTTCATCTCTGGATCACAATGCTTCCTCTTATATAGAAAATTCCCACTTATAAACTGCAAACAAGCTCAAATGTAAAAACATTTCATAATATCCCAAACACAACATGCAGAACTATGTAACAGTGCACATCTCATGACTTTCATCAGTTTACTACCTAAAGTATTTAAAAAAGTGTTCCTACCCACTAAACACAGGACGTCGGTTAGACGTGCAGATCATGTCTATATTGGGTTCGTCGGTCCATGACCAATTCTGGACATGTATTCGACGTCCAAACTAGGTCCACTATTTGGACGTCCCACCATGACCCTATTTGGACGTCATATTGACGGGCAACATTTGACGTTTAAACTGGGTAATTTTTGGACGTCATTAGGACGTCTATTACAGGTCTATGTCTATATTACATGATTAGGCCTATAAAAATTTGTTTATTTACAAATATCAGCATTATTGTACCAACATGATTAATACATACGAATAGTCTATATTATTATTACAGTACTGTTTTTTTCTGCTTTCTTGAATTACGTACAAAATTCATCTAAATGTACCATTAAAAATATGTAATTAACCCTAACCCGTTGTTTTAACCTTACCTTGCTCAAACAAATGGACTGGATGAAAACCAACTGAAATAAAATAAAATAGAAGAAAGTAAAGAAGAGTAATAAATGCTTCTCTCGTTCAGCAGAATATGTTTCTTATAATATGTGTAGTGCTGTGATGTCCACACCCAAGATAAAAAGGATTTCCTTTTTTCTGGTTTTGTAGTTAACAAATGTCTTACCCCTTACACCAATATGTTTTGAAAAAAAAAAAAAAATGAATACATGGCTGTGGATTTTGGCTGGGCAAGTAGAGATGTCCTTTTGGGTGTATTTTCAACAAGAACTTGCAAACTAGTTGAAATGTTTCAGATGAGAAAAATTGTGAGCTGTTAAAATTAGCATGCAAGCACTCTGACGGTGGTTTTCAAGTCAAGAACAGATTATAACCATTCTCATAGTACGCAAAACTGCTGAAGTGTTTCTGTCACACAAATGAACACAGCTTAATAAGAACAGAAGAAAGCATTATGAATTTAAATATGAAACGTTATGTCAACCATGAGTAGTGAATAATGTCCGACTTAGGGCTCTATCTTACACCCGGCGCAATGCAGCGCAATGCGCGACGCAAGTGTCTTTCGCTAGTTTCCACCCTAATTTTCACGTTAAGCGCCACGTTGTTTAAATAGCAAATGCATTTGCGCCCCCTTTTGCGCCCATGGGCGTTCTGGACTGAAAACGAGGTGTGTTCAGGCGCATTGTTGGCGCGTTGCTATTTTGAGGCAACTAAAATAGACTACGCCATTGACCAACAAAAACCTGCTCTAAAGTCTAAAGTCAATGGCGCAATGTGTTTTATGTTATTTAAAGAGCGCATTAGTAAAATGCGCCTATACACGGGAGGACAACGCGGGTTTGCTCATCACGTACATGAATGCGCAGCAGCACAAAAATGCTTTTAAATATGAAAGATTAAAGGATTGAATGTAAAAGATTATTATTGAGTCTCTTGGACATAAATGAGGACTAATTATGAGACGTTAGAAGGCGCAAAGAGCTGCTTCACCTGCGGCCTGGTAAGTAAATAAATGCTTTGCTTTGAACAATGGGTCTGTTTTTAAATGTTTTTTATGCTACCTCACGGATTTATTGTATATGATTACTCTGTACCTGTGGATATGGTGAGATGATAAACATTTTTAAGTAATGCTTAAAAAAACTCTTTGCTAAAAAAACCGCTGTCCAAAGTGCTGAAACGTGAGGAGAGCCGTTTGTAAATTCTTTATCTCCTGTTTGTTACAAATAAAGTATTTTTAGAGTACAAACCTTATCTTACATACTTGTAAATTATTTTTTGATGATATTGGATAGCCATACATTTAAAGCAATTACAAGTCTGCTTTTTACTTCCATGACAAAAAGAAAACGGATTTTTAAGGTTTTAATAAAAAAAATAGTGAAAAACAACACAATTATTTAACATTAATCTTAAACTGGGGATCTTCTTCCTCCGCTTGGTTTTTCAGTTTACAAAGTCCGTCATCTAAATAGGGATTAGACATAGCGCCAGCGCAACTGGCTTTTAAAGGGGATGAGAGCTGTGACTCTCATTGGTTTACTGCACGTTACGCCCAAAATACTCCCATTACAATAGGACCTACCCTTTTCAACCATGCGCTCGGCGCAAAAACCATTTTTCCCGTGGTTAAATTAGCAAAAGTGGATTCGGACACGCCCATTTAGACGTTGCGCTGTGCGCTTTAGACAATGCGCTTAGATTGTTAAAATAGGGCCCTTAATGGTATCATTTACATTTTAATTGAAGGTGATCTTAAATATTTTTTTACTATGCTATTATATTGTGTGTCATGTATATATAAATAATGTTTTTTGTGATGTATGGTAAAGCCAGAGGTCATTTTCCACAATGAGGGCAATAAAGTAAACAACAACCTAAATTTGGGTGAAGCCAGCCAGTACTTAGGGGGTGAAATGTTAGTTTTTTTTTTTTTTAATAAAGCTTATTTTTAAGGTAAGCGACTTCCATCAATTTATTTAAGCTACATTTAAACAAACGTTTTTTTTTCAGTGTTGTATTCCTAATTTTTTTTTTGTTTAAATGTAGCTTAAATAAATTGATTGTGACCACTTACCTTAAAAAAATTTAGTAAATTGAATGACTAATTTTTTTCAGTGTATGCTCAGGGGTGGTCATTCCTGGTCCTGGAGGGCCACAATCCTACAGAGTTTAGCTCCAACCATAATCAAACACCTCAACATCATTTGCAAGTAATACTAAAGATTTTGATTAGGTTTTTCAGGTGTGTTTGATTAGGGTTGGAGCTAAACTCTGCAGGACTGTGGCCCTCCAGGACCAGGAAAGACCACCCCTGCTATAGACCGTTTCAGCAGTAACATCGTAAACAAGCGGCTCTCGTGGTCAGCACGTAACTTCCGGTAAACTTCCAGAGAAAAAGAAGTGATATGAGTTTAGAGTATACAAGTGGGTGGATGATGACAAAACTTTTGTGATTATGATATATGGTATGTTGTGTCTTAGGCTTTTAAGACTATTTTAAATAGTTGTGTATGAGTCCCATGGTTATAACAAGTAGCAAAACTCAACCTTAATATAATCAGTCTACTGTTGAGAACTTAATAGGGCAGAATTTGTCTTCCTAACCACGGCTTTACATTTAATTTAATTACAAAGATGTCATCTTTTGTGATTATCCTTTCTTTCGAACTGAGCTTCAAAAAATCCCATACAACAAAGATGGTGTTTCTATGCATAGGCATAGCATTTTCTCTTGGTTTGTTTTAGTTCAACTCTTTGTGCAAACAATTTGCGATGCACATCTTTAACACTTGATGTTGCTGTTACTCTTTTCATGTTGTCCTCTGCCAGTATTTTGGCGTTTCATTTTAGTGTTGGCTGCTTTTGCACCTTTTGTGTAATAAACATTACTGTGTTTTACTCTGACATTGTTTTCTGAAAGCACTTTAGACTCTGCTTGGGCTGATTCAAAGAGTTAAGCAACAGTCAATGCTCTTTCCAAATGTAAGCCATTCTTCTTGTAGCAGTTTGTCTCTTAATAGTCTATGTCCACATCTCACTGGTCTCGTATCAAATCACGTTCTAAAGTGCCAAACTCGCAGGATTTGGCCAGTTCCCTCAACATGACAAATGCATCAATTGTTTTATCTTGTAGTTGAAATCTTGGTTACACTTTATTTTGATAGTCCACTTTAGACATTCTACTAACTATAAATAACTTTGCAACTTCTTGTCAACTAACTTTCAATAATTTGCAACTATACGTCAAATAACTGTCATAAGTGTATTAGTAGAGTGTAAGGGTTGGGGTTAGGGAAGAGGTTTGGTTTGTGGAATAAGTTGACATGCACCTGAAAAGATACTTATAGACAGTTGAATGTCTATTGAGATATCATCACAATAAAGTGTTAGTAGATATTAAGCAGACATTCTACTAATTCTCTAAAGATTGGTAGTTGATAAGTAGTTGAAAAGTTACTTATAATTAGTAAAATGTCTAAAGTGGACTATCGAAATAAAATGTTACCGAAATCTCAATATAAATTTGTGTCTCACCAGCACAAAATTTTTCCTTGGAGTAAGCCATCCAATGTGGCTACAGATTCTGTATATGACTCTTTAGGACCTGGAGGTAGTGAACACACTACGGTACTTTAATGTCATCACCGGTCTTTGTGCCTCCATAATATTATTAATGATGGGCTGCTGTGGATTTATTTGCTACAGTAGAGAAAAATGGTACAATTAGGCAACCATTGATACAGCTGTAATGCCACTTAAAACCTAAAATATTTAATTAAAAGAACATGTGAAGTATTTATGAACTGTTAACAATAAACCTGTAGGTGCTCTTTCCAAAATGTTCTGGGTCAATCCATGAATATAATTTTTCTCCATGGTGGGATGAATCCATGCTTTTGATCAGCAGACTAATGACAGCATAAAATGTATACATGTCAACACCCCTCACTTGCGCTCACATTGTTATTTCATCATATCCCAGCACATATCATCAAACATAAACAAATACATTTTCATCAACTTAAGCTTTGTTGTTGGTTTAGTAAGTACATCTGCAAACATCTCTTCAGTTGGACAGTACTAATTCTGCCATCATTCATTACTGACCTCACAAAATGGTATTTAATATCAACATGTTTACATCTTTGACTATACATAGGATTTTTCGCTAAAGCTATACTGCCCTACAAAAGCTAAGTAGCTACGCAAACACTGAAACTGCGAAAAATGCCCTTAAAGTTTTTTACACCAGCCAGTCAAACATGTTACTGCATTTTGGCCAGGAGACTTTGTCACAAGACACAACAGATCTCACAAAGCCCATTTCAACCCTTAACTCAATTTTGACCAAATGCTTAGTTACTGCGCTTTGGCTTTGTAGGGCAGTATAGCACCCTGATTGTCTTCCTAGACTATGGATTCATGCATTTTACCATCAATGTTTTGTAACAATTGCTGCAAGTATAAACACTCCTGTATAGTTGCGGTTAATGCCATATACTCAGCCTCACATGTGGAAAGTGTAACAGCTGCCTTTTGGTCTTCCATGAGACCAATGGACCATTTCTATTTAGGCTAATGCAGTAACCTGAAGTACTCCGTCTATCAATAACATCTGCTGCCCAATTTGCATCATTGTATGCATGTATAAAGTTCTCATTTGCACCTTTCTTGTAACACAGTTCTTTGTTTTTGGTGCCTTGCAAATATCTTAAAACATGCTTTACAGTATTCCACTGTTCTATAGTTGGCTTATTAAAATATTGTGCTTTACTCACTACAAAACTTAGGTCAGGCCTTGTACATGTTGCCAGGAAAATTAAGCTACCTACTGCTTCCCTGTATTTCTTGACATCCAGCATTTTCAGTGTAATTTATTTTCTGCTCACAAGGGACAGATCTGGGTTTACTGTTTTGCATGTCACATTTTTCAAGTGGTTTCTTAACATACCCATGTTGTGACATTTTGACAAAATCAACATCTTGCTCAAAGTTAATGCCAAGAAAATGTGTCAGTTTTCCTAAATCCTTCATTCTAAACTTTGACATGAGCATCTCTTTCACATCTTTAAACACGTTCATATCACTGGCAGCAATAATCAAGTCATCAACCCAAATAATTATAAAAACTTTCACAACACGTTTTCATTCAGAACACGTGAACCAGCTGAGATCAATGAGTACATAATGGCTACCGTAGTTGCAATACGCATTTGGAAAAGCAAGGCGCTAGAGAGCACTATTTGTTTGAATGCAAAATACAATTTCACACCCACATAAATCCTACTTACAGTAACACACTCACTGGGCGACTTTTGCAATGACGTTAGCCAGGGACGTACTGGGACTGAAATTCAGCCCGGGACTTTAAGATGGAGAGGCCTTTTACGTGAGTGCCCTTGGTGCACGAGCAGGATTTTTGCAGTTATTTTAATTCTAGTAGTGTTTTTATGGTATGAAGAGAATCAGATTATGCTGAAGAAGACTTTAAAGAAACTTTAGGATAACACCTGCCTCCTCAGGTTGTATAAGCAAGTCACCACTGCACTAAACACAACCAGGTCAGCAAAACCTAATCTCGAACACATAAGTCACAGTATACTGCTAACTACCAGCATGTGTACAGTCAGTTGGAGTGATAAAATTGTTACAAGTACTCACACATACCCACTCAGATAATCAAAAACTACAATACAGTACCATAAAATAGAGATTGTGTGTGTACGTACTCACTTTCAACACTCCCTGGCTCCACTTCCCCTGTGCTGGACCCTGCCTCTGCTTACTGATTGTACAGCTACATATGCATGAGAAGAACATCAGTAATAAATATGACTAAGAATAATTCCTTTTTTTAATTCAATCTGTGCTTTAGTCAGGTTATAATCTAGTAAGTGGAACTATTGCATTTTATCCTTTATGTAAATATGTAATATTGTGCTCTATTTTTCTATTTGTGTGTCCTTAATAAAGCTTTGATTGATTGATTGATTGATTGATTGATTGATTGATATGCCTACCCTGCTGAAAAGAAACAGCATCAAACCAGCATGGGAATTATGCTGGTCTATGCTGGTAACATATGCTGGTCTTGCTGGTATTTCCAGCAGGGTAATATGATTGCCTACCCAGCCCTGCACACTGCCCCTGTACCTATCACCGTTTTTGTACTGGTTCCATTCTCCTCCTCCTCTTGTTCTGCTTTCTTTCCTCCTCATCATCAATATGACTGCAGGGGTCATCATCAACCTGTCTCTCTCCATCAGTGACCTTAACAGCTAATATACAGACATACAGGGATTCCTTAGACCATTTTACTGTTTGAACACAATGATGACGTGGAAACGTTTGCACGCGCATGTTGGCAATGGAAGTATGGCAAGAATCAGCAGTGAAGCAACACAGACAGAGAAAGTTATATTTAAAAGTTGACTTTATCAAGTTTTTCAACACAGCTACCAGATCCATGTACTATAGTGGAGTGAATAGAAGACGTTAGCAGATGGACAAATATAAAGTGACCATTTACGTATATTAATATATTATTAGTGCAACCAAACACAATTACCAGACATTTTGATGCTGGGAAACTGTTTTGATAAACTTACTGAGTTGCTAACACGTTAAAACCACTGGGGAACAACACCACTTCTGTTGCCAAAATGCGCATGCTGGCTATTTCATCAATTTCATAAGCGGGATAATGTAGAGCGAGGCGGTTCTTATAGCGAATACAACCTCCGCTTTGCGTGGGGTCCTGATAAGCCTGTCGGGGTTGTATTCGCTATAACAACCGCCTCGCTCTACATTATCCCTTATATATGCCTATATTTAAATGCAAATATAAATGATTTCAGTGTATAATAAATGCATCACTAATTGTGCACCTGTCCTGTCCATGCTGCTGGTCCTTCCTCATCTGCACCTCCTGCCACAGCGTCCTTTTGACTGCGAAAAAGGTCTGTTAATTTGGCGCATTTAGCTGCCTCTTGTGCCAACATTTTTATTTTTTAGGCCCCACCCATTTCTTTCTCTTCTTTTCTTGTTTTCGCAATTTTTACCGTCTTGTCTACCGTATGTTGCATTCACACGAATCCAAACCTGACCAAAAGTAAACTCTTTTGATCGGCGCCTTTGAGCCAATCGGATGTGAGGAAAAACGAGGATCGGTCCAAGTTGGGAGGGGCCGCTCTTATCCCCCCTCAAGATTTGAAGAATTGGTTTGGCCCGGTCTGAAACAGACACAGCGTTCCGCTGCAGCTGAGCGCCTGGTCAGGCATTAAAAAAAAAAAAAAAAACTTTTTGACCTCCGGCCGGTTCGGCCTGAAATGGACCGGCCGTTCGGGATTGCTCCCGGAACTCCCGATGGCCAGTCCGCCCCTGACGTTAGCTTTGTGTATAAGCTAATAACTCGGGGCTTTCCTTTGCCAGCATAATATTCCCGAAGAATCTTCAATGCCGCTCTTCCATCATCTGCTGCTTCCCTCATAACCAGTGTCAAACTTTTGTCATCCAGGAACTGTATCAGCTCTGCATACGCTTCAGCGTTTTTTGCCATATCTTCCTCAAAAGACTCACTTAAAATAGTCTCTTTCAGTCCTTGCAAATAAGGATTAAAACTTTGTCTCCCTTAGCTCATAGTTTTTCTCATATCCGTCAAAGACTAATCGAGACCAGCGGTCTCGATATAGCGGTGGTAAACGCTATATACGTTGCAACTTTTATCCAGCGTCTTAACACTCAAACCTTTCTAATCTGCTCTGGGCCCATAACCTGTTAACAGAGTACGCTCAAATAACAGACGAGAAGATTTTGTCTTTAACGGCGCATTTTTATTAAAGCAGAAAAACACCTGCATTCATTCACTCATTAATCAGGTCACATGACATCTCCCACTGTGAGTGGGTTGACTGTCCCGAATAGAGAAAATAAACAAAAATACAAATACAAATACAAATGAGAGCATACAATTTATAAATGTCAACAACATGTGAATTAAAATATTGATACTATTATTTCCATGACAAAGTTGTATTTTTTATGTTGACTAAAATATATGTTTGACTTTTGTCTTTTTTCTGTTTTAAACACTGTATAAGCACACTTTGGAGGTGATGTAGAGCATTTTCATAAGATGTTTTCATAAATGTTGAGATCTTCCATGTTGGCATAAACATCTTCATAATCCTTAAGAGACAAAAAGTCAAAATCTGTCAATAAGATTTCAGACACTATTCGAGGTCAGAAACTGTGTGTTAATTCACTAAATGGTGTAAAGTAATATAATGATCAATTATGTACTTACAGTGCAGGATTTTCTCTGACTACATTGCACAGGGGACAAAAAACAATTGAAAATGAAGTCTTTAATATATCATTCAATAAATTATTTTAAGTTTTAAAATTTATTTAAACATTAAATCTGAATAGTATACAACTTTTTAATATTTTATTTGCCAAGTGGCAAAAAAATATATTTCAATTTTAAGAAAACGTACTTAAGCATAATCATAATTATCTAACTGGCACTTAATAAAGGTGCTTAAATGGTTCTTAACAGCAAGTTTTGGAGGTGAACCATAGAAGAACCATTATTGGTTCAATAAAGACTACCGTGGGCACGTTTTATTTATTAGTTACCAACTTCATTAAAACCATCGGGACATTAATGAGACGCATAATACTGGTCAACACATCAATACAGTGCTATTAAAAGATTAAATTCCTTATTAATTCCTGGCCAGAATTTCATAAAAAAACATCGGAACATTGACTCTTACGCAGATTAATGCATTAATACAGTCTTATTAAAGGATTAAATTCACTATACATTGTGTAATGAAGCACGTGTTATGTGAAAGCAAGGCAAGACAAGGTGGCGGATCCAAAAGCAATTTCATTAAAGGTAGGATAATCCACAGAACAAGGAGTAATCCACAATCAGGTGAGTAGCCTACACTTGTGATCCATCTAAAACCAGAGTAATAAAAACAACAAGGAAGTGACAAGAAAACCTTGGGTGGGAACATGAACTATGCATACGTCATCCAGTCGCTTTCTTGGCCGCCATTTTTTTTAACTCGACCAGCCTCGACCCATAACATTCCCTATGCCACACATGCAAAGAATTGTGGGACAGGACATGGAGTTATCTCAGAAGTCAGGAAGATAACCAAACATTGGATTTGAACATGCCTTGATGTCTTCCTGCCTTGGAATGCTGCCTAGCAATTTAGAGCTTTTGGACGTAGTGTAGCATGAGATGGAATGCCCAAGAGGAAGTGCCCTCTGGTGGAGCATGAGGGCACTGCACCTGACGGATGTTACACCATGCAGTTTTATTAATTCCTGACCTGAATTTCATAATAGGCGACCGCATAAATGAAAAAAATACACCTAACCCTAAAAAAATTCTAACAAAAGGTTTCTCAATGTAACGGGTCAAAGAATTACATATTTTTGCAACCTTTCATTTTCTATTTTCTATTTTTTGTGTAAGTTTATTTCACCAAAATAATGTAATGTTCAGTCATTTCATGGTAGTTCATAGATATTGGGAGAGTTAGTTGTGTAAGTGCGCCCTCTAGAGTGTTGGTTATATATGGAATTTTCACGTTCTTTTCTAAGTCTGCATTCTACTTGACTGAGAGAGGTATGTGTTCACATCAGCACTATGTAAACTTGAAAATATACCTGTTCAAACTTTAGTTTCAGTGCACATGGTAACTCATACGTGTATTTTATGATGAGTGCACATACATTTAATCGAGATGTGTTGGGAACTTTGCTGTTTTTGAGAGTTTGAGAAATTGCTAACTTAGCTAACCTCCTGTTTTGTCCAGCTGTATGTTAGTGATCGTCATTCTAGTCTCTTGTGGTGCAGCCCTCATGTTTCAGTTGTCTTTTTTATGTTAGGCTGATTCTAATCAAGGGTAGAATTCTGAACATTTGCTCTCTTTGAATTTGAACAGGTATGTACTCCCAATATCAGTGTTAAGAATATAATGTGTTAAGAATATAATGTGTTCATTTAAAACGTTTTCATGTGTTGATTATTGTTTAATGGCACTAAAGAGCACAAACATAAAGTATGTACATGTTGCTTTATGCATATTATTGGCAGTGTTGGGTAAGTTACTTAAAAAAAGTAATCCACTACAAATGACTAATTACTACTTTAAAATTGTAATTTGATTACATTACTGATTACTACATGCAAAAAGTAATCTAATTACTAATTACTTTACTTTTAAGTTACTTTGACAACATCAAATGTAAAAAAGCTACACAGTGAAACTGTCAGAAACAAGGACGGATGAACCCAAACGGAGGCGATGACGGGGGTGAACAGAAAACACTTTATTATAACACAATGGCATTAAATATGAAAAACTAAACAGGATAAGGAGAAAACGAGTGAGGGTAATGAACTAATTTATTAACAGGGAGAAGAAGGGGACGGAGACAAGAGACGAGACACCGAAGGTCATATTTGAATGCGTAAAGCTATTTTGGTGTGTTTTGCACTCTCCTAAAATTGCTTGCCATAATGATGTAGAAATATTTGTAGCTTTTATAATAAGTTACACATGTATTACATTTCTCATTAAACATTCTATTAACATCTATCTATCTATCTATCTATCTATCTATCTATCTATCTATCTATCTATCTATCTATCTATCTATCTATCTATCTATCTATCTATCTATCTATCTATGCACATTCATTCGCGGTCGCGGAGACAGAAACTAGAGTTTTAACACACATCGCATTCGCGAGGGCTTTTTGGTCAAGTTAAAGAATGTTAATATTCATGTTAGTTCGTTAAATATAACAATCAAAAGTTGTTTTGGTAATTGTTTAAATAAACATATGATTAATTAATGCAAGTGCACGCATTGAGCTCATGATTAAATAACATAGTTAAATAATGTTAACAAAGAAAACCTTATTGTACATTAGTAATTTAAAAACACACCTGTACAATCGTTTCTGGCAGACCTGATGTCATCGCGCAAAGCCCACTTTTTTGGACATGTATTGTCTGTATTCCACTTGAATGATCAACCACCGCTCACACAGCATCCATTTGCTTGCGTCTCCGACGAGTGATTATGCACATGCTCGTTAACAGACTCTGCGAGCATGCTCGTTAACATACGTTGCTGAGCAACGGCAAAACGTCATTTTAAAATACATTTTAAATAATTTTTCAACACTTAATTTGTAACGCTAGTAACGTAATTTTGTTGTCATTGGTAACTGTAATCAAATTACATACATTTAAAATCTAAAGCGTTACGTTACTGCGTTATCAGGAAAAGTAATTAGAGTACAGTAATGTGTTACATAGTAACGCGTTATACCCAACACTGATTATTGGATACTAACTATTGAAAAGATGGTTTATTTCACGTTGCATAATATTAATGTAGAAGATAAAAGCCCAGAGTATAACAGGAATAACATGCAATATGACACATACATATACACCAACCTGATGCAATGTTTATTTTCTATAATTCTTTTGTATTTTATTTCTTTGATTTTTGAATGTGATTAAATTGAGTCTGCATTCTACTTGACTGAGAGAGGCTGATTCTAATCGAGGGTAGAATTCTGAACATTTGTTCTCTGTTAATTTGAACAGTCTGCATTCTACTTGAGAGAGTTTGTACACAATAAAGTCCCTTGAGGAACGTCAATGTCCTGTCTTCAGTGCACCAGAACACAACGCAGTGGTCAACAACGTGCAGACAGAGCCTGCTACATCAGCTGTTTTTTGTAGTATTAGGTGTCCATAATAACATACTAAAGGTTTACCAAGGTTTGACCACTAGAAAGGTGTAATTTTCAAGATGGCGTCCAATACAGTTAGGAAGCTATTAAAATATCCTAACTCCTTCATTATTTGAGCTAGCCAAGTAATCTTGGTGTCTAACCCCATGATTTATGGGTCTATGAATCCATTGGACTTGTCTAAATTTCACTGACATGATTATTTACTTATGGAATACATGATTTTGTGAGATTACTGTAAGGTTTTATCTTTGTTTGGGGTGAACCAGAGATGTAAACAATGTAGCCTATGCCATGTAGCTCCTACACAATATGTGTTTTTAGACACCCTTTTCTTGCTAAAACACAGACTTGACATTCAATGTAAAATGTATTGCACCAAAAAATAACTTAAATTTGAGTGTAATTTTAATAATTAATAACATAAACAACTCTGGCCGGAACAGAGGCCTGTGTGTGAGCCCTCTAAAATGGTTATTCATTTCAATTTGAATAAGGTATTACATATGTAATGCATCCTTTATAGATGTTTTGAGTGTAAAAGTGGCATTATACTAAACCTAACAAAACTAAATTCACAATTGTTAGCAATTAAGAAGATGGTGGAAGAGAATACTGACATATTGCTTGCCTCATTGAAATGTTGTTGGCAGCACAGTGTATTCCATTTTGTTCAAACAAAATACATCCTTACCTAAACCACACCCCCCACCCAGATTTGGGGATGGAAACTGGTGGACTACCAGGATAAAGCTTTTCAGCTCACTTTTGGGGGCTTTTACTGGGTACAGTATGTAGTAAACAATACTTTTTTATTACAACCTCAGTTGAGGTTCCAAGCCAGCTGAGCTCATGCTAAACATGATGTGAAGGCACTGATTGGTCTGAGAGAATCATCATTACCAGTGTCATCACTAAATGCAAGATTAGTTTTACCGTAGGAGCTGATGGTTTAGTGGGTAGCGCTCCGACATGTGGTACTTTCGCACTTTCGACGAAGTTCGATTCCCGGTTTGTGGTCATTTGCCGATCCCTTACCCTCTCTCCTCCCTGTACTTTCCTGTCCTCTCCTCTATCACTGTTTAAATAAAAGGCCAAAAAATATAACTTTAAAAAGTTATATTTTTAAATATAACTTGAACCTTTAACCTCCCCCACCTTCTTCTGATTTAATGGCTGACTTAATGGTTTTAGACCAGCTCTCCTCCTTCTTCACACAAAATAACCTCCTAGATAGCAACCAGTCTGGTTTCGAGAGCGGTCACTACACTGAAACTGTGCTACTCTCAGACATGGAAGCTCTAAGGCAGACAAGGGCAAATAATCTGTACTCACTTTAAGCCTGGGATACACTGCACAATTATTGGCTGTCCCAGACGAAAGATTGCCATCGTGAAACAAGCGCCGCGATTTCTGTTATCATGGCTCGTCATCGGTGGTCCTATGTCGTACAGTGAGAGAGGTTCAAAGATTGCCGTTTTCCCGGTCTTGCGTCCAAAGATAGCCTACAATAGTTTTCTGACAATGTCACAAATTCAGCATGATCACAGCACAGTGTGTTTGCTGCTACGACCTGCGCGCCGATATTTGTTTACCACGAGTGCATGCTGGTGACGTTGCACATCGTGTGACGCTGCCGCCGAAGCTTCCGTGTCATCATCGTTCAGTCTACAGCCTGTCGTACCCTAGTTTAAACGATCCATGTCACACAGAGTGATAAGTTAATGATCTTATAAGAGGGCAAAAATCCTGCAGTGTATTCCGGGCTTTACTGGATCTATATGCCACTGTTGAGATTGTCAATCCCCATATCCTCCTGTCGACCCTCAAGGCTATGGTTGTATCTGGCACAGCGCTTCTATGGGTCAGGTCTTACCTCTCAGGGAGGTCATTTAGAGTATCCTGGAGAGGTGACGTCTCTGAACCCCAACGTCTCAATACCGGGGTACCTCAAGGCTCAGTGATTGGACCACTGCTCTTTTCTATGACATTGTCATGACATTCCTGGGTTCTATCATTCAAGAAACGTGGCTTTTCCTACCTCTGCTATGCCACTCTGGATGAAGGATTATCATCTCCAGCTGAACTTCGCAAAGACAAAACTGCTTGTCATATCATCTGGCCCTAAGATTCATCACAATCTTTTCATTCAACTTGGTTCTTTGACCATTATGCCTTTCAGGACAGCCAGAAACCTGGGCTTGGTCAGTGATGGTCAGCTTAGTGGGAGATTCATTCTCTACAACATTAGTAAATTTAGACCTTTTTTATCTGAGCATGCTACACAAGTTCTAGTCCCAGGCTCTTGTCCTGTCCAGACTGGACTACTGCAGTGTACTCCCAGCCAGCACAACCAAACCCACTCTGAAGTGGTACTAAACTTAAAAGCTACACCCTAAAAAATATTGGGTTGTTTTTAACCCAGGGCTGGGTAAGTATTGGACAGAACACATTTCTGGAAATGTGTTCTGTCCAATAGTTACTCAGCCCTGGGTTAAAAACAACCATTTTTTTTAGAGTGTAACCAAGCCAAAGTAAAATGAGCTTGCACGACCCGACCCGTGGGGTCTATGCAATGAAAAGACTGCTGCTCCAGAAAGCCTCCTGCAGATGATCCACTGTAATTGCACAACTGTCTGCCGAACACAACAGTGCAGTTGCAGGGCATATGCACTACTTGTGGATCATGTTAAGTTTGGAATTGTGAGAATCACTATAATCATCCTCTATGGGAGAAAGAGTGTGACGACTAATGGTAAATCTAGTGAAGGTCACAGTGCACAAAATACAAAATAAACCAGAATAAGAGGAAACAACTAAAAAAATAGAAAAGAAATGTATAAATAGCAAAAGTAATAAAAAGGCAAAAAAAACACATTCTAAAATTTTAAAAATAAATAAATAAAAGGGGTCAACGGTACTGAGCCTTCACATGGCAGCCCTCTTTTGACTAATTTTACAGTACCACACTGTTCTAATGAATTTATTTTTTATCTGAATCAAAAGAATGGTTATGAACTACAGAAACTACCAACACTATAGGCTCAACAATATGGGAAAGGAGAAATATGCAATTTCTTGTACTTGTTTTTCGCATAAATATGCTTGTAACCAATTTCTTTAATATATAATTGTACTTGTAATCACTCATCTATTATTCAAAAATGCTTATTAAAATATAACATGGTCAAAACATGTATCCGGCACCAGTATTCTTGGTTAAGGGGGAATACAATGGAGTACTGGTCATTTTAAGGACCTTATGGCCAGGGCCAGATTAACATAAGGGCTAGGTGGGGCTGAAGCCCCAGGGCCCGCGGGATTCGGGGGCCCGTGATTGGCTGGAGGAAATGAGATTGTCAAATCATAGGTGGTTGATTTGTGTATAATAAAATAACAAGACGTTATTGGAAAATGTGACTTGAATTATATAATTCACCGCCCAATCAAATTAACTCTACAATTTGCGCCAAGACGTTGGGAAACGCCTCTTTTCGTTATGGTTTCATGAACATTGTAGCGCTATAAAACGCTCGCTGGAGCAATAGTTACGCCCCTCTCTTGCAGACAGACCCATCTCCGCTGGAGTTCAAAAATGATGAAAAAAGTGATAGTGGTTCACAAAAAAAGGAAAAACAAGCTTCACCTCCCTGCCTCGTCCCCGATCCGCGTGTTTTATATGTCGAAAAGGTAAGCAAGCAGCTGAAGTTAATGAGTTAAGCACTATTTGGATGATAATCGCAGTGTTTCCCATACATTATTTGTGGCGCGCCGCCACAGAATCAACACTGGGCACCACGAATAGATTTTTCATGATTACCATTTACATTTTTATTTTAATATTTAAAACGGCTTCATTCACTATTGCTAGGGCTCAGCGGCGCCTCTCTCGTGTGCACGCGCTCTCTCTGTCTCATGCTGTGTGCGGCTCCTCGACAGTTCATCTCTCACATGACACTGAGTGAAAGAATTAAAAGTTGGCGGTGTTTTCATGTCATTTTTCAATGTACTTGTATTTTCACGTAAACGTCAACAGATGTTACTGACAGAGAGGACGGCTGACAGACTGTATCTGTATCATGCCGAATTGTCTTCGCCATACGCGATCTACAATCCAACTATCACTTGCATTTAAAATTAAAAGCGCTCATAAACACAACAAGATGAGAAGAGCATCAGTAGCCTAAAGCTCTGCAATGCTTGAGAGTTAGTGTAGCCAAAATCACTTTGTATATCAGCTCTTCAAAAAACTCTTCTAAAATAACAATCATAGCATTTATGTAATTGTTAATGCAGTTTAAATGTAGGCTATTAATAACCCTCATGCTATCAACATGAGGGTGATGTTTTTGAACTATCCCTAAATTATTCATGGTTAAGTACTTATTGAGGAAGTATGACTGAAGTATGAGTAATGTTTTTGCTGATTTTTGGCAACCTTTATGTTTTTGAGTTCATATCTGGAGTAAATGCACTACATAGAGTACAAATGTTTTATCAATAAAATGTTCCCAAAATCTGTGCAGTTGAGGGTTACTGTGTTAAATAGCCTGAACTCTTTAGTGTGCAAAAATAATAATAATAAATAATGATAAAGAAAAACATTAATTAAATACATTGATTAATAATAACAAAAAATATGTAGGCTATTGCGGAAGAAGACTGGCTTGGCAATCAGATGAAGGGGGGCCTTTGGTGTTTGCTATAGCCCCAGGGCCCAAAGTCCTCTTAATCCGGGCCTGCTTACGGCCGCCATTTTGAAAATGGGGCCTTTCTTGGAGTCAAACTTTGGTAAACTTTTAGTATGTTTTTAAGTACATCTGTTTTCAAGTAAACCACGGAGAAATCTTTTGTTTTTAGAGTCAAACCATATTTGCAGCTGACTATAAAAACATTGGGACATTAACGTGACTTAATGTATACACAGCTGTTTTAGGATCAAATGCATACACCTTATGGGTCGTATATATACAGTTCTTTTATTTCCATTCCAGAATAAAAAAAACCTTTGGGATATTAACGTAACACTAAACACATTAATCAGTGCTATTAAAGGATTATATTCAAACTTAATGGGTCAAACTACATATAAATTATTTTTTTAGTTCCATCCCTGAATTAAAAAAACAAAACATTGGGACATTAATTTGACGCTTATAACGCATTAATACAGTGCTGTTAAAATATCCAATTCACTATACACCTTGTTATTGAATAATAGCTTATACTGAATACAGTTTCATTAATTTCTCCCCAGAATAAAAAAATAACATTGGGAAATTAACGTGACACTTTATACAGCCTAATGCATTAATACAGTGCAATTAAAAGATCAAAACGTTGCCCGGTTCCATCTGTTGTGGCAATTTAAGAAAAAAGAGTTTTGTATTTATGTCAGATTATTGGTATGTTTGAATATTGTTGTTATGTTGTTTATGTTTTGTATGAATTAAATTTGCTTGTTACAAAAAAAGTTGGCAATTGTAAATGTAAAATAGGGTGTAATAGATTGAAGGCCAATGGAGAAATGGAGTGGTTTAGACAGACTAATTTTTAACATTTAATAAGTTTTGTTTGCTTATTTAAAATAAATAATAAAAAAAAATGTTTGCATGTTTGTTTCTTAATTTTTATGTTTTGTTAGTAAATAAATTACATCAAAGGGAACACAGTGCAGCCTAATACAACCCATAGCCATGCCTCACAACATTGAGAAAAGGCCAAAACATGTAGTATAAACTCAAACCAGTGGCTTAGTTATGAATAACACGAATTACTCATGCATAGTGTGGACAGAGATCTTTTCCAAAATGCCAGTATAGACATAGATTGTTTTCATTTAAAAAGGCCATTTAAAAATTAAATGCTTTTGTGTAAACAGCACCTTAATGCCAGGGCCAGATTATCGATAGACGGGATTGGGCGAGTGCCCTGGGGCACCAGGCAATAGGGGGGCACCAAGGGCTCCAGACTGCGACCAGAATGTTTTTTATAAGTACTCGCGTGACAAAAATACGGCATGAACGATCTGGTTTTTACCGCTCATTTGCATCTGTTTTTTACCGCTCATTTGCATGACACATTTATTTAATGTCACGTGCGCTCAGTTGAATCTACCAATGGGTCACATCTCACTCAGAACCGCAGAAGGTTTAAAATAAGACATTGCAGAGATGAGAGATAAAGAAAGTGTGAGAACTTTTAGCGTACATTAATACCAAAAGTATTAATGATGAGAATAAAGGTCTACATCAGTGACCAGTTAATGAAAATTGGATAGAAGACGAGAAACGTGTAAAGGATACATGTGTATATATAGAATGTATATTGCCATGCCACTCATTACAAAATGCTCTCTGGATATAACTTATTGTATATGTATATATCTTAAGCCTAGAATTATTTAAGGGGATTATGCTTCTTTGGTTCATAACTTACTATTCTGAAAGTTTCATCAATTGTGCACAATGCAATGTGCAGCAAAGCATAAGTTAAGTCTATTTAGTAATAATTTAGTACAGAACCGATCCTGACCTCCCTGGGGCCCTAAGCAGAATTCTGCTAAGGGGCCCGCCTTCCTGACCCATGAGCCATGGTACCTGAACCAGGCCGTGAGCCATGACCCGTGAGCTTTGCCACACATTCACACTTGACGCCCCACTGCTCTCACTACACAGACATGAGCACTATTTCAATTCAATGTATTTTAAATACGTATTTAATTACTTAAGTGTATTTTGTAATTTGTATTTTGCAGGTGTGGAAAAAATAAAATGCATTTGTAACAAAATATTTTGAGGGAGTGTATTTAAGGTATTTCAAATGCTTAAATACTTAAAAAAAATCACCATATGCTTATCACCATAGTTAATGATTTCGGTCTGATGTTGGCAAAGGCAATGTCCAAGTTAGATGCACGAAAATCACGTGACACCCTGTAGACCGGGCTCCCTTGAAGAAGTGAATGAGTTTTAAACACAGGAGAAGTGGTGACGCTGCTTCTCTTAAAAACTGCATTAAGGTAAAGTGTTTTGTGAAAATATACAGTCTACACACACATATTGCACACTGAACGGCATTATAGAGAAAATAATTTTTCCTTATGAGGTCGATGCACTGTGTTGATCATAAAAGGAAC
Organism: Misgurnus mizolepis; assembly: GCA_025389145.1. NCBI lineage: Eukaryota > Metazoa > Chordata > Actinopteri > Cypriniformes > Cobitidae > Misgurnus > Misgurnus mizolepis. Next base: position 40,675,290 of record JAIFKI010000004.1, on the reverse strand, counting down.
ATGAAACAGCGTGTCTGTCATAACTCCACTGAAATCTCCATGCTAAGCAAGCTTTCACAATATAACATCCATCTGCAGTTTTTACACATTTTTAAACGTATTACATATGAGAATCATTGATATTCCGTTGGATTTTGTATAAAATAATCATCAATCCTATTGTTTTTCAATGCAGCGTGATTCTACTATGAAAAAGGCAGTACTAAAGTCAGGGAAGTAGAGTCTTGTGTGCAGTGGCGGAGCCAGAGGGGTGTCCAGGGTGGCACTGGACACCCTTGACATGTCACTGGCCACCCCGTGTGCCACCCCAAATTTAATGCGCTACTTTCACTTAATCGCTATGTTTATTTTTGACGTGCGGCAGCACAGCACAATGTTAAAAACAAACATTATGAATATTAACCCTCCCTGCGGTCGCACTGCGCAAAGAGACTTGGATTACTCTGCTGATTTTGGACATACAGATATGATTTATACATCATTTAAAACGTTAAAGTGTCATTTTTTTGTGTGTCTATAAAAACAATGTTGTGCTTTTCACAAAATTAAGAAAATATACATAATGCGCATTCTGTTATCTCTCCATCAGTGACGTCTTTTTAAAAACGTGTCAGAAAAATTACTGTAACTTAACGAATACTTTTCATACCATCAAAAGATAAATGTCATGTCTACATAATGCTTGGAATCTCTTTAAAATGATGTAAGTGAAGTCGTACATTGCTACTACTACATGATTTCACTGTATATGCTGGAAGTGTGGTAATTTTCTTGTGGACTGAATAAAGTCTAAGATTGCCAATTCTCATGGGCGTAGATTTAGGGTGGGACGCTAGGGACATGTCCCTACCAATATTCAGGGAAGACTGAATTGTCCCTAGCAATAATTTCGACCAAACAATTAATCTGTATTTATATATAACCACTGATGTTCGTCTTATTCTAGTGTTTTCTATTTTTTACTTATTATATATTTGTTCAGGAATCATTTAAATGAGATTAGAAATCTTTTGCAATCCCGTTCTGTAAAAATAACGCTCTATGTGGTACACAAACGGTTAACAGCTTTCGTTGCAATGCCCGCCTCCGTAACTCACATCGCTAATATGATTGGATTTGCATTTCTTTAGTCCCGCTTCTCTAACTCACATTGCTAATATGATTGGATTAGCATTTCTTGAGTCCCGCCTCTCTAACGCACATCACTTTATGATGGGCTTGTATTTACTCGCTACGTGTGATAGGATGGTTTCACTTTGTACAAAGCGCCAAAGTTCACTCAAGACGCGCGTGATTATTGGGGCGACAGGCAGAGGCGATTCTAGGGTTAGAGCTTTAGGGGTGCTGAGCACCCAATGAGCTCCGCTGCCACCCCCCGCTCTTTTTTCCTACAGAAACCAATAATATGCCTATTGTAAAATAGCTATCATTTTAACATTGGTTCAACTAACTCCAAAATAAAGATTTTTTTGGAGACCTTTCAGGCATGAAAATGGGTCAGGGGTGAAAAAGATGAGAAGAGAGCATGCTCCCCCTTAGAATTTTTTTTAAATAACATATTTTAAAGCATCAATCTGATTAGTTTTCAGATGCATTTTTTTGCAAACCTTTTTATTTCTAATTAATGATGAGCTAGCACATTTTTACCATTAATGCCATATTAATAGCCTGGTTAGCCAGACCTACATCAAGATGTAAGGTCTGGCAACTCTTCACACAAACGGCTCAATGCAAGGGGTTGTCCCTCAAAATGCCTCTGCACGCAATAGGATAGCGCTATGACTAATCAGAGCAACGAAGAAGGTGACGTAGTTACCGTAACCAGTCGGCAAAACTCCAAACACATCTTTCTTGCTTAAAAAGGACTTCAGTAGGGTTATTTGCTCTTCTCTCAAAGAAAAACATAAGTCTAAGTCCTCCAGAGTCGCGGCCAAAGCCGCTTCAAAAGAAAGCCAGCAGCAGCAGCAGCCATTCAAGTAGGAACCGTTGCAGCTCTGTCGTCATCATGTTAAGCCCGCCCCACAGACGCTACACACGATGTGATTGGCCTGACCAAATTTTGGTTTTTGGAGCTGTTAAGTGTATTGTGAGTGCCTAGACTAAACCCTGGCAGCAAATATATTTTGCGGCCGCTAGGGTGCGTCTAGATTTCTAGGCTACCATATTAAAGTCTCAGGACAAAAGGTGGGCTACACCAGCAGTGTGGGTATGGTTTTATGTGAATATACAGTGAATCGTTTTAAGCCTTTGTCAAAATGACAAATCTCCTAATTTATAACTTTTATGCCTACAACATATGGTAGGTTTATTAATAGTTTGTTAATTTCCAGCTTTTCTTTTAACAGTCCTTTAATTGAACCATTACCTTTACTATATGTCTAAAACAAAACACTTGTGACTCCTGCACTAAGGGTTAAAAACGTTATCCCCTTCATATGTGACAAACTAAAAAAATATTTATTGTCTAGTTTGATAGTCAGACAGTTAGTGATTTCACACATAACTTACCGGTAGCCTACTGGTGGTATACAGTGATATGTAGTTTGTTTTCACTCGCCATGTTTTCATGACGACTGACCAGAAAAGACGCACGTGATGTCATGTTTACATGACTACCGATTGTTAAAATAAGTCTCAAATTAACGATAAATCATACAATAAACTTTAACAACGGAGACACACGCATGCAACTACCCACTGAGACGCACTGCATGCGTCTTGCGGAAGAACATTGTAACCGGCGCTACTTCTCTCCGTTTAAGTCTATGGACGAGTCACCCAGGTACTGTACTACTCCGCAGCGTGCGGGTACCCGCCGGACTTAAATAATCCGAAAATAAACACTTATTATATATGTACCATGGTGATTCATTTTAAGACAAAAACACGGCTTGAAAGATTGATTCGTGATGTACTCGCTCATTATAAACATAACGTAAACATTTTGTAAGATTTTAACAAAAAAGTTGCATCACAACACTTTTAACTGATTCTCACTCTGCGTGTGTTTCGCACTGAATGGTCGGGCTAGCGATGCAGGTACAGAGAAGTAGAAGAAGAGGATGACACCATTTGCTAAGCGGGGAGGTTTTCATTTTCTACCTTAACATATACATTTTAAACCACAAACTACGGAGTATGTTTTGGACATTATTTAACCTGGTCAAAGACGAACGAACATTTTAGAATAATTAAATTTCTTGCCCCAAGTTTTAGGGGTGCTGAGCTCCTTTTTAGGGGTGCTGAAGCACCCCTAAAAAGGGGCTAGCCTCGCCCATGGCGACAGGTAAGTGAGGAAGAAAGTATTATTATACCCACTGTAACTGTTTCATGCACAAAAAAAGTGGTGTCACATAATGATTTAAGGACAGTGTTTTCACCAATACACGACAATCCCATGTTAACCTGAGGAGTTGCAAACTTGTGTCAACCTTTTATAAATGGGGTGGCAAGGTTATTTAGGGGGTCCCTAATACATGAAAGAAAAAACCCCAACATGGTAAAAACATGAATTCATGTCATGATTGCTGAATACTTTACATTACTGCACTGTGGTCATTACTTGCACAGATTTAGACATAATGTAAGGTTGCATTTTAAACTTAAACTATTTATTTCACACTGATTAACTGTCTGTTAATGAAAAAAAGATTTAATGTCAACTACAGAAACGTTAATAAACGTTGTTCAGGAAACAGCATGATATACATACCTACTTCAACACTGAGTTTTTTCTGGCAAAATTAAATTAAGAATTAAATATTAATTGCATATTCTTCAATGTTATAAAGTAAATATGGATTCATATATGTTACAATGTGATTTTCTTTTTTTTGAACAAAGACTTAAACAGTTACTGTTTATTAGGCTCTAGGACATAACAAATTGTTTATTATAGTACATTAAATTTGGGATGGCGAGTCAGATGTCAGAGTAAAGTGCATACTGAGTTGTCTGTTGTTTATGTCAAGTAAACGTGATAAACAGTTTTTGCAATGCGACCATTTTATTTATGTCCCCACCAATGCCAGAATCAAACCTACGCCCTTGCCAATTCTTATTACAACAAAACCCAGCACCATGTTTTCATTCTTGACGTGATCTTTAAATGCTACTGTATGATTGTTAATTCGACTGGATTGCCACATTGAACTTGAAAGCGCGACGCGCATATCCGATAGTGCGCGTGCACAGCAAGAGCTTAAACGACTTCATGTTCGCAACTTCGCGTCTTTTTGGCTTAAACGGACAAATGCTCATATGTCAAAATAGCTGTCTTGGTGATTTTCATAGTAAACATTTGGTTACTGTACGTCTTAAACGAATAAACATTTTATTGCATTCGGTATTAGCCTAACCCAGGGGTGTCAAACTCAGTTCCTGGAGGGCCGGTGTCCTACACAGTTTAGCTCCAACCAACTCCAACACACCTGTTTGGAAGTTTCTAGTAATCCTGAAGACCTTGATTAAACGCATCAGGTGTTTTTGATTAGGGCTGGATCTAAACTCTGCAGGGACACCGGCCCTCCAGGAATTGAGTTTGACACCACTGGCCTAACCTGTTGAAGTCTCTGTCATTAAAGTTAATTAAATATCAAAAGAAAAAAGAAAACTTTTGCATCTTCTGTATCTTCGTAAATAAAGATTAATCCAAACATCCTTTGTGTTGAGCTCTGCTATTTGACGTAAGTTTCCTGATCTTTTGCTTCATTAAAGGGATAGTTCACAAAATGAAAATTCTGTCATCATTTTTACATCCTTAGGTTGTTCTAAACCTGTACGAATTTATTTTTTTCTGATGAACACAAAAGAAGATATTTTGATAAATGATGGTATGCACACAGCTGTAACCATTGACTTCCATAGTAGGAATAAAAACAACATGATGGAATTCAATGGATATACCATTAATTGTGTGCTTACCATCATTTATCAAAATATCTTCTTTTGTGTTTATTAAAATAAAATACAGGTTTAGAACAACATAAGGGTGAGTAAATGATGACAGAATTGTCATTTTTGGGTGAATCCCTTTAACAGACAGTAAATCAGATGTAAGAAATACAGTAGAAAAATTTAAAATTCACCCTTATTCTGTTTACATCTAATGCGATCAAAAGATTCATTTATGCTTTCTTGATACATGGTTACACGTCATTTTCTTTCATGGACTATGGACCCCCTAAAGTAGCTTTGGCCACCCCCTGGCCACCCCATTAAAAAAATTATAGTTCCGCCACTGCTTGTGTGTACAGTAAAACAAACCCAAACATATTATGATTAAAATGATTAATAATATATATTATGATTAAAATGGAATTTTGTGAAGAAAATTCTCGGTCTGTAATTTTTTTCCCCTTGGATTAGACTATCCCAAACATTTAAAAAAAAAAAAAAAACGTTATAAAAAGACTTAAAATTATTGTGGGAGTATTTTTGTATCTTCAAAATACTTATTACTTGTATTTTATTTAAATACAGTTTTCACATCAGTATTTTGTACTTTATTTTGTTACATTTCATGAGCCAGTATTTGTAGTTTGTAACAAAATAGTTTTTGATGTATTTGTGCCCACCTCTGTACACTGTCAGAAATAAAGGTACAAAACTGTACTTTTTCTGACACTGGGGCTGTACCCTTAGTTTCCATTTGGTACCTTTACATGAATAAAAAACTGAATACAATTTTGGGTAGATTACCATACATTAAGGACCTATATTGTTAGAAAAAAGTCAAAATATGTACCCTAGCTCTCAGTGGGGCAGCAGCCTTTAAAGGGACACGTCACCCATTTGCATTTAGCTTTGTATAGTTAGAACCCCAGTCATGTTTTTGAATGGTCATGCATCATTTTCTCAGTTGCCGCTGAGACAGGAGAAATACAGATTTCAGTGTTGCACTTCCTTCTTTCAATGATGTAAAAATCATCATTTTGCATCATTGAAAGAAGGACATACAATATCTTTGTTGAGGGTGTTGAGACTACAAACATCCCTTTTCTCAGTCAAATAGGCACAAAATTCTAAATGTATGTTACATTTCGACTACAAATATGACACACTTTCAATAAAGATTAATGTTTCTACGATGAAATGCTCCTTTATGAAGGTAATTGTATGGACCATTAGGTACAGATATGTAAACATTTAGTACTTATATGTACCTTTGAGATACTAATATGTATTTTGAGGTACTAATAAGCTCTCTTTGGTCCCAGCATGTACTTCTGAGGTACTAAAATGAAATCCTTAGGTGCAAAGCTGTACTTTTTGAAAGGGTACAGCCCCTGTGACAGAAAAGGTACAGTTTTGTACCTTTATTTCTGAGAGTTAATATTTATATTTTAAGTAGTGAAAACTGAATTCTTGATATTACAAATCCATATCATGTGAATGTATAAAAGCTAAAATGGCTTGCCATACCGTATAATTGTTTATATAGCCATTCCAATGTAAATCCATTGGTTTCCAAATTGCATCAACGTTGTCATTAAGGAGTGTTATCACGCTATTTTTGTTATAGTCCACACACAGATGTTGCTGCTGGAAAGCATGCGCGTCATTTCGTGCACGAATGGACGCGCATTTAAACGGAAATTCACGTGTGCCGCGGTTATCGAGCTGCCGTTTATAAACACCGTTGCCCTTGGGCGTTTATTCACACGAATATTCACGCAATAAATTGTTGTGTAACAGACAGGCTAAGAGATGCACTGGCAACACTACACATCTAATTTAGCAAGTCGGATAGAGAGAGACAGAATCACATCAAATTAACTTTACTGTTTGCTCTTGCTGACATGACATCAAACTTGAAGAGAACACAAGTTTACCTGATTGCTGTTCTCCGATTTAACTCTCATTTTGTTTCCTTTTTCTTTTTTCATGGCCAGATGGATAGCTCCGCTTCATATTGTCATCTCAGTAAACAGTAACACACGCTGTAAAACAAGGGAGGAGGAGGCGGGGCCTTACGTAATTTGCGGGGCCCTATGCAGTCTGCGTAGTACGCGTATAGGGCCGATCGGCTCTGATTTAGTATTTTTTCAGTAATGCACTTATTTTGGGAAAATTTAAATAATTGCATTGCGGGCTGATTTAAGGTGTGCCCTAAATTGTCTGCTGGTGCTCCTAAAAATTTTGTCAGGGGATACAGTGCTTCTAATAACAAAAAGTTTGTTTGGAGCCCTAAATGACTAGAGTTTTAAAATACTTTGTTTGGGGGGCACTTCAAATGTGGTCACCCTGAGGCACCACACTGTGTTAATCCGGGCCTGCTTAATGCATTATAGTTGTTATAAAATTGTGTGCAGGAATTAATAAAACTATATAGAATGCTTTATAAGGGGTATAGCGAATTTAATCTATATGCGTTAAGCTGGGAGCCTCATAGTTTTTATGAAATTCTGGGCAGTAATTCATAAAACTGTATAGTAGTATGACTTATCATTAGTCATTAATAAGGTATATAGTGATTTAGATTTATTAATAGCACTGTTTTTAATGCATGAACTGCATTAAGCGTCATGTTAATGTCCCAATGTTTTTTTATCCTAGCAGGAATTAATAAGGTGTATAGTTAATTTGTTCTTTAAATAGCACTGTATAAATGTGTTAAGCGTCGCAATGTCCCAATGTTTTTTTATTCAGGGTAAGAATTAATAAAACTGTATATGCAGTATAATAAGGTAGTAAATTTGTTTTTCTTTATTTTTTTTAAATATCACATGATTGAATCTTTGCGGCTTATGTTAATGTCCCGTTGTTTGTTTTTTATTCTGGGCAGGAATTAATAAAACTGTATGGGGCAGTTTCCCGGACAGGGCTTATCCTAGTCTCAGACTAAAATGCATGTTTGAGCTGCTTTAATTTCAAAACAGCTTGCCCTGACATATCTTATTACACGGCTCTCTGGAATGCTTGATTCTTTTTTTTTTTTTTTTTTAAAGCTTTATTTTCTTTTAGATTGCATGTAAAGAACATATACACATAACATCATAATCTTCATTTTTTTTCCCTTTACAAAAAAACAAAAACAAAAAAAAAAAAAAAAAAAACAAAAAAACAAAAAAAAAACATTAATAATATTAATTTTCATTTGCAGTAAGTGAAGGTAAATGTTCCAGAAACGAGTTCCAGATTTTTTCAAAAGTCTTTGGAGATTTCCTAACATTAAAAAGAATTTTCTCGGGGGTGCAATATGAAAGAAGTTCATTTGTCCATTGCTGTCTAGATGGGGGTTGAATCGACTTCCAGTTCACTAATATACATTTTTTTCCGGCAGTTCCTGCTAAGAGTGAAAAGTACTTTTTATAATGAGAACAACCTATTAAATCAATATCTCCTAATATCCAAATTCTAGGATCTTTACTAATTTGGATACCTATAATCTTTGAAGTATTACCAATTATGTATTCCCAAAAATCATTCAGTACAGGACAGTTCCAAAGCATATGAAGCAAGGTGCCTTCGGATGTTTTACACCTTTGACATTTAGAAGATTTACTATTATTTAGCAAATTAAGTTTATAAGGAGTAAAATATGTTCGATGCAAAATATTGAATTGTATTTGTCTATGTTTAGAACATATTAAAAATGTCTGCATATTTTCCATGACATTCTCCCATTCTTCCAGGTCATATTTACAATTAAGGTCTGTTTCCCATCTCTGCTTCAAACCTGCATTATCGAATGGCATAAAATTAGTTGTTATTGTACTATATCCTGTTGAAACGATGCCTCTTGGAGAGGAGACATTTTTATTAATCATAATATTTTCCAAAGGTGATGATATAGGAATCTTAGGAAAAGTCTGGGAAGTGATCTCTTTTACCCAGTGTCTAACTTGCAAATATTTGAAAAAACTATGTTTTGATAATTTATATGTCTCGGATAGTAATTCAAAGCTCATAAAAAAATCATTGTGATACAGGTCTTTTAATATCTTTATACCATTATTTACCCATGCTTTTAAGGAATTATCAACAATGCCATGAGGTATAATAGGGTTTTCCCAAAGTGGTAAATATCTAATAGGAATGATGCTAGGACAGCATAACTTATGAGATTCTAACCATGCAGAAAAAGTATGTAATATTAATGTATTTTTAGTAAATGTAACTAAATCACTTCTAGACACCAAAAAAGGAATAATCTTTAAAGGGATAGAATTCATCTCCCACTGTTCTATTGCCATCCAGCTAGTATCAACTTTATCAGGATGTAACCAAATCCATATAGTTCGAAATTGTGAAGTTAAATAATAATGTCTAAAATTGGGCAGATTCAGCCCACCTTTCTTATACGGTGCCTGAAGTTTCATAAGTTTTAGTCTAGGAATTTTGCCTTTCCACAGAAAAATAGAAATCACTTTATTTAGTTCATTAAAGTAAGATTTTGGAATCTTCAAAGGAAGGCATTGAAATTTATATAGATATTTAGGCAAAATGTTCATTTTTACAACATTGACTCTACCGATTAATGATAAGGGTAATCCCTTCCATTTATGCATGTCACTTTTTACTCTCTCCATTAGTGTTAAATAATTTTTTTTAAACATATTATCATGAGTTAAGTCAATATAAATACCTAAATATTTAAACCCACTAGCACACAGTGTCAGTGGTTTTACTATATATTTTAACTCTTCTGATATATTAATAGGGAGAGCTTCACTCTTATCATAGTTTAATTTATAGCCAGATGTATCACTATATTCCTTAAGTATGTGTAGTAAAGGGGGAATAGAAAATTGTGATTTAGTAAGATATACTAACAAATCATCAGCATATAGAGATAGTTTGTGTTCAATAGTCCCAATTTTAATTCCCTTTATTTCAGTGTTAGATCTTATGGCAGTAGCGAGAGGTTCAACAGCCAGGGCAAATAATAATGGTGATATAGGACATCCTTGTCTACAGCCTCTAGACAAATTAAAGATGTTTGATATAATACCATTGGTACTAATCTGTGCTTTAGGAGAGTTAAATATAGTTTTTACATGACCAATAAATCTAGACCCAAAACTCATAGCTTCTAGCGTAGCAAAAAGAAAAGTAGGCTCAATTCTATCGAAAGCCTTTTCGGCATCCATAGACAAAATAAACATTGATATTTTTTGTTTTTGTGCAATATTGATAATATGTAATAATCTTCTAATGTTATCAGAACCTTGCCTATTCTTAACAAAACCTGTCTGATCTGGATGTATTAGTTTGGGTATTACAGTTTCTAGTCTTAAGGCAAGCAACTTAGTTATAACTTTATAGTCCGCATCAAGTAGGCTTAGTGGCCTATATGACCCATATTTTTGCCTATCTTTCCCTGGCTTAGGAAATAAAATTATTGTGGCCAATTCCAATGAGTGTGGGAGTGAGCCTCTCTCAAGTGATTCTTTAATCATGTTTGTTAGTGGAGTTAATAACATATTTGAAAAAGATTTATAATATTCAATTGGAAAGCCGTCTGGTCCAGGGGCCTTATTGTTTCCTAAAGCATTTATAGCTTTTAATACTTCATTTTCAGTTATATCAGAATTCAATACTTCGTTATCTTCATCATCAATTTTTGATAGCTGTATTTTATCTAAAAATTTCTTAGCATCAGCATTTCCTTGACTATGATCAGTTTTATATAATGTTTCATAATAATCCTTAAATAAGATATTAATTTCTATAGGATCTTTTATAGATCTGCCATCATCTAATAATATTGAATGAATATAACGCTCTGATTCTTCTTTTTTTATTTGCCAAGCTAATAATCTACTAGTCTTATCTCCAAATTCATAATAATGATATTTAGTTCTTGCCATAATAGATTCCACCTTCTGGGTGCACAAATTATTATACAGGACCCGTTTTTGCTTAAGTTGTGCTAAACATCTATCATTGTTGGTCAAAGAATGCTCTATTTCCAAAGATCGTATTTCTTTTTCTAAATCTATTATGACGGCTCTCTTTTCTTTTTGTTTGTAAGCCCCATATGAAAGAATATGTCCTCTCATAAAAGCTTTAAGTGCCTCCCATATAGTTGAATGTGAGGCTGAGTTTGCATTGGATTCAAGAAATATCTGAATATGGCCAGTCATAAATTGGATAAAGTCTGGATCTTTCAGCATATAGGTTTTAAATCTCCATTTTTTAGAGTAAGATATAGTCGATGTTGGTGCCCATATTAACTTAACAGGGTTATGATCAGAGATTGATGCAGGAAGGTATATACAGTCTTTTACTTGATAAGCTAATGATTGCGATACTAGGAAAAAAATCTATTCTTGAGTAGACATTATGTACATTTGAGTAACATGAATATTCGGTTTGGTCTGGATGTAGATTGCGCCATACATCATACAGCCCCAAATCAATCATCCCTTGGCTCAGAATGGTTGCTGCTTTTAATTTAATAGTTTTTTTTTTTGATGATCTATCCTTAAAAGGGTCTAACACTAGGTTAAAGTCACCACCTACAATACAACTGCCCTTAACAGTAGCTAATCGTAATATAAGTTTGCTAAAAAAGATAGGATCATCATGGTTTGGGCCATAGACATTTACCAAAGTAATATGTTCCCCATTAAATTCACATTCAGCAATTACATATCTACCAGCAGTATCAGAGTATATACTATTCAAGTTAAATTGTATTTTTTTATGAATTAATATTGCTACCCCTCGACTGCTGGAAGAAAATGATGAATAATAGACCTGACCAATCCATTCTCTCTTGAGTTTTCTATGTTCCTGATCCGTTAGATGGGTCTCCTGAATGAAAGCTATATCCGTATTAAATCTTTTCAGATATGACAATACTTTCTTTCGTTTTAGCGGATTGTTTAATCCCCTAACGTTCCATGATACACAAATGAACTTATCCATTTATCATTGTCTTAAAAATACCAGAACAATCTCCAATACACAAATAATAATATTTTTACATAACACCATTGCATAACATGCATCTCGTTGCGAGAAAAAAAGAAAAAAAGAGAAACAAAAAACACCCAAACTTTTAACTTTCAAAATTGAGAAAAAAGAAAAAAGAAAAGAAAGAAAAAAAGGCAAATTAAGCCTTAGTGACATCTTTGCTACTAAACTGTAGCTGACGCTGACTTAGCCATATTTAAATAACTAATATCCCACATTTCATGGTACAACTCCATATTCAGAACTGAGTAAGTAAAGACAAAATTAAATTGTAATTGACAAAAAATTCATAGTTTCTATTAATACAATAATTAAGTGCAATCATTGAACTAAAGGTGAAGTTAATAATTCAGGTTTTTAACTATATTGCAAACTAATAGTACACTTCATAGTATAAGCAGACAATTGCTAGATTCACTTGTGATCTGGCTACAATAAAAAATAATATTTGTTATTAATTTTGGTCAAGGATATATAAAGAAAAAAAAAAAATTAAAAAAGTAATAACTTTAACTCACAGAATGTCCTTTGTATGAAAGCCACTAGAGTCCTAGCATCTCATATCAGATCTCATTCCGTAGTAGTAGCCTCTGCATCTTTGCTATAAGAGTCAATAAAGTTCTTAACCTCAAGTGGAGTTGAAAAAAACTTTGTTTTGCCCATGTACATGATCCGAAGCTTAGAAGGGTATACAAAAGAGTATTCAATTTCCCGATCTCTCAACATTCGTTTCACCTCGGTATAGGCATTGCGAGCGTTCTGAAGCTCCGCGCTGAAATCAGGAAAAAAGTGAATGCGGCGTTCGTCGAGGAAAACCTCTTTTCTTTCTCGTGCAAGTTGGAGGATTTTCTGCTTATCTCTGAAATTCAGGAGTTTCACCAAGATTATCCTTGGGGCCGTCCTATCCGACGCAATTTTTCCCATTCTGTGAGCCCTCTCAATTATCAGAGGAGATGTAAAGTTCTCAACGCCGAGGATCTCCGGGATGACACATTCCAGAAATGAGACCAAATTGCTACCCTCGGATTTTTCTGGCATGTTTACAATCCGAATATTAGACCTCCTGGTTCTGTTCTCCAAGTCTTGCACTTTATCTTTAAGATAGGAGACGTCCTTCTCCAAGCGTGTAACTGTCGAACGAGTATCTCTCAGGTCGTCCTCTGTGGCACTCACTCTAGTTTCAACCTCGATCAACTGTTCTGATAGAGTTGACATTGAAGTTTCAATACGGGTCAGTTTTGCCTGAATATCATTGGTCATCTTGTCCATTTGTTTGCTAATTTCCTCTTTGCTGGTTTTAATCTCTTTCCAAAGAGTCTGTAACGATATTTCACCTTCCACATCTTCGGCCATGCTGGGTAAGATTAGCGTGAGTGGTTCAGGATCGTTAGCTTCGAGAGTGTTGCTAATTAATCGTGCTTTTCGTCCTTTTCGGCGCAAATTGTGTTCTGCCATGAACAATATTACCGGGCAAGTTCCTTAGTGCATCCAAAAATAGCAACTAGGGAGATTAATGTAGGATTCTTGATTAATAATATAGCTAGTCAGAGGAGCTCACTAGAGCACGTCTTTCCCCTCCACCTGCATCACGTGACCTCCGGAAATGCTTGATTCTGATTGGTCAGTTGAGACATTTGCAGGTTTGTTCTTTTCAAATAATAACCGCTCCAAAGTAATAACGCATAGCCGGTACTACTTGTACGATTAAAATCGCTCCGCGCCAATAAAGATTACTGTTTGGCGCCATCTTGTGACAAACACTGGACAACCACAATTAAGAATGGATTTTGACATTAATTTTAACATGTACGGAAAAAACAAAACATTTAAACAGTGGATAGAAGAACGAACAACGACAAGACACAGAGAGCTTACTGAGACTGAACTTGACAAAATAGAGCATGACAGCTACGAAGCCAACACACAAAAAAATACAGAATGGGCATTAAAACTTCTCAAAGACTGGCTAAAAGAGAAAAAATGGAGACAAGTATGAAGCAGAGGATCTTAATAAGGTATTACGATCATTTTATGCATCTGTGCAAAGTTTCACGGAAGGATAAAAATGTTAATTTAAAACAAATATGCCAATAAAATGTTTCAAATTCATATTCATGTCCAGTTTTTTTTCTTATGTGGCAAGTAGACGCTTCGCGTCGGGTCCTGATCACACTGTCAGGGCTTATTTCCCGATAACTACCGGCTCTACATTATCCCTTACTTAACATATATCAGTGCCATTGTTTTGTCTTAAGATGCACACCACTATTGTTTTTTGTAAAGTATGTTTATAGCCTGGTTAAAACCAGACCATTCTTTGTAGTAAATGAGTTATGATCTGAGAAAGCTTCAAAGACAAAACATTTCCAAAGGTGCGTCACCAACGGACGCCTCTCAAATGCCTCTGTGTCCAATTGGATAGACCTAAAACCAATCACAGTGATGAAGGAGATGATGTATGCAGAGCTATATCAGACTTTTGCCAGATCCAGTCGGTAAGACAGCGATAACATCTTTTTTTTTTTAGATATGAAGGCTTGAGTGTTAAAAGGAATAGTTTAAATACTCCAATAAGACAGAGATACTTATTATTGAACCAAATCGCTACAAACATAATATGTCAGATTACAAATTGCACATAGATGGTTGTACTGTGGTGCCATCTTCCACGGTTAGGAAATTAGGTAGGATGTTCGACAGCAACTTATCCTTTGATAGTCATATCGCCAACGTCTGCCGCACAGCATTTTTCCATCTTAGAAATATCTCAAAAATACGCCATATACTGTCTACATCTGACGCAGAGAAGCTTATTCATGCTTTTATGACCTATAGAATAGACTATTGTAACTCGCTACTCGGGGGATGCCATTCAAATCAGGTCAACAAGCTTCAGCTAGTTCAAAACGCTTCTGCAAGGGTACTTACTCGATCTAAGAAGTATGACCACATAAGCCCAATTCTGGCATCTTTACACTGGCTACCAGTTAAATATCGTATACAATTTAAAATATCACTAATCACCTACAAAGCTTTAAATGGCTTAGCCCCCTCATATCTTAGAGAATTACTATCAGAATACAATCCATCACGCACACTACGGTCGCAAAATTCTGGCCTATTGATTATCCCTAGACTATCAAAAGTGTCTAAAAGTGGAAGATCCTTTTCTTACTAGGCCCTAAGCTCTGGAATGATTTACCAACCGATGTCCGAGAATCAGACACAGTCGATCATTTTAAATCTAGACTTAAAACTTTTCTCTTCAACAAAGCATTCGCATAATTTGACTAGTAAAGGTTCTTAACTCGCAATAGCTATTTTTACGGAACAAAGCACTCACGGTCATAACACAGACCAACCAAATAAATAAATAAAAACCTTTTCTGCATGAACACTTAAAAATTAATTGCATTAAATAGTTTGCCACCGTTTGCCACTGAACCTGCATTAACGACAACAGTGGGGCTTCCGGCCTTAGTCAAACGGGTTGGCACGTATGGTTGGGTTGCGATTTTGGTGCTTTCGTGTGTCTTGTGAATAGTATGCCATACCGACCCGTTTGCCACTGAACCTGCATTAATGACGACAGTGGGGCCTCCAGCCTTAGTCAAACAGGTTGGCACGTATGGTCGGGTTGCGATTTTGGCGCTATCGTAAGTCTTGTGAATACAGACCCGTTTGCAACTGAACCTGCATTAATGACGACAGTGGGGCTTCCAGCCTTAGTCAAACGGGTTGGTATGTATGGTCGGGTTGCGTTTTTCGCGCTTTCGTGTGTCTTGTGAATAGTATGCCATATATACCCGTTTGCCACTGAACCTGCATTAACGACGACAGTGGGGCTTCCGGCCTTAGTCAAACGGGTTAGCACGTATGGTCGGGTTGCGATGTTTTGGCGTTTTCTCCTGGTCCTGTAAATGGTATACAATATAGACCCGTTTGCCACTGAACCTGCATTAACGACGACAGTGGGGCTTCCGGCCTTAGTCAAACGGGTTAGCACGTATGGTCGGGTTGCGATGTTTTTGGCGTTTTCTTCTGGTCCTGTAAATGGTATACAATATAGACCCGTTTGTCACTGAACCTGTATTAACGACGACAGTGGGGCTTTAGGCCTTAGTCAAACGGGTCGTCAGGTTTCATTTTCTCTTAAAGATCGGAAGGTGACCCTTATTTACCATATATACCCTCGCATTGGGCCCCCAATTTGCTAAATCCTCAACTGTGGATAACATAATTATGCCGCAATAGTTAGTCTGTCTGGAACTAAGCTGAGTTAAACCCCATCACTGTGTGACACTTCAATACATATGAACGGCCGCTACGCTAATACGATTTTGTTTTTCTCTCCCTGTCTCGTCCTCGTAGTAAAAACGTGCCCATAATAAAACGTGCTCATGATTTAGCTTAAACGAGGAAACAAATTAATAAAATGTGCCAAAGATTTAGTTTAAACATGGAATTAATTAATAAAACGTGAACAAATTGCTAATGCGTCACCACGATTAAAGAAAAAGTTTCATGAAGGGGGTTCCGTAATAAATATTTAGTCAAAGGTTCCTTAAAAAAACATTTTTTTATACATTAATGAAGCCTTGAATGCTTAAATACTTTATAACTGCCTTTCATTACCAAAACACAATTGTAGCTAATCAGAAGTAAGGGGCATGTCTACTAACTGACATCGTTGCCTGGGTTGTATGTGTGGGGTGGGTCTATCAAAAGAAGGTCCAGATTCTATTGGGGTAGGGGCGTGTTTGTTTAAGTGATTTCAAATGTCAACACTGGCTTTCAGAGATTGTGCACCCCGCCTTTAATAGAACAGTTTTGATTGCAACCTGTTAACGTCATGTATTGTAATGTAAACAAAATTGCGGTCTCTGGGTGAAAAGTTTATTAAAACTATGACATTTGTACTTTAAATTTCACATTCATATATGCAATTTCAGTGTTAATCTATTAAGTCATACGTGTGTTCATAGATCGGTTATTCTATAATACTTTGATACTTTGTTATTGTCAGGGTGTGGTGATGGATAGAACCCAATCGCAGACAGCTCGTAACTAAAAGACGTTTATTAAATCATAAATACCCTCGAGGGGGCAAACAATGACAGAACTAGAAAATAATCATGACTAGGACAAACAAGGCACACGCAACAGTATCTCACGATATACAATGAACCGGCACAGGACAGCAAACACAATGGCATTAAATAGGGAAAACTAAACTAGGGAACAATGACAAACAGGTGAAGGGAATAAACTAATCATGAATAATTAACAAGGAAACGAGGGGGCAGGGTCAAGACTTAAGACAGGAGAGCATGCGGTACACAAAACATAAACACAGACCACATGACTCTCCACACAAACACGTATACGGGGGTGTCAGGATCCCGGCACCAGAAACAAGACAAAATACATAATACACTTAATAACATTCGGGATCCTGACACTACCCTTCCCTTAAGGGATGCCACATGGCATCCCAACACAACAATACAAAACATTAAACAATAAACAAAGTCCAACGGCCAGAAGGCCGACAGTGCCCAATGTCCGGACCCCCGAAAACAGAAGGCGGGACAGACGGTCTCTGCCCAGGAAGTGGGCCCGGAACCCAGCACCGCTCGGCCCGCCGACCTCAAACAGGACACAGGACATGCCGTACAGGAACGCTCGCGGGGCTCACTGACCAGTGAGCATCCCGGAGCTTGCTGGCCGATCCTCTGTCGCGGGGCTCGCTGCAAAGAGCTCCATCGCGGCGACAGTCCGACGTGCAAACACTCCCACGGGATCCGCCGACCAGGAACTTCCCGCGAATCTCACCTTCCCGGCACCTATCCGCGGGGCTCACCGACCAGCACACTCCCGTGGGGCTCGTCGATCCGGATCTGTCCCGCGGAGCTCCCCGAACAGGAACACTCCCGCGAAGCTCGTCGACCAGTAGCCCTACCGAAGACGCCACCGATCAGGAACACACCCGCGGGGCTCACTGCACGGCCACAGGAACACAACGGCAGGACGGGGCAGGACTGGACAGACATCAGGACAAAGCAGGACTGGACGGACAACAGCAGACTCGACGACATCAGGTAAAAAACAAAACAAAAGAGCTGTCTGCTGGGTTCCAGAATGGCCGGTTCATTCTGTCAGGGTGTGGTGATGGATAGAACCCAATCGCAGACAGCTCGTAACTAAAAGACGTTTATTAAATCATAAATACCCTCGAGGGGGCAAACAATGACAGAACTAGAAAATAATCATGACTAGGACAAACAAGGCACACGCAACAGTATCTCACGATATACAATGAACCGGCACAGGACAGCAAACACAATGGCATTAAATAGGGAAAACTAAACTAGGGAACAATGACAAACAGGTGAAGGGAATAAACTAATCATGAATAATTAACAAGGAAACGAGGGGGCAGGGTCAAGACTTAAGACAGGAGAGCATGCGGTACACAAAACATAAACACAGACCACATGACTCTCCACACAAACACGTATACGGGGGTGTCAGGATCCCGGCACCAGAAACAAGACAAAATACATAATACACTTAATAACATTCGGGATCCTGACAGTTATAATCTAAAGTAGAGCCCGACTGATGCTTTTTTTGTTGTTGTTGTTTTTTTGGCAGATATCAATATTAGGTATTTAAAAGGGCCAATGTTCATATCTCAGCCGATGTTCTTTATGTGTAGGCTATATTTTTATATAGTACCAGTCAAAAGTTTTCCAAACTTCCCATACAGTATATAGGAAATATGTTAAATTAATTTCATTAAAAAAATGCTACAAATTTAAGCCAAACTGCACTCCTGTCTATTGTGCTGCAGAAATATATTAACTTTATCTACTACGCTACTGACTGTACTGACAAACTTTGCTGATAAGTGTAACACGGCTGTTATTGAAAAAAGAAATGCATGGGGACATAAGTATTGAAAAGAGAATGCTGGACTCTGGAGTGTTTCTATGCGACAGACTTTTACCGATAAATTGGTTGTGCTTTAATCTAAAGAATCTGTATCCAGGGAAAAGAACAGAAAGATTCTTAATATGTTAAAGGTTCTTTATGAAATCACACTGTACATACAAAAAGGTTCTTCTATGTCATTATGATGCACCTTTATTTTAGTTAAGACAGGTAGCTTAATCAACTATAATACTGCACAAAAATATTTTTAAAACAAATTTACAGTTTGCAGTTTAGAGACTGTCTTGGTTTAAATGCACAATACTCTTTTTAAATGCACAATCCACTTTTTAAAGGTCTTGGTCTCGTTTTGGAATCGACCATATTTTTACTCGGTCTCATCTCTGTCTCAGATAAAGAGGACTTGGAATTTTATTTCAAGACCGATCAAGACCACAACTGATGGCACATCACAAATTTATTTTTACCATTAATTTTATGCTGTTTATTCAGGTTTGGCATATGATGTTGGCATTGTTTGAGCATTTCTAATTTTATTACTAAAAACACCTGCATTGTGTTAAGTGGATGGCAAGCCATGGAAAGACAGTTCAGAATAAATGGTTAAGTTGATTTCAGCTTTTTAATGTTTGTTCACTTTTATTTGCTTATAGGCAAATATAAATTCCCACATATCTGAAAGCCTTTGATTATTTTATCAACTTCTCTGATGGCATACACACACACACACACACACACACACACACACACACACACGCACGCACTCATACACACGCACGCATACACACAGACAAGAAGTGCCTAAACATGTGCATATTCCACATTTTATCATAAGTGTTTTAATGCAGTGACTTGCAATGGTCTTGGTCTTGACTTGGTCTCGGCCTGTCTTGGTCTTGACTCGGTCTCGACCCTTTAAAGTCTTGGTCTTGTCTCGGTCTTGGCCTGCCTTGGTCATGACTTGGTCTTGGTTTAGGTGGTCTTGACTACAACACTATTTTATTGTATGCCCAGCTGTCCTTCATCCTCGCTGGTCCCCTCCAGCCGCCCTTCGTCCTTCCTGGTCTCGCTTTTTGTCCTCACTGGTCCCCCCCCGGCCGCCCTTCGTCCTCCTCTCTCATCGTCAGTCAAGATCTCAGCCACCAATCATCTGGCTTCTGATTACACCCCAGCTTACCCTCAGTGTGTCAGCAACACCAGGTTGGTTGAACTGGGACATAACCATATGCCAGCTTTTTTGGAGGCTATTCCCATGTCTCTACCTGCAGCCTCCAAGACCCTGACTCAGCCTCAGTCCTCTGACCCATTAGCTACACCTCGGGTCAAGACTCCCTCACATCCACCGTGGCCTGTTGCCCTACCAGCTCCACCAGGCTTCCTCATCCCTCCGGCCTGCCTTGGTCGGTCATCGTCCCATCCTCCCCTCTGGACTACGCTCCTCCGGCTATGCTTTGTCACTCCGTCCTGCCGGCTCTGTTGGGATTTTCCTCCCTTTGACTCCGCCTCGATCTTCGGGCGCTCTGGCTCCGCCGCAGGCTTCTGGATCCCCGTCTCAGTCGTCAGACCCGTCGGCTCCGCCCTGGCCTTCCGGAACCTCAGCTTCCCCAGGCTCTCTGCCTGCTTGGCTCCACCCTGGTCACTTTGTACACACGGCTGTTGTCACGTCACTCTTCTCCAAGGTGTTGAGTCCCATCTCTCCACCATGGCTCCTCCCTCAGGAGACTCCACCCTGGGGCTTCCATCTGACTGATCTTTGGCCATCCATCAGGCATCCCTTCTTCAGGCTCCTCCCTAGCTCCTCCCACTGTCGTCTCCACCCCTTGTCTAATGACTTTTTTCATTGTTGTTGCCTCCCCCCTCCCTCCACTTTGGTGTTGTTTTTGTTATGGAGCGAGTCACGCATATATATTTGTATATTTAGAGGTTGTTTGTTTTGCTTAAGCAGTTTAGATATATATATGTGACCAGTCACGGAAAGTAGGGACACAAGTCGGATCTGGGCATTTTGAGTTATTCACAGATTCTGAAAGTGCAGTTTCTAAGCTTTCCAACGATGTGTAACACATGGAAATCTGATAAGATTTGGAGAAGTTGTGGCCATTTGAATATAGGAACTCGGAAATACTCAAACCGAGAAAATCGAGACGAAAGGGACTCTTCTTTTCAGCTGGGGGAGACAATAGGGCTCATTTACATCTCATTTAGCTAAGCCATACCCCCTGTAAAACCCTTTTTGAGATGTTCTAGCATCATATGTAGTATTTTATGACCAAATGACAACCCGCAAAAATAAACATGACTCTTTACCTTTGTGGGGATCACAAGTCGAATCCAGTCTGTTTCAGATTATCCAATGACCATATTTGTCCACAAATGCGTATAATCCGTGAAATATAGATTGTTTACATCAGATTTCGCATGAATGTCTGGTAATACAATATAATATATAATCTGAAGACTATTTAAATCGTAACATGTAAGGGTATATGAGCGTACACTCCGTTAAACACATGAACCCGCCTTCAAAGATTGTATTTAAAATAGGGAAGTAGTATAATAGATCATCCAAACAGCGCCGTCGAAAACGTGACATCCTTTAGAGAGGTTACCAATGCTCGCTCGTTCCTCCATCAGCTAATGACTTCATGGAAAATATTGATAGACAAAACATGTAGCCAATTATATGAAGAATACAACGATATCTGTGTAACTTCTGTGTGTTTGGACTCATGCTGCGCTACAAGAACTGACATACAGATGACGTCAAAGTACCGCGAGAGCGAGTCGAAATTAAACTACTCCGTAAGATTTCTTGAAGAGCTCTCGCGGTACTTTGACGTCATCTGACTGCGGCGCCCCATAAAGTCAGTGACGCGGCTGACGTACGATGCGGCTGACTGTTATTTGTTCCGCCCCAGCTTCTTTTATTTTTCTTTTGTTTTGTGCGCCCGAGCTTTACAGTCTGGGGAGACGCAGGCTATAAGGTTAAAAAAAAAAAAACTTAGCAAACATGTCTGAGGAACAGGGCAGCGCGTCACTACAGTCACGTGACTTCACGCTCGAGCCGGAAGAGAAGACAGTGCTGAATAAAGTCGTAATTCTGCTATTTTTGGACCAAACTGTATTTTCGATGCATCAACACAATCTTACTGACCCACTGATGTCACATGGACTACTTTGATGATGTTTTTATTAACTTTCTGGACATGGAAACCATACATAGATTTTCAATGAAGGGGAAAGCTCTCGGACTAAATCTAACGATAAAACATCTTAAACTGTGTTCCGAAGATGAACGGAGGTCTTCCGAGTTTAGAACGACATAAGGGTGAGTCATTAATTACATTATTTTCATTTTTGGGCGAACTATCCTTATTTAGTAGTCACGCTGTTCCCTTTGGGGGCGGAGGCGAAAACAAAAGCTTATACAGTATGTAAATATACACACAGACAATGACGCCCCCCGCTGCACGCTAGAATCTCCGGAAAAACAAGCCTATTTTAACCGCAAAATGTACGCTTTTAAATATACCAAAACTGCTATCTCAAACATGGAGAGGCTTCTTCGTGATCTCAACTAACAGATTCTGCAATAAAACGAAAATCACAAATTTAAAAAAAAAAACTTTGTTTCTCATTTTCTCGAAACTTGTGCTGCCGACTTGAGTCCCTGGTTTCCGTGACGGGTCACATATATGAAGAGTTTGGTTCCAAAACGCAATAAACGCCATTTTTGAAAAAAAATGAGTTACTGCCAGAATCAGTATTATATCAGGTCAGTATTAAAAAGTAAATTATTAATTTTACGCAAAATCCAATATCCGCCGTTTTTCCCAAAATGCTTCTTTTCTACAGAATGCCATAAATCCACTCCACAGATTACAGTGCACCATTCACGCAATGTAAACAAACAATGGCGGCGCGTTGAGTACACAGAGTCCTAGTTTTCCTCATCTAATTTGTACTTCGTGATCACCAAACAAACAAAAACAAAATAATACTTTAATAGCATTGATAAACCTGTGATGGTTTTCTGTAACGGGAAAGAAACGTAAGCCATCAACATCTAGAGGCACTCTGGAGACGGGTGCTTGTTTGCCTGGGCCGACAGCATCAAGTTTCTGTCATGATAACACATTGACCCCAGGGGATCTTATGAAAAACTTTCCATAATTTTACTCAAAGTCAACGAAAATCGAGCAGGAGCAAAACATTTTACAGCTGATCGCTGTGAAAAACGTTAAGCGACGACGTCAAGTATAACCACAGCAATGACAGTGTTCTTCTTAATATCACAAAATAAGTGTTTTGATTAATGACATTAATGTTTATATTTTTAATTAGTATGTACAACTAGTTAACTAAATGAATATAACATGGCAAAGATGAATGCACATTTATATAAGCGATTGTGTCAGGAACTGGAGACATGGACGAATGAACCCATACGCAAACGATATCGGGGAGTGAACACTGAACATTTAATAACAAAGAACAAGAAAACAAAAGCCCACGTGGGGGCAAAACTACATACAACATGAAATACACTGACATAACATGATTAACAAGACTAGATGAAAACTAAACTGAATGAACAATGAGCACAACTTGACATGACAGGAATGAACACAATGAACCAGCGCAAGACAAGAGACAAGAGGAGATTAAATAGGGAAACTAAACGAGGGCAACACAGGTGCAAGGGATGAACTAATAATGAATAATTAACAGGGAGAACAAGGGGGCGGGGCCTAGAGACGGGACACCAGAGGCCATGCCACACTTAACAAGGCATGAACCTCCACATGAAACAAGAGACTGTCAGAACTCTGCCACCACAATAAAACATAAATATAAAACAGACTCTCGTGGCAGAATCCTGACAGTAGCCTCCCCCAAAGGAGCGACTACCAGACGCTCCTCAGGGGAACACACAAGACAAGACCAAAAACACAAAACAAAACAAACATGAGTCCATGGGCACACAAAACAAAGTCCATGAACCAAAGTCCGTAGTCACAGCTCCACGGGACAAGTCGACCGCGAGAGCTGTGCGGGACAGGAAAACTGCGCAGGTAAGGCGGCTCCGGCCGCGCAAGCTTCTGCGGCTCCGGTCGCGCAGGACGCGCTGGCTTGGGCAGCTCCGGGCGCGCTGAACGCGCTGGCTTGGGCGGCTCCGGCCGCGCTGAACTGTGCAGACTGGGCGGCTCCAGCTGCGCTGGCTTGGGCGGCTCCGGCTGCGCAGGACGTGCTGACTTGGGCGGCTCCGACTGCGCTGGACACGCTGGCTTGGGAAGCTCCGGCCTCGCTGGACGCGCTGGTCTCGGCGGCTCCATCCTAGCTGAACGTGCTGGCTTCGGGGGCTCTGGTCGCACTGAACGCGTTTGCATCGGCAGCTCCGGCGGCGCTAAACGCGCTGACATCGGTGGCTCCGGCGGCGTTGAACGCGCTCACACTGACAGCTCCGGCGGCGCTGAACGCGCTGGCTTCGGTGGCTCCAGTCGCGCTGGACACGCTGGCTTCGGGAACATCGACCGCGCTGAACGCGCTGGCTTCGGCAGCTCCAGATGCGCTATACGCGCTGACTTCCCCGACATCGCTGCTGGGTTCAGTAGTGGCTGGTTCATTCTGTCAGGAACTGGAGACATGGACGAATGAACCCATACGCAAACGATATCGGGGAGTGAACACTGAACATTTAATAACAAAGAACAAGAAAACAAAAGCCCACGTGGGGGCAAAACTACATACAACATGAAATACACTGACATAACATGATTAACAAGACTAGATGAAAACTAAACTGAATGAACAATGAGCACAACTTGACATGACAGGAATGAACACAATGAACCAGCGCAAGACAAGAGACAAGAGGAGATTAAATAGGGAAACTAAACGAGGGCAACACAGGTGTAAGGGATGAACTAATAATGAATAATTAACAGGAGAACAAGGGGGCGGGGCCTAGAGACGGGACACCAGAGGCCATGCCACACTTAACAAGGCATGAACCTCCACATGAAACAAGAGACTGTCAGAACTCTGCCACCACAATAAAACATAAATATAAAACAGACTCTCGTGGCAGAATCCTGACAGATTGATTCAATAGATTTATAGCATCTGTAATAAAAACTCATGGATTTATTGCATTTTGTGGAAAAAATAACTCGTTTTTATAATAAATCTTTGAAAATCAAGTTATATATATATATTATATTATATATATTATATATATTATATAATTACATAGATTATACTGTATTATATCGTATGAAATATTTCATAATAGTTTTTAAAAGAGATCAATGCATTCATTATAAAATGATGTAACATTTTAATTTTTTATGAGTAAATGCTAAAATTAACATGAACTAAGATTAATAAATGCTGAACAAGTATTGTTTATTTATAGTTCATGTTAGGTAAGGCATTAAATAATACAAATTATTGTAAAGTGTTAAGAAAATGTTTTGACATCTGCAAATCTCATGCTGCTATCACAGTTGCCTAAAGCGTAAAGGGTTGCTTGCTTGCACAAAAAGGTGTAAGATTGTCAGCATGAACGTGTACAGTATACACTGTTCTTCTTTGTATTTTAAAACTAACAAATGCAACACATTGTAGAAAATAACACCCACACACACACACACATATTTACTTAGCTCAGATGCATAAAGCCACTAAACCGCTGCCAAAATGAGATAATGGTACCGAATGGTCTTGGCACATATTATATGTTCATACTTTGTATAATTTTTTGATTGGATTTGAAGTGAAAGTATTTGATGAATGTATACAAACGTACAGAGAGCATTCGGTTAATATCATTTTTAAGTTGGTTAACATCTACATATGGTTATAAATTACATAAAAAACAAAATGCATATTGTACCTTCGTTCCAGCTGCAATTCTTGTGGATTACCAGGTGAAGACCTATAAATAATATTAACAGTGTTATATGACCTTATGAAAAGCTATACATGCCCAATGAAACTGCACTATGTCAACATATAAATACCTAATTCAGACTTTTCTTAAGTATAAACCTGATATAACACACATGTACCTGTTACACTTCTTGTATATGATGACTCCAGCAAATATGCAAATAAGAAGAAAGGCAAATGAACCGGCTAGAATGTGAAGGCCAGTCTTAAAGTCAGAGGTCCTAACATCGGTTTTCGTCAGGGAAACAGCTGAAGGAAGTAAAAGTAGGAAGTAATTCATTGGTAATTTTGATGAATATATCATGTAAATAGCTAAAGGACAAATTTGAAACACATACATTTATTCTGGACTGAAGTCACTGGTTTGGGAGGCTCTGTAAAAGAATCTGCAGACAAAAATCTATAAGTGAAAAGACACAGAGGAATTGTGCACACTAAAGGAAGTAAAGATGAGTAATTTAATGGTCATTTTGATGTATATATATATCATGTAAGTAGCTAAAGGACAAATGTGAAACACATACATTTATTCTGGACTGTGGTCATTGGTTTTGGAGACTCTGTTAAAGAATCTGTAGACAAAAAATGTATAAATGAAAAGACACAGAGGAATCGCACACACTAAAGGAAGTGAAAGATGAAGTCATTTAATGGTCATTATGATGTATATATCATGTAAACAGCTATAGGACAAATGTGAAACACATACATTTATTCTTAACTGGAGTCACTGGTTTTGGAAAATCTGTTAAAGAATCTGTAGACAAAAATGTATAAATGATAAGACACAAAAGAATCGCACACACTAAAGAAAGTAAAGATGAAGTAATTTAAGGTTCATTATGATTTATACATCATGTAAGTAGCTACAGGACAAATGTGAAACACATACATTTATTCTGGACTGTGGTCATTGGTTTTGGAGGCTCTGTAAAATCTGCAGACAAAAATATATAAGTGAAAAGACACAGAGGAATCGTGCACACCAAAGGAAGTAAAGATGAAGTCATTAAATGGTCATTATGATGTATATATCATGTAAATAACTACAGGACAAATGTGAAACACATACATTTATTCTTAACTGGAGTCACTGGTTTTGGAGACTCTGTTAAAGAATCTGCAACAGACAAAAATCTATAAGTGAAAAGACACAGAGGAATCGCACACACTAAAGGAAGTAAAGATGAAGTAATTTAATGGTCATTATGATGTGTATATATATATCATGTAAGTAGCTAAAGGACAAATGTGAAACACATACATTTATTCTGGACTGTGGTCATTGGTTTTGGAGACTCTGTTAAAGAATCTGTAGACAAAAATGTATAAATGAAAAGACACAGAGGAATCGCACACACTAAAGGAAGTGAAAGATGAAGTCATTAAATGGTCATTATGATGTATATATCATGTAAACAGCTATAGGACAAATGTGAAACACATACATTTATTCTTAACTGGAGTCACTGGTTTTGGAAAATCTGTTAAAGAATCTGTAGACAAAAATGTATAAATGATAAGACACAAAAGAATCGCACACACTAAAGAAAGTAAAGATGAAGTAATTTAAGGTTCATTATGATTTATACATCATGTAAGTAGCTACAGGACAAATGTGAAACACATACATTTATTCTGGACTGTGGTCATTGGTTTTGGAGGCTCTGTAAAATCTGCAGACAAAAATATATAAGTGAAAAGACACAGAGGAATCGTGCACACCAAAGGAAGTAAAGATGAAGTCATTAAATGGTCATTATGATGTATATATCATGTAAATAACTACAGGACAAATGTGAAACACATACATTTATTCTTAACTGGAGTCACTGGTTTTGGAGACTCTGTTAAAGAATCTGCAACAGACAAAAATCTATAAGTGAAAAGACACAGAGGAATCGCACACACTAAAGGAAGTAAAGATGAAGTAATTTAATGGTCATTATGATGTGTGTATATATATCATGTAAGTAGCTAAAGGACAAATGTGAAACACATACATTTATTCTGGACTGTGGTCATTGGTTTTGGAGACTCTGTTAAAGAATCTGTAGACAAAAATGTATAAATGAAAAGACACAGAGGAATCGCACACACTTAAGGAAGTAAAAGTAGGAAGTAATTTATTGGTCATTATAATGTGTATACTGTATATCTTCTAAATAGCTACAGGACAAATGTGAAAAACATACATTTATTCTGGACTGTGGTCACTGGTTTTGGAGGCTCTGTAAAAGAATATGCAGACAAAAATCTATAAATGAAAAGACACAGAGGAATCGCACACATCGTGTATGATGTCTTGAAATCACTCACGCTGTACATGTAAGCCGACATATGCTGTGAATTTCTGTCCAGAAAAATTTGCAGTGCAGATTAATGTCTTCCCATCGTCTTTCTTTTCCCCATAAAAGGTTATGGTGGAAAAGGTGGCCAATTGAAACCCTGTAAGTTGTTTCTTTGCATTTTTGACCGGCATATTCCCATAGTTCCAGGAGAGGATCGGAGGATTCGTCTGGCAGGAATGGTGGACGGTACAAGTGAAGGTCTTTGCAACACCCTCTATGATATCTGCTGCCTGTTTAGGCTCAATGGTTATACTATAATAGACACCTGAAATTAAATGTTTTATTATAAGCAGTTGGCACAAACATCAAACATGATTTAAAGCTGAATTTGATTGAATTAACTTATACTTTCCTTTATTATATAGTTAAATGTCTTTAAATTCATTGTGAAACTAACTGTAACACACAGTTACAGCAAAGTAAGGGCGGATCTACTGGGGTGGCACAGAGTGGCAGTTGCCACCCTAAATAAAAGCATTGCCACCCCATATGCCACCCCAGCGCTGGTATCCCAATATATATAATATATACCCGAGTAGGCTCTTTTAGCCAGAAAGGCAATGTAGTTTCTCTCTGCGTGTGTTTGGGGGTGGGAGACACATATCTCATGATGATTGGTGTGTTAGTGTCTTAGAGGGGGTGGGACAAACACCTAGCTGATGATGATTGGCTTAATTTCCATCGTTAGCCAACCAGAGGCAGCAGAGTTCATACACAAGCACGAACAGTCAGTCCGAGCATAAAGTCTTTTACAGTGTAACAAAGTAAGCGCAGTCTTGCCAACTTGCTGACTTTGTCACTAGATTAAGAAACTTTTTAGACCTCTTTGAGGTGAAAGGCAAGAATGGTTATGTAACGTGCAACTTATGCCCATGAAATAGTCTCTTCACTTCTGCAACAAGTAATTCTGATCTAATAAAGCACCTCACATCATCACATGCTGCCAAAAAATAGTGGTTTCTCTTTAGTGTCTGTAAGTGATTAAGTTGAGCATCACATTAGCAAATCAGAGTACTGAATACGATCATATTTTACAGATAAATGTTGCATCAGGATAAAAAGACAAAAATTAAACTGTTGATTGTTTTATATTGCCTGAGGTAGTTGCTTGATAGTAAAACAACTGAACTGCAGGTTTGTGTAAGCAGTAAATATCTTTTAAGCAGTTCTCTCTAGAGTTAGCCCGTCATGTCTTGTTAGCTACTGCAGCAATCAAAATATTCCATACGTGCATATGAAATCGCTCGTTATGTATATAGGAGTTATTCGATCTACGTCATCCAATGTTCGCGGCGGCCATATTGTTGACATATAACTGTCAGTCTGTCAATTGACAAGCGAGGCAGTGTGGGTATTATCCATGGTATTATCGATGTAATTTTTTTTTAAACCGCGCGATGGTGTGTGGTGTAATACACGGCTGTTCTAACAACAGCAAAAATAACCCCGGAATTAATTTTTATGCGATACCGACTGTCAGAAAACATGAAAGGAAGGAGACAAAGGAGTTAAACCAGCGAAGGAGAGACTTCCAACAGCAAAGTCTGTCCCCATCATTTTACCAAAGATAACGTTAGGGATATAAGCCTCACAGCAAAGTCTGTCCCCATCATTTGATCACATATGGTTAGCTGTAAGCAGTGGCTGAAACTGCTCTTTCAAATAAGCTGCCATAAATTGAGACAGTTATTAAATTAGTATCAGAGCCGGCCCAGCCACTAAACGACACTTGCAATTGCAAAGGGCCCCGTGGCCAGCAGAGGGCCCCGTAGAGTCACTGCCAGCTAGTGGTTGAAAAAAAAATTATACATCAAAAGTAACATAAAGTAAATAAAAAGAAATGGATATACTGCGCTCTTTATCAGGCATCATGATACGCACAGTTGTTATTTATTTAGTTCTTTATTATGGTGAGTTCTCCGCTAATCTTGACCCTGACTGACCCTATGATGTCACTCATCACCTGATCATTGTCTGTCAGACTACGCTTGTTTGAGATGCAGCTTGCCTTGCCTGGAATTTAGACGAGAGCAGACGGCTGCATCGAGGGGAGGAGTGAAAAAACTGTAGGCAAGCCGGACGCTTCCTGAATCTCGCTGTGTTGTGGACTGCAAACATCAGCAATGGAAGAGATCGCGTTCGCGTATTTTATCGCGGATTAAATAGATGCAACTGAAATACCAACAAATGCATTTACATTAAGATGTTTATAAGGAGAATCAACAAAGGTGCACTGTTCATTACTGGAAAAGGCTACTTAGTAAATGTTGGGATGTAATCTTAGTATAGTGGTAATATAAATTCGTTTTTGTGTGAAATATAAACTGCTCACAGTACAAATTATTCAACACCAATACAAAAGTTTA
The DNA here is from genome assembly GCA_025389145.1 of Misgurnus mizolepis. Taxonomy (NCBI): domain Eukaryota; kingdom Metazoa; phylum Chordata; class Actinopteri; order Cypriniformes; family Cobitidae; genus Misgurnus; species Misgurnus mizolepis. Next base: position 40,644,737 of record JAIFKI010000004.1, on the reverse strand, counting down.
AAGGAATTAATAAAAAATATGAATGTCATAAGTCAAGAACAAGTTAAAAAACGCATCTGGCGCTGAGCACCGGTTATGTGGAGATTTAGCTCATCTCAAACAAGCCTATTAACTTTTGTTATGCTATTTACGTAAGGGATAATATATAGTTAGGAGGTTATAGCGAATGTTAGCTACTTTTAATCTTGTTTGTGGTGTTTTAGATATTATTGTTAATGTTGTTTATTTGAAAAATTTAAACATTTAAGTGTTTTATTTATTATTTTATATAATATTTTATTTAAATGTTATTCTATTTACTCTATTTCATTCAAATTATATATAGGTTGTTGTTTGTGCCTCTTAAACTCTGGTGTCAATTAAAAATGTTTCTTTGATGGTCAGTGAAAATCACTTTATTGGTCTTTTTATTCAGCAAGTCCATCAGTGTGTGTTTGTTGCACTGCACTGCCATTCATATCAGTGGTATCATATTTTTCATGTTAGACATCAAACATGGAACTCAAATCAAGAACTCGGTAACACTTTATTTTGATGGTCCCCCTATAGATAGTCTGTTGGCTATCAGTTACTTTTCAACTAACTATCTAGTTACTCTCATCAGTATAGTATCTGTAGATGGTCTATTACATGTTTCTGTAACAATCATTAAACTGTCTGTAACATGTAAACGGCTAATAAACATTTTGTCAGGAAACTGTTAGTAATGTGCTGTCAATTAAAGATGAACATGTTCAACAGCGTATTAGCAGACACGCAACAAATCTTCAGTAACTTTTCAGTAATTCAAGTACAGCAAAGAGAATTTTTGTCAATATTCAGTTAATATTCAATGTATCAACAGACTTTCAGTAAGCATTCAGTTGACTATAAGTAGCAATTCAACATTTTTCAAATAAACTTTCAAGTATACTAACCAATGTATCAACAGACTTTCAGTAAGCATTCAGTTGACTATAAGTAGCAACTCATCATTATTTTAAATTAACTTTAGGCATACTAACCAATGTATCAACAGACTTTCAGTAAGCATTCAGTTGACTATAAGTAGCAAATCATCATATTTTAAATTATCTTTAGGCATATCAGGCTGCTAAAACTCCATCTTTTGCAAGTATTTTCAGAAATGCGTTACTTACTGTTTGTTACATATAAATTAACTTTCAGTAGAGAGTCATTTTACTTGGAGGTAAATTCATCTTTTCATCTCTTGCCACATTAGGCCCATCAAAATGAAGTGAAAATCTTAGGGATGCTGTTGAATGACTCTTACATCAGACAACATGGCTACTAGTCAGGGGATTTTCAGCAGACTGTCAATAGACAGTAAACATCATCACTACTAAATATCTGTTATTAGACAAGAAAAATAACAGCAAAACAGAACAAGTACATAGATGCTGAACAAGGAAAATATGCAGACTCATTTGTTTGTCCAATCAACTCCTTTTAATGACCTTTCACTTTTTTACACTGATGTATGTGCATCTGTAGTAAATCAAAAGGTATGTAAAAACATGAAAATATTGTACAAGTCAAAACAACAGTTAGAGAAACACAAATTCAAACAAAAAAGAAAATAGAAAAAGTCAGTGATAAAACTGAGTAATATCATGCAAAAGCCTCCCAAGAATTCCCTGTCTATGTCTCCTGCCTAACCAATAAGTCCATTCAATATATATCAGATGGTTTTTGAGAGACTTCTCTGACCGATTTGCACGCAACCTCCACACTTCCCCTTTGAAGTTTGTCCATGCCCTTTCAATGTTTTGTGTATGTACCCCTGTCAATGGGTTTACAAAATTAATGCTGTGGTTCACTGTGTGGTGTTGATATCCTCTCTCTGGAAGACTTGAGTATGCACGCCATTCATCACTATGAATAATGCTGCCTCGTTTTACATGTTTCTCAATGATTGGTAAGAGGGTTGTCTTGTCCCGTTTGTCCACCAACCGCAGTACTGGTTTTCGGGAGGGCAAAATCTCAACCATTCCGAATACCCAGCTTTTTCTTCTCCATGCACCCCCCAAACGCCCTCTCCCATACTGAAAAAGAATAAAATAAATGTCAAACACTATTTTTTTAGAAATCAAACGCAATAGCTTCAAATAATTCTCAAGACTTTTACTTCTGTGATAATTCAGATATTTGGTGCACAACAAGTACTGTATAGGGGTGAATAATGACCAAAATCTTATCAAAATATGTGCCATTTTATTTATTGATAATGATATCATGATATACTTATTTTTTTCTTTAAATGGGTTTATTTTTGATACCATAGAATGTCCATAATTATTTTCACTAGTGTCAATATCACAAAAAACTAATAGAAACCTAAAAAGACAAACTCAAGCTCACCCAAGATAAGTTAACAGTCAGTGATGAAATAAACTTTTACAAGCATTAAGATAAAAACTATAATAAACACAAAGAAGTGCTTCATTGTAAACTAATAATAAACAAGTCAAGTGCATAGTCTTCACTGAATAAATGGTACAATATGTATTTTTAATACATTGCATTTTAACTGGATGAAGAAAACACATTTTACAAGCACATATTTGGTATTTTAAGAGTTTGATTACGTGAACGGTGTCATTTTTGTCTGTAGAGTTTAGAGAGACAAAAGGTTGACCTCTGGGTCCACTCAACCCTCTATTTTTTATAGTGTCTCAGTCTACATTTCATTTGAATTTGGTCTTTTAGAAGGCCAAACAAATAATAAAATTAGGGATGCACGATATATCGACCGGCATATCGTTATCGGCCGATAACTGCTTATTTTTAATATTATCGGTTATCGGTCTGATAGCAAAATCAGGCCGATAAATGAAAGCCGATAAATTATGGATTATTTTGGTTTGTTGAACCACTTCACTTGCTCATTGCTGGCCATGTGGAGTTTTGATTGGTGCTTTCTGTGACATAGCACGAAGATGACACGTGTTGCGGGCTTAAGAAGAGTATGCTAGTCTAGCGCAAAGACAAGTTTTTAATTGTGAAAATAATATGAATATTTATCGGCCTATATATATATATATATATATATATATATATATATATATATATATATATATATATATATATCGTTTATCGGCCCCCAAATTTAAAGAGTTATCCGTTATCGGTATCAGAAAAAATTTCCATATCGGTGCATCCCTAAATAAAATGAAAAATAATTAAATAAAATAATTATCCAATTAAGCCAAAACTTATCTCGAAACTGTTTTGCCTCTATTACTGCCTAAAAAGTGGACCATGCAACTGCATAGCTAGTTAGCCAGCTAGTCCAGATGAAAAATTAAACTTAAAACATATTTTTTCTATTGTTTTGTCCCAGTATCTAATATACTGTACACAATGACAGTTTGGAAAGTCTGCGCGTTGAAGTGATTACAGTAATGTGATAACTAGCCCCTTAATGTGAATTTAGCAGATGAACCCTGCCAAAAATTCTGATTTTATCCCCGGAACATGGAAAAAAACCCTCCAGATGTGATTGGGTTAGTTTGTGGCTAGTTTTTGAGTTGTATTTAGTTGTCTCATATTTTTGTATGTCGACTGCATTGTTATGGCTTAAAACGCTTGTTTAAAGTTTTTGTGACCATACATGCAGCAGAGCAAGGGATGCAACGATTACAGATTTTGTTGGTGTGATTATATTAATTAATTCATTAATTCCACAACATTCATGTATACAATCACAAACACACCTTTGAACAATTGTGAAATATATATTTTTTTCAGGTTTTTTTTACATTTCTCTTGGAGTAGAGAACTTTTAATTTTGGCCTGAGAAAATGTCTCTTACTTTGGTTTGTTTTTTTAAGTGAAAATTATAAGAACCACTCAAAACTAATAATAAAACAGGGTCTGTTTTGGAAACAGCACTGTGTTGGTTTGTGGATCCGGGACCTGTGGGCAGGAGTAGGCATGAGGCGGTTCCGGTTTCAAGGTATACCGGGGTTTTAAACAGTCAATGTTCTGTATTCTAAAATGTTCTGTGATATCGTTTCCAAGGTATGAGTTGTGTTTTACAAAATTCATTAAATCCTTAAAGCATAACTAAACCCCTGGTCAGAGCCTGACTCCACCCACTGGCAATATTTGAAAAATGCAAGAAAAGTGGGCAGATCCCAACGGAGATAGAGGGGACGAACTAAGCTTGTACCAAGTGTGTGGTGAGATCGTAAAAAGGGCGTGGTGAGCTTGAACCTGCTTACATCACAAGTTATTTTTTGGACTCAACATCCAATTGGAAAATTCAACTGCAGTAGCCACTGTTCAACCTGAAGCACAGACGTTTTTACACCATATATTGTCGTATTGAAACACTTAATATCCAAATGTCAAAAAACTTACTAAAATCAATGAACAGCACTAATAACGCCCCATTCTTACAAATCATTAACTAAAACAAGTTGGTTTAGGGTTTAGTTACTCTTTAAGTCATGTTACAGTAATTGATTTAATGTTTACATTTAATATCAAGGCTCCAGACTAACTTTTTCACAAGGAGCACAGTGACCGTCGTCAAATCACCGGAAGAAAAATGCACGACAACATAATTCTGAATGTTCGAAATGGGGGAGGGGTTTGAGAGTTTGATTGACAGCTGCACAGGATGAGTTAACGTTAGCCTGCTTTGCTCGTGTTCATAATAACAACAACATGATAATAACTTTCTACGTAGTATGTTTACACAGAAAAAGCAACAACTAAGCCAAATTATGTTTTAGATATTTTGACCATTTTACATTACCTGAGTCCGCGGAAAAACTGGCCTGAAAACAGTACTCGAAATCTTCCTTACGAAAATGCTGGCTGCATATTCAAATTTTCGAGTAATCTGTTGTGTCAACTGAGGGTCGCATTGATGTAAACAATAAAAACTCCCGGTGGCCTGAATTTGTTGTCCTTACATCCACATACTACACAGGTTCTAGTCTTCTTTTATCTAGAGTTTTGGTAATTTCCTTTTGGTGATTTATTACAGAGACAGTAAAAGCGGAGTTACTCTATGGTGAGGTTCGTCTACCGGCTAAGTTCAAGTTGACTTGAGTTGATCTGAGAGCTGGTTGAGCGGTAAAAGTTATTAGGCTTGTTTAACTTTATGTGGCGCCACAAGAATCGACAGCTGGATGACGTCAAAGTACCGCAAGTCTCACGGAACTTGGATGTCATCTGGCTGTCGGTTCTTGCAGCACCGCATGAGGTCGAACAAACCTGAAGACTGCATCGATCAGCGGTTAGAGGGTAGAGCTAATGATTCAGTTTCGTGCAGTGCATTCTGGTTAATTGAGTCCATCAAAGACCGTTACGAAAATTCAGCTGCAACACACTAATCTAATAATCAAAATTGTGCAAATTTCTTTTTGTCCCATGTAAAATCAAATGGACATAAATTACCCATGATAACAAGCTAAAATGTCTAGGGTTCAATTCCGCTTTAAGGTTATCGTACCGCCAGGATCTCATACCGGCCTAGGCAGGAGGTTTTGTTTGTAGTGATGCATGGACTGATTGGAGTGTGGCTCTGTTTCACACATGCATGCACACACAAACAAGATGCACAAACCAACAACAGACGCACTTCGTATTTCACAGGGCCTTGTCATACAATGCACCAACCAGCCTGCATCAGACAAGCACACAAACACAACCGCGCCACTTGGTGGTTTATGAATCTGGTGTGTGTGTATGAAACAGAAACACACGGTTGTTACAAAGCCTTTACAATTAGTAAACATGACATTTTAAAGCGTAGTTAAAAGTAAAACCGGTTAATCGCTGCATCCCTAAGCAGAGCAACATCATGCCAGCGAGAAACCAAGTTAGGGTGCACTCAACACTATGCAAACCAAAACGCACCCGGGCACGTTTGACCCTCAAAGCCTGGTTCGTTTGACTAGTGTGATCGCTCTGTATCGCGCACAGGCACAGTTTGGTTAAATCGCGCCCTGGCCGGCTTGCAGAGGTGGGCTGGAGTGCGATGGGCTGGAGCGCGGTTCAAAAGGAGAGCAGTCACTTGCACGACCACTCAACTTCATGATGCGTGCAGCAGGTTTATGTGAATGTATAAGCTACACACGTGACAGACCAACTAAGCAATACGATAGACGTGAGAGGGCTGCATGTCATCGCGCACCAAACAACTCTAGATAAAAAACACAGACTTAACATTATGAGGGGTTCCAGTGTTAAGAGAGCGCTTTACTTCCTGCTTTGTTAAAAACAATCGCATCGTAATGAAGAAAGCGCACCCAGGCTCGGATCAATAAAAGTACAGTGTGAGTGTGTGCTTCTGGAGGATTACACTCGCACTTGTGTACAGTTTGGTTTGGATAGTGTGAGTGGGGCCTTAGAGACCATAGTCCAAAATCCATCTGACAAATGATCACCGGTAAATTGCCCATCCCTAAGTAGTTCACCTGCTTTCTCTGGCACAGGCAAATTGATGTCATTTAAAAACAAGTATTTTCTGGGTATTTAAATCAAGATTGTGATCTTCTTATAGTTAATCCTGTAGCTCTACCAAATGTTATTGTCTTATAAAAAGTGTCTATTTACAAACAATGCAAAAATGTGTTTCTTATATCAACACATCCACATTAGAAGAAAATATATGTTTTCTGAATTCAAAACTTACTTTTCGTCTGTGGCGAAACTTGCTTTCATCAATGTGTACACATACATTGAGCCCACCAACTTTTTGCCCTCTTTTTTTCCTGAACCTTCGCATACTTCTCACACATACACTGCGCAATTTCATGGACATCTTGGACAGAGTTGCACTACTCTTTGAGATGTTATCTTGGATCATATCCACCTGTCTCAAATGAAGACCCTGTGAAAATCTAAACATAATGCAATGCAATATTATTGTACAAGGGCAGAATCAAAAATGTAATGTTCAGACAGTGATGGATAAAAACGCACTAGAGATAACAAACAATATAAACTTACCTGTGTATATACTTCATCCAACTAAAAAGGCTTGCATGGGATTTGGAAAAAATTGAGTTGGTCCTAATGCTTTTTCTCTTTCGTCCGCATGACTTTTTGCACTGCCTGCAATTGAACAGTTTTTATATGAAGTATATTAGAGTCAGGGTAGCTTTATTGTCAACACTATAGACCCCTTCAAGGTTTGTAAACATTGAATGACTATCGGGTGCGCGAGCAGCATGGGGTCAAACTGTTCATACAATCGAGGCTTTAAAATTTAATCTAACAGGGCTGAAAAATGATGACTTACCTCAAATGAAGTGAGCACTACAATCACAAGCCTCTTTGATATTTGTATTGTTCCAGTCTGCACATTAATAGCTTGCAGCCGCAGATGTTGTATTTTTTTTGTTTTTAAGATTCTGCATGAATCGCGAAAACTTAACGTAAGACCTGGCGCGATTTTCAGAGCCCACGACGTAAGTAGGCATTTTTACGATACCGAATAACACGCAACTCAATCTGCTGTAATTACTTTTCTGACCCCGAGATGCGCAGTGAGAACCGCCTGTGACGTGAACCGTGAAGAGGTCTATACAACCTGTACACAGCGAAACGAAACAGTGTTCCCCTAAGGCCATGTTTACATTAATGCATTCATGTTTTAAAACGCATTACTTATTGACACGGCGCGTTTTTCCACCAAAGTTCAAATTTTTCATGCTTAGAATAGACCCTTTTACTGTTTGTACACAATGACGACATGGCAACTTATGCGCGTGCAGTTTGGCAACAGAAGTATGGCAAGAATCAGCAGTGAAACAACACAGACAGAGAAAGTTATTTTAAAAAGTTGACTTTATCAACTTTTTCAACACAGCTACCAGATCCGTGTACTATAGACCCCTTCACGGTTCACGTCACAGGCAGTTCCCACTGCGCATGTCGGGGTCAGAAAAGTCATTACAGCAGATAGAGTTGCGTATTATTCGGTATTGTCAAAAATGCCTACTTACGTCGTGGGCTGTGAAAATCGCACCAGGTCTTCCGTTAAGTTTTCGCGATTCATCTCAAAAACAAAAAAATACAACATCTGCATCTGCAAGCAATTAACGTGCAGACTGGGACAATGCAAATATCAAAGAGGCTTGTGTTTGTAGTGCTCACTTCATTTGAGGCAAGTCATCATTTTTCAGCCCTGTTAGATTAAATTATAAAGCCTAAATGGTATGAACAGTTTGACCCCATGCTGCGCGCACACCCGATAGTCATTCAATGTTCACAAACCTTGAAGGGGTCTATATTACCTATGCCTACAGTAAGTTATACCTACCACATAATATTACAATAGGTACACGGTAGTTATAAAATACATCCAGTCAGTGGTGTAGTCTAGATTTTTGTAGTGAGTATACTGTGATTTTTCCCTCTCATCCTTATGCTCACTCGTCCCAGCGCGACACCTCATAAGCACCACCACACTCACAGATGCATACAGTATGGATCTTCATGTAACTAAGAGCATTCTGAAAGTGTACTCATGAACACATAAACTGAAAGTGTTCTCAACATGTCAGTTTATTATAAGAAAAAAAAGACTTTAACAGCCAATGGGTTTACAGCTGGGGAAACTGGACTGATTTTTAGACTGGTTTAGTATTAATCAACATCTAACTGAGGGACAAAAGTTACTTAACTGTTAATTAAAATTAAATTAACTGTTAACAATCTTCAATCCGTGGCAAACACATGCATTGAAGGTGAAAAAAATATCCACTCCTTCAATAGCTATTATCCGACAACTATTGATAACATTACCATGTGTAATTTAATGGTGTAAATGTTTTTAATTAATACACATTTAAGATGACCATGAATTAACTCTTATTTGCATAGTCAATGATATAAAAGCTTATTTTTGCATATAATATAAGCATTGTCTAAAACTGAAAATAGGCTTATACTTAATTATTATTACGAGACCATCTAGCCTAATATTTGCAACTCTGAACTGAACATCAACGCAGACATGAATTTCCTCACAGAAGTTTAAGATCATATACATCTTGAACGTAGATATATAAATGAACACAGAGAAGGGAAGTTTAACACTGTGAAGCACAAGCAAACATGCAGAGCAACTGAAGGCAGCTAAAAACCATCAGGATATAATCACGGGCTTATTTTATTGCATTTGGAGCCTTACCTCCAGATAAAGTAATAAACTGGACTGATGATTTAAATGTTGTTTACTCACATGTGCGTTGTAAACTCTATGGATTTTATGTTGCAGCACTGCTTCACTTGTTCACTTCTCCACATGGACTGTATGTTGTTTACAGTGTCGCGTGAGCAGCTACACTCCAGGTTCGACTTCATTTGGCGTAAAGCAGACCTCTTGGTGATGTCAAAGTACCGCGAGAGCGATTCAAAGCAGATTTCTCCATGTGATAACTGGGTCTCTCTCGCGGTACTTTGCTATCACTCGCTTGTGGCGCAACACCAGTCTGCTCCCCAGTCACTTTCGCGTCAATAATTTGATTTCATAGAAATTAATACGCCGATCGGATCGCGCAGTTCGACAGGAAGTATATAGCCTATTATGTATTTCAACCAACCCGCTAAAGTAGCAAGTGTAGCATGCTAATGGTCAGTGCTTCACATGTATATTATGACTAAAAGTTTAAAAATGTCACAAAACCATGCTGTTACGCATCCTCGCGCTATTTTTAGTGGGTATACGGAAATCCTTGACAATTTCTAGTGGGTATACGGCGTAGTCCTGCGTATCACGTAGACTACACCACTGCCTCCAGTATAAATACTTTGTTCACAATATTGTTCATATTGTTAAACGTGAGTTTAACTGGTTACTTTCCACCCCTGCCAATTAGCTAAATGAATGAATTACTAAAGGAATGAACAAACAAAGAAAATCTCATACTTACCAGATGTAACCATCTTTACAAGAAGAGATCACCATTTTCATGCGTTTCTTGCATCGCATGCATTTCGTTTTTCCTTTGAGTAATCTTTTCTTTGCATCCACCTTATTAGTTTCAGACGTGACTTGCTCGTTTCACTAACATAAACTTTCTCAATGAGTCCTCTCAATAACCTACTCATCATTACATGTTAAAATGTAAAATTATATACATTTATACCTTTAACTAATTTTAGTTTCTAAGCTTAATTTATTTAGCGTACTGTCTCTCTGTTGTTGACGCGCTTTCTGTTTACGCAGTACATGTCAGGCGCGAACGGACAAATCCGGAAATGGGCGGGGCGGCCAAGTTATTTTTGGATTTTTTTATAAAATAATAAACATTATACTTTTGATTTACCTACTTTAATTGCTAATCAATTATAAGGTTTATGTCTTTTTTAAAATTATTTATGAGTTTCTATCCCGACTGAACAACGCCATGGTCACGTGGTACCTGAGACAATTGTCAGCGCTGTCGTCACCACACCCAGTAGCTTACGCACATATTTTATTTAATCATTATTATTTTTGTATTTGTGTTTTGTTCGATATATTTTTTATTTTGTATGCTGCAACGATTATTGTTTAAAATATTAAAGGTTTTAATATTATATGCTTAGTGTCTACCTCAATTAATGATCCTTCTGAGCAGCCAAGCGCCCTCTCTCGGAAGACTACCTAGGTGCTTCAAAATTGCCGCCAATGTAGCTTCCTTAACGGACAGAAAGCCATCTTTCCTCCTGTAGTCGGTGTAACCGAACTCTCCTGACGTTTTGACAACCGTGGAAAAAGGTATTTTAGTTTTTAACTTAGAGCTACTTTTGACTCAATGTACGATGTCCTGTTTCAAGTAATGTTACAGAAAAGTTATTTGCTTTTGACGGTTTCTATGAAATTGTACATGTGTACTGTACTGTGACAGGTCTTTTTGATTGTATACTCACTTGATTAAATTTATAGATGTTTAACACACATGAACTGAAACGTTTTTGTTTAGTTTACTAAATATTTAAAAGCGTAGTTAAAATAACAGTTTTTTTAAGTAAGTTACATTGAAACACGTGGACATGCGCTTGAACCCCGCAATGTACATAATTAATCAGAATTTTCACGTGCTTACAGTATTTGTAACAACAGAGTACCTTTTCAGTACTCATATGTATAAGAGAACAATATTTTACGTCTGGAGAATGAAAATGAAAATGACAAATTATTTACACTGTAATACAGGGTATCTATTGTAATATTACATGGTAGGTATGGCTAGGCAAGAGTCTATGGATAATATAGAGGGATGATGAATTTATTATGTTTTTAATTGAGTTTTTTCATATAGGCTACTACTAACCTGATGAACATGTATCTATACAGTAGATATCTATGAGCCACTTCAGCAAATACAATTTAAAAATAACCCAGTTAGCAAGAAGGCAGATAGAAACCATTGAATCAATGTTAAAGAGGGCAACAAAGTATCACTTTAATTTACAGCCTGCAAATGTTACAATTACACCATAACTATCACATAACTGGAACCAAAGGGTATATTTTCACAGTAATTACAATGAACAGTTGCTGTTTTTTTATTGTACTTGCTTTGAAACACAGAAACACAATTAAATTAAACAAAATTAAGCTGCATTTTTGCTATTAAAACCATATCAGTTGTACAGTATGTTTAGGTTACATGTATTCTGAAATAAAAGGGATGTGTTATGAATATTTATTTTTTTATTTGCTGATGTGGCTCGTAGACATTGACTATATACAATACACTTTCATCAGTTAAAGGCACTCTTAGCGAATTCACACGTTTTAGGCCATAATTTTTTTTGTTTAATACAGTTAACATCATCTCACTATCTGCTTGCTGCCTGTCCTTTGGACACACTGTAAAAAAATGTGCTCTCTGTAGACAGCCCAGGCTCCACAAATTGCAACAAAAACAAAGTGGTCAAACCTAACGCTAACAAAGTGTTCCAGCCAATAAACGACAAGAAGGATTTGGGGGTTGGGCGCGTTCATGACTCTTTCAGAAAGCACAGAAGGGGGAGGAGTTAGCTGTGCTTCGTTTTGTTTAACAACACTTTGAACGTCAACAAAAAGTGATGTCATGCAGATTTGCTAAGAGCGCCTTTAAGTAGCTTATATGAAAACTTCCAAATAAAATCCTAACAAAAACTCAATACATAATTTGCCTATAGACCCCTTCACGGTTCATGTCACAGGCGGTTCCCATTGCGCATGTCGGGGTCAGAAAAGCCATTACAGCAGATTGAGTTGCGTATTATATTCGGTATCGTCAGAAAGGCCTCCTTACGCCGTGGGCTGTGAAAATCGCAACAGGTCTTCCGTTAAGTTTTCGCGATTCATCTCAAAAACAAAAAAATACAACATCTGTGGCTGCAAGCAATTAAACGTGCAGACTGGGACAACGCAAAGATCAAAGAGGCTTGTGTTTGTAGTGCTCACTTCATTTCAGATAAGTCATCATTTTTCAGCCCTGTTAGATTAAATTATAAAGCCTCGATGGTATGAACAGTTTGGCCCCATGCTGTGCATGCACCCGATAGTCATTCAATGTTTACAAACCTTGAAGGGGTCTATATTACCTATGCCTACAGTAAGTTATACCTACCACATAATATTACAATAGGTACACGGTAGTTATAAAATACCTCCAGTATAAATACTTTGTTCACAATATTGTTCACTTAAACCTACGAGGTACTCTGTTACAAACATGTGTGCTGTGAATTCTATTTAATTACAACATTTCAGGCTATAATTAAAGCGTTACCATTACCAAACATTGGACAAATTTAAGATAAAAGTGTAAGAATGATACAACTTATCTAACTGGTTCATAAAGATAAGTTCTTAAAAGCCAGTCTTACCATTAAGACTTTTTATACATCTGCTCATTGATTGGATACATGCTATTGTATGTGACTTGATACAGCATATTAATTTAATAATTTTTTGATTCTTAGATGTCACATTACAACACCCGCAAAAAACGCAACTTGGAAAGTGTAGAGGGTGAATGTGAAGGTAAGCCATTTGACAACTAGTAATCATTTAGCTAAAAGCAGTTTTCGTACCACACTGGTTTCTGTAGTTTATTTGTGGCCTTAGGGAGTCTGCTATCCCCTTATATACATTTACATATTCTGTTATTTCTGTATACAATAGTGTTGACTCTGTATATAACTCTATATAAAAGGGTTTGTACTGTATACAACAGTGAAATATAGCTGTCAATGTGTTTTTGTTGTTCTCTTAGCTCCAGCGAAAACAATGAAGCCAATAAAGCAAGAAATGTTGATGTGGCAGAACAGAGTAGACGTATTACAAGAAAAGGTGAATGAGTTGGAAGCCTTGAACACCGAGCTTCGGCAACAAGTAGTGGAGCTTTCAGCACAGAAAGGTAACATACTGTACCCACTGTATAAATAAAATATTAGTATATACATTGTATTTATTAGATTAGTGGTTCTCTACCTCGTTCCTGGAGCCCCCAGCACTGATCATTTTGTATATCTTCTTTGTCTGACAAACTGATTTCAGGTAGTAGAGTCTCTACTAATGAGCTGATGTCCTTATTTCCCCCAATTGACGAGTAAAACCCCCACCATTGACCTATAACAGTGTTTCCCACACAATGACTTTACTTGGGCGGGCCGCCCAGGTATATTAACAAGCGCCCAAGTAACTGGCATCAAATTTAGTCTTTTTTGTTCCTCTGTGATAATTACACTCTTTAATAATGACATTTTGTAAGCAAGCACGTCGAGTCTCTCCCGATGAGTTTGGTGTGCGTTCGCGTGCTCTCTGTTTCTCAATGAATTGGCTGCGATGCAAAGCAAGATCTGTCTCACATGATTGTATCCTTCCATGTTTCTGAACTTGAGCAGAGTTTTACCATTAGAGGTCACAGAGGACGCGAGACCTATACGGTTCCGGGTTTATATTTTAAATAGTCACTCGGGACTGGGTCGGTCCTAGTTTAGTTTTTTTCGGGTCCCACAAGTCTGATGAATATTTTGTGTAAAACACGAGTCGATCGAAGAATGACCGTGAGCGCTACCGTGCTAAAGCTCATGTGCAGTTTCAGTGCACCTCCGGTTTCTATGCCGATAACAACCGGCTTGTTTAGGAAGTCACGACCACGCCCTGCATTTTCTTTCTCCCATTTTTTAAAAATATTATTATTAATACTTTTCTAAAAATCTAAAAAGTTTGCACAGAGATGGTAGCAAAAAAGAAATTCTAATATCAAGCCTATTGCACTGAACGATCAAAGCTCAAGCTGACTGAAGAGCCAAAAAATGCCAAGCTGTAAGTTAATGTAAAGCCACCTGTCACCAGGACAGCAAGTAGACTTTTGAATCTGAAATAATGAGTAGATTAAGCTTTTTTAATCTGCAAGAAAGAAATAGAGCAGAAGCAGTAAAAGTGCCTCTTTTTCTATCTAATAAAAATTACAACCATCATAACACCAGTCACACTTATAATCTATAGACCTGCACATATTATTACATATTATTGTATTCAATAGAGTTTAATAAAAGGGGGTCATCTTAATGCAGTGGAAAAACAGTAAATTGTTTTTGTGGTGCTTTGACAAACAGTGTCAGCTTTGTTTATGGCAAAGAACATTTGGGATGGTTGGATTAAGGAACTATAATGTGAAATTAATATAAATGTTCAATAAATCAAAGTATTGTGTTGTGTCACACATTACTAGGAAACATTGCCCTTTTCACCGGCTATGACCACAAGTAAATTTCAGATCTGTGGGAAACACTGTGTTAACTTGTCAATGAAGAGAAAACGCTCCCCTGCTAATGACGAGTTTTTACTGCAATCCATATATCCGCTACTATCCACCAGGTGGCACTCTTACATAACTTATAAAACACTGAAGCATCCACTTCTCCAGAAAACAGTTAAAACTCTGTGTATGTTTTGATCATTGTTCTAAATCTGATCTCTAACAAAAGTCCTTTACAAAATGCAATTATCTCAGCTTGCTCAAAATTTGGTATATCATTTGGTAAGATACTACCCATAATGGAGAGCTGATAAAATGAGAATAAATGAAGATAGGATATATATATATATAATTTTTTTTATTATTATTATAATTTTTTTTGTTTGAATATTGTATGTTTATATATTTGAATAAAAAAAATGCTGGAAGGTATTATGCTGGCTGGCAATTTCTATAAAAACGTTGGCGGAGAAATAAATAATCAATTGTGTTTGATAAAGAAGACATGTAAAATGTGCAGTGTTGAGGGGCTCAGGAATGTGGTTTAAAGAAACTCAGTTTGAACAAAAAAGTGTATTTCATGCTAAAGAGTATATCAAAAACTCAGTATGTATTTGTTATTATATTTCTAAGGTGTAATATTTATGAATTTAATTATGTACTTATACATTTTGTTGCCAGTGCAGTACTTGCAGAGAAAACCCTCCTACACGTCATTCTGTTTGGCTGAGGTTTTTAATTTATTTAGCTGTGTCTCGCATTAGCGTCATAGACAAACCGCTTGTCGCTCGCTTCCGCCGGTTTCATCCCGCAAGCGTGAGCAGGGTGTGAGGGGAGCTTTTGCGGCGCATGCCCATTGTGCTTTCACACTGGCTATGTTTGCAGCGCATACTGTGCAGTTTAATAACAGTATAAAAATCTCAAGTTCACATTACTTTATTTTACATGCATTTCTGAGCAAAACCTTTTCAATACGCTTCTTGACTCTCAGTGTAATTTATGATTTGTGATTTGTTTAATCCATATTGTTTTCATGCTGTTCTGGTCCGTGTTATGACAGATACACAATTATAGACATAAAAATTCCATGGCACATTTTTAAATCTGTTTCTCTGAAGTTTACGATAAAAGAAAAGATTTTACTCAGTGATTGACAGCACGTGTTTCCCTTCAACAGTTTAGGCACAATATTTACAGATGTGTCTGTTTCTCTGAAGATTATTAAGCTAGATGAGGGTTCATTTAGTGCTTAGCAAAGGGTGAATAACAGTGCAGTGTTCTGGCAACAGTGTGTTTTTAAATATTTCATTGCTTTCTGTTAAATTGCTCAAAGTCATGACTGTTTAAAACACACTTGGCATCACATTCATGAATTATGGTAAAGTGACACTTTTTTATGTCAATCCACGAGCATTTAAACCATAAACAATGCACTTTGAGCATGAGCAGCGCAGGAAAAAATTGAGCTGACGGAAAGGCCATGCTGCTCATGCGTGCGGTGTGCATGCTCTAACTTGTTAACATGGGCGGTGAAAAAACATGCTAACTGGAGTTATAGCATCCTGTGTAATTAGGACACAGTGTTAGAGTGTATTTTGAACTATATATCATATCATAACGTATCATACAATGATAATATAAGGAGATCAAAGCTGTATTGTATTTTTATTGATTTTGATTCTATATTTGTTTTATTTCTTCATTCAGTTGATCCAATTCCTGGTACATCAGTGGCACATGAAGAAACTGGTGCTGTTGACCTATCTAGTGATGCGAACACATCAACTGATGTTGAGTCATCAGTCACAGAAGAATCATGTGATGAATCCTTTTCAAGTTCAAGTTCAGAGACTCATCAGAGAAGAAAAACAAAGAAAAGCAAGAAGAAAGCAGAGAGCAGGAAACACAAGAAGAACAAGAAAAAGGGGAAAAAAGATAAACATGACAAGATAAAACGAGGTAAACGCAGTTGTCATTTTATTGATTGTTGTTTTATCTCTTACGAAAAAGAAGTTTATTCAAGTTTTAGCAGTGGCGGCTGGTGACTTCTCTTCTGAGGGGCACGAATTCAAAATCTGTTCGGAGTGTTTTGTGTGTGGCTTGTCATGTCAAAATATGTAGATGTTGTGTCATGTGAACTTATGTGCAAACACATATTTTGAAATGACGAGACACACACGACGGGCTAAATATATGTTGTTACCAGCTTCGCATCGTGTGCCCTCGAAAAAGTTATCGCTGCCACTGAGTATTAATATAGTTCTTTTAAACTTAGAAAACTTAAAATTAGACAGTTAAATTTCAGTCTACTTTTTGTAGACTGTTTTAATGATATTTAAGTATACTTGACTTATACTGACAGAAAAAATATGTATATTTGGCTTATACCTTACACAAAAATCTTTTCTTTTTTTTAAATGGCTAACAAAAATAAATAACAACAAAGTAATTTTAATGTTGTTTATTTATATAAAAGCAAAATAAACAACACGTAGATTACCTAGGAACCCAAAACTTTTTGTTATTTTCGACAAGGTATTTTTTCAAGAGTTCAGTTTAGCTAGTAGTCAGACAATTAAAAAACTGAAACTGGAAGTAAAGTTCAGACCAGACGCATATCGCGTCACCGCACATGCATCCGATGAAACCACCTATACCCTTGGGGGCATGCAGCAAAAGTGATCCTCACAGTAATTTGAGAAGCAGGTCACATCAGCAGCAAATTCCATTTACTTAATGAGGCTTTATCACTTAATCATTAATCAATTACAGCAGGGATGTCCAATCCTGCTCCTGGAGGGCCGGTGTCTCTGCAGAGTTTTATTCCAACCCTAATCAAACACACCTGATCCAGATAATCAAGGTCTTACTAGGCAGACTAGATGCTTTGAGGCAGGTGTGTTGAGGGAAGTTTTAGCTAAACTCTGCAGGAGGACAACTGCCCTCCAGGACCGACTTTGGACACCCCTGAATTGCAGCAATTGTAAATAGTTGAACCTTAGCAATATGTGGACACACCAAACATGCAAATTCAAACACACACATGCTCATACACGTTTTTACATTGTACTTACATTAAAAAATACCTGCATGTACATTTGTAATATATATTTGTAATTATACTGTTGACTACTGACTCTGTTCACCAGAAATGTTTTACAATGCAACATAAACACAAAATTACTTTTTACAAGACTATTAATTGTTTTGTCGTAAGTACGTAGTAGTTAAAATGTTACCAATATTATTAGTAATTTATCATTCTTCTAAGGGAAGAGTAAAAGAAAACCCTTAGTCTTTAATCTAGTTGGATAATATAGTTTTTAAAATAATAAACCAAATAATAAGCCAAACAATATTAAGAAAAATATCCTTATCAGTTACCGGTATTTGAAGGCGGGTTTAATGTTGTTGACTACTCTTTTCAACATTTAAAAAAATCACTTGGCTTTTTAACCTTTTAATTTATTGAGTTAAATCTACACTCTTGGAGCTTTCAAACAATATACATTTTGTCATGATTAGATAAGAATTCATATGGAAACATTGAAGTAAATGTAGTCGTCCTGCTGGTGGGACAGTGACATTTAGCAGAAAATAAATGTTTTGAGGCACACTCTCTTCATAAATGAATCAACCTTTCCAACGATATATAGTTTGTAGTGATAGATTAAAATTTACATCAACAATATTAATGCAAACTTAGGTGTCCCGTATTCGGGAGGCGACGCTTAACAGTCTAATACAACAAAAGAAACATGTGGCCCCATATTATTTAAAATAAATTGATTTGGGAAGAGGTATCTCTGTCAGTGAGTTAATTCATTTGTTTGTGTTGTCTGTTTTTCAGCCAACAATGTTCGTGATGTCATAAGGCGTTATAAAAGGCTTTTGAAGCTGACAAAACGTGGAGCAACCATGACAAAAGCATTCCGAAAAGAAGGTGTGTCTCGGAATGCAGTTGCCCAGCTCGCTCCCATCGCAGAACTGTATTTTGCTGACAGAGCACAATTTAACAGCATCACCTTCACTCCAGGAAAACTAGCGGAGTTTGCACAAAAGTGCAAAGAACACATTATAGGAGATGTTCTAAGAAAGGTCCTATCAATGAAAGCGAAAGGTTCACTTTTGCCTTTTTGTCTAAATAAGTGATCTGTTAAAAAGCTTCTTAGCTATGTTCGCTGTTTACTATAAGTATGTTTAAAAAGTAGATATCATTAACAGTTAGTATTAATAACATTGTTTGAACTGAAGGGAACATATTCTTACAAACCCTTTTTGTCATTCTAGGCAGACCTTTTTGTTTCCATGTTTGATCCTCTCTCTAACCTGTTTTTTCATGAGTCCACATGAGTATTCTCATATCTTTTGATTTAAAAATGTACACATCACCATTTCATTGGATGTTATCCTTTTTGACAAGGTCATTAAAAGGAGTTGATTGGACAAACAAATGAGTCTGCATATTTTCCTCGTTCAGCATCTATGTACTTGTTCTGTTTTGCTGTTATTTTTCTTGTCTAATAACAGATATTTAGTAGTGATGATGTTTACTGTCTATTGACAGTCTGCTGAAAATCCCCTGACTAGTAGCCATGTTGTCTGATGTAAGAGTCATTCAACAGCATCCCTAAGATTTTCACTTCATTTTGATGGGCCTAATGTGGCAAGAGAT
This sequence comes from Misgurnus mizolepis, assembly GCA_025389145.1. Lineage (NCBI taxonomy): Eukaryota > Metazoa > Chordata > Actinopteri > Cypriniformes > Cobitidae > Misgurnus > Misgurnus mizolepis. The sequence continues at coordinate 40,625,348 of JAIFKI010000004.1, read as the reverse complement.
GAAAAGATGAATTTACCTCCAAGTAAAATGACTCTCTACTGAAAGTTAATTTATATGTAACAAACAGTAAGTAACGCATTTCTGAAAATACTTGCAAAAGATGGAGTTTTAGCAGCCTGATATGCCTAAAGATAATTTAAAATATGATGATTTGCTACTTATAGTCAACTGAATGCTTACTGAAAGTCTGTTGATACATTGGTTAGTATGCCTAAAGTTAATTTAAAATAATGATGAGTTGCTACTTATAGTCAACTGAATGCTTACTGAAAGTCTGTTGATACATTGGTTAGTATGCCTAAAGTTAATTTAAAATAATGATGAGTTGCTACTTATAGTCAACTGAATGCTTACTGAAAGTCTGTTGATACATTGGTTAGTATACTTAAAAGTTTATTTGAAAAATGTTGAATTGCTACTTATAGTCAACTGAATGCTTACTGAAAGTCTGTTGATACATTGAATATTAACTGAATATTGACAAAAATTCTCTTTGCTGTACTTGAATTACTGAAAAGTTACTGAAGATTTGTTGCGTGTCTGCTAATACGCTGTTGAACATGTTCATCTTTAATTGACAGCACATTACTAACAGTTTCCTGACAAAATGTTTATTAGCCGTTTACATGTTACAGACAGTTTAATGATTGTTACAGAAACATGTAATAGACCATCTACAGATATTATACTGATGAGAGTAACTAGATAGTTAGTTGAAAAGTAACTGATAGCCAACAGACTATCTATAGGGGGACCATCAAAATAAAGTGTTACCAATTAAACTAAGGCCGAGTCCTGGCTTAAGATAATCCCTGTCCGGGACCACCCCAAGGTGTTTTATTGTCATTCTGTAGGCTACATGTTGCCACATAAGAACGAAATACCTACTCAGGACCAGCAGCGTAAAAAAGATCATTAACATACAGTATACATAGAAAAAATAAAAAAATAACATAGTAGATATACTATGTACAGTATAGTTATAAGGTAGTCATTTCTTTTCTTTAGGCCTTACTTAAAACGGTCAAATGGGCCCCCGACCAAATTGTGCTTAGGGCCCCCGAACGTCTAGGGCCGGCTCTGATTATTATTAATAACTATATGAACATAATAGGTCTGGCATTGATACTAGGGAATTACGGGCCGTTCACATTACAACGATAACTATAAAAATATAGTTTTGAAAATCGTTTTATATTAAACAGAATAGCGGAGCTCACACCAAAATTATAACGATACAGATACAATGAACTACATCATCGAGGTCACTTTCTGAGCGATTTTTCCCACCTGATGAAGGATAAACCATTGATAGCATTAAAATCTATTTGAACTTCAAGTGCACGAGCACTTAAAATGACAGTGAAGCTCATTGCTGAGGTCTATTATAACACAAGATTACCTGCAGTTTCTGTGAAAATTGACTACAAAATCTATTACATTAACTAACTGTTATGCCAAAAGGTAAGAGATTACACAAACTATTAGATTCACTGTTTAGAGTTACGCGAATTGCAGCGTGTTGAGGACATCTGCAAAAGTTTTTATTACAAGCAATATTAAAGGCACGTGATTTGCACGAGTGCCGTGAGCGAATTAGCATAAACGTATTGTTTAGTGATGTTTGAGTTTGAGTTTGTTTATTCAGGACAATGTGCAGTTACATTAAAAAGATGGCTGCACCAGATTTAGCATAAAGCTACTTTCCATCTGTAGTCCTACACAGTTAAAATTACATCACACAATTAAAAATACCTAACAAAACACTAAATATAGAAAATATTCATATAACAAGAACAATCAATACAATAAAATGCTGTTGACCACAAGCATCCAATACATAAATATAAAAAGTACAGTAATTTAAGTACAAAAATTAAAATACTAATTAGTGAGAGCAGGACTGGTGCTCTAAAAGCCAGTCTTTAACTGCCCTTGAAAAACTATAGAAATCTGCATTGTTTTTTATAGTGTCCGGAAGACCATTCCATTCCTTAGCGGCTTTATACGAAAAGGCTGATTGAGAGAAAACCGACTTTCTTTTTGAAACATCACAATCACCTCTAGATACAGACCTCAAAGTTCTATTTGTTAATTCCGAGCGTCTCTGTACAAATGTTTTTAATGGTGGTGGGGCAGCATCATTAAGAATTTTATGAACCAAACGGATATCAGAATACCTAATCAAGTTGTCAAAGCTCAATATACTATATTTTTTAAGTATATTACAATGATGGTACCGTCGCTGCTTTTTATCTAAGATTTTTAAAGCCTGATTATGTAATGATCTAAGGGGATTTAAAACGGTCTGTTTGGCTTGAGACCATGATGACATACAGTATAGTATATGCGATATAATCATTGCATTAAAATACGATTTTGCTGCTTCCAAAGATAAGGAGCTTCTAATGTGCCGGAAATTAGCAATATTAACTTTCAAAACACGACAAACCTTTTTAACATAGTTTTTAAAATTTAGTACAGGGTCCAAGATCACCCCTAGGTATTTAACCTCTTCCACATTTTGGATCATATAACCATCAACATAAATATTTGGAAGAACACTTTGAATTCTTTTGTTTGTGAAATACATTGTGACCGTCTTCTCTGTATTCAACGTAAGGCAGGACTTGTTCATCCACTCTTTTGCTTTATTCATTGCCGCTGATAGTTTAGCTGCAACAGAATTAACATTGGAACCATGTGTATATAAAACAGTGTCATCAGCGTACATCAAGACATTAACCTCCTCACAGATAGAAGGTAAGTCATTGATGTACAAACTGAAGAGCAATGGTCCAAGAATCGATCCCTGGGGTACCCCTGTAATACAGGATCTAAGCGGTGATGTTTTATCATTTATTCTTACACACTGGTAACGATCTGCCAAATAGGATTTAAGCCAACTGATAGTGTTTGTGGCAAAATTAAAATTCCCTAATTTTGTTAACAGCACTGAGTGGTTAACAGTGTCAAATGCCTTACGTAAATCCAGAAAAACGGCCCCAACAACTCCTCCCTTGTCCAGACTGGATTTGATCACCTCGAGGAAATAACAACAAGCTGTATCTGTGGAGTGTTTGGCTCGAAAGCCAAATTGCATGGGATGTAACATATTCCCTTTGTTGAGGTGCTCAATCAATTGTTCAGCAACAATTTTTTCAATAACTTTAGAAACTACAGGAAGTATACTAATGGGTCTATAATTTTTAATGTCCTTGATGTTTCCTGATTTAAAAATAGGTGTAACAATTGCAGTCTTACAAGATGAAGGAAATACACACTCTCTAAACGATTGATTAATTATATGTGCAATTGGTTTTACAAAGACCTCTTTATATTTTTTTAACAGCAACGAGTCAAGTCCCCATGAGTCTTTTGCTCTAGAAGTATTGAGTGACGTAATAACTTTGTTGACTTTACCTTCATTTACACATTCAAAATGTAGTGCTTTCACAAGGTTAAATTGTGATCCTCCTAAGGGACCATCAATCATATCCCCAGCAATGGTAGTAGGTAATGTTAAAAGCTGCTCCGATGGTTTACTTAGCTCCACAATTGATGTGACGAAGTAGTCATTAAACATATTTGCAACCATTAAGCTATCCTTTACAGTAACTTGCATTTCAGATGCAGGTAATTCATTGTTATCAAAATTTATATTAAGTTCGATAGGTCCCTTTTTAATCTGCTCTTTCCCCGAAATATTATCAATACACTTCCATATAATTTTACTATTCCCTTTAGCCTGGTTGATTATATCTAAAAAGAAATCTGCTTTAGCTTTTCTGAGCTGTCCTGTGACTTTATTTCTCAAACTTTTATAGATCAACTGGTCAGTCCCCAACCTTGACTTTAGATACTTTTTTAAGGCAGCATCTCTGTCTTTCATTAAGAGCCATAACCGCTCACTAAGCCATGGTAGTGTTTTTTTACCTTTAAATTTTCGCGGTTCCCTTTTTGTATATTTAGATAAAATTTGTGTAACTGCATCTTTAAGAGTACTACAGGCCTGCTCGCAGTCCTGACCACTAACTAGACCATTTTGGACAGTAGTTTTTATTTCAGTATCTAAAAGCTCCATATCATGCTTAGGAATAAGTGATATATAGGTTTTTTCTCTAGATTGATTTCTATAACGGGTCTTTGAAAGTTTCCTAGAGACCAGTGTTAAGTTATGATCCGATAAACCGGTAATTAAATTATAGATTTTATTGACACGATCAGACTTATTAGTAAATATCAGATCTAGTAGTGTTTTAGTGGATTTAGTTATCCTAGTTGGATTCTTTATCATTTGAGTTAAATTAAACTGTTTGGCAAGGTGCCTTAACCTATTGGAACGTGTTTTATCTAACCAATTTAAATTAAAATCACCCAAAAAGATAGTTTCCTTATTGTTACAGACTTTGAATACATCTCTTAACATATCAAAAAATATATCCTTCTCATTAGGCGGTCTATATAATACTACAACATTAAAAGACATTTCAGGTGATAGAGAGATCGTAACTCCTACACATTCCAAATCATTCTCTGGAAAAATCATCTGCTGGCATCGGATATTCTTATTGACATATATAAGCACACCCCCTCCCTTTTTATGTGTTCTGTCTCTTCTAAATAAATTATAATTTTGCATAGTATAAGCACCTACAGGGGTATTTTTTGTCAACCATGTTTCGGTAAGCCCTAGATAATCCAAATTTGAATCATATAATAATTTTTCCAATTGTTCTGTTTTAGATGGGAGACTTCTGATATTAATATGACCACCAAAAATCCCCTTTGGTTTAACATCAGGGTCCCATAAAATTTTCGCATGGTTAACAGTTTGTAAGAGTTTAGTTTGCAATTGTCTATTTGATACCTTAATTGTTCTAGATTTCGGTGATGGAAGTGTTGTTACCAGCCCCGTCGCTAGTCTAATAGTCCCCGCTGCTGGTTGTGGTCGTAGCTCCGGTTCTCGACCGCTGCCCGCTGCAGGAGGTATAATTTCAGATGTTAACTTATCGCCAGCTGTTGGTGATCGAAGTTCAGATGCCAACTCAGTGGATGCTATATATATATATATATATATATATATATATATATACAGTCTTGTTCAAAATAATAGCAGTGCAATGTGACTAACCAGAATAATCAAGGTTTTTAGTATATTTTTTTATTGCTACGTGGCAAACAAGTTACCAGTAGGTTCAGTAGATTCTCAGAAAACAAATGAGACCCAGCATTCATGATATGCACGCTCTTAAGGCTGTACAATTGGGCAAGTTGAATTAGTTGAAAGGGGTGTGTTCAAAAAATAGCAGTGTGGCATTCAATCACTGAGGTCATCAATTTTGCGAAGAAACGGGTGTGAATCAGGTGGCCCCTATTTAAGGAGGAAGCCAACACTTGTTGAACATGCATTTGAAAGCTGAGGAAAATGGGTCGTTCAAGACAATGTTCAGAAGAACAGCGTACTTTGATTAAAAAGTTGATTGGAGAGAGGAAAACCTATAAAGAGGTGCAAAAAATGATAGGCTGTTCAGCTAAAATGATCTCCAATGCCTTAAAATTGAGAGCAAAACCAGAGAGACGTGGAAGAAAACGGAAGACAACCATCAAAATGGATAGAAGAATAACCAGAATGGCAAAGGCTCAGCCAATGATCACCTCCAGGATGATCAAAGACAGTCTGGAGTTACCTGTAAGTACTGTGACAGTTAGAAGACGTCTGTGTGAAGCTAATCTATTTTCAAGAAGCCCCCGCAAAGTCCCTCTGTTAAAAAAAGGCATGTGCAGAAGAGGTTACAGTTTGCCAAAGAACACATCAACTGGCCTAAAGAGAAATGGAGGAACATTTTGTGGACTGATGAGAGTAAAATTGTTCTTTTTGGGTCCAAGGGCCACAGGCAGTTTGTGAGACGACCCCCAAACTCTGAATTCAAGCCAGAGTACACAGTGAAGACAATGAAGCATCGAGCATGATATGGGCATGTTTCTCCTACTATGGTGTTGGGCCTATTTATCGCATACCAGGGATCATGGATCAGTTTGCATATGTTAAAATACTTGAAGAGGTCATGTTGCCCTATGCTTAAGAGGACATGCCCTTGAAATGGTTGTTTCAACAAAACAATGACCCAAAACACACTAGTAAACGGGCAAAGTCTTGGTTCCAAACCAACAAAATTAATGTTATGGAGTGGCCAGCCCAATCTCCAGACCTTAATCCAATTGAGAACTTGTGTGGTGATATCAAAAATGCTGTTTCTGAAGCAAAACCAAGAAATGTGAATGAATTGTGGAATGTTGTTAAAGAATCATGGAGTGGAATAACAGCTGAGAGGTGCCACACGTTGGTTGACTCCATGCCACACAGATGTCAAGCAGTTTTAAAAAACTGTTGTCATACAACTAAATATTAGTTTAGTGATTCACAGGATTGCTAAATCCCAGAAAAAAAAATGTTTGTACAAAATAGTTTTGAGTTTGTACAGTCAAAGGTTGACACTGCTATTTTTTTGAACACACCCCATTCAACTAATTGCCCAATTGCACAGCCTTAAGAACGTGCATATCATGAATGCTGGGTCTCATTTGTTTTCTGAGAATCTACTGAACCTACTGGTAACTTGTTTGCCACGTAGCAATACAAAATATACTAAAAACCTTGATTATTCTGGTTAGTCACATTGTACTGCTATTATTTTGAACAAGACTGTATATATATATATATATATATATATATATATATATATATATATACATTATAGTTATCGTAATAATGTGAACGGCCCTTCAGTGCTTGTATGTAGTATGCGGATACTGTATGAACGATATAGTTATAAATATCCGGATAAGTTACGCCTGGCAATAAGGACGGATCTTTACTTAAGGCTATTGGGTCTATTTGATATGGTTCCACACCAATCAAGCTTATATTCTCTTGATACCGACGAGATGAAGCTACTGCTCCCCTCAACTCAAATCTACGTGCGGCTAGGGGGAGGACAGATGTCATGTCAACAAGATGGCCGCGGTTAGCTACTTCCGGTGTTTGCGAATAAGCCCTATAGTCTAATGTTTTTATTTGTCTTCATTTAGGAGACAAAACTATTCAGTGTTGTGTATGTTTAGAAAGCTTGAAAGACAACTTAATGCTACATTTTCCAGGATACTATGAAAAGAAAGGCTGATATCCATTTTTTTAACAAATAAAAAATAATAAAAAAATCAAATACTATGGGAGTGGAAGGTACAAATAAAACAGAAAAATATGTTTTGAAAGGGAGAGGAGTCGATGAAGTCATGAAAGAAAGAAACATAGAAATGGATGGCAAAGAGCTAAAAAGAAGTGAAAAGAAAGAAATCCATCATGAAGTGAGTGAAAGGATTAAAGAAGAGGGTTATGAGAGAAAGAGATGTGTGCCTTTTTAAATATTTTTTTACATTAATTTATACCAAGGGTCTGTTGAATCCTGTATTCTGATTGGCTGAGAAATGTTCCTTGGGTATGCATTAATTTCTGATAGCCGCACACCTAACTTGTCAAACGTCTTAAAAATAGGCACCAGACCTATATAAACCGTGGTATACGAGGAATAATTAACTCCGGTCCTTGTAATTATTTGAAAATAATGCCCGTCGTCAATTATTCCTTACATAAACTAGGCAAACCTATATTTATATAACAACCTTGCTCATCATGGTTACAGTCAGTGTTTTTAGATATTGGTAAGTGGTATGAATTAACTTAGTATTAAGACAAAGGGTGCTACAGTAGAGATACTAAAGGAAGCTGCTTGGGTACTTATAGGAACATTTGTTGTTGCGTTTTTTTTTGTTATAAAAATTTGAGGTCCAGTGTATACACCAAATATAGTATATACAGTATATAATTTCTTGAATCCAAGACAACCATGCAAGGATGCCTACCTCATTGCCACTCCTCGTAGTTCTCATGCCACCCCCTTGCCACCCCATAAATAATTTTCTAGATCCGCCCCTGCAGCAGAGGCAAGTGTAGATGTATGCATATCATTTTTTACTTACATTTTGCACTGTGTGATTTTGTAGCTCTTGTTGTTCTGCCTCCATGATGTGTTACAGTACACTCAATATCTAAGCGTTCAGCCTTCACAACACCGGTGCGTGTCCGAGTGGTTTTCCATCGACCATTTTTTATATGGACATCATCTACTTTATCAGATCCTTCAATACCCTTCAGAACGATGTTTGGTTTGCTGTATGGACAGGTGTGGTAGGTGTAACACGCTACTGTAATGCTGTCACCGGTCTTTAAACCTCCGTCAATATTGATGAAAGGCCGCTGGGGATTTGCTACAGTAGGGAAAAATCTTACAGTTAGGCAACCGATGATACAGCTGTAATGACACTTTTAAAACCAAAATATTACATTTCAAGAACATGTGAAGTATTTACGCACTGTCAACAATAATCGTGGAGGTGACGTCATAAAACTTATAGGTGCTCCATCCAATATTTTCTGGGTCAATCCATGCATATATTTTTTCTCCATTGTGGGACGGATCCACGCTTTTGATCAGCAGAGTACAATCCCGAACTGAGTTTCTACTTCTATATAAATAAGTTTTTCTTCTGAATTTTTCAATTACACTGTCTGGATACCAGGGATCATAAACTATAGGGTAGCCTTTCGACACCCACTGATACCACACAACTCTACGTGGGTCAGTTGGTGGGTATGAAGTGTAAGAGTAAGAGCACGGTATAACCAGACAGGAACCTTTGAGGCCATGAATTTCTGATGGCATTTTCACTTCCCATGCCAAAGTCTCATACAGCAGCACACCTGTGAGAAAAATATTAGATATTAATGTATTAATTGCTGCCTGTTAAACCTAACAATTTAAGTTTAACACTATCAACAATTCATTGGATGGTTTTCAGGGAAGGCATTGTAGAGACTTTGGAAGATATTTTGTTGCATGCATACGAATAAAACAAATTAAGTCTTTTTAACTATTCGAGAGGACCGCGGTCATGTAATCAGCCCAGAGAGGTTTCCCTCAACACTGTCCCATAACAGTTTTATTCAGCATCTCTCCTCCACCCCATCACCTCACTCTCTGGTCGTATATCTATCCTTAGAGGGTGGAATACTCTGGTATTTGGCTAAAATTCTGAGCTTTGAGCCCTCACCTTGGACAGCACGCCAAATATGCTTTATTATAATTTTACCCTATCAATTACATGTTAATGCAAGCATGTGAATGTGAAATTTAATTTACATAAAAAAATTAAAACATACGGTTTAGGGTTTAATGTTGCAATTAATATATATGTCACTGATACACCGGGTTCCACTCACACTCTCCCTTAGTGCTTCACATAACCTTGAACCATGACTATTGATCACCATCACCTGCTCCTTATCACCTGTCTCTCCTTATATAAGCACTCACACTCATAATCTGAAAAAGGTTTACTTAGTTTTTAGTGGATTAGTTATATGAATACATGTATAAGTAGTGTCCTCTGACAGAATCTCTTGCCCTATAAAATGCATGAATAAAGGAAAGTGACAGAGTACCTTGAAACAGAAGATATATCAGTCCTTTCATCTCTGGATCACAATGCTTCCTTTTGAAAACTCCAACGTATAAACTGCAAACAAGCTCAAATGTTAAAGAATATTGCAAAAACAACATGCAGAACTATGTAACAGTGCACATCTCATGACTTTTATCAGTTTACCACCTTAAGTGTTTTTCACTATTGTACCCATTATGGGTTTATTAGGTGAAGCCCTTTTCCATTAAAAAACAAGAAGTGAACGGGTACAAAAAGTTTGTTTCTTTTTAACAATTAAATGTAATATTCACTTCCATGTTTTAGCCTTACCTTCTTAGCCCCGGCTCAAACAAGTGGACTGGATGAAAACCAACTAAAACAAAATAAAATAGGAGAAAGTAAAATAAAAGATTAATAAATTCTTTTCCTGTTCAGCAGAAGAAAGAATGATGTGTTTTTTCACAGGTTCTAATAGTAGTGCTCTGATGTCCACACCCACAAAGATCAAAAGGATTTCCTCCTTCTTGGTTTTGTGCTTTAAAACAGTTCACATGTCACTAGTATACAAAACTGCAGAAGTGTTTTTTCCAGACACATGCACATGTAGAGCATAATGAAAAAAGAAGAAAGCGCTGGAAAATGTCGTCTAGGTTTTGTGCCGAATGCAGTTTTTAAATTTTAAATGCAGGTTACCGTATCTTAATTTTTTTACTATGGTACAATATTGTGGTGTGGTATCTATATATAGCTAAATATACAACAAAGTTAATAGAAAGTGGTCCAGGTAGGGTGGGGAAGGAGTCTTTGAGGTGTAGAGTGCAGGACCTGATTGAGGGTTCCGGGTGAGTTTAGTGGGGGTTTTGAGAGAGGGAGGTCCAGAGGAGACAAACTGTGGCAGGGCTAAGGCAGGAATGACCGGGGAGGCAAAAGGAGGCAAGGCAAGGCAGGGTTCCAGGGCATGACAAGGCAGACAAGGGAGAAGACGGGGGTGGAAGACTCACTGGGTAGGCGAGAGAGTTCAGGGAGGACATGGAAGCAGAGGACCAGGTAGAGGGGCAGGGTGATGAGGGTGCGGGAGATGATGCAACAGACAGAGGTGTTAAAACAGGAACCAAGACAGGGGATGCTGCAGCAGACAGCGGAGCCTAGACAGGGGGTGCCGCAGAGGGCCGGAGAGCTGAGACAGGGGGCGCTGCAGCGGGACCAGAGAGCTGAGACAGGGGAGCCTGCAGCTGCCGGCGTAGAAGGGACAAAAGACATGACAGAGTGACAGGGGTTCTGAGACTGCACAGGCTGAGTCAACTGCGCGGGTTGCGTGGGCTGGGTCAACTGCATGGCAGAGACCAGGGAGGTAGCAGCTGGCGGCAGTGAAGCCAAGCCACCCCCTATGTGGGTGACAGGCTCTGTGGAGGACCCCTTGGAGGGCAACTCCCATGAGATCCTTCACTCACATTTACCTCTGAGGTCGACATGCTGGGCAGAGCTTTCGTGTGCCAGGATGGTGAGAATTTTGTTTTCCCGTGTTGCAACTCCCACAATGCGACACTCCGGGATAGGATGGAGCCGGGCTGACCAATCAGCTGGAGTAAGACCCCAGAGCTCACGGTTCTTTAAATATTCAATCGTGTCAGGGAAAAGCAGGTGCCTCAGGGCCTTCTGCTCCGACACTGAGAGGAGCTTGTCAAGACAACTGTTAAATATCACCTTCAACTCTGCATACCCAAAATGGAAGCCCCCCGCCAAGCTCAAAAACCTCAAGGCAAAGTCAGTGATGTCGGCCCCCTTCTGACGGAGGCCAAACAAGATGTGAGCCTTGTGGGCTCTTCAGGAAGACAGATCAGAGTCTATCCTTTGTCTTCTGGGTTCTATATTGGCTTGTTTGTTCTGTCAGGGTTTGGCAGATGAACTCAAGCGCAAACGATTCAGATGAACAACTAACACTTTATTAAACAAAAATGAAAAACAAAAGCCCACAAGGGGGCAAACACCATATATAAGGCAAACAACACACTAACAGGACTAGACTTAAAACTAGACTAAAAACAATGAACTTTGCAATAAACTTGGTCAAAATTTTGCTCTTTTTGACCATCTTCGTTTCTGTTTGGCTGACAAAAACTTTTATTAATAATTTATTTCATATCCTCTAGAGGGCAGCACACTTTCATGAAAAAAGATGGCATACTAGCACCTCAAAGGTACATATCAGTACCTAATGGTATTTATTAGGAAGGGTACTGTCCTTGCAAAAAGTAAGTTCCTCAAGGCATTAATATTTGCCATTTCTGAAATAATTACAGTATATTATAAAGATTACATTATTATAGTACATTATATATATATATATATATATATATATATATATATATATATATATATATATATATATATATATATATATATATATATATTGTTTGTTTTTTATTATCTACTACAAGGGGAGAAACTAAATTACGCCCGTCTGGTTGTATATACAATATAGAAAGGCATAAGTTCAAAATCCTATTTCAAAATGAGATAAAAGGTAATACATTTATGTTACATTTTCATGTTCTTGTCTTTTTTATTTAGTTGGATTTAATTCTCAGGTAAAGCAGCATTAGAATTGTTTTTATATTTACAATGATACATAATTTGTTTACTTAAAGGGATTGTTCACCCAAAAATTTTAATTCTGTCATTTCTTTCATCCTCATGCTTTTCTAAAGCTGTATGAGTTTCGTCATACTGTTAAACACAACAGAAGATATTTTGATAAATGATGGTAACCACACAGTTGACTGCCATAGTAGGAAAAACAAGAAAGTCAATGTGTACCGTGTTCACCATCATTTATCAAAATATCTTAAACAGAATAAAGAAATTCATACAGTTTCAAAACAGGTGTGAGTAAATGATGACAAGATTTTCATCTTTGGTGAATTATCCTTGTAAGTGAAAAGTTGTTTGCCAACTTGCTCATTGGAGCTGAAAAGCCAGAGAGAGATCCAGATGCCACACAAATCAGACAAAGTTACAGTACGTATAATATGTATAAAAGCATGTGAATTAAAATATTGATGACATGAGATATATTTAAAGTTTTTTTTTTTATAACTGACTAAAATATATGTTTGACTTTGTCTTTTTCTGTTTTAAACACTGTATTAAGCACATTTTGGAGGTGATGTAAAGCATTTTCATTAGACGTTTCCATAAATGTTGAGATCTTCCATATTGGCATAAACATCTTCATAATCCTTAAATGTGACATAGAATGATTGAACGGGGTATTTATCCTTGTTCTGTGATGTGACATGTAGACAAACATTTTTTTGTTTGGGTCTGTAATGCCTTAGAAGCTTCCTAAAAACCTATCTCAGATAGCTCTATTAGGGTGGGGGATTTTAAACAAGTGGTTTTGCACTTATTTGGCTCCCCCTACTGGCTAAACTTGCAATCCCATTACTGATTGGCTACCACTCAAAAAATGTAGCCAATTATTTTAAAGTGGAGGGGCAGTGAGATGCCTGTGATGTCATAAGCATCAGTTTTTCAGATTGGGCCGTTTTCTGGCTGACATTTCTAAAAGAGGAATTTCTATGAGACTGAGATGTTTAGCATGTTTAGCACTTTTTGTATGTTGGTGAATGCGGGTAGACTACCATTATTCAACAAAAACAAGGTAAAAATGGTTTTTCATTCTCTGTCTTTAATCTTAAAGAGCACCTATTATGGGATACACGTTTTTAAACATCATTTTGTGTGTAAGTGTGTATTAGTACATGCTTACGATATTCAAAAAGTACATACCTCAAAGAAAACGATGACGCGAGTTATCGTCTCTAACGTTCGAGGACTACAAAAAACACTCGGATTGTAGGCAACAGTTTACTTCCTGGGATTAGTGACGTAGATAAGACCAACATTATCATAGTTCAGCCCTCTCTGCTTTGCTTGGGTACGCCCTCAAAGACGAGGGTGGGGAGCGCCGAGTCAGAAGAGAGCTAAAATGGCGGAGGTTGGGAGTCCCTGCTTTTACTCTGTTTGCAAACTCTTGTTTCATCGTTTAAGCGATTAAATCTCTCGAGTAGACGCTGTCTCTTTAGATGCAAGGGCAAAATAGCACTTTATGGACTTCCACAGAGGACATCATGTTTAATACGGTTCCGGAAAAATCCAGTCAGAAGTTGTTCACGGAGTTTTCACAATAACTGCTTCTCATGAACCGAAGCTGGATTTGCGCGACGTCTCCTCCTGAAAGTTGGATTACTGTGCACTTCTGCATCACAGGCTGTAAGTATTCACGTTTATTATTTGCCTTTTACTGTACATTATGTAACCGGTAACCGGAGATTAACATAATGTGCATGTAGAGCTAAGCTTGCAAGCAACTGTTTTGTGTTGTAATACTGTATTTCACAAACAACGTACCATATTTACACACGTGTATGTTGAATTATGCAGACTATCGTTTTTTTATCGATGTTGGTTAAGACATGTTTACAAACTTGCTAAGTTACCAGCTTAACTGTTACCGGTAAAATTTGTTCTCATGATCAAACTCAAGAAACTCTAAGTACAGATGATTTGTTTAAAGTTATATGTATTTTACTGTTGTATTTACTTGAAGCTTTCTTAGATTTTGAAACGAAGTAAACACGTAATGTGTGTTGCTAATGTTGGGCCATGTAATATGTAATACATTAACGTTTTAATGAATAGTCTAACGATTTATAGTCATGGTACTCTATTGTTATAATATGTATTTTTGACTGAATACATGTTTGTTTTATTTGTCTATATCTTAGATTCGCAGCTGGACACATCCTTCTACACTGTATGCAAACATGCAACATCATAACACACAGTACAAGGAGTCAGACTGGCATATGAGGAGCAAAGGTGTGTAACACAAATGATGTATTTAGCTAGTGAAACCACTACCAGTCTTAAATGTATAACTGATGATGACAAAGTTTTTTTTTCTCTGCATAATCATAGGAACCCAGACAGTAGCATCGTTTCACAATGTTTCCATCACCATCATCAGTGGATGCCTTTGCCGTCCGTAGCCTGAGATTTCAGATTTGCAGCAAAAAAAATTGATTTTCTCATTTATTGGAATGCTATGCAGGTATTTAAGTATTTTAGTAACTGTGTTAAATAAAGTAGTATTTACTTTTACAATAAATTAATTGCTTGTTTATATTTTACAGGTATTTTTACCTTGCAGCCATCCATTACAATGTCACCAAGCCGTAACAAAAGCAGGAGAGGGAAAGTACAAGGCTATGTTCCCAAAACACACAAATGACATACCGTAACCAGTAATGTTTTATTTCAAATACATTCATAATTAAAAACTTAATGTATGAAGCAGGGAAATAAATGATCAAAACAAAAGATTTATTTACTGCAATATTACTACAGTTATGTGGATGATGTGATCAGGCTTGCGTTTGATGAGGTATTTGAAGATAAGCTGAAGGAAACCCCGATTCCAATGGACCTGGCATCACAGTTTGAGAAACCTTCAAAGGAGGACGTGATTGCATGCCATCTTCAGTGCAGGGGTCGTCGGAAGCCAACATTCCAATCAGGAAGCTCCAAGCATATCTGGAGAACAACACACGACAGGATGATAACCCTAAAGTGTCATCTTAGATAGCACCAGCTGACAAAGCTTTGATATGCCATTTATCTGAATAGATAGCTGTAAGAAGTGAATTGAACAATTTTTGAAAGAATAGCACAATATGGTTACTAAAGTATGTTTATTTGTATATTGTTTAACATTTAAATATATATTTGTAATAAATAAACTTTTGACTGACTACTATATTTTCTTTAAAGTTACATCTTTTGTTCTTTTGGGTACTTTGTTACTATAATAATACTTTAGTGTTATTGGTTTAAAAATGTAATAAAACTTAATCTAGTCCTGCGCCTCAAAGGCTTATACTCGGTACAATAAATGTTCTGTGTGTAGGGATTTAGACAATTTGTGCAAAACCTGGATGATGAATCACGCAGGTAAGAGGCCCTGGAACCTGTTGCATTCTCCTTAAAACCTAGTAAGTAAAAACATAGCACAGTCTTTCATAATAAAGTTTACCATAGTAAAATAATGTAGAACTAACATTCATTTCAATTAATACTTTCTTTGTGCTACATTTGGTGTTTCCATATAGTTTGCACAGTAAAATAGTATGTAAGCAGTATTTTATAATTAAGTTTACTATAGTAAAATAATGTAGAAATTACCAAGTGAAATCGTTTTATAATCATTTCAACAAATACTTTATATGTGCTACATTTGGTGTTTCCATATAGTTTGCACAGTAATACAGTATGTAAGCAGTCTTTTATAATAAATTTTACTAGAGTAAAATAATGTAGAAATTACCAAGTGAAATCGTTTTATAATCATTTCAACAAATACTTTCTATGTGCTACATTTGGTGTTTCCATATAGTTATGTAGTACGTTATAATTACCTTTTGGATGTCTTTGCAACACATTTTCGTCTTCGTTTAGCATTCTGGCAGAGCTAAGGACACCTAAAAAAGTTAAATCCAATCGCATTCATTGACGGAGATCGTTTATATCGTAACGGCCTTCTGAACTCTCTGGATCGAGCTTGAAGTGGTAAGGCAGTACAGACACCATCGTTTATAGAGAAATATAACGCTTGTTTACGTTGCCTCTGAGGCTGTGACTCTCAGTCAGAATCTGTGTCAACCCACGCGTAGTCAGGGGCGTAACCTTTCAAACACACGCCGAACCCAGCTGACCAATAACAGTTGAGTAGTCATCTGACCAATCCGATTACACTAGACATTTTGGGAGGCGGAGACAGGAACTAAACCGAGCGTTTTCCAGACAGTGGGAAATCGGTGAGGTATGTAAGCAATTTATAAGACTCACAATGCATTAGTTCAAGTTTTAATAACATGTATGTACTATGGCAGGGGTCTCCAACACGTCGCTCGCGAGCTACTGGTAGCTCGTGTCTTAATTGCAGGTAGCTCGCTCGTGGGTTTATTTATTTATTTGTTTTCTGTGGTTATGGCGCATTTTGATGTCTGGTTAGTGTTACAAGCGCCTGTGGTACTAAAAATTGTGTGCGTGTTTGACGTCGCGTTGTAGACCGGCGTATGACATCAGTAATTTAACATGTATGATCCAAAAACAAACAGATAAGTCCGCGCATCTGCGTCCCGGCAACCGGCCGATCCATCCGCGCAACGCTGTGAAGCCCGCGCCACAGCAACCTACCGATGCGTGCGACGCTTTGAAGCCGAACACACCTCGGATCGAGACACTATGTTTAAAAAGGATGCCGTGATTTTCGGATTCACGTTTTGGTAAAACGAAAATACAGTCGTTGTCACAAGTTCAATGGATTATCATCCCATATTTAAACATCAAATGTCAAGAAATACCAGAGAGCCATATGAGCATTACATGTTGACTGAGAACAGGTAAGAGGATGACATGACACAGCTAACGTTAATCACTAAAATGATAGCAAAAGACTTAAGGCTGCTTAATATTATCAAGCTTGTGCTTTGACTGGACGTGTTTAAAAGCATGCTGATGATGCGCATTCAAAACAGGAGTTAAACTTTCTGTCCAGTATAACTTAATTTAAGTCTTACATTTTCTGCAGATGCACGTTCTATAATACATTTATGTTGTACCAAGGCTTAATATTATGTAGAGTGCGTCATACAGTATATAAAGCGCATCAGTTTGTGTTTATTAACCCTTAAGTTTCACTTCATCACGCAGCTTTTCCTGTTAGAGGTTTCTGTTAAACATCTATTTCATTAATACTCTAATATTAATTTTTTTGTCATAGTTTCTTCAAAATTAAATTTTATTTGAGTGTTTAATAAAAATATTTTTATTTTCACAATGACGCCCTTTCATTGCCTCAGTTAATCGAGTACTCGTTTTTCAGACATATGGATTAATCTAAATGAAAAAAATGGCATACATACCTATTATGAATACAAAAGCAGTAAATACTCTATGTATGTTTGGATCATCTTTCTAAATCTGATCTTTAATAAATGATTTTTTTTATTCAAAATGTGTTTTTTTTAAGAATCCTACCCATATATAAGAGGTAATAAAAAGTATAAATAAAGACAACATGAAAGTTTTTTTTGTTGTTGTTGTTTAAAAGGATCTGTACTTTCATTTGATGTATCGTATGTTAATGTTTAAAGAAATGCATTTTCTGGGAGGTATTAAAATTTTGTGAAAATATTTTAAAAAATGCTGGCACTGGCTGGCAACTTAAAAAAAAATGCTGTAGAGGAAAGAGTTCAAATCACAGTGAGTTAATAGATCGTTGTGTATTACCCCCTAATTTAGGTACAGTATTACGTGAGAAGTAGCTCTCGACCACTTTTGTTTTTTAGAAAGTAGCTCTCCAATGAAAAAAGGTTGGAGACCCCTGTACTATGGGATATTGCAATAACGTGCTAACGTGCCAATTTATTAGCATAATTGGTGCTCTTTAAGAGACAAGAGGCAAAATCTGTTAATAAGATTTCAGACAGTATTTTTTCTATTTGAGGTCAGAAACTGTGTGTTAATTCACTAAAATGCTGTAAAGTATTATAATGATTGATTATGTACTTACAGTGCAGGATTTTCTCTGACTAATTTGAACAGGAGACAATAAACAATTAAAAATGAAGTCAATAAATCATTCAATAAATAAATTTTAAGGTAAACTTATTTAAACAGTACATTCAGTGTTGGGGAAAGTTACTTTTAAAAGTAATGCATTACAATATTAAGTTACTCCCCAAAAAAGCAACTAATTGCGTTACTTAGTTACTTTTCAGGGAAAGTAATGCTTACATTAATTTTAAGTTACTTTCGCGTTACTTTTTCTTACTTGGCTGAGGTTTGATCTCTTTCATGCCTTGCAGGTGTTTTTTTATGATCACAAAAATGTCAAGTTCTGGCTTGCCATCTCTGTTTCTGACTCAAACTGTTCCTGCTCAGGTCCACAAAGTATGTAATTCTACGTCAACATGTTCAGTTTAATTAAGTACACTATTTTATTTTTTAATTGAATTAATTTAACTGAGAAGTAACTGGCATTTTTTTTAAAAAGTAACTAAAATATTAATGTGTACATGTAAAAAGTAATGCGTTACTTTACCTGTTACTTCAGAAAAGTAATATTATTACGTAATGCGCGTTACTTGTAATGCGTTACACGCAACACTGATTACATTTGAATAGCATACAGTTTGAATATTTTATCTGCCAAATGGCAAAGAAATATAAAAATTTTCAGTAAACGTACTTTTTTTTTTATATATATTTTATTTAGAACCGTTTTTCATATAAACATAAAACAGATAAAAGAATATGGAATGTATACAAAGACATACTATACACAAAGAAAAACAAAAAAAAGGAGAACCACCCCCCACCCCCCACAAACAGGCACCAGATATAATAAACACCTTAAACCAGTGTTCGAATTATGTCAAAGCTTATGGGGGGTCCCCTAGCTAAGCCCCACCCCCTGGCCAAGCCCCACCCCCTTATCATAGGGTCGCTGTGATTTCACAAAGTAAGATGTGATCGTCCAGTAATCATCTGATCCCAGTTTTAATCAAAGAAACCCCAAATTACCCTTAACTCAAACTCTAAAACATTTTTTACCCTTCAAATTAGTGTGAAACACTGGCAAGGGCAGAAATTTTACACAGAATAGGGGTGAAATAGGGTGGACCTCATTTTTAAATTACATAATTTTACTATACAGTATAGTAGTGGTTAAATGGATTACATTGCGTTTTTTGAGTCATAGATCGAATACTTTTCAGATCAGCAAAACTGGGGGTGGGAAAATAACATAAGAACAAAATAAGAAATTATGAGCATAAAAAATAGAACAGAACAAAGTTACAAATAAAGTAAGATATATTTAGGTACATAAATAGAATCAAATGAATAATAACACTGTCTTCTTCATCGAATAATTAATCTGTTTTTAGATACAGAAGTGATTTTCCTTTGTTTTCTGTTGTTTAATTAATATAAATGACAGAAACACAAGCAGATAAGAACTGCTACTTTCAGACCAACACAAACATCTGATTTCTTTCTGAACTGATTGCACTTACTTTAAAACATAACTGAATGTTTTTATGAGAATAGGTGCCACGACTGTGGTATTTCCAAATAATTTTGTGTTTGCATGCTTTAGGAATCGCGCGTCTCCGTGCGTCCGCTTATGAGTGTTGCGTCCATTTAGTATGTGTGCGCGACGCGTCCTTGTCTTTGCGCACATAAAACAGCCCACTTTAACATCTTCCGCTCAAATTGTTTAAAATCGCTTGCATGTTAACATTTGCAAGGTTTAAAAAAACACATGCAAAAGATACTTTCTATAAATATAGTTATTTATTTCTGAATGATGCGTATTTGAGCGATAAACAGGGCCAGACGAAATATGCAGACTTTTTTTGCTTTATCTCTGGAAATGTTTTGGAAAAATCTGCGGAATTCTGCAAAATGATTTTAAATGTTTTAAAAATTATATTAGATAATTTAAGCTATAAATATTACAAAATTGCATCTAACATAATTACTTTTTAAAGGCTTAAAATGAAAATGAATACACCAAAGCAATGAGTCCTCTGAATTAAACCGGACCAACATGAAGCAGATAACGTGCTTGTCAAGATAGAATTATAGTTTGTATATAAAATGACATTATTGTATTGTTTATTTTGTTATATAATATAGCAGCATAAAAAAGCTTGTATTAATACGTTCTCATTATGAATTAAGCACGTATGAAGATAATTTCATCATTTTCACAACGCAATGTAAACTTCATATTTAACATAACAAGAGAATTCATCTTGTAAACGGATTTGAAATGATGATGTGCTGCTGAGTCTGCTTAACTTAGTGATAAGTTTTATTTCATCTGAAATATCAAATGGTTCGTGTTCTCTATCATTAAAAACAATCACAGCAAACACGCACAGGGTTTATGTACTTGTAAATGCCGCTCACAAACGCGCGTATGTGTGCTTGTCGTCAATGAGGGTTGGTCACAAACACGCTCAAGTGGAATTTATGTGCCCTGGTGTTAAGTATTAAAGAGACTATCATTTATTATCATTTAAGCGTGATTTCTTCTGCTTCCCCAATAAAATATTTTGTGTGACTGGGTGGACCAGCCGTCAGACTGAGAGGATAGATTTGCCACTGTTTGTCTGTCAATTCCTCCAGAAAACAGCATGAGGCGCACTTGCGAGTTTATTTATTTCAGACAGAAGTAATTTGAATTAGTTTATTGCGAAATTGGGACAAATAAAGACAGTTTCGCTTTGTGACACGCAACATGAGAATTTTAAATTCATGTAGTATTTTAATTTTAATAAAAACCAGGGACCCCCCTAATTTATATTTTTGTGCTTTATGGGGGGTCCCATAAGGCTTATAGGAGGTCCGGGACCCCCCCAGACCCCCTTCAATTCGAACACTGCCTTAAACAAAGACATACGTAATCAAACAAAACAGAGTGAAAAAATACATCCAATTACATAAATGCTCAAACAAATTCAATTCTTAAAAAGATACCCGAGGAAGGGACCCCAGATTTTTTCAAATTTTTTAGAAGCATCGACCCTGGAAAAGCGTATCTTTTCAAGCTTAAGTCCGGCAACCATCTCAGCCAACCATTTATGAAAACTTGGCGTTAGGGTGGACTTCCACTCCATCAGAATCACTCTTTTAGCTACCACCATACCGAACATAAGAGATAATTGCTGAGAATATGTTAATGCTAGTGCAGAGTCAGAACACCCAAGCAAAGCTAATTCAAAGTCTGGACTAATATTTTCTCCAAAAACATTTGAATACCACCGAAAAATATTCTTCCAGAACTCAGAAATCTCAGGGCAAAACCAAAAAGTGTGAGCATGCGTGCCATCTGAGCTCTTACACCTATCACATAATGGGGAGACTGAGGGGTAAATTTTATTAAGTTTAGTTTTGGTATAATGTAACCTATGCAATACTTTAAACTGTATAAGTTGTAATCTAGCATTAATAGAACAGGTATGAATTCGTTTCAGGCCCTCTTCCCAAATCTCATTTGAGATACTAGTTCCAGTATCGTTTTCCCATGCTACTTTGAGGTAATCTGAAGACACTGCAGAATGAGAAACAAACAAAGAAACAAATCGTGTCACCAAATGTTTGTCCTCAGGAGGTTGGCCCAAAAGATCATACATGTAATGATCCTTAGGCAAATCCTGAAATTCAGTAAAAGAATGTTTTATGTAATGGCGCACTTGTAAGTATCGGAAAAATTGCGAATGGGAAAGATCAAAGGTTTTATACAAGTGTTCAAAGGTGGCAAATTTTCCATCTATATAAAAGTCCTTGATAGTGGTTAGTCCTTTGCCTTTCCACAGTGAAAATACCTTATCTGACAGGCCGGGCAAAAAAATTTGATTATTGCAAATAGGCAGGCGCACAGAGGGACACATAATATTCAGCGCGGTCTTCATTTGTTTTAGCATTCTAATGGAATTAAGCACAACTAAATTCTTCCATTTTAATTTCTTTAAAGACACAGGATTGGAAAAAAGAATAGCAGCAAGAGAGCATCCAACAACTGACTTAGCCTCAATATACAGCCATTTTGGATGTGTATCTATCAAATTATCGGCAGCTTGATCACTAATCCGCCAGAACATCATAGCTCTTGCATTAGCAGCCCAATAATAATGACGGAAAACAGGGAGCGCTAGACCACCTAACTCTTTCGGCTTCTGCAAATGGGCCTTAGAAATTCAATGCGATTTAAAGCCCCAAATGAATGGCAGGATAAGAGAATCTAATTGTTTAAAAAAAGAATTTGGCAAATATATAGGCAGATTTTGAAAGAGATAAATAAATCGGGGCAGAGAGACCATTTTAATGGCATTAACCCGACCAATTAAAGATAACAGAAGAACCCTCCACCTATCTATAGAAATTTTTAACTTATTTATGGCTTCTGTGAAATTTAAACTAAAAATATTCTTAAAGTTTTTAGGAATGACCAACCCTAAATAAGTAAAGTGATCCTCCGTTATTCTAAAGGGTAATGACCTCAGAAATTGAGCATCCAGCCCTTTGCCCAAGGGCATGAATACACTCTTCTCCCAGTTAACAGAATAACCAGAAAAAGAGCCAAAAACCTCAAGAGATTGCATTAAAAATGGCAAAGCAGAAGGAGGATCACTCAGATATAAAAGCAAATCGTCCGCATATAAGGACAGCTTAACCTCAATTTGGCCGTATGATATACCCCTGATCCCAGAATGATTACGAAGATGAATGGCCAGGGGTTCTAAAGCTAAATCAAATAACAGTGGGCTTAAACAGCAGCCCTGACGTGTACCTCGCTGAAGAGGAAAAAAAGATGATCTATCAGAATTAGTGAGTATTGCAGATTTGGGGGAAGAATAAAGCATTTTAATCAATAGTTTAAAATTCTCACCAAAGCCAAACCGATCCAAAACAGAAAACATATAACTCCATTCAATACGGTCGAAGGCCTTTTCAGCATCTAAAGAAAGGACAGCTGCCTTGGAACTCTTACTCTGACTACTATACAAAATATTTAGCAGGCGACGTGAATTAAAAAAAGAAAATCTACCTGGGACAAAGCCAGTTTGATCTGTATGAATTAATGAGGCCACGTGTTTATTTAGACGAGTGGCCAAAATCTTGGCAATCACTTTTTGATCACAATTAAGGAGACTTATTGGCCTGTAACTAGAGGGCTCTGTAACATCTCTATCTTTTTTCTTTAAAAGGCAAATATGTGCCTCATAGAAGGAATTTGGAAATATTTTCTTTTCAATCGAATGATTTACCATTCTAAGCAACAAAGGACCAATTGTATTAGAGTTAGCCTTATAAAATTCCACACCGAACCCATCAGGGCCTGAGGCTTTCCCGCTGGAGAAAGAGTTAATTGCCTCCAAAATTTCACAGAGAGTAAAGGGTTCCTCTAATTCCTCTTTAGCATGATCATTAAGTTTTGGAAAGTCCACAGAATCAAGAAATTGATGCCCTGAATCGCTCAGCTCAGAGCAGCTGGAAGAATAAAGGTGCTTATAAAATTCAGCGAAACGGTTATTAATTTCTTTAGGATGTGTTAATAAAGTACCATTCCGAGATTTTATTTGATGAATGGCCCTACTGGCCTGCGCACCCCTCAATTGCGTGGCAAGAAGCTTATCTGCCTTGTCTCCCAGTTCAAACTGTTTCTGTTTAAGTTTAATTAACAAATTAGAAACTTGATCACTCAGAATAGAGTTATATTCATATTTCAGCTTAAGAATAGCGTTAAGGTCACTTTGAGCTTTAGATAAACGAAAGGTTTGTTCTAAAGATGGAAGTATGGATTCTATCTCAGACAGACGCCTACGCTTCTCTTTCCTCAACGAAGATTCATATGCAATAATATGACCTCTTAACACAACTTTACAGGTTTCCCACAAACAAGAGTCTGAAACATCCCCCTTGTCATTGGTCTCCAAAAATTGGGCTAAACACTCAGACATATAAGATTGAAACTGCTTATCCATTAATAAATGAGGATTGAAACGCCAAGAATACTGCACTTTTGGTAGCGAAATTTTCAGGCCCATAGAAATAGGGCTATGATCAGAAATAAAAATATTATGATATTTGGACTGAGTCACCCCCTGAATGAGTTTAGAATCGATAATAAAGTAATCAATACGTGTATAGGATTTATGAACACGAGAAAAAAAGGAGTAATCACGAACAGTTGGGTTAAGTAATCTCCATACTGTACATCAACAAGATTCATGGATTTTATCAAATTATTTAGAACACCTACAGACTGAATAGAAGGAGGAGCTTGAGATGAGTGACGATCGAGATGGGGATCCAAATAGCAATTGAAGTCTCCAGCAATAATCAAGTTGGTCGAATTAGTGTCTGGAATGAGCCTGAATAACTTCCTAAAAAAAACAGGATCATCCATATTCGGCCCATACACATTAACACATGTAATCGGGAAATTATTAATGAATCCGGACACAATAATATATCTTCCCGCAGGGTCAGACACCACGGAGTGCATTCGAAAAGGAACTGATTTCCGAAATAGTATAGCCACACCTCTAGCTTTAGAGGAAAAGGTGGCTTGATAAACTTGCGAAATCCAATTTGCCCTAAGCCGCATCTGTTCATTGGGTCTAATATGGGTTTCCTGAAGGAAAATAATGTCGGCCGACAACGACTTTAAATGTGAAAACACTTTCCCTCTCTTTATCGGATGCCCCATTCCTCTTACATTCCAACTAACAAATGTAATATTCACTCCAGCATCGCTAATGTTATTAGTAGTAGTGCCAATCATACATCATCTTCAGAAACATAAACACAAAATCAGTAAAAAACGTAGCAAAAATAAATATTATCTGGTGCAACAAAAAACATAAAAAAGAACTCACGAACTCCCCACAGCTGCTCCATAAACCGAAGCAGCGAGTATTCCCCATCATCTTGGAGACAACAAGATAGCAAAACTAACTTAGCTTACCTAGAAGAGCTTATGAAAAACACACAAGGATTAAGTTACTCCGGAATAACACAAGGAGTTCTCCGCCGCACACATAATCAGTAAACGAAATCACGTACCACAGTGAAAGTTAACAAAATATTTCAAAAAATAATCCACATCCATTAGCCAAAATCCAGGCTCAGACCGAGCTGAGTTGAAGCATACTTAGATGCTAAGCTGAGTCTTTCGACAAATTATCCACAAACTTCTTGGCCTCTTCTGGAGATTCGAAAGAGAGCTCGCGACCGTTGTAATGCAGCATCAATTTTGCCGGAAAGCGCAGGGACCACTTCAGCCCAACCTCCCGCAGAGCTTTCGTTACTGAACTGAAAGCACGTCGCCGCGCTGTCACCTCCGGTGTATAATCAGGAAAGATATGAATCCGCTTTCCTTTATATTCCAGAGGAAACTTATCCCGGCTCAGACGGATGATTAAATCTTTATCCCGATCATTGTGAATTCGTGCGATAATGGTGCGCGGTCTCTGGCCTTCAGACGGCTTGGGTAGCAGCGCCCGATGAGCTCGGTCAATCTTCACGGGTTTGGGGAAGTTGTCTCGGCCGAAAAGTTCGGTAATCAACTCTGAAATGAACGCTGAAGGGCGTCCCCGCTCCTCGCCTTCACTTATTCCCACAAATTTGAGATTCAGCCTTCGAGAGCGTCCTTCCAGGTCGTTCAGTTTAGCCCATAGAGATCTGTTTTCCACACGCAAGTCTTCGCACACCTTTTCGACCTCTCCAAGGCGTGAATCAGCACCGTTCAGGGCACCTTCCATCTCCACTATTTTTTGTTTAACGCCGGCCTGTTCGGACTTCAGGTTAACCAGCGTAGCATCCAACGTATCCAGGCGAGCACTTAATGCGGTCATCTTGTCCTCTATCAACTTTTTTAAATCATCCCCTTGGGCACCGATTGCGGCAAGTATCACATTCACATTTCCGTGTGAAATGGGATCACCTGTGGTGGCGTCCTCCTTAATCGCACCAGTTTTTGCGGATTTCTTAGACGCCATTTTCTGACAGAACGATCAGCGAAGGAGCGAAAATTGCCCTTAACGCACTTAACTTTCAAAAAATATTCAAAACAATTGACTAAAATTGACCCTCAGTAAGTCATTATTGACTATGAAGTGGATTGACGGTACTTAAATTACAAAAATATTCGAAATGTGCTGACAACGGAGAAGAGCTCAGAAAAAAGCGACTACTCCATGATATGCGCACGTGCGCCCCCTTCAGTAAACGTACTTAAGAATAATCATAATTATTTAACTGGCACTTAAAGGAATAGTCTACTTTTTTGCCATATTAAACTATGTTATTACCTCAACTTAGACGAATGAATACATACCTATCTTTTTTCAATGTGTGCACTCTATAGCGCGTTGTGAATGTGTTAGCATTTAGCCTAGCCCCATTCATTCCTATGGTACCAAAAATAAGTTTTATTTTGTGGCACCATACTTACTGGTATAACTCTTCATGGAACAATCTTTAAATAGGGAAAACACGGAAGTGTTTGGTGGCTTCCCTGTTTGGTACCATAGAAATGAATGGGTCTAGGCTAAATGCTAACACATTCACGACGCGCTGTACAGTGCACGCATTGAAAAAAGATAGATATGTATTAATTTGTCTAAGTTGAGGTAATAACATAGTTTAATATGGCAAAAGGGAGACTATTCCTTTAATAACGGTTCTTTACAGCACGTTTTGGAGGTGAAACATAGAAGAACCATTATTGGTTCAACAAAGACTACTGAGCCCCGGAATTAGCAATTCATTCCTACTATTTATTAATATAATCAGTGGATTATCCTATGTTTAATGAAACGTTGGGTTTGGATACGCCACCTCTTGCCTTGTTTCATGTAACACATGTAGTATTCTTTATTATTAGCTAAATTGAACACATCCACAAGCAATTGGTTCCACCAAACCCTGATTGTAGAAAAGTTCATTCTAGCTTTGTGGCATTCCCCGTATCATCATTTTCTGTTTTTAAAATCCCAACAGTTGAGGAAATCTGTTCCATTGTAAAAAATCTTAACCTGTCACATGTCAACTGGACCCATTACCCACTAAATTGGTTAAAGATGGTTTATCATCTCTTTCCTCATTTATACTAATATGTGACCCGTCACGGAAACCAGTGTAACAAGTCGGCAGCACAAGTTTGAGAAAATGAGAAACAAAGATTTTTTTTTAAAATTTGTGATTTTTGTTTTATTGCAGAATCTGTTAGTTGAGATCACGAAGAAGCCTCTCCATGTTTGAGATAGCAGTTTTTGTATATTTAAAAGCGTACATTTTGCGGTTGAAATCGGCTTGTTTTTTTCCGGAGATTCTAGCGTGCAGCGGGGGGCGTCATTGTCTGTGTGTATATTTATATACTGGATAAGCTTGTGTTTTCGACTCCGTCCTCAAAGGGAACAGCGTGATTACTAAATAAGGATAGTTCGCCCCAAACTGAAAATAATGTAATTAATGACTTACCCTTATGTCATTCTAAACTCAGAAGACCTCCGTTCATCTTCGGAACACAGTTTAAGATGTTTTAACGTTAGATATAGTCCGAGAGCTTTCTGTCCCCTCCATTGAAAATCTATGTACGGTTTCCATGTCCAGAACGGTAATAAAAACATCATCAAAGTAGTCCATGTGACATCAGTGGGTCAGTAAGAATGTTTTAAAGCGTCGAAAATACAGTTTGGTCCAAAATTAGCAAGAATTACGACTTTATTCAGATTTGTCTTCTCTTCCGGCTCGAGGGTAAAGTCACGTGACTGTAGTGATGCGGCTGCCCTGTTCCTCAGACATGTTTGCTAAGTTTTTTTTTTCAAACTTATAGGGTGCGTTTCCCCAGACTGTAAAGCTCGGGCGCACAAAACAAAAGAAAAATAAAAGAAGCTGGTGCCGAACAAAAAACGTCAGCCGCATCACTGACTTTATGCGGGGCCGCAGTCGGATGACGTCAAAGTACCAATCGCGCACTCGTTCCTCCATCAGCCAATCTCATGCTGCCCTGCAAGAACTGACAGACAGATGACGTCAAAGTACCGCGAGAGCGAGTCCAAATTAAACTACTCCGTAAGATTTCTTAAAGAGCTCTCGCTGTACTTTGACGTCATCTGTCTGTCAGTTCTTGCAGGGCAGCATGAGTCCAAACACACAGAAGAGATCATTGAATTCGTTATATAATTGGCTAAATGTTTTGTCTATCAATATTTTCCATAAAGTCATTGGCTGATGGAGGAACGAGTGAGCAATTGGTTACATCCCTAAAGGACTTCACGTTTTTGACGGTGCTGTTTTTGGATTATCCTACCTCCCTATTTTAAATACAAACTTTGAAGGCGGGTTCATGTGTTTAACAGAACGTAAATACAGGAGTGTAATCTGATATACCCTTACATGTTATGATGTAAATAGTCCTCAGATTATATACTATATTGTATTACCAGACGTTCATGCGAAATCTGATGTAAACAATAGACTGTATATCTATATTTCACGGATTATACACTTTTGTGGACAAAAATGGTTATTGGATGATTCACACATTCAACTTGTGATCCCCACAAAGGTAAAAATAGTCATGTTTATTTTTGCATGTTGTCATTTGGACTTCTGTAATTAAATACTACATATGATGCTAGAACATCTGTATCTCAAAACGGCTTTACAGGAGGTATGGCTTAGCTAAATGAGATGTAAATGAGCCCTATTGTCTCCCCCAGTTGAAAAGAAGAGTCCCTTTCGCCTCGATTTTCTCGGTTTGAGTATTTCTGAGTTCCTATATTCAAATGGCCACAACTTCTCCAAATCTTATCAGATTTCCATGTGTTACATATCGTTGGAAAGCTTAGAAACTGAACTTCATAGAATCTGTGAATAACTCAAAATGGCCCAGATCCAACTTGTGTCCCCACTTTCCGTGACTGATCACAAATGCAACTGTGGGAATTATGTTGGTGACTGAAAGCATCCAAAATAAATCAAAACTGTTATATATTATCATCTGAAGTACAGTCACCTTTTGCTTAGAAATTGCAAAATTGTTACTGTAATTGAGTAGTTTTTTTGTGTACTTTTACTTTTTTGAGTAATTTTAAAATCTGTGCTTTTACTTTAACCCTCTGGGGTCCAACCATTTTGGGACACTGTCAGAGGTTCTGACATGCTCTTACATTTGATCTTTTTTCAGTTGCTTTAAAACATAATAATGGCAAGTGTCTCATACCACTGTGTTCAGCACAAACTGGGCTAATATATTATATGATCTACATGTATGTACATGTTTGTATTTTTGAGAGAAAAATGTTTATGCGTGGTTTTTAAAAAAGCAACATTTTTAAGTCACTGATATAAGTCCACAAAAAATCATACTAAACATGTTTTAACAAGACTTTTCTAAACAGAATCTAGTAGTCTAGAGTTTTTCTTTAAAATGATGTGAAAATCATCCTGCCTACTCATTCACATAAAACAATATATTTATTTATAAATTGTAAGACATTTTTTGTTTAGAGGAGCCGTATGCGAGAAGGATTGATTGACAGCTAACAAACAAGGGCTCGCATAATGAGCTGCATAATGAGGCAGTAATGTGAGAGGGAACTACAGTAAAGAATGTAAGGACAAACGTATACATGTTTGTTTGAGGTTTATTAAGAAGTTAACAATATAATCAAAATAGAAATGAAGGTCAGTAGGACACTTTCAGTTTATTTGGAAACGAACCCTATTCAAAAACTTAACTTGTATAAGAAACTGATAAACAACAGAGCTGTAAACTTCATGTGGCTCATGCTACCATATAACTTTATGTCCAAAAAGTGTGAATATGTTTTTCCACGTCATAGTTTTGTACTGATGAGAGGGATGCAGACCTGTAAGAGAGTTATAAACAGCTGTTAGCATAAATTGTCCACAGAAATACCCTTACATACATAACTGATGGGTAAATGATAGCACTACATTTAGATAAACTATCATGCACATAAACTAAATTAGTATCTCAGATAAACATCTGCAATGATTAGTTATATAAAAAGCTGTTTTCAGATGACTGTTTTCAGATGCTCATCCCCTTATCGTCTAGCTTCTGTTTTAAACGCGTTTCTGTAAGCGAGTATGAATTTAAAAAACACATTGCATATGTCCATGTGCGCGAGCTTGCGTCTCCGTGGAAACAACGCAACGCTCATAATAAAACGGTGTTGCGTATAAAGCGCAATGTATGGAATGCATTGCATGTAAACAATATCATATTACAGCAGATCCCGCAGTGCAGCATTACTCAAAGTTGCCATGAAGGATACGAAAGTGAATAACGGTATCTAACACAATGTCTCCAACATGTAACAGATATCCGCCATTACGGGAGGTCACGCGTACTCGTTTGTAAATAAGCATGTAAAAATGGAATCATATTACAGCACACACTTGAAAGATACAGCAGTGCAGCATTACTCAAAGTTGCCATGAAGGATACGAAAGTGAATAACGGTGTCTAACAGGGTACAGCATGTAACAATGAAATCCGCCATTAAGTGATCACGCGTATTCGTTTGTAAACAATGCGAACGTTTTTAAAATCCGAAGCATGCAGTCTGCTGAGGTCGCTTATGTAGGCTGAACTGCACAAGCCATAAGCATATTACAACATGATAGCAATTATAAATGAAGACAAATGACTTACAGTTTCTTCAGGAATATATCCTTCTCCAGTGCGTCCTCCATTGTTCTTCTTCTTAGGTAATGTTAAAGATAAACGCTTCTCTTCGTCAATGTCCAGACATAAATGAAGATCTTCCTCACGTGTGTGTATAAAGTTTATAATCCAAAAATTAAAGTCTTTAAATCTGATCAAACTTTACTTTGTCTGTTTGTTATTGTGTTGAGCTGCTCCTCATTACCATGTCACTAGAGTGTACCGCCTGTGGGCGTGACCGAATTAAAGATAATGAAGTCAGCCAGGAAAAACAGTACTCTCTTTACTTCAACGCAGATTATTTAAACAGTCAATATTTGTTTTTGATTATAATTAGCTTGTTTAAAAGTAGACATTTCAGGCTTTCTTTGGATATGTGTATCATGTTTGTGTGACGAGTATTCACAGAGTTTTAACTGATTTTTGTAACGTGATTTGAGAGACAGCTGACGGAGACAGAAATTTCTGAATGCGCACCCTGTTTATTTTCTTTATTTGACAAAAACACAAAGATCTCATGTTATCGTGAATGTACACATATTAAAGAGGACCCTTCACAATTTCAAATGATGTCAAACACATAAGTGTATGATTATTAATAATGGAGTATTTTAAGTTGATTCTGCTATGATAAGGAGAAAACACGTCAAAACGCGTCAACGCGTTTTTGGACCCCTGGGGGTTAACTTAAGTATTTTTTTAAAGTATATAAGTGTTACTTTTTGTTATTGCAGTTTAATTGTAAAGATGTTCCTACAATTAAAAACAACTAGTTTGAGATTTATATTCCCTTGTCGTTTTTGAACTATACTAGAATCCTCCACCTCTCCCCGCTGTAAAAAAACTAACTTTTACTCTGAGTAAAGTTAAAATGACTTACTTTTTACTTTTACTTGAGTAGATTTTTAGACAAGTAACTTCACTTTACTTAAGTTAAATATTATTAAAATAACTTTACTTTTACTTGAAGTTCTCAAGTCAAGAACAGATTATAACCATTCTCATATCACCAGTACGCAAAACTGCTGAATTGTTTCTGCCACACACATGAACACAGCTTAATAAGATTAGAAGAAAGCATTATGAATTTAAATGAAAAGTTATGGCAACCATGAGTAATGAATAATGTCCAACTGTCACGGTGTGTAAACACCGAAAAAAAGGAAAACTAAGCGAGAACCCAAACGCAGACTCAAATACAAGAATAAACTATGATTTATTAATAAATAACTGAAACACCCACGAGGGGGTAAAAACAGAAAGTAACCAAACACTGTGATGAAACACAAAACTGGAACAGATCTAACACGAAGCATATACACGAAAAGAATTCAACAATGATCGCGCACACAACAGAGGACGAGAGGGCATTAAATAGACAGCACATCAATGGGGAACAGGTGAACATCATTAATCACGTCAGACACGAGTACATAAGGGAGTAGGGTAAAAGTGACAAGACACTGAGAACACGTGTTACACATACATGACGTGAACCCACACGTATTCCCACATAAACACAATACTGCCATAGTCTTGCCCTCTAACATACCGCCTGGATACTAACCAGGGTCAGGCAAGACTATGACAGCCACAAAACACTGGGAACACGTGTCACACAAACATGATGTGAAGCACACGTGTTCCCACGTATACACAATGCTACCGTGACCTTGCCCACAGAACATAGACCTGAACCTATACTAAGGTCTGGCAAGATCACGACAGCAACAAGACACCGGGAACATGTGGCAGCCACACACAGAATGTGATCCCACATGTCCCCACACAGAACATGATACCGCCACGGTCCTGTCAGATGCACTCAGACCTACATCTAGCACGGATGTCTGACAGGACCGTGACAGTACCCCCCTCTTAAAAGACGGATACAAGACGTCACAAACAAAAACAAACAAAAACATTAAACACGAGGAACGAAAGACTGAACAACAGAAGACAACCATGAAATCATAACAACAAACATTAATGGGAGACAGACATAAGTAATAAACGGGTTAGGATGGTTTAACAAAAATAGAACATGATGAAGGGGTGGTGGGGCAATAATAGGGGGAACAAAATGTCCAAGATAAGGAAAATGAGTCCCAAAGTTCTGCTGACAAACTGAGGGGTGATGTGGTCCGATCTGCGGCTGCGCCTGCGACTGCGCAGGTGACTGCGGCGGCGTGTGACGTGTCCCCGGCTGCACCGGCATGTGACGTGTCCCCGGCTGCACCGGCGGGTGACGTGTCCCCGGCTGCACCGGCGGGTGACGTGTCCCCGGCTGCACCGGCGGGTGACGTGACTCCGGCTGCACCGGCGGGTGACGTGACTCCGGCTGCACCGGCGGGTGACGTGACTCCGGCTGCACCGGCGGGTGACGTGACTCCGGCTGATGACGGGTCTCCGGCTGCGCCGGCTGGTGACGGGTCTCCGGCTGCGCCGGCTGGTGACGGGTCTCCGGCTGCGCCGGCTGGTGACGTGTCTCCGGCTGCGCCGGCTGGTGACGTGTCTCCGGCTGCGCCGGCTGGTGACGTGTCTCCGGCTGCGCCGGCTGGTGACGTGTCTCCGGCTGCGCCGGCGGGTGACGTGTCTCCGGCTGCGCCGGCGGGTGACGTGTCTCCGGCTGCGCCGGCGGGTGACGAGTCTCCGGCTGCCCCGGTTCCGAAACCCTCTTTGTCCTCCTCTTCCTACGACTAGAGGCAGGGAGTACCGGACGGAGACTGGCCGTGGAAGTAGTCTCCAGCGCCGGGGGAATGAGAGCCGGCTTCCCCAGCTTGATCGCCCCCGAGAGAAGACCCTCCAGCTTAGAAGCGGGTGGACGGGTTTCGGCCCTCTCGGTTGGCAGCCGGGACTGCTGTCGACGACCAAGACAGTCAACCAAGTCCCAATAGGGCAGCTGGAGTAACTTCTCTCGCTCCTGAAACGGTGGAGGCTCGTCCAACCCGGCCACCAGGTAAGCGCTGGCGAGAACCTCCGGGTAACACCCCCTACTCTCTTCCACCGCCTGGGCATAGTCCTTGAGGGGAAGACCCCTCTGTGGTGGGAACGGCCCACCGCCAGAGAGCGTCTGGTCCGCAATCGACGACCACCACTCTGGATCGGAAGCACACTTCATTCTCTTAGGTCCGCTGGGTTCAGTTTGGCGCGATCATTCTGTCACGGTGTGTAAACACCGAAAAAAAGGAAAACTAAGCGAGAACCCAAACGCAGACTCAAATACAAGAATAAACTATGATTTATTAATAAATAACTGAAACACCCACGAGGGGGTAAAAACAGAAAGTAACCAAACACTGTGATGAAACACAAAACTGGAACAGATCTAACACGAAGCATATACACGAAAAGAATTCAACAATGATCGCCCACACAACAGAGGACGAGAGGGCATTAAATAGACAGCACATCAATGGGGAACAGGTGAACATCATTAATCACGTCAGACACGAGTACATAAGGGAGTAGGGTAAAAGTGACAAGACACTGAGAACACGTGTTACACATACATGACGTGAACCCACACGTATTCCCACATAAACACAATACTGCCATAGTCTTGCCCTCTAACATACCGCCTGGATACTAACCAGGGTCAGGCAAGACTATGACAGCCACAAAACACTGGGAACACGTGTCACACAAACATGATGTGAAGCACACGTGTTCCCACGTATACACAATGCTACCGTGACCTTGCCTACAGAACATAGACCTGAACCTATACTAAGGTCTGGCAAGATCACGACAGCAACAAGACACCGGGAACATGTGGCAGCCACACACAGAATGTGATCCCACATGTCCCCACACAGAACATGATACCGCCACGGTCCTGTCAGATGCACTCAGACCTACATCTAGCACGGATGTCTGACAGGACCGTGACACCAACTTAATGGAATCAATTACATTTTAATTGAAGCTGATCTTAAATATTTTTTTTTTGTACTATGGTATTGTATTGTGTGTCATGAATATGTGAATAAGTGTTTTATTAGATGTATGATGAAGCCAGATATAATGTTCCACAACGAGGACAATTAAGTTAACAACAACTTAAAGTTGGTTGAAGCCAGCCAGGACTTAGGGGGTGAAATGTAATATCTTTTTTTATTAAATAAAACTTATTGAAAATATTGATACTATGCTCAAGGGTGGTCATTCCTGGTCCTGGAGGGCCACAATCCAACAGAGTTTATCTCCAAACATAATCAAACACACCTCAACATCATTTGAAAGTAATACTAAAGATTTCAATTAGGTTTTTCAGGTGTGTTTGATTATGGTTGAAATTAAACTCTGCAGGACTGTGGCCCTCCAAGACCAGGAATGACCACCCCTGCTATAGACGGTTTCAGCAGTAACAACATAAACAAGCTGCTTGGTAAACACGTAACTACTGGTAAACTCAGCTAAGAATAAATAACAACAAAGTCCTTTT
The DNA here is from genome assembly GCA_025389145.1 of Misgurnus mizolepis. Taxonomy (NCBI): domain Eukaryota; kingdom Metazoa; phylum Chordata; class Actinopteri; order Cypriniformes; family Cobitidae; genus Misgurnus; species Misgurnus mizolepis. The sequence continues at coordinate 40,590,012 of JAIFKI010000004.1, read as the reverse complement.
AAAGTAGTTTATTTATAAAGCAAGCTAAATAAACAGCACGTAGATTACACATAGAGGTATATGTTTAAGAGTTCAGTTTCAGCAACTAATCAGACCATAACAAACAGAAACCGGAACTAAAGTTTGGACCAGATGCCTAATTGTTCCATTATTTAGTGTGTCAGACTGACTCGTTTAGTAAGAATGTCAAGGGAAATAAACATTCACACCTCTTCAGATGAATCATGGCCATATATATCATTCTTTTGTAATTATTATAATTACTGACAACATTCTATTCACAGTGTTTTAATGCCTCTTTTCTTTGATTAAATGATTCACTTTACCTTCTTTGACTTTGTTTTAAATGCCTTTCTTCAAATACAAAACATTTCAATGAACTTTACCATGAGCTTTCAATGAGAAGAGCGGCTCCAAGACTACAGAAGACTGGAATCAGGATGTGGTTGACATCAGTTTGTTTTATGGAGTAAAATTACATCATTTACTCCATAAAATGATAATTTCTGTATTGTTTCTTTGGTTGCAGCTAAACTCAACAGGCAGTGATCACTAAAGATTAAATTTATGAAAAACAGAAGCTTTGGAATTTAAAGATTTTCTTTTGTGTTCCAACTACCAGAGAAAAAGAAGTGATATGAGTTTAGAGTAATACAAGTGGATGGGTGGATGATGACAAAGCTTTTTTGAAAATGATATATGGAAGGTTGTGTCTTAAGTTTTAAAAACTATTTGAAATAGTTGTGTATAAGTCCAATGGTTGTAACAAGTACTCAACCTTGATATAATCGATCAATTTAATATGGCAGAATTTGTCTTCCTAACCGCGGCTTTACATTTCCTTTAATTACAAAGATGTCATCTTTTGTGTGATTATCCTTTCTTTCGAACTGAGCTTCAAAAAATCTCATACAACAAAGATGGTGTTTCTATGCATAGGCATAGCATTTTCTCTTGGTTTGTTTTAGTTCAACTCTTTGTGCAAACAACGTGTGATGCACATCTTTAACACTTGATGTTGCTGTTACTCTTTTCATGTTGTCCTCTGCCAGTATTTTGCCGTTTCATTTTAGTGTTGGCTGCTTTTGCACCCTTTGTGTAATAAACATTAATGTGTTTTACTTTGACATTGTTTTCTGAAAGCACTTTAGACTCTGCTTGGGCTGATTCAAAGATTCTAGCAACAGTCAATGCTCTTTCCAAATGTAAGCCATTCTTCTTGTAGCAGTTTGTCTCTTAATAGTCTATGTCCACATCTCACTGGTCTCGTATCAAATCACGTTCTAAAGTGCCAAACTCGCAGGATTTGGCCAGTTCCCTCAACATATTGACAAATGCATCAATTGTTTTATCTTGTAGTTGAAATCATGGTTACACTTTATTTTGATAGTCCACTTTAGACATTCTACTAACTATAAATAACTTTGCAACTTCATGTCAACTAACTTTCAATAATTTGCAACTATACGTCAACTAACTGTCATAAGTGTATTAGTAGAGTGTAAGGGTTGGGGTTAGGGAAGAGGTTTGGTTTAGTGGAATAAGTTGACATGCACCTGAAAAGATACTTATAGACAGTTGAATGTCTATTGAGATATCATCACAATAAAGTGTTAGTAGATATTAAGCAGACAGTCTACTAATTCTCTAAAGATTGGTAGTTGATAAGTAGTTGAAAAGTTACTTATAATAGGGATGTAACGGTATCAAAAATTCACGGTACGGTAGTATTTCGGTATGATGCCCACTGTACGGTAATTATTGAAACATTTGCAGAAAGAAAAAAAACAAATGAAGACTAGGAAAAACTCCCATAAGTGTTTATTAAACAAGACTGAACATTACAATGTACAAAGTGTAGTGAAGTGTTTACAATTTTCATAAAAAGGACAAAAAATTAAGTTTCATTTTAGTTTGTCGACTTTAAACAACTCCCAATCAGTCAGGTTTTAAGAATTGAGTGACTCCCTCAATTGACCTAGTTTTAATTATTATTAAAATTAATGCTAATGCTTGGTACTTCTATGAAAGCAACGGTTGTGATTGTAGAATCAAAAAAAAAAGATGATGGGTTTTAAGATGGGTCAATTCCTGAAAACAAAAACAATCCAGTAAAAAATGAAAATTGCTTACTTATTGTAGCTGGACTTAGAGCTGAGGTCAGCTCACTTAATACAGGGGCGCGTTTCCCAATCGGAAGTCTGCAGCCTCTATGGGTCGCATTTGTAGGCTGCATACGTAATGAAGACCGTCTTATTTCAAAATATTAACATTTTTCAAGTTGACTATTATTCTTATTTAATCGTATATTATTGTAACACGCTTATGACTTGCGAATGTAATACTCAGTTAACTTAAATACACCAGGCGTTTAATGACGGATGCAGCCTGCATATGCGACCTAAGGAGGCTGCAACCTTCTAATTGAGAAACGGCATACACACTCTGCTCATTCACGGATTTACTCACTCGTTTTTTGAATGTCCATCACATTTTGTCCTTCCTCGTTTCTTGTCACAGCGAACGCGAACTTTTTCGACACATCAGATTTAAAATCCGTGTTTCTTTTGCTTCCGCCATTGCCGCTCCACTTGTAGAGAGGCATCAGAGTAGCACGCATGGGATTATGGGAATTGTAGTTCCCGCGTCCCTCCACTCGCTTTACTTGACCGGAAAAAAACTACACGTGTTGCCAGGAAGACCTAACATTTTACCGATCATGTGATCACGGTGGTACGGGGAAAATCTTCTACCGCAATACTACGAAATTTATAATACCGTTACATCCCTAACTTATAATTAGTAAAATGTCTAAAGTGGACTATCGAAATAAAATATTACCGAAATCTCAATATAAATTTGTGTCTCACCAGCACAACATTTTTCCTTGGAGTAAGCCATCCAACGTGGCTACAGATTCTGTATATGACTCTTTAGGACCTGGAAGTAGTGAACACACTACTTTAATGTCATCACCGGTCTTTGTGCCTCCATAATATTATTAATGATGGGCTGCTGTGGATTTATTTGCTACAGTAGAGAAAAATGGTACAATTAGGCAACCATTGATACAGCTGTAATGCCACTAAAAACCAAAAATATTTAATCAAAAGAACATGTGAAGTATTTACGCACTGCTAACAATAATCATGGAGGTGACATCATAAAACCTGTAGGTGCTCTTTCCAAAATGTTCTGGGTCAATCCATGAATATATTTTTTTTTCCATTGTGGGATGAATCCACGCTTTTGATCAGCAGACTAATGAGAGCATAAAATGTATACATGTCAACACCCCCACTTGCTCTCACATTGTTATTGCATCATATCCAATCACATATACAAAGTTCATACTTCAAACATAAACAAATTAAATTTCATCAACGCTTTGTTGCTGGTTTACTAAGTACATCTGCAAACATCTCTTCAGTTGGACAGTACTAATTTTGCCTTCCTTTAATTACTGACCTCACAAAATGGTATTTAATATCAACATGTATAGCACCCTGATTGTCTTCCTAGACATTCATACATTTTTCCATGAATGTTTTGTAACAATTGCTGCAAGTGTAAACACTCCTGTATAGTTGTGGTTAATGCCATTATACTCAGCCTCACATGTGGAAGTGCAACAGCTGCCTTTTGGTCTTCCATGAGACCAATGGACCATTTCTAGTTAGGCTAATGCATATCCTGAAGTACTCAGTCTATCAATAACATCTGCTGCCCAATTTGCAGCTGATGTTATTGATAGACTGAGAACTACAGTTCTCATTTGCTCCTTTCTTGTAACACAGTTCTTTGTCTTTGGTGCCTTGCAAATATCTTAAAACATGCTTTACAGTATTCCACTGTTAGTTGGCTTATTAAAATATTTTGCTTTACTCACTACAAAACTTAGGTAAGGCCTTGTACATGTTGCTAGGCAAGTTAAGCTACCTACTGCTTCCCTGATTTTTGTGACATCACTCATTACATCAGCATTTTTAGTGTAATTTATTTTCTGCTCACAAGTACCGTGGCCTGGAAAGGCAAAAATAAATTACAATGGTAAATTACTTATTTACAATATTAAAAACAAATTTACAAGTTTTTTTAACAAATTTACAAGTTTTTTTTTAACAAATTTACAAGTTTTTTTAACACATTTACAATGAGTGAATAAATGTACAAGTTTTCTAAACAAATTTACAATGATTGAACAAATTTACAAGTTTTTTAAACAAATTTACATGTTTTTTAACATATTTACAATGAGTGAACAAATGTACATGTTTTTTAACAAATTTACAATTAGTGAACAAATTTACACGTTTTTTTAAAAATTTACAAGTGTTCAAACAAATTTACAATGAGCGAACAAAATTACAAGTTTTAAAACAAATTTACTATTATTACGGAAAGGGTAGGTACAATACGCTGACGTCACGCATCTGAGCCTCCAGTGGGAGGAAACCCGGAAGTATCGCCGTGAATCACATGAGAGTTGTGAATGCGATGTTGTGTATTAGGCTGTACATAATATTAACGGAAAGAGAGTGATAATATATAACCTTTCATCGCTTCCGAGGTGACTAAAAGGGATATTGGACCTTATTTTCAGGTAAGTGAAATAGTTTTAGTTAGCTAACGCTAGCTTTCCAAGTTGCACACGTTTTGGATGGCAGTTATCAAAATAATTCACTGACTTTCTCATTAGATTACAGACAACACGAGAGGGTGCTTCAAACTTTTTGGACTGCATTGTTCGTTCGCTCCCGGCGTTACATAGACTGAAACGGGGAAGCGTGACGAGTTTGTTTACATGGTGCTGTAAACTCCAACCCAGGAGGACACTTCAAAGGAATCAAGGGTGCGTTAACTTGTTCGATGATATAATCTGAATAATCTTTAAAAGATTAGGATTTTATGTAGTGACTAATGAGACGATTTGTTAAAATTACCTATATTTATACTATAAATTATATTTTCATTTAATCATTTAGTCACTGGGCGACTTTTGCAATGACGTTAGCTCTGTGTATAAGCCAATTACTCTGGGCTTTCCTTTGCCAGCATAATATTCCCGAAGAATCTTCATTGCCGCTCTTCCATCGTCTGCTGCTTCCCTCATAACCAGCATCAAACTTTTGTCATCCAGGAACTGTATCAGCTCTGCATACGCTTTAGCGTTTTTTTGCCATATCTTCCTCAAAAGACTCACTTAAAATAGTCTTTCAGTCCTTGCAAATAAGGATGACCCAAAAACTTTGTCTCCCTTAGCTCGTAGTTTTTCTCATCTCCGTCAAAAACTAATCGAGACCAGCGGTTTCTTTTCTATTCTTCTCATGTTAAAAGACTCAGGTACATGCTATATCTGTTGCGACTTTTATCCGGCGTCTTAACACTCAAACCTTTCTACTCTGCTCTGTGCCCATAACCTGTTTACAGAGTACGCGCAAATAACAGACGAGAAGACTCTGACTGGCGCATTTTTATTAAAACAGAAAAAACAAATGACATCTCGCACTGTGACTGGGTTGACTGTCCTAAATAGAGAAATTAAACAAAAAATACAAATACAAATACAAATGAGAGCATACAATTTATATATGTAAACAGCATGTACATTAAAATATTGATACTATTTTTCCATGACATATAAAAAAGTTTAATTTTTTATATTGACTAAAATATATGTTTGTTTAAAACAGAAAAGGACAAAAGTCACTGCATTTTCATTAGACGTTTCCATAAATGTTGAGATTTTCCATGTTGGCATAAACATCTTCATAATCCTTAATCTTAAGAGACAAAGAGGCAAAATCTGTCAATAAGATTTCAGACACCATTTGAGGTCAGAAACTGTGTGTTAAATCACTAAAATTGTGCAAAGTAATATAATGATCGATTATATACTTACAGTGCAGGATTTTCTCTGACTAAATTGCACAGGGGACAATAAACAATTAAAGGGGAAGTCAATATCATTCAATAAATTAGTATAAGGTAAATTTATTTAAACATTATATCTGAATAGCATACAAGTTTGAATATTTTATCTGCCAAATGGCAAAGAAATATATATTTCAATTTTCAGTAAACGTACTTAAGCATAATCATAAATATCTAACTAGCACTTAATAAAGGTGCTTAAATGGTTCTTTACAGCAAGTTTTGGAGGTGAACCATAGAAGAACCATTATTTGTTCAACAAAGACTACCGAGCCCTGGACCCCGGAATTAGCAATTTTAATTCGTTCCCTGCTTTAAGATAAATTGTGGGCATGTTTTATTAATTAGTTCCCAACTTCATTAAAACCATCGGGACATTAACGTGGCCCTTAATGCAGGTCAACACATCAATGCATTGCTATTAAAAGATTAAATTCACTATACATTGTGTAATAAAGCATACACTACATGTGTTATGTGAAAGCAAATGCAAGTTTTACTCATTAATAATAGAATTACTTCAAATGGCAGTAAATTAATTCATTAGGCTGCAAACAAGTGGCCCGATGGTTTTAATGAAATTCTAATTTATAGCCAACAATTTATCTTACACAAGGGAACAAATTAATAAAACGTGCCGATGATTTAGCTTAAACGAGGGAATGAATAAAAAAAGTGCCAAAGATTTAGCTTAAACAGGGAACAAATTAATAAAACGTGAACGAATTGCTAATGCATCACCATGATTAAAGAAATGTCATGAGGGGGTAAATTGGTCAGGCTTTAATCTAAAGAACCTTTATCCAGTGCAAAGAACAGAAAGATTCTTCAAATGTTAAAGGTTCTTTATGAAACCACACTGTACAGACAAAAATGGTTCTTCTATACCATGATGCACCTTTATATTAGTTAAGACAGGTAGTTTAATCTAGTATAATACTGTACAAAAATATTTTACAAGGGGGTCATCCAACATCTATTTATGAGCGTACAGTAGATGCACACATTTACATTGTTTTACATTATGGCATGGTTGTTTTAGGTGTACTCTTAAAATGCTGGGTTATTTTCAAACCAGTGCTGGGTAAATATAGACAGAACACACTGATTGTAACAGTTATCCTCAGTTGTCTTCGTTTGCCCTCATGTTTGAATGTTCGCACCTGTTTATTGTTATCGTCATGTCATTAGTGTTAGTGACCCACCCTTCGCCTTCGCTGTCTCGCCCTGGTCCCACCCTTCGCCCTTGCTGGTCTCAACCCGGTCCCGCCCTTTGCCCTCGCTGGTCTCGCCCCTGTCCTGCCCCTCGCCCGTGCTGGTCCCTCCTCGCTGGTCCCAGAACTCAGCCACCAATCATCTGGCTTCTGATTACACCCCAACTCACCCTCAGTGTGTCGGCAATGCCGGGTCGGTTGAACTGGGGCATAACCATCTGCCAGCTTTCTCGGAGGCTGTTCCCTTGTCTCCACCTGCCGTCTCCGAGACCCTGACTCAGCCTCAGTCCTCAGACCCATTAGCTACACCTCGGGTAAAGACTCCCTCACATACACCGTGGCCTGTCGCCCTATCAGCTCCACCAGGCTTCCTCATCCCTCTGGCTCCGCCTTTGTCGGTCATCGTCCCATCATCCCCTCTGAACTACCCTCCTCAGACTACACCTTGTCACTTTGTCCTGCCGGCTCTGTTGGGCTTTTTCCTCTCTTTGACTCCGCCTTGGCGGTCTTCTGGCGCTCTGGATCCCTGCCTCAGTTGTCATACCCATTGGCTCCCACCTGGGCCTCCGGAACCTTGGCTTCCCCCAGGCTCTCTGTCTGCTCCGCCCTGGTCACCTTCTACACGGCTGTCATCACTGTCACTCTTCTCCAAGGTGTTGAGTCCCATCTCTACACCATGGCTCCTCCCTCTGGCGGCTCCACCCTGGGCTTCCATCTGACTTATCTCTGGCCATCAATCAGACATCCCTTCTTCAAGCTTTTCCCTGGCTCCTCCCACTGTCATCTCCACCCCTTGTCTACTGACTTTTTTTCATTGTTGTTGCCTCCCCCTCTCCCTTCACTTCGGTGTTGTTTTTGTTATGGTGCGAGAGACGCCTAGGGAGATGAGGGAGTACTGTAACAGTTATTCTCAGTTGTCTTCGTTTGCCCTCGTGTTTGATTGTTTGCACCTGTTTATTGTTATCATCATTGTCATTTGTGTCTTCACCTGTGTACTCCTGTGTTCATTTGTGTTTTTAAACCCCTTCTTTAGTTCAGTCTGGTTGGTTCTCGTCAATGTCATTGTCTGTGTTATCCTGGATTTGTTAATTTTTTATACATTATGTGTCATTTCGTGTTGATTTTGAGTTCATATAAATAAAAGGGACAACACAATATGTGTTAAAACAACACAAAGTATGTTGTTCCAAAAATAACACAAATATGTGTTAAGTTAAGGAACACACTAGATGTGTTGTCCTTAACTAGACACAAGATGTGTTATTTAACACATTCATTTTAAGAGTGTAATTAAAGGGGGTGGAGTTTATAAAATGGCATTATTCAATTTTTTGTCATCATTAATTACATTTTTCATGTACGGTTAAGGTTTGTAAGTTTTCTTAAACTTCTTTTGTAAAATGAACTAAAGTATTGATTGTTGAGATTGCATATCCTTAACATATCCTTATAACTTTAAATGGACTTAAAAACAAACAGAACTTAATTTTAACATTTATTGTCTTCATTTGTCATGAGAGAAAAGCATGGGAACTCACATCTTCATAGTTTCAGTTAGTTGATGTTGTCACATCACAAATGGATTAAGTAAACTTCCAACTCATCTTATTTAATTAAACTGAGCAAGCAGTTAATTGTGGTAACTGGGTTGAGTATTTTTAAAAAGAAAAGATTAAGTTATGGCAAATAGTTAATTATTTATGTCAGTATTATGCATTGCAATTGTGTTTGAAAAAAAAACTAAAACAAATTAAATTCAACTGCTTAAGCAAAACAAATAACCTCTAAATATTTATATATTTTTAAATGTTAACTGCAGCACACATATACACATAGCTACCAGAGCAGAAGTGATGCTGTCTCGCTCTCAACACATAAGACATCTTCAGTCATTAGCACACTATCATATTATTACTTTATTATATATTTTATATAATTACATAGATTATACTGTATTATATTGTATGAAATATTTCATAATTGTTTTAAAAGTGATCATCATACAGCATATAAAATGCATTCATAAAAAATTATTTACATTTTACATTTTTTATGAGTAAATGCTGAAAGTAACATGAACTAAGATTAATAAATGCTGAACAAGTATTGTTTATGTAAAGTTCATGTTAGGTAAGGCATAAACTAATACAACTTTATTGTAAAATGTTTTTGATATCTGTAAACTTCATGCTGCTATCACAGTTGCCTAAAGCGCAAAGGGTTGCTTGCTTGCACAAAAAGGTGTGAGATTGTCAGCATGGACTTGTGTACGCTGTACTTCTCTGTATTTTAAAACTTCAAATACACCAGACGCAACACATTTTAGAAAATAACATCCCCCCCACACATTTACTTAGCTCAGATGCATAAAGCCAGTAAACTGCTGACAAAATGAGTAGTCTTGGCACATATTATACGTACATACTTTGTATAATTATTTGATTGGATTTGAAGTGAAAGTATTTGATGAATGTATACAAACGTACAGAGAGCATTTGGTTATTATCTTTTTTAAGTTGGTTAACATCTACATATGGTTATAAATGACATAAAAAACAAAATGCATATTGTACCTTCGTTCCAGCTGCAATTCTTGTGGATTAGCAGGTGAAGACCTATAAATAATATTGACAGTGTTCTATGACCGTATGAAAAGCTATCCATCCTCAACAAAACTACACCATGTCAATATATGAATACTTACTTCAGACTTTTCTTAAGTATAACCCTGATGTAATACACATGTACCTGTTATACTTCTTGTATATGATGACTCCAGCAAATATGCAAATGAGAAGAAAGGCAAATGAGGGGGCTAGAATGTAAAGCCCAGTTGTCTTCATGTCAAAGGTCATCACATCAGTTTCGATCAGGGAAAAAGCTAAAGGAAGTAAAAGAAGGAAGTCATTTATTGGTCATAATGATGTATATATAATCTAAACAGCTATAGGGCAAATGTGAAACTCATACATTTATTCTGGACTGTAGTCACTGGTTTTGGAGACTCTGTAAAATAATCTGCAGACAAAAATATATAAATGATAAGACACAGAGGAATCGCACACACTAAAAGAAGTGAAAGATGAAGTCATTTATTGGTCATTATGATGTATATTTCATGTAAAGAGCTACAGTACAAATGTGAGAAACAAATACATTTATTCTGGACTGGAGTCACTGGTTTTGGAGACGCTGTAAACAAATCTGCAGACAAAAATATATAAGTGAAAAGACACAGAGGAATCGCACACACTAAAGGAAGTGAAAGATGAAGTCATTTATTGGTCAGTCTCACGAAATTTCGTTATATAGTCACGTATTTTTTTTATTCTTTTTTCGTGCTATTATCACGAAATTTCGTGTTTTTTCGTGATCGTATAACGAATTCCTGTTTTCGTGTGATTATCACGTATTGGTTAGTCAACTGTTTTGTCCTATTTTCTTACCATTGTCGCTTCGGTTTAGGGTTAGATTTACATAAAATGACATCCCTAACCAAACCCGACTCTAACCCCAACGCCAGGCGACATATAAAAAAATAAATCAGAAAAAATAGTATAAACCAATATATAAAGTGACATTCTAATGCAAGCACCAAATCTAACCCTAAACCGAAGCGACAATGGTTTAAAAATAGGAAAAAGCAGTTGAGTAACCAATACGTGATAATCACACGAAAACAGGAATTCGTTATACGATCACGAAAAAACACGAAATTTCGTGATAATAGCACGAAAAAAGAATCAAAAAAATACGTGACTACATCACGAAACTTTGTGAGACTGGGTAGCATTATGATGTATATATCATGTAAGTAGCTTAAGGACAAATGTGAAACATACATTTATTTTGGACTGTCGTCATAGGTTTTGGAGACTCTGTAGAATCTGCAGACAAAAATCTATGAGTGAAACGACACAGAGGAATCGCACACACTAAAGGAAGTAAAAGTAGGAAGTACATTTTTTGGTCATTATGATGTATATATCATTGTAAATAGCTACAGGACAAATGTGAAACACATACATTTATTTTGGACTGTCGTCACTGGTTTTGGAGGTTCTGTAAAATCTGCAGACAAAAATCTATAAGTGAAAAGACACAGAAAAATCGCACATATCATGTATGATATCTTGAAATCACTCACGTTGTACATGTAAGTCGACAGATGCTGTGATTTTCTGTCCAGAAATATTTGCAGTGCAGATTAATTTCTTCCCATCATCTTTCTTTTCCCCAAAAAAGGTTATGGTGGAAAAGGTGGCCAATTCAAACCCTGTAAGTTGTTTCTTTCCATCTTTGACCGGCATATTCTCATAGTTCCAGGAGAGGATCGGAGGATTCTTCAGGCAGGAATGGTGGACGGTACAAGTGAAGTTCATATCAACACCCTCTATGATATCTGCTGCCTGTTTAGGTTCAATGGTTATACTATAATGGACACCTGAAATTAAAATTATAAACAGTTGGCACAAACATGATTTAAAGCTAAATTTGATTGAATTAACTTTTACTTTATTTTATAGTTAAATGTTCAATGTATTTAAATTCATTGTAAAACTAACTGTAACACACAGCAGAGGCAAGTATAGATGTATCATATTTTACTTACATTTTGCACTATGTGATTTTGTAGCTCTTGTTGTTCTGCCTCCATGATGTGTTACAGTACACTCAATATCTGAGCGTTCAGCCTTCACAACACCGGTGAGTGTCAGAGTGGTTTTCCATTGACCATTCATATCGACATCATTGATTTTATCAGATCCTTCAATACCCTTCAGAATGATGTTTGGTTTTCTGTATGGACAGCTGTGGTAGGTGTAACACGCTACTGTAATGCTGTCACCGATCTTTGCGCCTCCATCAATTTTGATGATGGGCTGCTGTGGATTTGCTACAGTAGGAAAAATGTTACAGTTATGACACAGTAATGACACTTTTTAAACCAAAAATATTACATTAAAAGAACATGTGAAGTATTTACGCACTGTCAACAATAATTGTTGAGGTGACATCATAAAACTTATAGGTGCGCCATCCAATATTTTCTGGGTCAATCCATGCATATAATCTTTGTCCATTGTGAGATAGATCCACGCTTTTGATCAGCAGACTACAATCCAGATCTGAGTTTGTATGCCTATATATATCAGTTTTTCCTCTGAACTTGTCAATAACATAGTTTGGATACCGGGGATCATAAACTATAGGGTAGCCACGAGAGACCCACTGATACCACACAACTCTACGTGGGTTAGTGGGTGGGTAATAATAGTAAGAGTAATAGCACGGTATAACCAGACAGGAACCTTGGAGGCCATGCATTCTTGATGGCATTCTCACTTCCCATGCCAAAGTCTCATACAGCAGAACACCTGTGAGAAAAACATTAGATAATATTAATGTATTAATGGCTGTCTGAAAAACCTGACAATCAGATGAGATTGATATTATAAACAAGTTCATTGGTTTGATTTTCAGGGAAGGCATTGAAGGGACTCAGGATGATATTTTGTCATATGCATACAAATAAAACAAATGAAGTTGTAAGTTCGAGAGGACCACAATCATGTAATCCAACCAATCAGCGCAGAGAGGTTTCTATATCTGTCCTTCACCACGGTCCCATAACAATTTAATGCAGCATCTCTCCTCCAACCCATCACCTCACTCTCTGGTGTTACTGTATCTATCACAGTTAAAGAGGGGGAAGTAATCTGGTTCCTGGCTAAAATTCAGAGCTCTGAGCCCTCCTTTCGGACAGCACAAAATATGCCCTATTATCATTTTTCCCTATTAATTACATGTTAATGCAAACTCGTGAATGTGAAATTTAATTCACACAAAAAAACATACTGTTTAAGGTTTAATGTTGCAATGAATATATTACTGATTCACCAGGTTCCACTCACACTATTGACTATTGACTATTGATCACCGTCACATGTCTCTCCTTAAGCACTCACACTCAGTAGCCTAATCTAAAAAAAAGTTTACTTAGTTTATAGTGAATTAGTTACATGAATACATCTATATAAAGTGTCCTCTGACAAAATCTCTTGCCCTATAAAATGCATGAATAGACGTTAAGTGACACAGTACCTTGAAACAGAAGATATATCAGTCCTTTCATCTCTGGATCACAATGCTTCCTCTTGAAAAATCCAAAGTATTAACTGCAAACAAGCTCAAATGTTAAAGAATATCCAAAAACAACATGCAGAACTATGCAACAGTGCACATCTTACACTTTTTGTAATTGTGGTAGCATTCTTTTTTTAATTTACCCAATCTAAAAATATATAATGGTAAAATTATATTGGCAAGGAACCATGCTGAATTGTTTATTTCCCGTTGTCCTAATAGAAAAAGAAACACTCAAGCTATTTTGTAACATTTTGTTCATTTTTTATTTATTTGTAATACTATAAATTGTAAATATACAGAAATGGTCTACATACAATTGAACAGTAGAGATTAGAAAATAATTATTTTTAATAAAAAGTTTTATACAATAGCATAGTCGCAAATATTTTGTGAAAATTTAAATAAAATGCAAGTAATTGAGTGTACCTCTCCAAGGGGCGATTTCCTGGACAAGGCTTATAGTTCCAGACTAAAAAGCATGTTTAAAGGGATAGTTCGGCCAAAAATGATATTAAACCCATGATTTACTCACCCCCAAGCTGTCCGAGTTGCATATGTCCATCGTTTTTCAGACAAACACATTTTCGGATATTTTATAAAATGTTTTAGATCTTTCAGTTGATTAAATGTAATGTTACGGGGTCCACCCATAGTCCACGACCTTCAAGTCCAAAAATCCATATTTAAATCCATATTTAAAACTTTATTAACGAAAATAAATACCTTCCGGTAGCGGCGCCATCTTAGTCGCGTCCGCATTCAGGAGAGAGTATTAGCGTAGTGTACGCACTTTTCTTAGTTACGTATGACAAATTCGGAGGGCGGGGGCACAGAGCAGCAGCAGAGTAGCCTCCGTAGCTGCGTAAGCTCTCATCCTGAATGCGGACGCGACTAAGATGGCGGCGCAACCGGAAGGTATTTATTTTCGTTAATAAAGTTTTAAATATGGATATTTCTACAACAACACCGCGCGGATTACCCTCAGAAAACCTTTGTTTATCATCCTGGAGCCGTTTGGATTTAATTTGTGAAGGATGGACGCACTTTTTTTGGCCTGAAGGTTGTGGACTATGGGTGGACCCCGTAACATTACATTTAATCAACTGAAAGATCTAAAACATTTTCTAAAATATCCGAAAATGTGTTTGTCTGAAAAACGATGGACATATGCAACTCGGACAGCTTGGGGGTGAGTAAATCATGGGTTTAATATCATTTTTGGCCGAACTATCCCTTTAAGCTATTTTTATTTAAAATCATCTTGCACCGACATATCTTAACAAATATAAATGCAATTGTTTTGTCTCAAGATGCTCACCTATAATGTTTTTTATAAGGTTCGTTTGTAAAAACTACCCAAATGTCCTGATATAAAGGCCTGGTCCTGGATTAATCTAAACCCTGTAAGGGAAAACGCCCAAGTGTTCAGTAAAGCCACATAGATTTTAGTACTCAAAGCTCATGTAAGTGTTACTTAACAATTCAAACGTTAAACATTTTACAAATATCTCCAAAAACACCAATATAAAAGTGGGGAGGGTTCCTCACCCAATGTTAATCACAATTTCACTTATTAGCTTATTAAACTACTTCTTCAAACATCTTACAAACATTTTATAGTATTTTGACAATTTTTAAAATATAAGTAACTAAGGAAAGGGTTCCTCACTCAGTGTTCAGCAAAATGTCACTTGAATTTTAGCATTCTTACATGTTGTTAAGCTCATGAAAATGCCTCATAACAGTTTAAACATTAAACACATAAAAAATTCTACAAATTAAAGGCATAAAGTCTCACAAATTTTTCAGCACAACCTGCTCACTGGAAAGGAATCTTGACATGGAACGACTACTGCTCACAGTTTCCCAAATTTTTCATGTCACCAAAGCCTCAGTAATCTGTAAGAAGTGAAAAAGTATTACTGAGCGTTCATTTACCAAATAAAGCCAATGTAAAAACCAGATCAATACAGAATATCCTCCAAGTTTACAATGCAGAACATTCTGAAAAACGGCTGTTCTTAGCTATATTGCTGATCCACATTATGAAACACTGATTATTTATACATCTGTTTTTGGCGGTGTCCGTGCACTTATTTGAGACTCCCGCCGTTGAGTCAAGGAATATAAAGACCCGCAGAGAGAGAGCGTCTTTTTCATATCTACCCATTGTGGATTTCCTGCTGTAGGATGACGGCAGCATGCACGGCACAGATCGGTTGGCACATGAGATCAATTTAACGCAAGAGTGACAATTTAACGCTTTTGAATGGCTTTGGAACTTTGGTGTCATAGGTTGATTTGTCTGCGCAGTGCTGCATGGAGTCGAATACATGTAAACAATGCGCCCTTTTCATGAGATCCAGGCCAAATACAGATGCCCCTACACTCGTAATATATTCATCAATTTAAAAAAACACGGCACTTTCTCTCTAGAAAGGGGCAGGTTCGCAAGCAGCTTTTCATGTCTAGTGTGCACGTGTGTGGGCACCATACAGCTCAGCTCGGCTCTTAATCAAACAACCGCACATAAATCTCGAAAAAGCTAATAGTTTTTCCACACAAATATATTATATAAGAAATATAAATATAATCTACTCACTGTGAAAGTTGTAGTGGCCTTGCCATTTCCTCACTAAATGAAGGGTTGTTAAGTTAGCTTGGTGTGTACTGAGGAGAAAACATATCTGTTTTATAACAAACACCGTATACCTTTTAACCTAGTGTCTCAAATCAATACCATCACAATAAAGTTAAACACTCGTTTGAAAACATTAAAACATTCGGAAAATCAATCTTGCTTTCAGTTCCTCTGGCTCGGCAATATGCTTTTTGTTTGTATGCTGTAATTATTCAGATTTTCACTCAGTTTAACTTGAATATGACTTAACAAATACTTAAAAATGACTTAAATGTAAATATTAAAGTACTTACCATAACTTTATTGTAGAAAATGTTGATCATCAACTCCCGCGCGCGCACCTACATTTAAAAACACTAAAGCCAATTATTTTCAGGTGCATGCCCATACGCTTTTCTGGCACAAGCTACGTTCAGTCAACTCAGATTTTTTATTTGACACAATAAATTGGCTGAGCAGAGTTTAATATGTTCTGTGAATATATATTTTAGTTTTACACCAATACCTTAAGTGTTAATTACCACAATGCATATTTTTGTTTGAGGAGAATAATTTGAAGGCAATTTTGAGTCAAAACTTAATTTTCAGTTTTCACAATATTTTAAAATATTTTTTTACAGTGTATGATTTTTATCAGTTTACCACCTAAAGTGTTTTTCACTATTGTACCCATTATGGGTTTATTGGGTGAAGCCAATTACAAAACAAGAAGTTAACGGGTACAAAAAGTTTGTTTCTTTTTAACATTTAAATGTAATATTCACTTCCATGTTGTAGCCTTACCTTCTCAGCCCTTGCTCAAACAAGTGGACTGGATTAAAACCAACTGAAACAAAATAAAATAGGAGAAAGTAATAAAAAAGGAGTAATAAATTATTTTCCTGTTCAGCAGAAGAAAGAATTATGTGGGTTTTTTCATAAGTTTTAATAGTATTGCTCTGATGTCCACGCCCACAAAGATCAAAAGGATTTCCTTTTTCTTGGTTCTTAAGTCAAGCAAAGGTTATAACAGTTCTCATGTCACTAGTACGCAAATTGCAAAAGTGTTTCTGCCAGACACATGCATATGCACAGCATAATGAAAAAAGAAGAAAGCAGTGTAAAAGGCCAACTAGGTTTTTTGCATTTAAAACTTGTTTAAATTTTAAATGCAGGTTATCTTAAATTATTTTTTTACTATGGTACAATATTGTGGTGTGTTATCTATATGTAGCTAAATATTGTTTTTTATTTTGTGATGTATGATAAAGCCAGAGATAATTTTCCACAACAAGGGTAAAGAAAGTTAACAACAACATACAGTATACATTTGGGTGAAGCCAGCCAGGACCTAAATTGAGGGGTGAAATGTAAGTTTCTTTGATAATAAAAAATAAAACTTATTAAAAATATGGATACTATTTGGATCGGGCCAGCCTTCGCTCCCCAAGTGAATCAATGAGCCTTGGTTTCCTTCCTTGGATCGCTTTTGATACTGACCACTGCAGAACGGGAACACCCCACAAGAGCTGCAGTGTTGGAGATGCTCAGACAGTCATCTAGCCATCACAAGATGAACAACTTACACTTTATTAAACAAAAAAAGGAAAAAAGCTCACATATATCAAACAAAACTGTCTACAGGTTTCGTTACCACTCAGGGCCAGAGTTATACACTTTCAAATACAGACTTAAAGGGCCCATGTCACACGACTTTTTTAAGATGTCAAATAAATCTTTGGTGTCCCCAGAGCACATGTGTGAAGTTTTAGCTCAAAATACCATATAAATAATTTATTATAGCATGTTAAAATTGCCACTTTGTAGGTGTGTGCAAAAATGTGCCGTATTTGGTGTGTCCTTTAAAATGCACATAAACGGATGAAGTGCAAACACTGATCACAATGATGGTGGTTTGTTGAAATTGAAACTCAATTGTTCTGTGAATTATTTTCTCTGTGCACTAAATGGCAGTGCTGTGGTTGGATTAAGGGGTTGTATTATTATAATAAGAGCTCCTTATGACATCATAAGGAGAGCCAAATTTCAACTACCTATTTTTTCATGTGCTTGTAGAGAATGGTTTACCAAAACGAAGTTACTGGGTTGATCTTCGCGGCCCCCCAAAGAAAATTTGTGACAAAAACACTGTTCTAAAACTTAAAATTTTTATAAAAAAAACATTAACTTATACAAAAAAAGTAGTGCTTTTGGTTAGTAGCCTTATTTTTTTTTAGGTTTAATTACACAGAATTCATGATAAATTAATGTATTTCATAAAATGTCATAAAACTGGGCCCCCCCTGGCACCATCTCATGGCCCCCCTGGGGCCCCGGCCCCCAGTTTGAAAACCACTGTATTAGAGGACTGACAACACATACAACCATGTTTAGCACTTTTAACAGTGTTTTGTGTCATTTCAAAGGGTTTCCTGTAAAATTATGAAACTTTTGTATGTGCACCTCTGCATGTGGGAATGGGAAGCTGTTGAAATTGGGTAGGCCAAATCCAGGCGGAAATCCCCCAAACAGCCTCAGAATGTAAGAAAGACAAACAAGTGAGAGGGGTGAAAGTGACAAGACACGGGAAATACGTGGTCAAATATTACTAATATTGCGACCACGCATTTCCCACACGAAACATTGTAATGTCAGAACCCTGCCATACTGAACTAGATATAAATATTAAATACTAAACAACCTGGCAGTATCCTGACAGAATGATGGTTCTGATAGAAAGGTCTCTAGTCTATGCCTCAACGAGTCAGGGCTGTTTTGGTGGCAAAAGGGGGACCTACTAGACAATATTAGGAAGGTGGTCATAATGTTACGGCTGATGTATGTCATGACTTCCACCAGTTTAATAGGTAAATTGTTTTTACAATCCCTTGCATTTACTGGAAACAGAAATGTGAACGTGGGCATTAGCACGTTACATAAATACATCCATCACAAAATAATACAAATATAATACAACAAAGTAACACAAAACAAACAAAAAAGAAATGAAGAAATGCTTTACAAAGAAAGGGTTGTTTTTTATGTTTACATGTTCTGATGTCCAGCCCCCCTACAGTAAATAGCCCTGGAATGTGTTGATGTTTAACAAAAACTTCACCCATCACACCAATGTGTCTGTGAAAAATATATAAAATAATGGATTTAGGTATTGATAATAGAGATATGCCTACCAACAGTTGGTAATTTTTCGGTGTTTGGTGGGTGTGAAATGTTTGCCCAATCAGCGGCAAGCCTATAAAAAGCATGCGGTATTAAAGAGACAGCTCACACAATGGCTACTACAGAAGTAAAATAGTTTACAAATGTGTTTGATGCAGCTCGGTGTATGCAACAATTGAAGACATTAGAAGACATGTTTGCCGTAAGAGTTTTATAGTAAAATATAGCATATCAACATGATGATGTAGTTGTTTATATTTTTAACCATTGCAATGCAAGTTTATTTATATACCAAATTTCATACTGGATGTTTAATATAGCTTTGGCACATGACTCTAATTTACAGTAGAATCGCAAAATGTATTTGTTGGAGGAAAGAGATGTTTGCACCCCTTGATCATCATTACCATTTTTAGGCCACCAAGTTTAATCTTTCTTTCCACTCAGGATCTTCATCAGATCCAGTTGGCCCATTTTGTTCTGAAAGCCATTTGCAAGGTTTGCAAACTCCTCCTCTCTGGGCCATCGAATGTATTCATTTCTTAGTGTACAAAGGACCTTGCAAATGTCAGAAAAAAATATATAGTGAAGGGTTCCTTTTGACATGTCAAACCGGTCTGCAACACCCCTGAAGCTTTCTTGGTTTGCCAACAACCAAATGGAGCACAGCAATTTATTTGGGGTGTCCAAGGTTAAATTTACCAGGAAAGGACTAACTTTCTCACAGAGAGCCTTTAGACAAGTATGAGCAGCATTTAGTGTAGAGGTTTCTACATCCCTATAAATAAGCTGACACAAATCTTGCTATGTCTGTTGTATACACACTGATGCACTTACTGCTATATGAGAATTTGTAATCAACCACACAATAAATTCACAAGAGCAAGTATATTGTTTGCACATGTTTATTTACATTAAAGGCAACATAACTTAAACAATAAGAGCACAAATATAGATCTGGAACAAATTTAAGTCTTTCTAAATGTTTATTAATAATTGCAATGTCTTCTGGTTTATTTCCTTGGGAAGGTGTGCTAGACACTGATTAATGTAACAAACATACATACTTTACATTTTTATATATTTTTGATATTGTGGAGTGACACTTTCATTAACCTTTCTATACTCATCTGATTATATAAAAGTACATAATACAATAGTATAGCACAACATAGTGATCGTCAGTAATGATATACCTAGCCTACTCACAATAAAAATAATAAGGTCATAACAGTCTCGGAGGTAAGAAGTGGATTATCCTTCACCTGAAATGTTTGTCTTTTCATCCTGAAATGCGAGGCAAATGATGGATCAAAATAATTAGGGACCACAGTTTCCACAAATCCCTTCACTCGATTGGGATGTTCTCCATCATTCTGAACGGCAAGGGCAGTGGCTTTGCAATATTAAACATGTATTTGTATCGATATCATCAGGCTCCGAAAATTCGTCAAAAAGAACACAGAGAATGGCCTTCTCAGCTGCCATAGTTGCAACGCTTGCGTCATCACAACAGGGTGTTCAATGCATCACCGTTTCAGTTTAATAAACGTTGTGCAACGTTTTGTCGGGGCTAAACGCAGCCCTGCTGTGGTGCAGTGAAATCATTTCGAAACACAATGAAAAAAATAAAAACACTCAAATTACATTTGCTTTTTCAGCAGATGAATATCAGTTAACGATGAGATAACGATACTCAATTTAACCTTTTGCTACACAAAATTATTTACTAAAGCATTCGATACACCACAAACTAAGCATATCTACTGGTTAAACATTGGGTTACTTTGAGTTATGAGAGGTGAACCATGAAATAAAAAATCAAAGTGTGTTTAAGTGAATGTATGGAGTTCTTGGTGTCAAGAGTTTCATTCTATGTCAACTTGTGTTTATATAGCCCAATGACATAAAAAATAAACAGAAGAACTATAATGGGAAAGTAAATGAATTAACAAATTAATAGCTACAGATCAGAATGATGCTCTTGTTTATAAAGAAAAACAGATAATGTTAATAACACTGAAAAAACATACTGTAAAGTAGGGTTGCCACCTGTCCCGGTCTTACCGGGATTGTCCTTCTTTTTACTAACCTGTCCCGGGAAAATTATCAACTCTCCCGGGACACTGAATGTCCCGGTTTTCGAAAGCTATGTGAATATATTATTAAGCGCGCGCACGGCAGAGATGGAGACCTTGCGTCTGTGTATGTGTGTGCCTCAATAAGCGCATGTAAGACAGAGAGCATCCTGATTGGCCTGTTTCGGTAAATCAACCAATCAATTGTCAGTGTGGGCAAGCTTTTATCTCTTCTCCCGAACTGAATTATCTAGAAACAGGAGCGCCGTCAGCACCCCAAAAGTGAAATTATAAGACACATTTTACGCCAGACTACACGAAAGTGTACCCCTGTCTTAAAAGAGTTAAAAGTAATAACAATAGTCACTTCAGCATTGCCCAGGGGGGTTAAATGATTGTAAAATACATGTTGAGAGGTGAGTTCAACAAGTTTAATTTAATTTTTCAGGCCGGCTATGTCAGGACTCTGCCTTGAAGTCTTGTTATATTTGTATTTTGTCATGGTGGCAGAGTTCTGGCAGTCCCTGGCCTTGTGTGGAGGTTCATGCCTTGTTTTGTGTTTGGCATGTGCCTCCGGTGTCTTGTCATTTGTCCCCGCTCCCTCGTCCTCCTGCTTATTGTTAATTATTACTTATTACCATCACCTGTTCCCTCCTCGTTATCTTGTTTAGTTTCTCTTATATAATGTTCTCTTGTCCTTGTTTCTGTGCAGGTTCATTTTGTATCGTCCGTGTCATCAAGTTGTGTAATTCTGTCAAGTATCTAGTAGTGTTTCATTGTCAAGTCTAGTCTAGTGTTTTGTGTCTGTCTATACTGTTTGCCCCCACGTGGGCCTTTGTTTTGTCGTGTTATATATATATATTAAAGTATTTTGTTAACCCCATCACCGTCTGCTATTGGGTTCATTCGTCCGCAATCCCTAACAGGCTAGTTGCTATTTAGACCTGTTTAAATGGAATATAAATTAAACAGTTTACATTAATAGTATAAGAAGGAGCTTATATAAATTGTAAAAGTGATTTACATATTTTAATATAATTAACAAATAATTGGGTAACACTTTACAATAAGGTTCATTAGTTAACATTAGTTTACTACATTAGTTAACATGAACTAATAATGAACTGCACTTATAAAGCTATTTTTTAAATCTTTGTTAATGTTAATAATACATAATTTAAATCTTGTTAACATAGTTAATGCACTGTGAATTAACATGAATAAACCATGAATAGCTGTATTTTTGTTAAGTAATGTTAACAAAGATTAACAAATACAGTAACACATGTACTGCTTATGGTTAGTTCATGTTAGTTAATACATTAACTAATGTTAACAAATAAGAATTGTAAAGTGTTGCCAATAATTGCATTGCTATAGAAATATTATGCTATGGGGGGGGGGGGGTAAGGGGGCTTGTGAGCAAACCAATTGGTCGGGTCATCGATATGTCCCGGTTTTTTATCAGACAAGGGTGGCAACCCTACTGTAAAGGCCACTCAATCCAGCATAGAAATTCACTTTTTGACCATTATCTGTTATGGTTAGCAGACAACTTTTATTAATAATTTATTTCATATCCTCTAGAGGGCAGCACACTTTTTAAAAAAGTACAAAAGCAGTCACTGGGACAATTCCCTTTTAAAAGGTAAATCTTTGTACCTAAAGATTGCATATTAGCATCTCAAAGGTACATATCAGTACCTAATGGTTTTTATTAGGAAGGGCACTGTACTTGCAAAAAGTAAGACCCTCGATGCGTTAGTATTTGCCATTTCTAAAATAATTACAGTATATTATAAAGAAGATACTTAGATTTTTTTATTATCTACTACAAGGGGAAGAAACTAAATTGCTACCGCCCAGGGGCGGACTGGCCATCTGGCAAACCGGGCAGTTTCCCGGTGGGCCGACGTATTTTTGGGCCGATACATCTCATAATATCTTTGTCTGAGCAGCCCAGTTAGCGTCTTTTTTTTCTAGACAGACCGGCCCACTGACATTTAAGCAGCAGCCCATTGGTTTTTTTTTTTTAAACGACATTAAGCTGGCCCAATGACTGACCAGCCCAGTCTTCATCTTTTTTTCTAGATAGACCGGCCCACTCACATTTAAGCAGCAGCCCATTGGTTATTTTATTTTACTGACATTAAACTGGCCCAATCGCCGCTTTGGTCTCAAGCGTGCATCGTCAGTCAGTTCACGTGTCAAAATAGAGCGAGAGAGATGGAGAAAAAACGCAAGGGAGGAGCAGAAAAACTGCGCGACAAAAAGAAACAGGCTCTTCAGGCAGACGCTGCAAAATGTGTTAAAATAACACAAAGGTTTTCTGCGGCAGCAGGACATTCAACTCGCGTCGCTGGTGATGATGATGATGGTGGCGGTGCGGTGGTGGCACTGGCAGCACCAGCACGCAAAGTGTCAGTGAGGAGAGGGAGAGAGACGAGGGAGAAGTGAGTGTAGTGCCTGCGGTAAGCAGAACTGCTTTCAAAACACAAGTGTAGATAGATACCCCTTGATAAAACTGAGTCAAAAACACAAAATATGGTGATAAAGCTGCAATAAAATAATTGCACTCTTTGCTCTTTGACTACGAGAGTGTATCTGATTCGTAGATTTTTCGTTGATAGTCTGTTTCAAAACGTATCATTTCTCTTCAAGCAAAATCAAACAATCGAGAAGATCTGCTTACAGAAAAATATATGTTTATTGTATAACAACACACTTGACAGATAATGTTAAAAATCTCTATTACTGTAATCACACTAGTTTAGTTCAGTGAATGTAGTGAATACTTTCCTGTAAGTACTGGAAGTAATAATCAGTTTTCAATATTACTGTAAGCAGCACTTGTATTTTGTAAAAAGTCAGCAATTTAATGGCAAATTTTGCCAATAGCATGAAGCTTGTTTTAGGATTCATAAGTGTGGATTATACAGTTTTATTGCATTAATAAATAACACGTTCTAGAAGTGTTTGTTGTGTCAACTCTCACTCTTTTCAACCTGCTATTAATTGGGTTTAGTGCTTTTAAGGAATTGGAGTTGCTATTGCTATACATATGTAAAGGCGTGCAAAGATGGGTGGTATTTGTAATTATATACACTGCAAAAAAAGATTTTCAAGAAAAAAAATTCTTAGTATTTTTGTCTTGTTTTCAGAAAAAATATCTAAAAATTCTTAAAATAAGATGCTTTTTATTAATGAGCAAAATGACCCAAGAAAATAAGCCTTTTTTTTTCATCAAGAAAAAACATCTCAATTTAAGAATTTTTAGTTCCCTTTCAATACGGTTCACTTCGCATTGCGTCAGTTTGCTGACGCTATAGGGGGAAACTCCTGTTTACTCCGTGATTGAAGCCTATTGGTTAACGTCTGTAGAAAATACAGACCAATGACGTTTGAGCCCGCGCGGGGGCGTGGCACACGTCCCTATATAAGCCGGTGAAATACGTCAAGAGCTCATTACTTTTCTCCTTCAGCGCGAACCTTCTCGCTGCTCCGAAGAAGAAGCCCTTACTCGCCGTCGATCCAAGCACTGCAGCGGACTACAACACACCAGCGTGTTCCCCTGCCGCTTTCCGGTGAGCCTACAAGAGTATCTAAAAGAGCAGAAGCGCGTTGAGATAATGTCGCTTCGGCATTGCGGCTCCTGCCGAGCCCCTTTGCCCGTGGAGGATTTCCACAAAGAGTGCGTCATCTGTCTGGGTCCTGCCCACGCCGAGGCCGTACTCACTGAGGCGGGCTGCGCCCACTGCGAGCTCCTTCCTATCGCGGTGCTGCGCTCCCGCCTCGAGATCTTTAAACGGAAGGCTTCCCGTGCTCTCCCGCCTAAACAGCAGCGGAGCCGTGAAGCTGGAAGACACCCTGAGACCGAGTCCACGCCGGCTCATCCCCCGCGTGCTCTGTCTCCCCGCCGTCATCCTGTCACCTTCGCCCGTGAGGACTTACGCCCCCTGCCGAGTGCTAGCGGCATGGTTTCCTTTGGGTCCGGTGACAACTTGGAGATGATGTCATCCTCTGAGGAGTTGGAGGATTGGGCGGCTTCGGATGACGACGCCCACGCAGCCGCCGCCGATGAACCTACCGAGTCGCGTCCTCACGACTCTGAGCTCATCCGCATCTTGACGCAAGCTACGGCGGAGCTCAATATCAAGTGGTCGCCGCCGTCAGAGCCTCAACTCAGCCGGTTGGACGAGTGGTTTCTGCAGCCCGGGCGCCGTCAATCATCCCGCCAACGGCAGGCGCCGTTTTTCCCGGAGGTTCACCAGGAGCTCACCAAATCCTGGCGTGCTCCCCACTCCACCCGAGCTCAGAGCGCCGTCTCCCACGTCCTCTCCGTAGTGGACGGCGCCGACGAACACGGCTACTCTAAGATGCCGCCGCTCGAGGAAACTGTCGCCGCCCATCTCTGCCCGTCTTCAGCCGGCGGATGGAGGGCTAAGTTGAACCATCCGTCGAAGCCCTGTCGCCTTACATCGACCCTGGCGTCGAAATCCTACGCCGCCGACGGACACGCTGCATCCGCTCTCCATACGATGGCGGTACTGCAGGTATACCAGGCAAAACTCCTCCGCGACATGGACGAGTCAGGTCCGGACCCGTCGACCTTTCAAAACCTGCGCAGCGCGACTGATCTGGCCCTTCGCGCCACTAAAGTCGCCACTCAGGCTGTAGGAAGAGCCATGGCCAGCCTGGTTGTTCTGGAGAGACATCTGTGGCTGAACTTGACGGAAATCAAGGACACGGACCGGGTTGCCCTTCTTGACTCGCCCGTGTCACCGTCGGGGCTCTTCGGCTCCGCTGTGGAGGGGTTCACCCAGCGCTTCACTGAGGCACAGAAATCGTCGCAGGCTATGCGGCATTTTCTACCGAAACGATCTGCCTCAGCGTCTGAGACCGGCCGCCCAAAACCGCCGCCAACTCAACGCCCTAAGCCAGCACCAGCTCAGCCCCAGCCGAGAGCTGAACCGGAGGTCAAGCGCCAGCGTCCTGCACGACCGGCTGGCCCGCCTCGACGCCGCGGTCCCCGTCCTAGGATTACGCTGGACCCGACGCCGGCACCGCCTCCCTGAAGAGAGTCTGAGGAGGAAAAGAGGCTCTGGTCCCGCTTCGGCCGGCCCGCCCTCGAAAGTTCTGCGTGTTTCAGTCCCCTCGGGCGCTGGACACACCCTCGCTGTAACAGCGAAACACAAATTTTTACCTTTTCACAAAAAGAGCAAATTTCCTCCTCTGTACACACAAACACACACACACGGCTTAACGTCCATAAGCATATCGACGCTCGCCGTCAAATTTCACGTTTGGCAATCCACCCCCGGTATGCCGGGCTGGATTCTAAACGTAATCCAACACGGTTATTCACTTCAATTCGCACGGAGACCACCCCGGTTTCGCGGCGTTCTCTACACCACTGTCCCAGACGATCGTATACAGATCCTCAGGGAAGAGGTGCGTTCTTTATTACTAAAAGACGCGATAGAGACGGTCCCGGCGGATCAAAGCGAATCAGGCTTTTACAGTCGTTATTTTCTCGTTCCAAAGAAAGACGGCGGCCTCAGACCGATATTGGATCTACGCGTTTTGAATCGCGCCCTTGCCAAACGGCCGTTCAAAATGCTCACAGCCAGACGAATCATGGCGTTAATTCGACCGGGCGATTGGTTCATATCAGTGGATCTGAAAGACGCTTACTTTCACATTCCGATAGCGCCACGTCACAGGCCGTTCCTAAGATTCGCGTTCGACGGGACAGCATACCAGTACAAAGTTCTGCCCTTCGGATTATCTCTGGCACCACGCACATTTACCAAATGTGCGGATGCGGCTCTCGCCCCTCTCAGACAGAGCGGCATCCGCATATTGAATTACCTCGACGATTGGCTTATTCTGGCACAGTCAGAGAGGGAAATTACTGCGCACAAGACCGTTGTACTCCAGCATTTGGAGAATTTGGGGTTCAAAATCAACCTCCAGAAGAGTTTGCTCACCCCCACGCAGCGAATCACGTTCTTAGGCACGACGCTCGACTCATTAAAGATGCGGGCATGGCTTACACAGGAACGCGCGCTCACGGTCAGACGCGAGGCGGCATCGTTCAAAGCGGGTTCACATCTCCCTCTCAAACGATTCCAGAAAATGCTGGGTCTGATGGCAGCAGCATCCCCACTAATACCGTTGGGAATGCTGTTCATGAGGCCGCTCCAGTTTTGGTTGAAAGCGAAAGTTCCGCCCCGTGCTTGGTTGTCGGGCCGCTTATTAATCAAAATCACGTACAGCTGCGTGAAAGCGCTTTCGATATGGACATCCCCTCACCTTTTCCTCTCGGGCACGGAGCTCGGCTCCGTGAGCAGGAGGAAAGTGGTGACTACGGATGCGTCTGCGACGGGTTGGGGCGCTCACTGCGACGGCGAGCTCGCCTTCGGTGCGTGGAACAACCAGTTGTCTCAGCTACATATCAACCACCTCGAGATGTGGGCGGTTATCTTAGCGCTACGACACTTTCGACCGAAACTCCAACATCAACACGTTCTAGTGCGGTCGGACAGTATGACGGTGGTTTCGTTCATAAACCACCAAGGAGGGCTGAGATCTCGCTCCCTATCCAGGCTGGCGAAACGGCTTTTATTATGGGCTCACGCGAACGTACGTTCGTTAAAAGCGACTCACGTACCGGGTGTAGCCAATACGGGTGCAGACATTCTCTCGCGCAACGGTCCGCCGCCGGGAGAATGGAGACTGCATCCTCAGACGGTCGAGAGAATATGGACCGTCTTCGGCCGGGCGGAGATCGATCTGTTTGCATCAGACGAGAACGCGCATTGCCCGATCTTCTTCTCGAGACATCACGATGCCCTGTCGCAAGCATGGCCGGCGTGTCTTCTGTATGCTTTTCCTCCGGTGGCCCTGTTACCACAGGTCCTTCAGAGGATAAGAGAGACGAAATGCGCGATAATTCTGGTCGCTCCGTTTTGGCACAATCAACCGTGGCTCCCCGACCTATGGCAGCTGAAAACATCAGCACCATGGCCAGTACCGCTGAGGAAAGACCTCCTATCTCAGGCGAGAGGGACGATATGGCATCCACAGCCGGAGCTATGGAATCTACACGTTTGGTCTCTGAACGGCAACCTTCACGCCTTTCAGGACGAGTGTTAAATACTCTAACTGAAGCTAGGGCCCCATCTACCAGGCGCCTTTACGCTCAAAAGTGGTCTATTTTTTCTGATTGGTGCACGACGAAAGACTTAAACCCAAACACCTGTGAAGTGGAGCATATTCTCTCCTTTCTGCAGGAAATGCTGGACAGCGGTCGCGCGCCCTCGACGCTTAAAGTGTATGTGGCGGCGATAACGGCGAATCACGCCCTTATCGCCGGTCGCACCGTGGGAAAACATGATCTAATCATTAAATTCCTCAGAGGCGCTCGCAGACTACACCCACCGCGACCTAACACGGTCCCGTCTTGGGATCTGTCCACGGTCCTGAAAGCGCTGCGCGGTCCCCCTTTCGAGCCCCTCGAGCAGGCTGACCTGCGCGCTCTCTCGTTTAAAACCGCTCTCCTCCTGGCGTTGGCATCGGTTAAACGAGTGGGCGATTTACACGCGTTTTCAATTGACCCGTCGTGTCTGGAATTCGGTCCTAACGATAGCAAAGTGGTCCTTAGACCGAGAGCGGGATACATTCCTAAAGTTCTGACCACGCCATTTAGAGTTCAGGTGGTTTCACTTCTCGCCCTTCCAACGGCGGACGGCGAACAAACCCCGAACACGCTCTGCCCCGTCAGAGCGTTAAGAATATACACGGACCGTTCTGCCTCATACCGCAAGTCAGATCAGCTGTTCGTAAGCTTCGCACAACATTCCTTAGGTATGCCGCTCACTAAACAGAGGCTATCTAAATGGATCGTCGAAGCCATTGCTTTGGCTTACGCCTCCCTGAATGAACATTGTCCAGTTGGTTTAAAAGCTCACTCCACGAGGGGTATGGCTTCATCTTGGGCTTGGTCTACGGGGATTTCTATCGTTGACATTTGTAACGCGGCCGGCTGGTCCTCGCCGTCTACGTTTGTCAGATTTTATAGCCTGGATGTCCCTGCCTTACAAGCACAGGTCTTATCGGCTTAATGATTCACGCGATTGCGTTTCTGTATGCCTTCACGGTGCGTTGCTAGCTCACCGTCATGGCTACCTATTAATAAATCATGCACAGCCCGCGGCGCGCTCAGGGAACCCGCCGTCTCGTGCTCTATTGTATATGCATCATGGTGCGTTTAGAAACTTCACTGTATGCGTATTACTGTCTCATATATGGTGCTTACACTTGCGCTCGCTAGAGCTATGTATATACTGGGTTAGGGCCACATGCAGTGTCTCTCCGGTAAGGGCACCTCAGTCCGTTGTGTATGCACGGCGGGATGGGATTACGTTCCCCCATAGCGTCAGCAAACTGACGCAATGCGAAGTGAACCGTATTGAAAGGGAACGCTTAGGTTACTCACGTAACCCCGGTTCCCTGAAATAACGGGAACGAAGCATTGCGTCGCTGGCCGTGCTACAAACGTCTACGCAGCGAGTGTTATTCGGCTGCGCGCTTCAGTCGAATAATAATGAGCTCTTGACGTATTTCACCGGCTTATATAGGGACGTGTGCCACGCCCCCGCGCGGGCTCAAACGTCATTGGTCTGTATTTTCTACAGACGTTAACCAATAGGCTTCAATCACGGAGTAAACAGGAGTTTCCCCCTATAGCGTCAGCAAACTGACGCAATGCTTCGTTCCCGTTATTTCAGGGAACCGGGGTTACGTGAGTAACCTAAGCGATATTTTTACTGAAAACAAGACAAAAATACTAAAAACATTTTTTCTTTAATGCAGTGTATGTAGTGTGGGCCGGTTTGGCCCAAAATGCCAGGGCCGAATTTTTGTCCCAGTCCAGCCCTGCTACCGCCTAGGAAACAATATCTATGTGTGTGTTTGTGTGTGTAAGCGCACATGTGGTTGTGCACACTTTAGATATACACACTAAAAAAAAATGATTCATTGAATTTAATAATTTTTTTATAAGTGGTTGCAATCAATTTATTTAAGCTACATTTAAACAAAAATGATTTTTTTTTTACAGTGTATGTACATGCTTTGGACGTTTGTGTTGTAATAATGTCCAGGGTAACTTCACATATAAAAACGAAGATGAGTAAAGTGATGTTTTATCATTAAAATCTGATAACGTCCATTGATTTAATAGAACGTTTGGGTATACCAACATGGCGGCGCGGTGGCTTCACAAGTGTGACGTCATGCGCAATCCAGTCATTTATATAGATCAGTGGTCTCAAATCGTCGTTAATGTATATACGGACTTCACCATGTGCAATATACATTCAATTTTACATTCATTTACAGAAATCAGCTACTTAGATGAAAATGTGCTGATGTTATTGGATTTTCAGGTGATATTCTAAATTTATTCAGTTTACAGACGCTCTGAGGTAAAGTGTTCAGCCTGCAGACTCGGCAACGATTGTATTTAATAATACAGTACAATCATAAGCGGTTTGTATATCGGTAGACCAATCAGGACATCAGAGAGGCGGGACTTGTTATAAGTTCTGAATTGTAAACTGTCCGTTTCTCAATCGGAAGGCTGAATCCCCCAGAGGTCGCATTTGGAGGCTGCAAACGTCATAAATATTGTCTTATTTCAAGAATGTTATAAAGTTGACTATTATTATTTTAGTTAATAATTGTTGTAATATTTATGCCTTGCGAATTATGCTCAGTCAACTGAAACAAACTACGCTTGATGACGTATGCAGCCTGCATATGCGACCTCCGGATGATGCAGCCTTTCGTTTGAGAAACGGCCACAGTGTAGAGCGCACTTCGTAGGCAAGTTTTTTGTGGAATAAATACCAAAATATCTCAACTTTACCTACACAAATCTACCCTTATAGGTAACGAAACATGGAAATGTTTGTTATTTAATAATTAATTAATGTTAGAATAATTTAAGGCTATACCACCCTTTTAGAATTTGTGCTCTCCCACGCCCTCAACAGGTTAACTCATGAGACAAACTCAGTTCTTTTATGCATATCCTCTCTGATTATATGCACATTCTTTATATGAATCTTTGTGTCCTTTCTGTAGAGAAAATTCTGCCTTGACCTGATAATGTTGATCAGTACATTCAAGGCCGCCTTAATGCACGGGCTTCCCAGGTGAAAAAAAAGTGCACTAAAATACACTTTATTTAAGTACACTTAGTACACTTTTCCACAATATACTAAAAGTGCTCTATTTTCGCACACTAATTTTGAACTTAGTATACTAAAAAGTAGTATTTAGTACTTCTTAAGATGAACTTAATACCATCTTAGTGTACTCAACTGTGCTATTTTGAGACACCATGAAGTTGAACTAAAATGTAATTTTAACATACTAGGTCTGTATTTAAAAAAAATATATTTAATTATAACTTGAGGTACACTTGAACCCACATTTAAGCATTTTTAAATATACTTTAAAGTATACTAATGGTATGTTAAAATAATATTCAAAATGTATTCCCAGGTGAAAAAAGTTCACTAAAATACACTATTTAAGTACACTTTCCACATTATACTAAAAGTGCTCTATTTTCGCACACTAATTTTGAACTTAGTATACTAAAAAGTAGTATTTAGTACTTCTTAAGATGAACTTAATACCATCTTAGTGTACTCAACTGTGCTATTTTGAGACACCATGAAGTTGAACTAAAATGTATTTTTAACATACTATGTCTGTATTTAAAAAAATATATTTCATTATAACTTGAAGTACACTTGAACCCACCTTTAAGCATTTTTAAATATACTTTAAAGTATACTAATGGTATGTTAAAATAATATTCCAAATGTATTCCCAGGTGAAACAAGTTCACTAAAATACACTATTTAAGTACACTTTCCACATTATACTAAAAGTGCTCTATTTTCACACACTAATTTTGAACTAAGTATACTAAAAAGTAGTATTAAGTACTTTTTAAGATGAACTTAAAACCATCTTAGTGTACTCAACTGTGCTATTTTGAGACACCATGAAGTTGAACTAAAATGTAATTTTAACATACTAGGTCTGTATTTAAAAAATATCTTTAATTACAACTTGAACCCACCTTTAAACATTTACGAATCTACTTTAAAATATACTAGTAGTATGTTAAAATAATATACCAAATGTATTCCCAGGTGAAAAAGTTCACTAAAATACACTTTAAGTTCACAACCTTAAGGTACCAAAAGCTCTTTATTTTCGTGCAGTAAAT
The DNA here is from genome assembly GCA_025389145.1 of Misgurnus mizolepis. Taxonomy (NCBI): domain Eukaryota; kingdom Metazoa; phylum Chordata; class Actinopteri; order Cypriniformes; family Cobitidae; genus Misgurnus; species Misgurnus mizolepis. The sequence continues at coordinate 40,557,522 of JAIFKI010000004.1, read as the reverse complement.
TGTGCTTAATATACTAAAAAGTAGTATTTAGTACTTGTTAAGACAAACTTAAGACAATCTAAGTGTACTCAAATGTGCTATTTTCTAAAATTGTATTCAGTTACAACTTGAAGCACATTTGAACCCACCTTTTAAACACTTATAAATGTAATTTAATAATTTCAGATATAATAATATACCATAAATAATATAGCATACAAAATGAAATAATAATATATTGCCCACACATTTGTATACATAAAATAAATCATTTCTAATGTACTGTATGTGACATTTGAATTACAGTCAAGTATACTATTAGAATGTTATATATGTACTATTTTACCTGCATGTTTGCCACCAAAACATGTTTTAACTCATTCTAAAATGATACCTATTCTGTATTCATACATAAGAACCGGTTTCTTCCATCATTAACAACTAATTAAATGTTAAAGAAACAACTAAGTATGTATTTACTGCTATTGAAATGATTTTACAATATAAAACAAAGATCAGTGAAATGCAATGAGCTACTTTTATCAAATTGTGGAACATTAATACATCAATATGAAAAGTACACTATGAATATGCAACCATTGAATAATGATATAATCATAATGATGTAATTCTCTAAACAAAAAGTTACTGGACAAATTCAGAAGTGCATTTGAACTTACTCGAGATAAACCTACAAATGGCTGAACCAAAACACAGAGCAGTTTAAATGTCACGTTTAAGTAGAGGGTCACTTCTTCTTGCCATTCAGACACTGAAGACTTAATCACAAGGTATGTGAAAAGGAAACAGAATATATACAAAATTAACCAATAATTAATGAACATATGCATTAGAATTTTGTTAACTTCTCAGTTTACCTTTTAAAGCTTTGACTGTGTCCTCATCAAGCTTGACATGAGTGTCCGTTTGATCCGTCGCTACATGGCACTCTACAAGTTACATTGAACAAAGGGTTATAGGAGGTTTAACTCACTGACACTGATATAATGCAACCTGCGTGTATTACAGGATATTCTTTACTTTGATAATTGTGTTTTTTTTTAACCAAGGGCATTTTCCATTGACATGTCTATTGTGGTCTTGCTTAGAAGAAAAGTTCACCTCTGTTTAAGGAGATTTAAGGAAATCAGAAGTCATGCCAATGGACTCTATGCACGCTTAACTTCCACAATTGACTCAAGGCTGCTCTTAAGTTTCTGATGCGGGAGATTTAAAGCAGAGTGACAGCAGAATCGCTAAAATTAATTGTTTGCTGGATTTACCCAAATTTACAACCTATGATGTGTGAAGAATTGTCCAGATGTGCAAACTGAGAAAGGTTGCAAGTTTTATGTGTTTTCTTATCTCTGTAATCATTAAGATATATTCAGCTAGCCTGTACTAGCAGTGCTTACATTGTGCTGTTTTTTACAATTCGTCCAGCAGGCTAATCACGTTAGTAATATATTATTGTCTTTGTAATGTTGTCTAAAAGTGTCCGGTCCAACATACAATAGGAAAATTCAACTGCAGTACAGGGCTCAAAATTTACTTTTTTTTGGTAGCACTGGTGCTCACAACTTTAAAGAGTTAGGAGCACCAGCAAAAATTTAGGCGCATCCATCCAAAAATTAAAAAGCACCACAACTACAATGTATATGTTAATAGATTTATTTTATTAAAATAAAATGCAACCACCAGGCTTTACATATCCTATGGCCAGCCAGGGACGGATTATGGCGATGATGTGCCCTGGGCACGGATGTCTCAAAGGCCCCCTTTACTAATTTTTTGGGCAACAGCGTTGCACCTGTATGCACAGGGCTCAAGTGTTGGTTCGCCTCTGCCTGTAGGGGAGAGTGGGGTAAAGTGAGACATCGGGTAAAGTGAGACACCCCCTGTATCTAGGCAACGGAACACATTTGTGGTCCTATGACCATTATGTTTTTAAGCCCCTCAAATTTCCCCTTGGCCATGAAGGACAGGACCTCATGCTGCTGTGGTTAACATGTTTTTTTTCACAAAAATATATTTTTTGCTTGTAAAAGTAAATTTTCTTGCTGTCAACTTAATCAACTGTTGTGCCAAAGCAAATTGATTCAGGTAGAAAAACTTATATCACACATGTTTATGAACTACCAACATATAAAACCTTGTGTTGATGCTAGCTGAAGATTAGCCTGAATTTCCAAGAGAGAGAGTTTTTTTCCAAAATGTGGTGGTGGGGTAAAGTGAGACAAATGATGTGGGGTAAAGTGAGACACGAGGCACAAGTTCAGTTTAGTCTAAAACATATTTTAATGTAATATAACATTACATATGTTTTATTTTTAATGTAATAAACATTGCAGAAAAACCATTATGCCTAGTCAATACACCAGGAAGACAGCCTGGGGAAAAACACCCCTTGAGGAGATGGAGAGTGCAGCTGCTTAGGTCAAGGAAGGAAAGAATTCTCTGTACACACCAAACGCGAGGCATCATGGTACTGTGGGTTCACACCAGACACAAGTTCAACAATTTGCGCAAGTAGATTACATACAAAGTCAATGCAAAGACGCAATCAGACACGTCCTCGCATGTGGCGATGCGAATGACGTGATATGGGTGGCGCGTTTTCCACGAAAACACGCGCTATTCGCCGCAAACATGTCTTCGCCCAATTTGAAAATATTCAACTTGAGCGAAAAACTCCATTACACAATGTTAAATCCTGCGAGTAATCTAGATCAAGTATCGCACTGCCCCGCATTTGGTGTGTACGTAGCATTATTCACTCTAGATTACTCACGGGATTTAACATTGTGTCATGCAAATTTTTCGTTCGAGATAAATATTTTCAACTTGGGCGAAGACATGTTTGAGGTGAATAGTGCGTATTTTCGCGGCAAATGCTCCGCTCATATGGCGTCATTCGCATCGCCCCAGGCGAGGATGCGTCTGATCGTGTCTTTGCATTAACTTTGAATGTAATCTACTTGCACAAATCGTTGAACTCACGTCTGGTGTGAACCCACAGTAAGAGCAGCTGCAAGGGATAGAAATATTGATAGATGGTTCTGATTGTCTTTTGCGCTGACCCGCAGACACTAGCTGGCTCTAAGGGTCCTTTGTTCTGACCCCCAGACTGCGTTCTAATCTAACTGGTTCTATATGTCATTTGAATGTTAATTAAAAAACGTTGAATTGTCGGAGCCAATGGTCTACAGGCAGCGCTCCGACATGTGGTGCTTTCACACTTTCTGGGAGTTCGATTCCCGGCTCGTGGTCATTTGCCGATCCAATACCCTTCTCTACTCCCTGTACTTTCCTGTCCTCTCCAAAACTCACTGTTAAATAAAGGCAAAAACTGGCCAAAAAATATAACTTTTGAATTATGTTATGTTGTATTTGATTTTGGTTCAGAGTTACTGTACTTTCAAGTGTTTAGAAAAATAATGTTCTTAATTGACCAATCCCCTTGATTCTGTTACTAGTCCAACATTAGTTCTGGAATGTGTGGTTGTCAAGCTAGCCGTCAGGATTTTATCTGTTACAATATGTGCTGTTATGGTAGTTTCAGAGTGTAAAAAGTAAGTGGATCAGTTTACCCCGAGCTGGTTCACTTTACCCCCTTGATTTTTCTGGTCTGTCTCAGT